>CM077094.1:73410967-74610967 GCA_039513925.1 Platanthera zijinensis
TTCTGGAGCAAGTTTCAAGGTATTTTCAGAGAATGTTTGCTGGACTTTCCTCTAGAAGACAAGACTCTTTTTGGAAGACATTTATGACTGCAACGACTATTTTGGACAAAGAATTTTTTCAGAGAATAAAAAACTTCCGTTTTCAATTACAAGAATACACAGAATACAGAACACTTGTAGAAGGAGAATAACCAAAAAAAGTGTTTCACAACTAATCTCAATAACTCCAGACACTTCATTTTCTCAGTCTTCTTGCTGAAATAATCTCTGCTGGAGATCAAAGTTCTGAAGACCTATCACCCTAGAGCAAAGATTCCCTTCCTGAACCAGTCTAGATCTCAGGGGGAGCTTTGACAACAAAGATCCACTAGTCTTCTCTCATTGATTTGAGAACAGAGAAGACAACTTCATTTCCTTTTCCTTTTTATTTTCCTTCTGTAAAAGGGTTTTCAAAACTCCCTTCAAAAGCTTTGAGTCTGGTTCTGAGAGCCTTGTCAAAACTCAGTGGTGGCAAGACACCTTATCAAAAAATCCAGTTTTGGTTTTTGAGCACCTTAACAAAAGCTCATTGGTGTCAGGACACCTGATCAACTCATCCTGAGTGGATTCCTACCAAGGGTGGTAGAAGAGTGGATGTACCCAGGTTTTGGGGAACCACAATATTTCCTTGTGTCTTCTGGATTGTTTGTTTGATTATTGCTGTGTGCTGTGCTCTTAGTTTCTTGCTTCTTTAATTATTTTCTAGCACTCTACATTATAGTAGAAATTAAATTTTATATGTGTTGATATTTTCAAAACTGTGAAACTTATTTGAATAACTCTATTCACCCCCCCTCTAGAGTTGAGATAGATCTTACCCTCACTTTCAATATATATATATGGGGAAATATACATATGAGTGTTTGTAATTAGTGGGGTAGTTGGTCTCTTAAAGTAATTAGGAGTTATAAATTAGTAAACTATTTCATGATAATTAAGTGTTTAGGTTAGATTAGGATCATATTAGTTTATATCTAATTAGAGTTTATTAGGTTTCTTATTATTAGGATTGATATTAGGTTTTATTATTAGAGCCCTCTCCCCCTCCCGTGAGAAAAAAAGGGGGAAATAAACCGAGCGCCGGCTCTTGCGAGCGGAATAAGAGAGGCGAAGCCTGGTGCCGCTCTGACCGCCGCCTCCTCGCCGGTAGAGCTCGAAAGCTTGGTTTGAGGCCGGATCCGGACTCCTCTCGCCGCGATCTTCGTTTCGAGGTGAGTATTTTGGTGTTTCTCCATGGATTTCGTATGAACTTGAGTTTGACTTTGCCCCTTTTTGTTCCTTGCATTGATGAGTTGTTCTCTCAGTTTTTCTGAGGGATTTGCTTGCTTGTGGCATGCCGGATTTGCAGGGTTGTGCTGGCAAAAATTTTGGTGGAGAATCGAGGCAAGTGCGCCCTTCGCCCTTGGCTTTTGACCTCCTTAAATTGTTGTTTTGTTTTTTTACTCTCATATGACGATTATCCTAGTTGCTCCTACCCAAATCCTACCCAAACTCTACCCGAAATCGTTGTGCTACCCTTTTTTTGTGTGTGTTGCGGACTCACCAATTAGGTATGGGATCCAGTCGTACAAGGAGATTTTTAGGTAGGTTATTTCTTTTTTTTGTGGGGGTTTGTGAGCCATGCCAACACCGTGTTCAATAGTTAGTTGTGGGGCGCCTAGGTTTAGAAGTTGAGTAAAGGGTTAAGAAAATTAAATTGAGTATCAAAACTTGTTCTTTTGTTCAATTTTTTTTTTCTTTTCGGACGTGCGCACTTGTTGGGACCCACCCCCGTCGTTTCGAAATACGTTGAAGCGAGTGGAGGATTTCCTTGGGTGAAAGCCAAGACCAACCCGATATGCGATGGAGCCAACGGTTTGTGTTGCATCAAAATTAATCGTGCGGGGTTGGCGCCAGGTTAATTATGCATGAGTTGGGTAGTAAATTAACGGGGCATGGGGGTGGTATAAAAAAAATTTAATTGTAGATGCGTCGGAAATCAAATTGACTGTGTAGTGTCGGGTATGAATTAATTCCATACGCCTAGTTTGGGGGATCGGAATTGCGGGCTTAGGTCCAGGTCACACCAACTGCGGGTGATTAGTATTTATCATGAAAGTGATGATAGATACAACTCTAAATGGGGGGGGGTGAATAGAGTATTCAAAAAATATAACACCCTACTCAACTCCCTTAGAGTTAATTTGCGGAATTAGTTTATAGATATTGATAACCCTAGAGCCTAACACAAAGTGTAGTGCACAAGAGAGAGCTAACTGTAATTGCAGTTAAGCTTGGAATCCTATCATAGCAACTAGCAATCCTAGTTAATTCTACTCACAACCACAGTACAATGAATTAAATAAACAGCACAGACGACACAAGAAATTTATAGTGGTTCCCTCTAAATAGGTACGTCCACTCTTATACCACCCTGATAGGAATCCACTACAGGTTTTTGTTCAGGTGCCCTGCCACTAAATGATCTGCTTCAGGTAGATCAAGTAGACCCTTTGAGCTTTTTATCAGGAGCTCAATATCCTACACAGGTTTTTGATCAGGTGCCCTGCCACCAATGGTTCACTTTTGAAGGGAGTAATAACCCTTTGTACAGGAGGTTGAGAGAGTTAAGGCTTCTTCTCTATTGTAAAACAGATTAGAGAAGCTAGTGGATTGCACAGAGCTAGATAGCTCTAATGAATCAAGGCTCCCCCTGGCTTAGAGAATATCCAGGAAAGAGTCTTGGTTCAGGGTGCAGGAACTCTTCTGAACTAAGACAAAGAATTGTCTTGAAGTTCTGAAGGAGAAGCTTGAAGAAGATTCTTGATTTGGAACAGGTGTTCTTCTTCAAACAGCTTCCTTTCTTCTTCTTCTTCTTCTTTTAAAGGACTCTGAGTGAAAGTCTTCCTGTAAGCAGGATGAACTCAGGAAGAAGAAGAATGCAGAAGAGCTTTGATCTTCTCAGTTGAATATGAAATGTTGAGAGCTGTAGAACTTCCTTGCTTTCTCTCTTTTTCTATGCTGCTGAGTGTATATGTTCTATGTATCAGTTCTCTTGTCTGAGTGTTTTCTTCTTTCAAAAGAAGATCTTTTTATATGAGCCTTTGCAACAGCTTTAATTTGAGTTTGAATCTTTGTCTTCTTCTGGCATCAGCAATCTGGGCTGCAAAAAGCATAAAGCAAAAACAAAACCTGCAGACAGACATACTATAAGAGGATAAAGCTTTCTAAGAAGCTGCATAACCAATCAGATAAGAAGGGTGCAAGAAAAAGGTCACATCAGAAAGAACTCTTTACAGCCAGAAAAGACTTTCTGAGTCTAACGGCTATAAAGGACAGCCTGGCAGATAAAGCAGAAATTGCATTTCAACTAATAAGACAAAACACTTTGTTAGATAAAGATTGACTCATGCATAAGGAATGGAGCAGAGATTGCATGGAAATAATATCATAAATTTACAGAAATAATATGTCAAATAAATATGAAATAAATCATAAAATAGAAGGGGACAAAATTACTAAATACATACAGCAAAATGTCAAACGACCCTCGGAGATCGTCGACCGAAGCACAGAGATCGTCGACCTATCAAACAGATAGTCGAACGATACAGATAGTCGAACTGTCAAAGAAGATAGTCGAACTACCACAGTAGATAATCGACCTATCAGAACAGATAGTCGAGCTATCAGATAGTCGACCTATCAAGACAGATAGTCGTACTATCAAGCAAAACAGATAGTCGACCTATCAAACAGATAGTCGAGCTATCAAACAAAATAGATAGTCGACCTATCAAACAGATAGTCGAACTATCAAAGAAAGCAGATAGTCGACCTATCAAATAGATAGTCGAACTATCAGAGAAAACAGATAGTAGAACTTTCAAACAGATAGTTGAACTATTAAAGAAAGCAGATAGTCGACCTATCAAACAGATAGTCGAACTATCAAAGAAAACAGATAGTCGACCTATCAAACAGATAGTCGAACTATCAGATAGTTGAACTATCCAAGCAGATAGTCGAACTATCAAACACAACAGATAGTCGACCTATCAAGACAGATAGTCGAACTATCAAACAACACAAATAGCCGACCTATCAAACAGATAGTCGAACTATCAGATAGTTGAACTATCTAAGCAGATAGTTGAACTATCAAGAAATCTGTCTGGTCAAAAAAAGTCGAGCGGGGTTGGACGATCGGCGAGGAAGATTCCACAGAACATCGAGCTACCAAGAGTTGAACTAACTCAGAGATAGATGATCTGCTGACAGACAAACGTCGACCAACTGATAGACGATCGTCGACCAGTCGATAGACGATAGTCGAGCAGAGTTCGACCATAGTCGAACAACAAACAACTTAACCAAATTTTCATCTGGAAAAGTGACAACTCTAAACTAGAGCAAACTAACTAAACAACTAACCTTTGATCATAGATAAATCTTGGGTCAAGAGACTAAAAGAGAGGACTGAACTCAAATCCAAACTAGGGTACCAACAATCTCCCCCTATTTGAGTTAAGTCTCTCAACAACTAAACACACAAAACAAACTACTGAAAATAAATAGAATGCATGAAGGGAAATAGCTAAGCAGATAACATCAATCAAACAGATAAGTAAATAACTATCAATCAATGAATTTTAAGGTGCTTGAGAATTTGGTTTAGGTTCAGAGGAACTAGGAATAAAAGTAATTTTCCTAAAAGGGTCTAGAGCTTCTTTCTTTGACAGCTTTAGATCTTGCTCTCTAATGATTTTAGTTTCTGATGCCCTTGGGACAACTGCTTCAGGATGCATTTCAATGTATTTTGAAGGGTCAAATACCTCAGGTCTAACCTGGAATTTATCAAGCTCCTTCATTCTAAATTTGGACTTAGTGGTTAATCCTGCAGTGTCTTTGCCTTCAGCTTTAGCTTTCTTAATTTGGGCTGATCCAACAAGTTCAAGAAATCGAGCCATCCTGAAATCAGGATCAAGCTCTAGGCTTTCATACACATTTTCACAAGATGTATCAATAGGTTTCACAGCTTTAAATTTAATAGACATATCTAGCAGACTTTCAGCTGGCTCTTTATCCTGAATAACTAGATTTTTCAGAGAAAATAATTCGTTTACCTTTTGAAACAGCTTTCACTGCATGATCTGGCTTTGGAGAGGATGTGCTCTTGATTTCTTTAGAAGGAGGAGGAGAAAATGTTGGTCTTTGATAAACCACCTCCTTCACTTGTTCCTTTACATCAGCATCATGTCTTTGATAACCAGATTGCGTTCTGCCTTGATATCCTTGAGAGCTTTTCCTTTGAGATGACTGGGATGGGTTAAACTTATCAGACTGAGCAGAAGGATTTGCAGATAAGTTTCCAGAGGCTCCTGCACTGGGAGGTGGAGGAGGAGGACCTCTAGGAGTCCATCTTGGGGCAGGACTGTCATACCTTTTCGACTTCTTCCTTAATTTTTGCTGATTCTTAGAAAATGCCATCTAGTGTTGAAATTCTTTAGATTTAGGATCAATACCTTTCAAGATATAGTAGGGGACATCATTATCAGGATTTGGAGGAGGAGGAGCCACAGCTTTCCTTTTCTTCTTAGCAGATCTCTTTCTCTTGGACTCATCAGATTCATCAGAATCATTCTCATCCTCAGAATTTGAAGAAGGAGGAAGATCATACGGATCAATCGCCTCTTGCACAGCTTTTTCCTTCTCTTTTAAGACAGCTCTTTCTAACTCTTCTTCCAGGGCATCCTGTGCTAGAAGAGTGTCTAGATCTAATCCAGGAGTGTCATCCCAGACAGTAGACTTTTCCATTTGAATTTCTGAAGCCTTTTCTTGTTCATCAATAACTATCATGGGGACCAGTTCTTCTTGTACTGCTAACTGAGCTAGCAGAGCAGCCTCAGGATCTTGAATAATTTGTTCAGGTTGAGCTTCTGGAGCCTCTGGTTGGACAGCTAATACTTCTTCCATTATATCTGTAGTATTATGAACACAAATTTGCTAAATGACATTTTATCATTCCTTCTAGGTATTCCCATACAAATATGTCAGTTATCAAGTCTAAAAAATGAGTAAAAGGGATACCTTCAAAATTTTTCTTTGAATGTCATAACTCCCATAATTCATCTAGGAAGGAAGTAATGACTCCTTCTAGGTAGAGGGCAACCAGGGGAGTGGAGCATTCTTCTAGGCATACTTTGACAATAAACTCAGATTTCATTACAGCATCAGAAATATCTTTTTCAGACAATGGAGGAGGAGTTGATTCTTCTATCTCTTTCTCTGCAACTGCAGGAGGATCTGCTGGAAGGGAGGCTAAGGGCAGCTCAGAGGCATCTTCATAAAGCATCTCCCCCTGCCTGATTTCAGTAGAAACTGAAACCAGGCCCCTAGATGAAGAGGGCTCAGCAGATTTTGAGAGGGCTTGGATGGCAGCAGTCAAAGAAGAGATGGAGGAAGCAAGGGGAGCAATTGCCTCTTCAATCATGATTTTGATTGAAGGAGTAATTAACTCCAGGATGCTAGAGATGAAAGCTGGGGTGATTTCAAATGAAGGTGGGGGAATCACAGAAGATGGATGATCAGCAGGGATGGTGTATTCTTGATGACATGGAGAGTGAACTAGAGAATGATGGGTAGATGCAAGAATATCAACATGATCAGAATGAAGAATTGGAGACTGAGGAGGAGTAGAAAGCTTAGAAGCCAATAAATCAAAACTAGGATGAGATATCTTAGCAAGATGAGGAGGGAGAGGAGACGCTGAAGGTGATGGATGGAGAATTGTAGATGAGTCAAGAAAATGAGAGGCAGAAGATGGAACTTCAACTAAAGTAGATGGTGGCACTTCAGTAGAGGTTGAAGGTATTGCAGAAGAAGTGGATGGAAAGGAGAGAGAGCCTGAGCCTGCTTCTTGAAGGAGGAGAGTGACTGAAGCAGTCCTTGTGCACTCAGATGCAACTGGAGCAACCCCTGCTGGAGCTGGCTTCAGAAAACTCCTTTTCCACTTGACAAACAAGGTTGGGTCCATCTTTTTGCTGGCATTTATTGAAGTAGAAACAGAGACCAACAGATGATGATATTTCTCCTTTAGAAAAATCCCAAGCACCCTACCCAGGGTGACTTCCTTCTTGCTATTCTTTTTCCTTATCAAATCAAACAGAACTCCTGCCCAGTTAATTTGCTTCTTGTTCACGATGGCACACATCAGGGCAAACTGTTGCCTGGTAATATTATCAAGGGCAGAGTGCTTTCCCAGTAGCACTTTTCTGACTAGTTCAACAAGGAACTTAATCTTCAACGGAAAATTTACCTTAAACAGCTTAGAGGGAATGCCGTCGGCATGTACCAATTCAGTCAACATCCTCCCAAACTCAGGGGTATCTTGCTCATAATCCTCTTCCCCATTTAACAATCCAAAAATTTCAGTTAAAACGACGGGAGTCAAAATTACCTCTTCTCCGCCTATTGTTCCGGTCAAAGAGTCGTCATTTGAGAACGAAGTGAATGCCCATTCTTTAATCTCGGGAATGTTTATCTTTATTCTTGTTGACATGAGCTTTTCCAATCCTTGATCTTTGCATAGGTTGAGGATTTCCACTATAGCAGAATCGCAGCAGCTGAAAGAGTCGAAGTCCACACTGAAGCCAGCATCGAACTTTACTACGGATAGGAGGGCTGGAGCAATCGCCATCGAAGGTGTTGGAGAAGACGAGAAAGACGGCGAAGGCGAAATGGCAGAAATCGCGAGACAGGGAGCAAGCAGAAAGACGGAATGCGAGAAGACGCTCTCCGTCGACGATAAAAAGAACGATCTCTTAACCTAGGTCGACCATTAGTTTTAAATTAAACCATTAATCGTCGATCTATTTTAAAAGATACTGGAGACGATAGTCGAACGGTCGTACGACGATCATTCCTGAAGCAGAGTAGTTGATCCATCGTTCGACTATTTCTGTCTTCACAAACAACAAACTGTCGTCAACCATAGTTCGACGATAGTCTCGACCTGTTCGACGATCTGCGAACGTCGTTCGACGATCTTTAAGCAGATAAGCTATCATCAACCATAGGTCGATGATAGGCTTGATCTAATCGACTATCTTCGAACGTTGTTCGACGATCTTCAAACAAGCTTCAACAAAGGCAGACGTCACACTTAGTCTTTTCCATTAATCATGCCTAGTTGAACCAAAAAGAATAGATGCTTCTGTTCATCTAAGGGCTTGGTGAAAATATCACCTCTCTGAAGGTCAGTGGATATGAATTCAAGGCTGATCTTGTTCTTTTCCACACAATCTCTCAGGAAATGGTGTCTAATGTCAATGTGCTTGGTTCTAGAGTGGTGCACAGGATTTTGTCCAATGGAGATAGCACTGGTACTGTCACACATGATTTTTGTGTTCTTGTGTGTGTACCCATAATCCAAAAGCTGGTTTTGAATCCACAGGATCTGTGAACAACAACTAGTAGCTGTTATATATTCAGCCTCTACAGTTGAAGTTGAGACAGAAGCCTGATTCTTACAGAACCAAAAGACCAATCTCTCTCCCAAGAACTGACAAGTTCCTGAGGTACTTTTCCTGTCAACTCTACAACCAGCATAATCAGAATCAGAGTATCCAATTAATTCAAATTCTGATTCAGCTGGGTACCATAGTCCTAGATTTGGACATCCCTTCAGGTATCTCAAGATTCTCTTGAGAAGAATCAGATGAGATTCCTTGGGGTTGACCTGGAACCTAGCACACAGGCATGTAGCAAACATTATATCTGGCCTACTTGCAGTTAAATACAATAGGGAACCAACAATGGCCCTATAATTCTTTTGATCAACAGGCTTTCCCTGATCATCAGAATCTATAACTACATTAGTAGTCATAGGTGTATGCATTGCTGAAGCATCAGCCATCCCAAACTTCTTTACCAATTCCTTGGAATATTTGGATTGGGAGATGAAGATGCCATCAGCATCTTGCTTTACTTGGAGACCAAGAAAGTAAGACAGCTCACCCATACTACTCATCTCAATCTTAGAATGCATCAAGTCAGAGAACTTTTTGCATAGTTTGGGATCAGTGGAACCAAAAATAATGTCATCCACATACACTTGAACTAACAGGATTGTGTCCTTGTGGTGCTTGATGAAAAGGGTTCTATCAACTACTCCCCTAACAAAGTTATGCTCTAACAGGAAACTATCTAGAGTCTCATACCAGGCTCTGGGTGCTTGTTTGAGTCCATAAAGAGCTTTTTGCAACTTGAAAACATGTGAGGGCAGAGTTGAAGAAACAAACCCAGGTGGTTGTTCAACAAATACCTCTTCCTTTAGCTCACCATTTAGAAAGACACTTTTGACATCCATCTGAAAGTCCTTAAACTTCATATAGGCTGCATAGGCTAGAAAGATCCTTATTGCCTCTAGCCTTGCAATAGGAGAAAATGTTTGGTCATAATCTATACCTTCCTCCTGTCTGTAGCCCTGAGCTACAAGCCTAGCTTTGTTCCTTACAATAATTCCATTTGCATCCAACTTGTTTCTAAACACCCACTTGGTGCCTATGATCAGTTGGCCTTTAGGTCTTGGAACCAAAGTCCATACTTTACATCTTTCAAACTAATTAAGTTCCTCTTGCACAGAAATGATCTAGTGGGGATCTAGCTCAGCATTTTTAATGGTGAGGGGCTCAATTTGTGAAAGGAAACAAGCATGCATCACATCCTGTCTTAATTGATGTCTTGTTTGAACACCAGCTGATATGTCTCCAATCACTTGAGATGTAGGATGATCTCTAAGTGTGACAACATCAACAGGTGGGATGTGATCTTCAGCAATAGTTGGGATTAATTCCTCAGGAGGAATTTGATCTACTATTGGTGGTACAACAACAACTTCTGCAAAGTCTTCATCACTGTCTGATTCAGTGATATGAAGAGTTGATAGATGGAGAATCTCTTGAGTGACATCTTTACTAGATTCTTGTACCTGCAATGAACTTGAGGAAGGGGAAGTTTGCTTCTCCTTGTAAAACATCTAGGATTCATCAAAAGATACATGCACAGATTCCTCAATTTTAGAAGATGATTTATTAAATACCCTATAAGCTTTGCTTACGTGGGAATATCCAAGAAAAATTCCCATTGAAGCTTTTGCTTCAAACTTTCTAAGGTATTCTTTATTATTGTTATGAATGTAAACTACACAGCCAAATACTCTAAAATAATTTATTTTAGGCTTCTTTCCTTTAAGCAACTCATAAGGGGTTTTACACTTAAGCTTGTGTATAAGACTTCTGTTCAGCACATAATTAGCTGTGCTAACAGCTTCTGCCTAATAGAAGAGAGTCATGTTAGCATCTGCTAATAATGTTCCTGCAGCTTCAATCAGGGTTCTATTTTTCCTTTCCACTACCCCATTTTGTTGGGGAGTTCTAGGAGCTGAGAAGCTATGTTTGATACCTTCTCTCACACAGAATTCTTGTATGAGAAAAGAGTCAAACTCAGTACCATGATCACTTCTGATCAAGGCCGCATGAGTAGAGTACTCAGTCTGCACACATAATAGAAAATCTGTAAGGGCTTTGAAGTTATCAGCCTTAGTTCTCAAAAAGAACACCCAAGTGAACCTAGAGAAGTCGTCTACAATTACTAAAGTGTAATACTTTCCTCCTAGACTCTGTACATTTATTGGGCCAAAGAGGTCCAAATGTAATAAATGCAGGATTCTAGGTGATTCACTTTTATTTATAGATTTAAATGAATTTTTGGTTTGCTTGCCTAATTGACAAGCCTTGCATAGACTCTCCTTCTTGTAGGGGCAAGAAGGTAAACCTCTAACAAGGTTGTATTTAGAAAACCTAGATATGTTCTTGAGGTTAACATGGCTAAGACTATTATGCCATAAGGTGTTGTTATTAGTTACTTCATTAAATAAGCAGATTTCAGAATGGGTTGAATTAAAATCTAGTAAGTAAATATTACCTTGTCTAATACCTACTAGCACAACATTACTATTTAAAGTAATATTACAAAGAGTGTTAGTGAATGATACCTGATATCCTGCATCACATAACTGACTTACTGAGATAAGGTTATATTTCAGTCCAATTACATATGCAACCCTCTTGAAAGTTACTGCTCCAATGGTAATCCTACCAAATCCTTCAGTTTGACCACAGCTAGAATCCCCAAAGATCACCTTTGGTCCAAGCTTGGCCTTGAACTTTGATAGATTTTCTCTATTCCCTGTCATATATTTGGAGCAACCACTATCAAAATACCACTTGTCCTGAGTGATAGGATAGGTCTTCACCTGCAGTGAGTTAAGTTAAACATTGTGGACCCAGGTAACCTTGGGTCCATTATTCTTCACATAATAAAAACTAGAAATAAATGAATAACCAGGTTGGGGTTTATAACCTAAAGGGTAAGATCTCCTAGGTGGGATGCTCCAAGCAGTTAATGGGTCCACAAACCTAGGGTTTCTATTCATATTAAAGTTTCTAGGGTTCTGGTTATAATTTTGAAATTCATGTTGAAAACGTCGATCGGCGTTCGACGATGGATGCACAGATCGTCGAGCTTCGTTCGACCACTGAGCATGCGATCGTCGAGCAGCGTTCGACGCTTTTTGTATTTCCTTAAATTTTTGTTTTCTCTTTTCTCTCTTAGCTTTGTTTATGGCTTGATTAACTTATCTTACTTGCTCAGTGTTCTTTATCCCATCAGCTGAGATAAAGTTCACTGGAGTTGAAAGATGATTTTTAAGGATAATTGGGGGTTCACATGATGAAGCTCCTAATCCTAGCTTATTATTGCCTGACCTAGTGTTTGACATGCTGGTTATTTCAAGCAACTTAAGGCTTCTACCATTTAATGATTCTTCTAACCTTTTTGACTTAGCTAATTCATTCTTAAGGAATTTTATTTCTTCCCTAGAATTAGTGAGTTCTACTGTTAACCTAATGTTTTCATTAGAGATAAATTTAGATTCAGCAAGCTTATTTCTAAGGTCCTTAATTTCCTTTTCAGAACTAATTAAATCTAAACACAAAGATTTAAAATTTGATTTAAATTCAGCAGATGTAAAATCGTAAGAAGACAATACCTCATCTTCTGTTTGCATTTCTTCATCAGAATTTGAATTCTCTGCAGCTGAGTGATTGCTGCAGGCATCAATTGCCATCAGGAAAATTTCCTTTGCCTTCTTCTCTTCCTCATCCTCACTGGAGCTTGAGGAGGAAGATTCCTCATCAGAATCGCTCCAGGTTTCAGCAACGAAACCTCTCTCCTTCTTTTTGTTCTTATAGGAGGAGGGCTTGGAATGCTTCCTGTGCTGTTCTTTTTTCCTTCCTTTTCTCTTTATTCTTTTCCTCTGGACACTCTGGTAGAATATTTCCAGGCTTCTTGCAATCATAGCAAATTATTTCTTTAGAAGGAGAAAGATCATACCTTGGTTTATCTTTATATCTTGAAGATTTCTTTCTAATGTCTTTTCTTCCCATCTTGAGAAACCTCTTGGCAAATAATGCCATTAGTTCCTCATTAGATTGGCTTCCTTCAGAAGCTTCAGCAGCTTTGAGAGCAAGAGATTGCTCTTTTTTTGTTGGAGTTGGAGTCTTTGCTTCAGCCTCAGCTTCCCTGGTCTTCAGCACTTGCTCAAAAGGCTTGAGCTTGCCAAGGAGAGCTTCTGTTGAGATTTCATTTGTACTTCTGGCCTCCTTGATAGGCCAGATCCTCAGATCCCATGTACTAGGGAAGCACATAAGAATCTTATCATAGACCTCTGTCAATGATATATCCTTGTCAAGAGTCCTCAGCTCATTGATGATTGAGCTGAGCCGCGTGTACATTGCTTCAACTGATTCAACATCAGTTTTCTTGAAGTTTTCATACTGGGAGATAAGGTTGGACCTTCTGTCCTTCCTTTCATCAGCTGAACCAGCTACAATCTCATTCAGTGTATCCTACATTGCTTTTGCTGAGGGACAGTAAGCAACTTTCTGGAATACTTCATCAGACATTGTCTGAGCCAGAATATTCATTGCTTTAGCATCTGCTATCTTTGCCTTTTTGTATTCATCGTTATAATCTGGAGCAGGCACTGCACTCATATCAGTTGATGATGAAGAAGTAGCTGCAGCAGGTGCTTTTGGTGGTCCTGTCAAAATAGAAGCAAAAATACTCTCATCAATAGAGTTCATATATAACTTAATCCTTGCCTTCCAGATGCTAAACTTAGCTAAGTTGCATGCTGGAGGTCTGGTGCTTGAGTAATCCTTGGATTGGGCCATGAAGTGAATATCTATAAGCTTGGTATCTATCAGGATCTTGTAACTCAGGTATTAGCCTGTACAGTCATTTAACCTCCCTCTGATACCAATTGAAAGTGATGATAGATACAACTCTAGAGGGGGGGGGTGAATAGAGTATTCAAAAATTATGACACCCTACTCAACTCCCTTAGAGTTAATTTGCGGAATTAGTTTATAGATATTGATAACCCTAGAGCCTAACACAAAGTGTAGTGCACAAGAGAGAGCTAACTGTAATTACAGTTAAGCTTGGAATCCTATCACAGCAACTAGCAATCCTAGTTAATTCTACTCACAGCCATAGTATAATGAATTAAATAAACAGCACAGATGACACAAGAAATTTAAAGTGGTTCCCTCTAAATAGGTACGTCCACTCTTCTACCACCCTGGTAGAAATCCACTACAGGTTTTTGTTCAGGTGCCCTGCCACCAACTGATCTGCTTCAGGTAGATCAAGTAAACCCTTTGAGCTTTTGATCAGGAGCTCAATATCCAACACAGGTTTTTGATCAGGTGCCCTGCCACCAATGGTTCACTTTTGAAGGGAGTAATAACCCTTTGTACAGGAGGTTGAGAGAGTTAAGGCTTCTTCTCTATTATTAAACAGATTAGAGAAGCTAGTGGATTGCACAGAGCTAAATAGCTCTAATGAATCAAAGCTCCCCCTGGCTTAGAGAATATCCAGGAAAGAGTCTTGCTTCAGGGTGCAGGAACTCTTATGAAGTAAGACAAAGAATTGTCTTGAAGTTCTGAAGGAGAAGCTTGAAGAAGATTCTTGATTTGGAACAGGTGTTCTTCTTCAAACAGCTTCCTTTCTTCTTCTTCTTCTTCTTTTAAAGGCCTCTGAGTGAAAGTCTTCCTGTAAGCAGGATGAACTCAGGATGAAGAATAATGCAGAAGAGCTTTGATCTTCTCAGTTGAATATGAAATGTTGAGAGCTGTAGAACTTTCTTGCTTTCTTCCTTTTTCTATGTTGCTGCGTGTATATGTTCTATGTATCAGTTCTCTTGTCTGAGTGTTTTCTTCTCTCAAAAGAAGCTCTTTTTATATGAGCCTTTGCAATGGCTTTAATTTTAGTTTGAATCTTTGTCTTCTTCTGGCATCAGCAATCTGGGCTGCAAAAAGCATAAAGCAAAAACAAAACCTGCAAGCAGATATACTATAAGAGGATAAAGCTTTCTAAGAAGCTGCATAACCAATCAGATAAGAAGGGTGCAAGAAAAAGGTCACATCAGAAAGAACTCTTTACAGCCAGAAAAGACTTTCTGAGTCTAACGGCTATAAAGGACAGCCTGGCAGATAAAGCAGAAATTGCATTTCAACTAATAAGACAAAACACTTTGTCAAATAAAGATTGGCTCATGCATAAGGAATGGAGCAGAGATTGCATAGAAATAATATCATAAATTTACAGAAATAATATGCCAAATAAATATGAAATAAATCATAGAATAGAAGAGGACAAAATTACTAAATACATACAGCAAAACGTCGAACGACCCTCGGAGATCGTCGACCGAAGCACAGAGATCGTCGACCTATCAAACAGATAGTCGAATGATATAGATAGTCGAACTATCAAAGAAGATAGTCGAACTACCACAACAGATAGTTGACCTATCAGAACAGATAGTCGAGCTATCAGATAATCGACCTATCAAGACAGATAGTCGAACTATCAAGCAAAACAGATTGTCGACCTATCAAACAGATAGTCGAGCTATCAAACAAAACAGATAGTCGACCTATCAAACAGATAGTCGAACTATCAAAGAAAGCAGATAGTCGACCTATCAAACAGATAGTCGAACTATCAAAGAAAACAAATAGTCGACCTATCAAACAGATAGTCGAACTATCAAAGAAAGCAGATAGTCGACCTATCAAACAGATAGTCGAACTATCAAAGAAAACAGATAATCGACCTATCAAACAGATAGTCGAACTATCAGATAGTTGAACTATCCAAGCAGATAGTCGAACTATCAAACACAACAGATAGTCGACCTATCAAGACAGATAGTCGAACTATCAAACAACACAGATAGTCGACCTATCAAACAAATAGTCGAACTATCAGATAGTTGAACTATCTAAGCAGATAGTTGAACTATCAAGAAATCTGTCTGGTCAGAAAAAGTCGAGCGGGGTTCGACGATCGGCGAGGCAGATTCCACAGAATGTCGAGCTATGAAGAGTTGAACTAACTCGGATATAGACGATCTGCTGACAGACAAACGTCGACCAACTGATAGACGATCGTCGACCAGTCGATAGACGATTGTCGAGCGGCGTTCGACCATAGTCGAACAACAAACAACTTAACCAAATTTTCATCTGGAAAAGTGACAACTCTAAACTAGAGCAAACTAACTAAACAACTAACCTTTGACCATAGATAAATCATGGGTCAAGAGACTAAAAGAGAGGACTGAACTCAAATCCAAACTAGGGTACCAACATATCAGTTCGTGCATAACTAGTAGCGAGTCTCCGTGTCTGTTTAGTTTTATAGGGCTCCTAGGTGGGTTGCTCTAGTGAGTTTAGGGCTCTTAGAATTTGCTTGGTGGTACACGAGACCACCAGCATGGATTTTTCCTTGAGTAACTTAGGACAGGAGTAGGATGTGATTTTGGGGTGGGTTGTACCGCTACCGCCACCCTGGTTTTTCTTTCTTTCCTTACAAAAGCAATATGGGTTGTTGGGTTGAGTTGGACGGATACCACCACCACAGTCTATGAGGATATTTTGGCTAAATAGACTTGGTTGGACATGCGGCCACCAGTCTAGGCCACTTGTTGCTAAATTTTTTTTTATCCATCTCTAGTACTAGGTGACTCTTTCTATTTTAGCCTATTACATGTTATGGTTATTGTGCTAATCCGTTTGTAGAGATCCTCGAAGCTTGGCTTCATTCGTGCACTTGGTGCACCCCCTTTTTTACCATTTTTACCGTTGATGAGTACTTTTAAATTCCCGTTTTAATTCCTGCTTTTGCTACTGTACTTTTCGTTCCCGTTGAATATAATTTGCTGAGGTATTCTTTTTTTTTCTGAATACCTCAGGTACAGGTTTTTAGCCGATAATGCGGCTAGGGTTCTCCAGAGATTGTAGGTGTTTTGCTGCTGTTGTGAGTTTTTCTCTCGGGAGGTAGTTTTTCTTTAGACTTATAGTATAGACATACCTACTCACCAGTGGGTTCGTGTCAGTTGTTGAAGCCCACTAGTGGTCTCTCATTTAGATACTTTGTGCTTGCTTACACTGTTCGTAGTGCTGTTTTTTTTGGTTCTTAAAACCCTCTCCTGGGATGATTTATGCTAGGTTGCTAGTTACTTTAATACCTATAAACACTACTATATGTACGTCATAATCAGCATATTTTTCTTAAAACTCAACCGCTATTTTCCAAACAATGTAAAAGCTTATTTTTCTTACATATATGTTATAAAATAAATCTAGAGTCCTACTTTATATAAGTGGTCCTCTGGGGGCACTTATGTAGTCTCTTAGGATGTCAAGCGTTCAAATGAAACGAAGTATTTTTCGCTACGTATAAGTATAGTTTGAAGTGTGGACTAGATGATCCACAGAGCCGAGGGCTACGGCCTTAAAATATAACTGATTTTCCAATTATTAAACTAATGATTTTTCATAAAGAGGGTAGTTAGTGTTTCTCCTGAGCGTCGACAGTTATCCCCTGCTCGACGTGGCATCGCGACACGTGTTTTCTCATACTCTGATAAATATTAAATTCGGAGAAAATGCAGGTTGTGACAGTTGGTATCAAAGGGAGGTTGCTTGACTAATTGTCGGGCAACCTTTCCCTGTTATTATTAGGTGTTTAGAGTCATATCGTACACACACCGACATGTCATCAGCACGACTTGGATGAAGCACGAACACTACACTCATAGCATAACATGAAGTATACGGGGCATATTATTTAGAATGGGATGCATAATATATGATCGTATGTGGATCCACCATAGGAGGCAACATGTGAGGGTTATGTATTTATGGGGTGCATATCCTCACCACATGGATGCGACTAGCACGTTTTCTTTTTCGTTGCATGAAAATGTTATGTATTATGGGATGCATAACATTTTCATGCGTACGCCGCTCATAACATACATTAGGGCCTTTCTAGAATGCATAGCACAAACATGCATAGCATAACATTGCATAAACACAACGTGCCAAGCTAAAGACTTGCGTGATGACATGTGTACACACATACTTTTTGAATCAAAAAGAATATAAATTAATGCATTCTCGATCTAGGCACAAGAGTTAGGGTGATGATGGTAAACCATCTCAGGTTAAGCATGGCATTATCTTCTTGTTATAAAAAAAATATAATAATAAAACCCCAGAGCAAGTTGGCAGTGAAACCAAGTACTTATATTGTAACACTCCAAAATTGTCGTAGGAGCGACGGGGATCGTTTTTGGCTAAGTCAGATTTTTGGTGCAGGTGACACGGGCCCCGACACGGGCGTGTCGGAGGCCGTGTCGGGCCTGTCGAGCTCGAGTCGTCGAACTGGCCGTGTAGTCGACCAGTGTAGGTCGACGATGGTCGTGTGGAGGGACACGGCCTAGGACACGGGCGTGTCCCAGGCCGTGTCACTCAAGGGAATCGTCGAAGTGGTACACGGGTCGTGACACGGGCACAGACACAGGCGTATCAGATGTGACACGGGCATGTCCCATGACATGTCACCAAGCCGTGTACCCCACTGACTGCAAAGTGTCGATTTATTGCACACGGGGGGCGTGACACGGGTCCCGACACGGGCGTGTCGTAGGTGACACAGGCGTGTCGGAGGCCGTGTCACATGCCGTGTGCTGGTTTTCAATTTGGGTCGAGACGGCGAATGAGCTACACGGCCAGGCACACGGCCGTGTGCCAACCCGTGTTCGGCCCAGATTTTATAATTTGGGGCTTAATAGTGGCCGTTCATTTCCTTGGCTTTGGATCCGACAGTGGGGGGATGCTCCTGGGGGGTTGTAGCCGGGAATACGGTTTAGAAACCCTCATTTCTCTTGAGTGGTTCTCTTTCTAAAAGCTAGAGAGAGGAGAGAGCAAGGAGGAGGAAGAAGGGCTAGATCCGCCCGCCGGAAGAGCTTCGGAGCCCCGAATCGCGATCCGAGTCCAGATCCGTGGAGGCGACGCCGTTGCGATGCTTTCTAACCGTATAGTTTTCGATGGCGCCGCGGAAGAATGCAAGGGTAACGATTTCTCATCCTTGGGCATGTGAAGCCCTCTTTTCCTTTGCATAGGAAGCCCTCTCTCGCGAGTGAGCGAAGAGTTGGAGCGTTCCTTGGGGTAGATATGTGAAGTCCCCCTTGTGTAGAGTCCATATGCAAAAACGGACATAGGCATTGTGTGTGAAGCCTATCCGGACATGTAGAGCCGGATCGGTGATGTTGCATTGCATATGAACCGGGGAAGACTTCGGGTGTTTGGGTGTTTTTCGGGTTTTCTACGTGGTAGATTGCATCAGGGAGCCTTGGAGATTAACTCCAAGGTGCACCCGGAAAACTGGGCAAAAGCGGATTTTGCCAACACGGTGGTCGGGGAGCCACCGTGAACATAACCGGGTTATGTGATTGTTGTGGCGGAAACGGGACTCGGTGAGTCTTGACCTGCGCATATGGCTTAAATTGCCGTTGCGATATGAGTACGGGTCAGGCGGAACCGTACCCGGTCTATGTCGTTCGGTAGGACCGTTGGGATGGATGAGGGTCTTCGGCAGTCTATGGCTTAAATTGCCGCGACCAAGGCCAGGAAGGCAAAATGCTCATGTGGTTGACCTTCCAAGAGGCGGTGGTGGATTGGGAACGTCTATGGCTCGAATTGACGTGATGTTGGACGGTTCACCGAGAATGTGCCCTAAGTGCACGGGGTGTGTGGCCGTGCGAGCCTACGCCTGTGTTGATATGTGTTCACATTAATATATTGCCTATACTAATGAAGTGCAGGGAAAGAGCGTCGCCGCCCCGATGTTGGGGGCGGGATCGTTATAATTTGGTCAGCATTGCTGACCGTTGCTATTGTTTTCCACCGGGCGGTGGTTTGTGGCTTGCAGGTGCTGCGGAGTAGAGCGGGAAATAGCGGGCTAAAGCCCTTGTTGCTGTGCCGGCCCTCGAAGGCCTAATTGCTTATGTATCTTTCCCGTTTTCATGTATGGCCGGCCTGCGTGCCGAAGTTTGGAAAACACTATTTTGTTAAGTGAACAATGTAAGGCCTTAAGGCCAGTTCTCTTTTGTGTATGAGTACATTCCTGAGTTGGTAGTGGACATTCATGCTTTGTAGCAGGGTTCTTATTTCTTTTGCAACTAAATAATTTGCTTCCGCTAGGTGTTGCGTAGGACGACATGATTGGTTGAATGGTTTCAACGCGTAACCGACCAGTCTGTCTGTAGTATATGGCGTCGGGCCCCGGCCGGACCTACTGCTATATGCTATGTGACGGATAGGGGTGTTACAAATTGGTATCAGACTTCTGGTTTCGGTCAAGCTTAAATGAATTCGTGGACGAATTCACTTTAAGGGGTGGTGAGCACATGTGTGCGTCATCGTTATAACATGAAAAGAACCCATGAATGTCCACTTAGGAATGAAAATATACATGTTTGAGGAACCTGCGTGTTCCTATAATTGCCGTTTGCAGTAATTTTTGGGTCACATATCGGTGTTTTAGCACGATTATAGGTGACCAGAAGTGGTGCTGGGCCGTCTGAACGGCCAGGTTCTGAGGCGAGCAGTGCGCCAAGAGATGCGCCTGCAACACCTCCGTCTGCCGAGACCATTAGGTTGGTGGCAGAAGCGGTCATGGCAATGATCAATGCGCAGCCTGCAAGGCAGGTGCAGCAGCCCGCTCCTGCTATGGAGCAAGTACCGCTTCATACTGCAGAGCAAAGGAGGGTTGAGCAAGTAGTGTTGGAGCCAGAGTTGCCTTGGAGAGCAACGGAAAGACAACTGAAGCACGTGATGGGCTTTCACCCACCGGTATTCACGGGGGCAGAAACCCCGACCCAAGCAGAGGATTGGCTCTCAAGGGTCAACAGGGTGATGACTGCGACGGAAACGAAAGAGTGGCAGAAGACCACTATAGCGACGTTCCTTTTGGATGGGGACGCAAGGTTATGGTGGGAAGGCCTAGAGCTACATCAGTTGCGGGGAAGGCCGTTGGCCGAAGTTTCGATGGAGGAGTTTGCGAGACTGTTCATGGCTCGATACCTCCCCTCAGCGCAGAGGATTGCGCTAGAAAGCGAATTTCAGAAGTTAGTGCAAGGGGATTGCACCGTTGATGAGTACCTCTACGAGTTTACTCGGTTGGGGAGATATGCCGGCGCTACCTTCGCTGACGAGGAGCGCAAGACGAGCCGCTTCTACGAAGGGCTAAGAGATGATCTAAGACAGCTACTGTCGGGGCCCAAGACGCAGGGTTTCATGACCCTGGTAAGTTTGGCCCGGTCCTTGGAGAAGGACATGAAGAATGTCCAAGCAAAGAAGGAATCCGGTAGCAAGAAAGCGGAGTTCAAGGCACCGACTACGTCGAAGTCGGGCTACCGCAGATTCTATAAGAAAGCTAAGACGTCGGGTCCAGCTGCTTCAGGTTCCTCGGGGGCAACTACCAATCGAACCTCGGGCGCTTGATTCATGTGTGGAAAGCCGGGGCACTTTGCCCGTGATTGCTGGAGTGGACGCTCAAAGTCCGAAAGGAAACAAGGAGCTACCTACGAAGAGAAGGGCAAAGCGGTGGAGTCAACCGCGTCCCACTATGCTCCGACTCAGCCTAAAGTCTATAACTTGGGCCAGCAGGAGGCCATCAAGCAAGCGGATGTGGTGATAGGTATGAGTTAATTTATAACAAGTTAGCTTTAATACCGTTATCTATTGCTTGTTAGCCTAATATTGTTTGTATAGGCTTTGTTGTGATTAGTGATAGTCCGGCACGAGCACTGTTCGATATGGGAGCTTCACACTCCTTCTTGTCCGAAAGCTTTATATCGCGCATCGGAGTCCCTTCTTTGATGGCGAAGGACAAGTTGGATGTGCTGCTACCGAATGGGTGCTCGATGCGTGCGGACAGGGTGTGCGCCGTAAAGGTTCACATTGGGAGCCAAGAGTTCGATTTGCTAGCGTCATTGCTGCCGCTAGTAGAGTTCGACGTGATCTTTGGAATGGATTGGCTGTCAGAGCAGAAAGCTTGGATTGCCTGTGACCAAAAGGAGGTCAAGCTGGGTGTAGGGCGGGAGACTACATTCGAGGGGCTAAAGGGGTCGAGCAAGACACTGATGTCTGCTCTTCTGGTGGTGAAGGCGGTTCGTGGTGGTACAGAGCTGTTCTTTGCAATAGTGGGGGCTGTGGAGCCAAAGTCTCCATTGGATAGCATCCCCGTGGTTTGCGAATACCCCGAAGTGTTCCCGGATAGTCTTACCGGAGCCCCACCGAAGCGGGAGATTGATTTCACCATCGAGCTCGTATCGGGGGCCAAACCGGTGTCACGTGCTCCGTATAGGTTGGCGCCTAAGGAGATGGCAGAGTTGAAAGTTCAGCTAGAGGAGCTGATGGAGCAAGGGTATGTGCGTCCAAGCTCGTCGCCTTGGAGCGCACCGGTCCTCTTCGTTAAGAAGAAGGACGGGAGTATGCGGCTGTGTATCGACTATAGAGAGTTGAACAAGCTAACGAAGTAGAATAAGTACCCGATCCTGAGGATTGATGATCTCTTTGATCAGTTGGTCGGATCGTCGGTATACTCCAAGTTGGACTTGAAGTCGGGGTACTATCAGTTGAGGATCAGGGAGTGTGATATCCCGAAGACGGCGTTCAGTACGAGGTATGGGCATTTCGAGTTCACGGTCATGCCGTTTGGACTGACGAATGCGCCATCGGTATTTATGGATCTGATGAACAGGACATTCAGATATTTCCTGGATCGCTTTGTGATCGTCTTTATTGACGATATTTTGGTGTACTCGCAGTGCGAAGAAGACCACTTCAATCACTTGCATTTGGTATTGGAGACTTTGAGGAGGAATGAGCTTTACGCAAAGTTCTCCAAGTGCGAGTTCTGGCTACCCTCGGTAGGGTTCCTTGGTCATATAGTGAGTGGGGAAGGTATAGCGGTGGATCCGGCGAAGATTGTTGCGATACGGGAGTGGCCTGCGTTATCTTCTATCGCGGAAGTCCGGAGTTTTCTTGGGCTTGCCGGATACTACAGGCGCTTCGTAGAGAACTTCTAGCGGTTAGCATTACCTCTCACGAAGTTGACAAGGAAGGATCAGAAATTCTTGTGGACGCAAGAGTGCGTGCAAGCTTTTGAGGAGCTGAAGAGACGGTTGACCACGGCGCCAGTGCTTAGTTCGCCGAGTGGGACCGAGGGCTTTGAGGTGTATAGCGACGCTTCGGGTAGTGGCTTGGGCTGCGTGTTATTGCAGCATGGGAGCGTGATAGCGTATGGATCGCGTCAGCTGAAGGTGCATGAAAGAAATTATCCGGTGCACGACTTGGAGTTGGCGGCCGTGATATTTGCACTCAAATTGTGGAGGCACTACCTATACGGCGTAAGGGTCGATATATACACCGATCACAAGAGCCTAAAATATTTGTTGGATCAAAAGGACCTTAATATGAGGCAGAGGAGGTGGATGGTGTTCCTAGGGGACTACACCTTCAAAATACATTATGTACCTGGGAAGGGCAACGCAGTTGCGGATGCGCTGAGCCGCAGGGCTCCCGCCTAAGCCAACTGGTTGTCGGTGCATGATGAGCGGCTAGTACGGGAGTTGGAGGAGCTTGAGATCTGTTGCGTTGACAAGCAGACGAGCGCCAAAGCAATGTTAAACTGGACGGAAGTGCAGTATGACCTGGCTGACCGGGTTCGGCAGGCATTAGAGTTAGATGACTCCATGAAGGAGCTTATGGAGGCCGCTCTGGATGGGTCAAATTCCCAATTCTCGGTGGATGATGGTTTGTTAAGGAAGGATCATCGGTTGTGCGTCCCGAGTGGGGGTAACCTCCGGGCGGAGTTGATGTATGAGGCTCATCATACCAAGTACTCAATCCACCCAGGGAGCACGAAGATGTATCATGATCTAAAGAAGCTATTTTGGTGGCCGGGGCTCAAGAAAGATGTGGCGTTGTACGTGGATATGTGCCAAACGTGCGCATTGGTGAAGGCGGAGTGCCAAAAGCCGGGAGGATTTTTAGAAGTCCTTGCCTATACCGGAGTGGAAATTCGACGATATATCTATGGACTTTTCGCACGGGTTGCCAAGGTCGCAGAAGGGGAATGACGCCATCTGGGTGATCGTAGATCGGCTAACCAAGGTGTCGCATTTCATTCCGCATAGGAAGGACGATCCAGTGGAGAAATTGGCAAAGTTGTATGTCGACAATATTGTTAGGCTGCATGGTGTGCCCCGTAGCATTGTAAGTGATCGCGATGGGCGGTTCACATCAAATGATTGGAGGTTGGTGCAGCAGATGCTGGGAACGAAGTTAAAGTTCAGCACAGCTTTCCATCCGCAAACGGATGGGCAGACCGAGAGGGTCAATAGAACGATGGAGGACATGCTCCGCATGTGTGTTCTAGACTTCGGGAAGCATTGGGAAGACCACCTTTATTTGGTGGAGTTCGCGTACAACAACAGCTACCAAGCAAGTATACAAATGGTGCCCTTCGAGGCCCTGTATGGTTAGGAAGTGTCGCACGCTGTTATCATGGCTTGAAACGGGTGAGGCAAGGTTGTACAAGAAGCAGGAGGTGGAGAGTGCTACCTCGTTAGTGCGGATCATTCGGGAGCGCTTGTTGATCACTCCGGACCGGCAGGCGAAGTATTACAATGCCAAGCACCGGAACGTGGAGTTCGCGGTAGGCGATTGGGTATACCTGAAAGTGAAGCCGTTCAAGGGGGTTTCGCGGGTGAGACGCTTGAAGAAGCTGAGCCCAAGATACCTTGGACCTTTTGAGGTTCTGGAGCGAGTCGGCGAAGCTGCATACCGTTTGAAGCTATCGGTGGAGTTGAGTGGATTACATGATGTGTTCCACATTTCTGTGTTGCGGAAGGCGGTGCAAGAGCCTTCGCAGGTGATCGCGGTTGACCAAGTGCCGGTGGACGAAGGGTTGACGACTAGGGTCAAGCCCATTCGCATCGAAGATGTTGAGGTCAAGAGGCTTCGTAACAAGGAGATCCGGATGGTTAAGGTCCGGTGGGATAACTGCGGGCGTGAGGAGCTCTCTTGGGAACGGGAGCAGACTATGCTCGAGGAGTACCCGGAATTATTCCGCTCAGGTACTGTTTTACTTTTAGTCCTGTTTTCCCTTTATTAATTTCGTGGACGAAATTCTTTAAGGGGGGTAGAATTGTAACACCCCAAAATTGTCGTAGGAGCGACGGGGATCGTTTTTGGCCTAGTCAGATTTTTGGTGCAGGTGACACGGGCCCCGACACGGGCATGTCGGAGGTCGTGTCGGGCGTGTCGAGCTCGAGTCGTCGAACTGGCCGTGTAGTCGACCAGTGTAGGTCGACGATGGTCGTGTGGAGGGACACGGCCTAGGACACGGGCGTGTCCCAGGCCGTGTCACTCAAGGGAATCGTCGAAGTGGTACACGGGCCGTGACACGGGCACAGACACGGGCGTGTCAGATGTGATACGGGCGTGTCCCATGCCGTGTCACCAAGCCGTGTACCCCTCTGACTGCAAAGTGTCGATTTATTGCACACGGGGGGCGTGACACGGGTCCCGACACGGGCGTGTCGCAGGCGACACGGGCGTGTCGAAGGCCATGTCACATGCCGTGTGCTGGTTTTAAATTTGGGTCGAGACGGCGAATGAGCAACACGGCCAGGCACACGGCCGTGTGCCAACCCGTGTTCGGCCCAGATTTTATAATTTGGTGCTTAATCATGGCCGTTCATTTCCTTGGCTTTGGATCCGATGGTGGGGGGCTGCTCCTAGGGGGTTGTAGCCGGGAATAGGGTTTAGAAACCCTCATTTCTCTTGAGTGGTTCTCTTTCTAAAAGCTAGAGAGAGGAGAGAGCAAGGAGGAGGAAGAAGGGCTAGATCCGGCCGCCGGAAGAGCTTCGGAGCCCCGAATCGCGATCCGAGTCCAGATCCGCGGAGGCGACGCCGTTGCGGTGCTTTCCAACCGTATAGTTTTCGATGGCGCCGCGGAAGAATGCAAGGGTAACGATTTCTCATCCTTGGGCATGTGAAGCCCTCTTTTCCTTTGCATAGGAAGCCCTCTCTCGCGAGTGAGCGAAGAGTTGGAGCATTCCTTGGGGTAGATATGTGAAGTCCCCCTTGTGTAGAGTCCGTATGCGAAAACGGACATAGGCATTGTGTGTGAAGCCTATCCGGACATGTAGAGCCGGATCGGTGATGTTGCATTGCATATGAACCGGGGAAGACTCCGGGTGTTTGGGTGTTTTTCGGGTTTTCTACGTGGTAGATTGCATCAGGGAGCCTTAGAGATTAACTCCAAGGTGCACCCGGAAAACTGGGAAAAAGCGGATTTTGCCAACACGGTGGCCGGGGAGCCAACGTGAACATAACCGGGTTATGTGATTGTTGTGGCGGAAACGGGACTCGGTGAGTCTTGACCTGCGCATATGGCTTAAATTGTTGTTGCGATATGAGCAGAGGTCAGGCAGAACCGTACCAGGTCTTTGTCGTTCGGTAGGACCGTTGGCATGGATGAGGGTCTTTGGCGGTCTATGGCTTAAATTGCCGCGACCAAGGCCAGGAATGCAAAATGCTCATGTGGTTGACCGTCCAAGAGGCGGTGGTGGATTGGGAACGTCTATGGCTTGAATTGACGTGACGTTGGCCAGTTCGCCGAGAATGTGCCCTGAGTGCACGGGGTGTGTGGCCGTGCGAGCCTATGCCTGTGTTGATGTGTGTTCACATTAATATATTGCCTATACTAATGAAGTGCAGGGAAAGAGCATCGCCGCCCCGATGGTGGGGGCGGGATCGTTATAATTTGGTCAGCATTGCTGATCGTTGCTATTGTTTGCCACCGAGCGGTGGTTTGTGGCTTGCAGGTGCTGCGGAGTAGAGCGGGAAATAGCTGGCTAAAGCCCTTGTTGCTGTGCCGGCCCTCGAAGGCCTAATTGCTTATGTATCTTCCCCGTTTTCATGTATGGCCGGATGCGTGCCGAAGTTTGGAAAACACTATTTTGTTAAGTGAACAATGTAAGGCCTTAAGGCCAGTTCTCTTTTGTGAATGAGTACATTACTGAGTTGGTAGTGGACATTCATGCTTTGTAGCAGGGTTCTTATTTCTTTTGCAACTAAATAATTTGCTTCCGATAGGTGTTGTGTAGGACGACATGATTGGTTGAATGGTTTCAACGCATAACCGACCAGTCTGTCCGTAGTTTATGGCGTCGGGCCCCGGCCGGACCTACTGCTATATGCTATGTGACGGATAGGGGTGTTACAAATTGGTATCAGACTTCTGGTTTCGGTCAAGCTTAAATGAATTTGTGGACGAATTCACTTTAAGGGGTGGTGAGCACATGTGTGCGTCATCGTTATAACATGAAAAGAACCCATGAATGTCCACTTAGGAATGAAAATATACATGTTTGAGGAACCTGCGTGTTCCTATAATTGCTGTTTGCAGTAATTTTTGGGTCGCTTATCGGTGTTTTTGCACGATTATAGGTGACCAGAAGTGGTGCTGGGCCGTCTGAACGGCCAGGTTCTGAGGCGAGCAGTGCGCCAAACGATGCGCCTGCAACACCTCCGTCTGCCGAGACCATTAGGTTGGTGGCAGAAGCGGTCATGGCAATGATCAATGTGCAGCCTGCAAGGCAGGTGCAGCAGCCCGCTCCTGCTATGGAGCAAGTACCGCTTCAGACGGCAGAGCAAAGGAGGGTTGAGCAAGTAGTGTTGGAGCCAGAGTTGCCTCGGAGAGCAACGGAAAGACAACTGAAGCACGTGATGGGCTTTCACCCACCGGTATTCACGGGGGCAGAAACCCCGACCCAAGCAGAGGATTGGCTCTCAAGGGTCAACAGGGTGATGACTGCGACGGAAACGGAAGAGTGGCAGAAGACCACTATAGCGACGTTCCTTTTGGATGGGGACGCAAGGTTATGGTGGGAAGGCCTAGAGCTACATCAGTTGCGGGGAAGGCCGTTGGCCGAAGTTTCGATGGAGGAGTTTGCGAGACTATTCATGGCTCGATACCTCCCCTCAGCGCAGAGGATTGCGCTAGAAAGCGAATTTCAGAAGTTAGTGCAAGGGGATTGCACCGTTGATGAGTACCTCCACGAGTTTACTCGGTTGGGGAGATATACCGGCGCTACCTTCGCTGATGAGGAGCGCAAGACGAGCCGCTTCTACGAAGGGCTAAGAGATGATCTAAGACTGCTACTGTCGGGGCCCAAGACGCATGGTTTCATGACCCTGGTCAGTTTGGCCCGGTCCTTGGAGAAGGACATGAAGAATGTCCAAGCAAAGAAGGAATCCGGTAGCAAGAAAGCGGAGTTCAAGGCACCGACTACGTCGAAGTCGGGCTACCGCAGATTCTATAAGAAAGCTAAGACGTCAGGTCCAGCTGCTTCAGGTTCCTCGGGGGCAACTACCAATCGAACCTCGAGCGCTTGATTCATGTGTGGAAAGCCGGGGCACTTTGCCCGTGATTGCTGGAGTGGACGCTCAAAGTCTGAAAGGAAACAAGGAGCTACCTACGAGGAGAAGGGCAAAGCGGTGGAGTCGACCGCGTCCCACTATGCTCCGACTCAGCCTAGAGTCTATAACTTGGGCCAGCAGGAGGCCATCAAGCAAGCGGATGTGGTGACAGGTATGAGTTAATTTATAGCAAGTTAGCTTTAATACCGTTATCTATTGCTTGTTAGCCTAATATTGTTTGTATAGGCTTTGTTGTGATTAGTGATAGTCCGGCACGAGCACTGTTCGATATGGGAGCTTCACACTCCTTCTTGTCCGAAAGCTTTATATCGCGCATCGGAGTCCCTTCTTCGATGGCGAAGGACAAGTTGGATGTGCTGCTACCGAATGGGTGCTCGATGCGTGCGGACAGGGTGTGCGCCGTAAAGGTTCACATTGGGAGCCAAGAGTTCGATTTGCTAGCGTCATTGCTGCCGCTAGTAGAGTTCGACGTGATCTTTGGAATGGATTGGCTGTCAGAGCAGAAAGCTTGGATTGCCTGTGACCGAAAGGAGGTCAAGCTGGGTGTAGGGCGGGAGACTACATTCGAGGGGCTAAAGGGGTCGAGCAAGACACTGATGTCTGCTCTTCTGGTGGTGAAGGCGGTTCGTGGTGGTACAGAGCTGTTCTTTGCAATAGTGGGGGCTGTGGAGCCAAAGTCTCCGTTGGATAGCATCCCCGTGGTTTGCGAATACCCCGAAGTGTTCCCGGATAGTCTTCCCGGAGCCCCACCGAAGCGGGAGATTGATTTCACCATCGAGCTCGTACCGGGGGCCAAACCGGTGTCACGTGCTCCGTATATGTTGGCGCCTAAGGAGATGCCAGAGTTGAAAGTTTAGCTAGAGGAGCTGATGGAGCAAGGGTATGTGCGTCCAAGCTCGTCGCCTTGGAGTGCACCGGTCCTCTTCGTTAAGAAGAAGGATGGGAGTTTGCGGCTGTGTATCGACTATAGAGAGTTGAACAAGCTAACAGAGAAGAATAAGTACCCGATCCCGAGGATTGATGATCTCTTTGATCAGTTGGTCGGATCGTCGGTATACTCCAAGTTGGACTTGAAGTCGGGGTATTATCAGCTGAGGATCAGGGAGTGTGATATCCCGAAGACGGCGTTCAGTACGAGGTATGGGCATTTCGAGTTCACGGTCATGCCATTTGGACTGATGAATGCGCCATCGGTATTTATGGATCTGATGAACAGGACGTTCAGAGATTTCCTGGATCGCTTTGTGATCGTCTTTATTGACGATATTTTGGCGTACTCGCAGTGCGAAGAAGACCACTTCAAGCACTTGCATTTGGTTTTGGAGACTTTGAGGAGGAATGAGCTTTACGCAAAGTTCTCCAAGTGCGAGTTCTGGCTACCCTCGGTAGGGTTCCTTGGTCATATAGTGAGTGGGGAAGGTATACCGGTGGATCCGGCGTAGATTGTTGCGATACGGGAGTGGCCTGCGTTATCTTCTGTCGCGGAAGTCCGGAGTTTTCTTGGGCTTGCTGGATACTATAGGCGCTTCGTAGAGAACTTCTCGCGGTTAGCATTACCTCTCACGAAGTTGACAAGAAAGGATCAGAAATTCTTGTGGACGCAAGAGTGCGTGCAAGCTTTTGAGGAGCTGAAGACACGGTTGACCACGGCGCCAGTGCTTAGTTCGCCGAGTGGGACCGAGGGCTTTGAGGTGTATAGCGACGCTTCGGGTAGTGGCTTGGGCTGCGTGTTGTTGCAGCATGGGAGCGTGATAGCGTATGGATCGCGTCAGCTGAAGGTGCATGAAAGAAATTATCCGGTGCACGACTTGGAGTTGGCGGCCGTGATATTTGCACTCAAATTGTGGAGGCACTACCTATACGGCGTAAGGGTCGATATATACACCGATCACAAAGCCTAAAATATTTTTTTAGATCAAAAGGACCTTAATATGAGGCAGAGGAGGTGGATGGAGTTCCTAGGGGACTACACCTTCAAAATACATTATGTACCTGGGAAGGGCAACGCAGTTGCGGATGCGCTGAGCCGCAGGGCTCCCGCCTAAGCCAACTGGTTGTCGGTGCATGATGAGCGGCTAGTACGGGAGTTGGAGGAGCTTGAGATCTGTTGCGTTGACAAGCAGACGAGCGCCAAAGCAATGTTAAACTGGACGGAAGTGCAGTATGACCTAGCTGACCGGGTTCGGCAGGCAATAGAGTTAGATGACTCCATGAAGGAGCTTGTGGAGGCCGCTCTGGATGGGTCAAATTCCCAGTTCTCGGTGGATGATGGTTTGTTAAGGAAGGATCATCGGTTGTGCGTCCCGAGTGGGGGTAACCTCCGGGCGGAGTTGATGTACGAGGCTCATCATACCAAGTACTCAATCCACCCAGGGAGCACGAAGATGTTTCGTGATCTCAAGAAGCTGTTTTGGTGGTCGGGGCTCAAGAAAGATGTGGCATTGTACGTGGCTATGTGCCAAACGTGCGCCTTGGTGAAGGCGGAGTGCCAAAAGCCGGGAGGATTTTTGAAGTCCTTGCCTATACCGGAGTGGAAATTCGACGATATTTCTATGGACTTTGTGCACGGGTTGCCAAGGTCGCAGAAGGGGAACGACGCCATCTGGGTGATCGTAGATCGGCTAACCAAGGTGTCGCATTTCATTCCGCATAGGAAGGACGATCCAGTGGAGAAATTGACAAAGTTGTATGTCGACAATATTGTTAGGCTGCATGGTGTGCCCCGTAGCATTGTAAGTGATCGCGATGGGCGGTTCACGTCAAATGATTGGAGGTTGGTGCAGCTGATGCTGGGAACGAAGTTAAAGTTCAGCACAGCTTTCCATCCGCAGACGGATGGGCAGACCGAGAGGGTCAATAGAACGATGGAGGACATGCTCCGCATGTGTGTTCTAGACTTCGGGAAGCATTGGGAAGACCACCTTTATTTGGTGGAGTTCGCGTACAACAACAGCTACCAAGCAAGTATACAAATGGCGCCCTTCGAGGCCCTGTATGGTTAGGAAGTGTCGCACGCCGTTATCATGGCTTGAAACGGGTGAGGCAAGGTTGTACAAGAAGCAGGAGGTGGAGAGTGCTACCTCATTAGTGCGGATCATTCGGGAGCGCTTGTTGATCGCTCAGGACCGGCAGGCGAAGTATTACAATGCCAAGCACCGGAACGTGGAGTTCGCGGTAGGCGATTGGGTATACCTGAAAGTGAAGCCGTTCAAGGGGGTTTCGCGGGTGAGACGCTTGAAGAAGCTGAGCCCAAGATACCTTGGACCTTTTGAGGTTCTAGAGCGAGTCGGCGAAGCTGCATACCGTTTGAAGCTATCGGTGGAGTTGAGTGCATTACATGATGTGTTCCACATTTCTGTGTTGCGGAAGGCGGTGCAAGAGCCTTCGCAGGTGATCACGGTTGACCAAGTGCCGGTGGACGAAGGGTTGACGACTAGGGTCAAGCCCATTCGCATCGAAGATGTTGAGGTCAAGAGGCTTCGTAACAAGGAGATCCGGATGGTTAAGGTCCGGTGGGATAACTGCGGGCGTGAGGAGCTCTCTTGGGAACGGGAGCAGACTATGCTCGAGGAGTACCCGGAATTATTCCGCTCAGGTACTGTTTTACTTTTAGTCCTGTTTTCCCTTTATTAATTTCGTGGACGAAATTCTTTAAGGGGGGTAGAATTGTAACACCCCAAAATTTTCGTAGGAGCGACGGGGATCGTTTTTGGCCAAGTCAGATTTTTGGTGCAGGTGACACGGGCCCCGACACGGGCGTGTCGGAGGCCGTGTCGGGCGTGTCGAGCTCGAGTCGCCGAACTGGCTGTGTAGTCGACCAGTGTAGGTCGACGATGGTCGTGTGGAGGGACAAGGCCTAGGACACGGGCGTGTCCCAGGCCGTGTCACTCAAGTGAATCGTCGAAGTGGTACACGTGCCGTGACACGGGCACAGACACGGGCGTGTCAGATGTGACACGGGCGTGTCCCATGCTGTGTCACCAAGCCGTGTACCCATCTGACTGCAAAGTGTCGATTTATTGCACACGGGGGGCGTGACACGGGTCCCGACACGGGCGTGTCGCAGGCGACACGGGCGTGTCGCAGGCGACACGGGCGTGTCGCAGGCGACACGGGCATGTCGGAGGCCGTGTCACATGCCTTGTGCTGGTTTTCAATTTGGGTCGAGACGGCGAATGAGCTACACGGCCAGGCACACGGCCGTGTGCCAACCCGTGTTCGGCCCAGATTTTATAATTTGGGGCTTAATCGTGGTCGTTCATTTCCTTGGCTTTGGATCCGACGGTGGGGGGCTGCTCCTAGGGGGTTGTAGCCGGGAATAGGGTTTAGAAACCCTCATTTCTCTTTAGTGGTTCTCTTTCTAAAAGCTAGAGAGAGGAGAGAGCAAGGAGGAGGAAGAAGGGCTAGATCCGGCCGCCGGAAGAGCTTCGGAGCCCCGAATCGCGATCCGAGTCCAGATCCGCGGAGGCGACGCCGTTGCGGTGCTTTCCAACCGTATAGTTTTCGATGGCGCCGCGGAAGAATGCAAGGGTAACGATTTCTCATCCTTGGGCATGTGAAGCCCTCTTTTCCTTTGCATAGGAAGCCCTCTCTCGCGAGTGAGCGAAGAGTTGGAGCGTTCCTTGGGGTAGATATGTGAAGTCCCCCTTGTGTAGAGTCCGTATGCGAAAACGGACATAGGCATTGTGTGTGAAACCTATCCAGACATGTAGAGCCGGATCGGTGATGTTGCATTGCATATGAACCGGGGAAGACTCCGGGTGTTTGGGTGTTTTTCGAGTTTTCTACGTGGTAGATTGCATCAGGGAGCCTTGGAGATTAACTCCAAGGTACACCCGGAAAACTGGGCAAAAGCGGATTTTGCCAACACGGTGGCCGGGGAGCCAACGTGAACATAACCGGGTTATGTGATTGTTGTGGCGGAAACGGGACTCGGTGAGTCTTGACCTGCGCATATGGCTTAAATTGTCATTGCGATATGAGCACGGGTCAGGCGGAACCGTACCCGGTCTATGTCGTTCGGTAGGACCGTTGGCATGGATGAGGGTCTTCAGCGGTCTATGGCTTAAATTGTCGCGACCAAGGCCAGGAAGGCAAAATGCTCATGTGGTTGACCGTCCAAGAGGCGGTGGTGGATTGGGAACGTTTATGGCTTGAATTGACGTGACGTTGGCCGGTTCGCCGAGAATGTGCCCTAAGTGCACGGGGTGTGTGGTCGTGCGAGCCTAAGCCTATGTTGATGTGTGTTCACATTAATATATTGCCTATACTAATGAAGTGCAGGGAAAGAGCATCGCCGCCCCGATGGTGGGGGCAGGATCGTTATAATTTGGTCAGCATTGCTGACCGTTGCTATTGTTTGCCACCGGGCGGTGGTTTGTGGCTTGCAGGTGCTGCGGAGCAGAGCGGGAAATAGCGCGCTAAAGCCCTTGTTGCTGTGCCGGCCCTCGAAGGCCTAATTGCTTATGTATCTTTCCCGTTTTCATGTATGGCCGGCCTGCGTGCCGAAGTTTGGAAAACACTATTTTGTTAAGTGAACAATGTAAGGCCTTAAGGCCAGTTCTCTTTTGTGTATGAGTACATTCCTGAGTTGGTAGTGGTCATTCATGCTTTATAGCAGGGTTCTTATTTCTTTTGCAACTAAATAATTTGCTTCCGCTAGGTGTTGTGTAGGACGACATGATTGGTTTAATGGTTTCAACGCGTAACCGACCAGTCTGTCCGTAGTATATGGCGTCGGGCCCCGGCCAGACCTACTGCTATATGCTATGTGACGGATTGGGGTGTTACATATATAGGTTTGTATGTTCCTATTATGTTTTGGCCTAGTGGTTGAACTAGGTTTTGATGATTGCTTGTTTATCCTTTTATATAATGGCACCTAAGCGTAGAGTGACGAGGTCGACTCCCTAATCCAAGGGCGAGCCTTTTAGAGATCAAAGCGATGCTGTAGTGGCTAGTCTGAGGCAGAGCAATGAGGCTCTATCGAGGCAGCTGGTAGAGGTTCAGTCTAAGATTAAGTCCTTGGTTGCAGTAGTGTCGGGGCTAGTTCCGACAGCGCAGGATCCGGCTGGGGGTACAACTGACCCAGCCCCTTTTGTACCTCCTGCCCCTTTGGTACCTCCGGTTGCGGTGCCCCCGGAGATGACCTTCATCTCCCAGCTTCAGCGATTGCAGACCCCGACTTATGATGGTAGAGCAGATTTCATGGTGCTCGACAACTGGGTAATATCTATTGAGAAAATGTTTAAGTATTCCGGAGTGTCCGAGGATCAGAAGGTGATGCTGGCCGCCTACCAACTGAAGGGGTTAGCGAAGAGCTGGTGGATGAGGGAGAAGGAGGGAATGGTAGGAAGATGCACTTGGGCTTCCTTCAAGGAGATTTTGATGAGGAAGTTTCTACCTGGAGTCGAGCGGGACAGGTTGATGAATGACTTCTTGCATCTGAAGCAAAGGCAGCTCACTGTCAGCGAGTATGAGATTTAGTTTAGCAAACTCAATCGCTTTGCCCCTAGTTTGGTGAGCTCAGAGGAGGATATAGCGAAGCGTTTCCTCGGTGGCCTGAGGAGTGACGTCCAGCAGCTGGCGGTTGCCCATGGAGCTGTGACTTATGCCGGTGCAATTGAGGCTGCTTTGAAGGTGGAGTCCATCGATAATGCGAAGCAGAGGGGGCAGCAGGAGAGAAATGATAAGAGGAAGGCAGTCGAGACTAAGGGATCTCAGGTGACCAGTGCTCCTTCCAGTAAGAAGAGCAAGGAGATTTTTAGTATCCGTGGCCGCCCGGGGCATCCGGCGGAGAGATGTTTCAAGAGATTCGCAGCGCAGAAGGAGCAGGTCCATGCCATTCAGGGTGCTCCCAGTCAGAAGGCGGTGTGTTCTTTGTGCAAGAAAGAGGGGCATGACGTTTCCTGTTGCTGGTTGATGGACAAGGTCTGCTATCAGTGTGGATAGAAGGGCCATACCAAGGCCAGGTGCCCGCAGCTTCAGTCTGTGCTCAGGCATTTTCCTCTTCAGTCCTTACCACCGCCTCCGTCTATGGAGAAAGGCAAGGGAAGGCTGAACGTGATTTCTTCACCGGAGGCTCAGACTTCGACGCAAGTCATTTAAGGTAGACTCTCTCTCTTGTCTTTTTACCTTAGTACAGTTTTAGCATTGTAAATTCCTCTCTTAGATGCGGGTGCAAATCTTTTATTTATATAGGGAGTTTTAAGGTAAAGAACTACTGGGCTCGCGTTCTCTTTGACTCAGGTGCTACCCACTCATTTGTGGCTAGAGCCTTTGTGGAGCGGTTCCAGTTGGTTCTAGATCGTGTCGATGAGTCCTTTTCTGTTAAGTTCCCCTCGGGTCATTCTGTGTTATCGGATCAGGGCATTCTGGATTGTCCTATTATTTTGGGGGATTTTCTGGCCAAGGCAGATCTAAAGGTTATTGACTTTGAGTATTTCGATGTCATCCTAAGCATGGATTGGTTGTCCCGTTATGATGCAGTGATTCAGTGATGGGGAAAGCGTTTGGATTTAAGGAAGGACAACGATCAGCCTGGGAGTATTTATGGTGATCTGCGTCAGGTTTCTCCGGCGATCTCTGCGGTATGTGCTCAGAGGTTACTTAGTTTTGACTGTTTTGCTTGCATGGTTTCGAAGCTGGGGACTGCTAGTAGTGGGCCGCAGTTAGATGAGATTCCTTTTGCACGGGAGTTTCCAGATGTTTTTCCTAGTGATCTTCCCGGTCTTCCTCCAGACAGAGACGTTGAGTTCGTGATAGATTTGGAGCCCGGTACGCGTCCCATTGCTAAGGCGCGTATCGAATGGCCCTGCGGGAGCTGGAGGAACTCCGTACTAGGTTGGATGAGTTAATGGGGAAGGGTTTCATAAGACCGAGTTTGTCTCCCTGGGGTGCTCACGTGCTCTTTGTAAAGAAGAAGGATGGTTCGATGCGACTTTGCATTGATTATAGAGAGCTGAATAAGGTCACCATCAAGAACAGATATCCCCTGCCTAGCATCGATGACCTATTCGATCAGTTGCATGGGAGCGCTGTTTTCTCCAAGATTGACCGTCGTTCAGGCTATCATCAGCTTAGGATTCGGGAGTCGGACATTCCGCGGACGGTTTTCCGATCAAGGCATGGGCATTTCGAATTCCTAGTCATGTCATTTGGGTTTACTAATGCGCTGTCAACATTCATGGACAAGATGAACCGGGTGTTCAAAGTTTTTTTGGACAAGTTTATGGTCGTATTCATAGGCGATGTTCTGATTTATTCTCGGAATGCTGCGGAGCATGATCATCACTTGCGGTTGGTGTTTTCTGCCTTTAGAGACCATCAGTTATATACCAAGCTGAGTAAATGTGAGTTTTGGTTGCCCCAGGTGTCTTTCGTGGGCCATGTGGTGAACAAGGATGGCATTTTGGTTAAATCAGAGAAGATTGCTGTAGTGATGGATTGGCATAGGCCGAGCACACCTAAGGAGATTAGGAGCTTCTTGGGTTTGGCCTGCTATTATAGAAGGTTTGTTGAGGGGTTTTCTAATTTGGCAGCGCCTTTGACTAAGCTGACGCATGAAGAATGTGACCTTCTTTTGGAACGAGAAGTGCGAGGAGGCTTTTCTGGAGCTTAAGAGCAGGTTGTGCTCTGCCTCGGTGTTAACCTTTCCTACGGAGGGCAAGGATTTACGATGTGTATGTGGACGCCTCGCATGTTGGGCTCAGAGGTGTGTTGATGCAAGAGGGGATGGTGATTGTGTATGGGTCACGACAATTGAAGACTCATGAGAGGAATTACCCTACACATGATCTGGAGTTCGCAGCGGTGATCTTTGCCCTGAAGTTGTAGAGGCATTTACTTTATGGGGCGCAGTAAAAGATCTTCACCGATCAGAAAAGCCTGAAGTATGTTTTCACCCAGAAGGAGCTGAATTTGCGGCAGCAGCGTTGGTTGGAGTATGTTGCAGATTATGAAGTGGAGATCCAGTACCATCCAGGCAAGGCCAACGTGGTGGCTGACGCCTTGAGCCGTAAGACGGGAAATATCTTTAACCTCTCGGTTGAGCGTTTAGTGGAGGAGTTCCTCTTGATGGACATCTCGGTGGGGTGCGGTAACTTGTTGGTCGTGGATGAGCCTTCTTGGATTTCTCTTAATAGGATGCACCAGAAAGATGATCCGGATCTTTTACACCTATATCTCCGGACTGAGAGGGGAGAAGTGCCAGATTTTTCCATTGATGCTGTCGGTACTTTGAAGTACCGTGGCAGGTTTTGCGTTCCCGCAGTTGGAGATATCCGGGGTATGTTGTGCAGGGAAGCCCATGGTTCCAGCGTTGCTTACAATCCAGGGTCTACAAAGACGTATCACGATCTGAAGCAGATTGCTTGGTGGTACGGCATGAAGGGGGATATAGCACAGTTCGTTTCTGAGTGTTATACCTGCAGGCGGGTGAAAGCCTAATACGGGAGGCCAGGTGGCAAGTTGACCCCATCGGAGATCCCGACATGGAAATGGGAGAGCATTTCCATGGACTTTATTATGGGCTTACCGAGATCTCCCCGAGGTTTTGACTCTGTTTGGGTGATAGTGTACAGACTGACGAAGTGTGCCCACTTCGTGCCATATAAGATTGATTATCCAATGAGTAAGATAGCGGAGCTGTACTTGAGCAAAGTCATCCGATTGAATGGGGTTCTAGTTAGCATCGTATCTGATCGAGATTCCAGGTTTACTTCCCGGTTCTGGAAGAGCTTGCAGGAGGGTTTGGGCATGGACTTGAGATACTCTACCACATACCACCCGCAGACCAATGGGAAGACAGAGCGCGTCAACAAGATTGTAGAAGATATGATCCGCTGTTACATTCTAGACCACGGGGGAGCGTGGGATGAGCGCTTGAGGCTGATGGAGTTCGCATATAATAACAGTTATCAGGAGAGCCTACAAATGGCTCCTTTTGAATCCTTATATGGGAGGCACTACAGAACACCGTTGTTTTGGGCTGAGGCTAGTGAGAGGCCTTTGTTGGGTCCTGATGCGCTCGAGGAAATGGAGGTTGTCGTGAAGCTTATTCTGGAGAAGCTTCGGGTGGCTCAGGAGAGGTATGAGAAGAACGTCAACCGGCGTAGGTCTGATTTGGAATTTTCGGTGGAGGATATGGTATTCTTGAAGGTGTCCCCGATGGTTGGAGTGAAGAGGTTCGGCAAGAACCATAAGCTGGATCCGAGGTATGTGGGCCCATTCAGGATTGTGGAGCGTATTGGTGTGGAAGCGTACAAGTTGGATTTGTCAGCGTCCTTTCAAGATGTGTACAATGTGTTCCATGTGATTCAGTTGCGGACGTGTGTGCGGAGTAGTAGGCAAGTGTTGGATACGGTGCCTCAGTTGGAGCATAATCTGACTTTTGTGGAAAGGCCGGTCCGCATTCTGGATGCATAGGACCGAGTGTTGCGGCGGAAGACCATACCCATGGTTAAAGTCTTGTGGAGGAACAAGGAGGTGGAAAGAGCCACTTGGGAATTGGAGTCAGCAATGAGGGAGGCTCACCCTCATCTCTTCCCTTGATTTGTGTCGGGTTTGTTTTGTCTTCTCCTCTTTAGCTCTTGTTAGACTATTCCTATTTCTTCCCAGTTGGGAGCTTATGCGTAAAGTTTCGGGGCGAAACTTTCTTTTAGGAGGCGTGACTATAACGCCCCCTGTTTTTTGTATTTATTTAATTCTCCTTGGGCATTACGTGGACGCATGTTCCGGCTCATGCCATTGTTAGAGTACCTCGTTAGGTGTTCTTAGAGGTTGTAGCCTGTTGTATGGTTTACCCAGCTAGCCGGCGTCTGTTTTGGAGGCCCGGCTGAGCCTCTTAGGGAATCCTTGTGCTTGGCTTCGGGTGAGGTTAGCTCGAGTGTGTGATCGTCGGAAGTTGTTTTCGACTTCGCCTTTGTTTTCGTAGCCCGAGTATTTGGCTACGGTGCGAGTTTGGTCGAAATCCGAGAATGTTAATTGTCGCGCCGTTCCGACGGTCGCTTGTTAGCGAGTCATCACCTTATGCGAGCGTTTATACATAGTTGTGCGTTTTTGGGCATAACGTGTGATTTGTGTGTGCCGGTAATTATGTACGTGCGCGTGCACGCGTGTGCGTGCGTGCGGGGTAGAAATTGTGTGCGCGGATGTATGCGTGTTCGTTCGTAAATTCGAGTGTTTATATATATATGGGGAAATATACATATGTGTGTTTGTAATTAGTGGGGTTAGTTGGTCTCTTAGTTAATTAGGAGTTATAAATTAGTAAACTAATTCATGATAATTAAGTGTTTAGGTTAGATTAGGATCATATTAGTTTATATCTAATTAGAGTTTATTAGGTTTCTTATTATTAGGATTGATATAAGGTTTTATTATTAGATCCCTCTCCCCCTCCCGTGAGAAAAAAAGGGGGAAATAAACCGAGCGCCGGCTCATGCGAGCGGAAGAAGAGAGGCGGAAGCCTGGTGCCGCTCCAACCGCCTCCTCTTCGCCGGTAGATCTCGTAAGCTTGGTTAGAGGCCGGATCCGGACTCCTCTCGCCGCGATCTTCGTTCTGAGGTGAGTATTCTGGTGTTTCTCCATGGATTTCGTATGAACTTGAGTTTGACTTCGCCCCTTTTTGTTCCTTGCTTTGATGAGTTGTTCTTCTCAGTTTTTCCGACGGGATTTTCATGCTTGTGGCAGGACGGATTTGCAGGGTTGTGCTGGCGAAAATTTTGGGGGAGAATCGAGGCAAGTGCGCCCTTCGCCCTTGCCGTTTGACCTCCTTAAATCGTTGTTTTGTTGTTTTTACTTTCATATGACGGTTATCCTAGTTGCTCCTACCAAAATCCTAACCAAACTCTACCCGAAATCGTTGTGCTACCCTTTTTTTTGTGTTGCGAACTCACCAATTTAGGTATGGGATCCGATCGTACAAGGAGATTCTTAGGTAGGTTGTTTCTCTTTTTTTTTGAGGGGGTTTGCGAGCCATGCCAACACCGTGTTCAATAGTTAGTTGTGGGGCGCCTAGGTTAGAACTTGAGTAAGGGTTAAGAAAAATAAATTGAGTATCAAAACTTGTTATTTTGTTCAATTTTTTTTATTTTCGGACGTGCGCACTTGTTAGGACCCCATTTGCGTCAAAATACGGTTAAGCGAGTGGAGGTTTTCCTTGGGTGAAAGCCAAGACCAACCCGATATGCGATGGAGCCAACGGTTTGTGTTGCATCTAAATTAATCGTGCGGGGTTGGCGCCAAGTTAATGATGCATGAGTTGGGTAGTAAATTAACGGGGCATGGGGGTGGTATAAAAGAAAATTTCATTGTAGATGCGTCAGAAATCAAATTGACCGTGTAGGGTCGGGTATGAATTAATTCCATACGCCTAGTTTGGGGGATCAGAATTACGGGCTTAGGTCAAGGTCACACCAACTGCGGGTGATTAGTATTTATCTGTTCGTGCATAACTAGTAGCGAGTCTCCATGTCTGTTTAGTATTATAGGGCTCCTAGGTGGGTTGCTCTAGTGAGTTTAGGGCTCTTGTAATTTTCTTGGTGGTACACGAGACCACCAGCATGTGTTTTTCCTTGAGTCACTTAGGAGTGGAGTAGGATGTGATTTTTGGGTGGGTTGGACCGCTGCCGCCACCCTGGTTTTCCTTTCTTGCCTTACTAAGGCAATATGGGCCGTTGGCTTGAGTTGGACGGATACCACCACCACAGTCCATGAGGATATTTAGGCTAAATAAACTTAGTTGGACATGCGGCCACCAGTCTAGGCCACTTGTTACTAATTTTTTTTATCCATCTCCAGTACTAGGTGACTCTTTCTATTTTAGCCTATTACATGTTATGGTTATTGTGCTAATCCTTTTGCAGAGATCCTCGAAGCTTGGCTTCATTCGTGCACTTGGTGCACCCCCTTTTTACCTTTTTTACCGTTGATGAGTATTTTTAAATTCCCGTTTTAATTCCTGCTTTTGCTACTGCACTTTTCGTTCATGTTGAATATAATTTGCTGAGGTATTCTTTTCTTTTTGAATACCTCAGGTAAAGGTTTTTAGCCGACAGCGCGGCTAGGCTGCTCCAGAGATTGTCAGTGTTTTACTGTTGTTGTGAGTTTTTCTCTCGGGTGGAAGTTTTTCTTTAGACTTGTAGTATAGACATACCTACTCACCAGTGGGTTCGTACCAGTTGTTGACGCCCACTGGTGGTCTCTCTTTTACATACTTTGTGCTTGCTTACACTATTCGTAATGCTATTTATTTTTTGTTCTTTAAACTTGCTCCTGTGATGATTTATACTAGGTTGCTAGTTACTTTAAAACCTATAAACGCTACTATATGTACGTCATAATCAGCATGTTTTTCTTAAAACTCAACCGCTATTTTCCAAACAACGTAAAAGCTTATTTTTCTTACATAAATGTTATAAAATAAATCTAGAGTCCTATTTTATATAAGTGGGCCTCTGGGGGCACTTATGTACTCTCTTCGGATGTCAAGCGTTCAAATTAAATGAAGTATTTTCCGCTACGTATAAGTATAGTTTGAAGTGTGGACTAGATGATCCACAGAGCCGAGGGATACGGCCTTAAAATATAACTGATTTTCCAATTATTAAACTCATGATTTTTCATAAAGAGGGTAGTTAGTGTTTCGCCTGAGCGTCGACAGTTATCCCCTGCTCGACGTGGCATCGCGACACGCGTTTTCTCGTACTCTGATAAATATTAAATTCGGAGAAAATGCGGGTTGTGACATACGCGCCTCTATTTCTTCAAAACTTTAATACTATATAAATGACTTAAGGGTTTCACGAAATTCCACTAATTTTCATTGAGACCATGCGGAACTTCCCAACAGCCCTCAGTCTCCTTCCCGACGATTTGACTACAGTCTTCTTCAATGGCGGACTGGTCTTCTAAAAATCTCCAGGTAGGGGGAGAGCTGGTCCGCATATGATTTGCAGGTGCCTAAGATAAGTTTCAAAATGGCATCCTTATGCTAGGGACTGTCGGTTTGTCTTTTTTTCGGGAGAATGAGTGTCGAGTCCTCGACAGAGAAGTTCTGGAATTCTACAGAAATGCTCAACTCAGATGTGAAGGCATATTGATCAAGAACAATGTTAGAAATACAGTAATCAGATTAAAGCCTAGTCTTCTGAATAAGTTTCTGGGGCTACCCGTGATTAGTGAGGAGGATGATCTGGAGGAAAGAGACTACAATAGGGTTCTGTCCTTCTGTGACCTAGCAAGAAGATCAACCTCAATTCGTCGGAAGGAAATGAATGAAGAAGGAAAATTATTAACTGACATTTTTGGAAAAGTTTTACTGTGCAAAACTAGTTCATATGACTATATCTCCAGTGATATGTTCAAGTTGCTTGCAGTCATCATTTGTAGGAAAAGGACAAATTGGGGAGTATTTCTATTTGAAAGGTTCAAGGCCTGCTTTACCCAAACTTCGGAAGGATTCTTACATTATATCTAAATCATGTTTACAAAAATCGGTTTGATATGTCTTTTGGAATACCTATCCATCATCTCAAGAAAATAGACTCATCAATTTTCACTTGATGGGAAAGGATGATTCCCAGGCAAGGGGCAGAGAAAGATATAGGTGAAGACTCTGGAGTGCAGACTGAACCTCTCACTGATGCTATAAAGAGGGATGTGCCATCACCCCCCCCCCCCCATCCATGAAGCACCAAAGATTGTTTGTGCAGTGGCTGAGGGGGAGAGTCCACCCATAGATGCTGAGATACTTGATATTCCACTAGTACTACCTGACATTCCACCAATACTACCTGATATTCCACCAGTACTATCTAATATTCTACCACTGCAAGTTGAAGTTCCACACATTATTCCTGATTTTCATAGAGACCCGGAGGTTCATCAAGAAGAACCAGATGTTTTGGGATTGACACCTGATGGAGTGTCTGATCAGGTTGGTTTCCATGCCGAGTCTAAGGGGGACTCATTGGCTAAAGACTCTCTCCAAGAGAACCTCAATGCTGAGAGGATTTCTATTGAGGGGGAGGACTTGATTGTGCTCTCTGAGGATGTCAGAGAAGCTATGGAAAAGCCTCCTACCCAAGGACCAGTCTTCCTCAAGGATTATTCATGGGGAGCACAGTCTAGTAGTGTAACACCCCTATCCATCAAATGGCATATAGCAGTAGGTCTGGCTGGGGCCCGACGCCATATACCACAGACAGACCAAAGGGTTACTCATTGAAACCATTCTTCCCATCATAACATCTTACACAAAGCATCTACCGGAAGCAATTTATTAAGTTGCAAGAAATAAGAACCCAGCCACAAGCATGAATGTCCACTAGCAAACCCCAATAGGAATGAAATTATAAAGTACACTAAGTACCGGCCGTATGGCCTTACAAGAGTTCAATAAATTTAAAACAGTGTCTTCCATACTTCGGCTCGTAGGTCGGTCACACATGAATTAAACAAGTAAACAAAACAAGGCCTTCAATGGTCGGCTCAGCAACAAGGGCTTTGGCGCGCTATTTGCCACTAGGCTCCGCAGCACCTGCAAGCACAATTCACCGCAACAATGGCAAACAAAAGCAACGGTCAGCTAAAGCTAACCAAATGATAATGACCCCACCCCCAAACTAAGGGCGGCGAAGCTCCTTATTTGCATTGCATTAGCATAAAAAGCAATATAGTGAAATTCCACATCACCACAGGCATAGGCACGCACGGCCAATACCCCGTGCTCTCAGGGCACATTCTCGGTTAACCCGATCAATATCAGCAGTCTCACCACCGCCTCTTGGACGGCAAATCTCGTGAGCATTTTGTTCTTTCCGGCTGTGCTTAAGACCCTCCATCTATGGAAACGGTAAGTGTCAAGTACCTTAGGTCTCTTTAACCGAACAAAATAGAGCGGGTACGGTTCCTCCTAATCCGTTGCTCACACCGCAACGTCAATTTAAGCCATATGCGCGGGTCAAGCTTCCCCGTTTCCCAAACCGATTACACAAAACTCACATAACCCCGTTATGTGCAAGCTAGCGCCCAGGCCACCAAGTTGGCAGAATCACGCTTCTGTCAAATTTTCCGAGTGCACCTTGGAGTTAATCCCCAAGGTTCCCTGTTGCATTCTACCGTGTAGAAAACTCGAAAAACAACCAAAGGCATGGAGTCTTCTCCAGCTAATCATGCATAATGAAACATCAACAATACAGACCAACTTGTCTGGGTAGGCTTCACACATCATGCCTATGTCCGTATGTCGATTTTTGACTCTATATGCAAATAAGGGGGACTATTCACATCTACCCCAAAGAACACCGCACACTCGCGGGAGCGGGTTTCCTCATGCAAAATAAGGAGAGCTTCACATGCTCAAGAAGAGAATCGTTACCCTATCATTCCTCTTTGGCGCCATGGAAATCTATACGGATGGAAAGCACCTTGATGATCTCGCCTCCGTAGATCTGGACTCGGCTTGAGATTTTGCGCTCTTAATCTCTTCCGGCGACCGGATCTCTCTTCCTTCTTCCTCCTTGCTCTCTCGTCTCTCTAGAACTTAGAAAGAGATTCAACCAAAAGAAATGAGGGTTTTAAACCCTATTCCCGGACTTAACCCTAGGATGGATAAGCCTGAGCCATTGGATCCCAAAATAATGAAACGAACGGCCACGATGCGCCCTGAAAATGAACTTTCTGGGCCGAAAACGGCTTGCGACATGCCCGTGTCCAAGGCCGTGTTTCTCAGTCGCCGTAAATTAGAAAAAATCCCGGCAAATACACGGCCTTTGACACGGATTGGGACATGCCCGTGTCTCAAGTGACATGCCTGTGTCACAGGCCGTGTGCCTCAAACTACACAGGACCAAAAATGTACCGAGCACGACACGGCCATGTGACACACCCGTGTCACATGCCGTGTGCTATACACGCCATGGGACACGTCCGTATCCCAAGCCGTGTAACTTCCTCAGCACAATCCAACAAACTACCCGAGAAGGATACGGCCTCTGACAGGCCAGTGTCTCAGGCCGTGTTGCCTATCTTGACGCTCGTCGATTGCACTTTCGTCGACCACTCGGTGAGTTGTCAAACACGCGCACGACACAACCCTGGGATACGCCTGTGTCCCAGGCCGTGTGACCCTTACCAAGGCCCAAACTTTCCTCAAAATGCTGCCCATTGTTCTTCTGAGTTTCAGGACATTACAAGAAGTGTTAAGACAATTGCTGACAATGTTGTAATTTCTAGGGCTGGGGATGAAAGTGCCCCTCCTACTGAAAGTTCTCTATTAAAGTCTGTAACACCCCAAAAATGAGAAGCGTTCATTGTAGGTTACCACATGGTGATATTCTTATCTCCAGCAATAGCTCGGTGAATTAAAAGACCCAGGGCTCGGGCTATTACTGCCAGGAGATAGACATTACCGCACCTCGCTAGTCTCTCGACGAATGTCGAGGAGGATTGCTCGAGTAACAAATCTACTACTAGGAGCAAGAGAGTTATCACGGGTGATAGTTCTGGATAGCGGTGCCAGCTGGTCAAAGTGGTCACTGCCTGTGTTACCACGCGATGGTAGGAGTTATCACACGGCGGTAGCTTTCAGATAAAAGCTGGACTTGAGATTTCATTCTTATTTTCTCTAACACACTCTCTTGCTTAGTTCTGGAGAGAAAGAGGAGGAAAAGTCTAGGAGCTCAAGAGGAGATCGAGCCAAGGTGTGCTTTTGATCAGAATCGCGAGTCGATGCTAGATCCGTGGAGACGAAGTTGTGACAATCGACTCCATCCGAATCAGAGATCAAAGTCATGGCTCCGACGAAAATGACAAGGTAACAATCTTTCTTCTTGGAAAGTGAAGTCCTTCTTTTGGCATATGCATGGAATCCCCCACAAAAAGGTGGAAAAGCAAAGGGAATTTCTTTTGGTCGATTCATGAAATCCCCAGCGAGTCTTGCATATAGATCCGGAAATGAGTAGTACAGAATAGGCATATTGTGTGAAGTTCATCTGGACAGGTTGGTCTGGATTGGTGATGTTTATTTTGCATGTCGAAGACAACTCCGAGTATAAACAAGTAGTATATTTGGTCTGCGGGGTTGTACCTATGAACTGAAAATAGCAGGAAGTACTGGAGTTGCATTCCAAGAAAATACCCTAGAAATTCCACGGTTTTAAGATATGTAGGATACCGCCGGGAGACAGTGAGTATCACTAACGGTGATAGATATTGGTGAGCTATTTGTATTGTGTGCTATGACAAGACCAGAGTTTCTGGCACTGCATGTTACTGCAGGGTTTTTGGTTAAGTTTGGGCACAGAAAGAGTGCTTTTGTTAGTCCTGCCAAGCGATCGTGGTGAACACTGGCAAAAAATCCCTTTTCGTTGTAAAGCCTGCCTCTGGGAGACTGTGAGGCTAATTTGTAAGTTGTGAGCTCCTAAATACCAGTGATACGAATAGACAAGGGGAAGCCGATGCGTGTCAGTCTAGACATTGAATTGATGATTTGAGCAATGGGCAATGGCTGAGCTGTATCCGTATGATGGTAGTCTAACTCGAGTGCCTAAGTTATTAGCGTTCGTTAGGATATCATAATGAGGGTCTTAGGCTGTACGCCCTTAAGAATAAAGTCTCAGGTCGGGGCTGTGGGGACTGTGAATACTCAAAGTTAACTGTTAAGTCTGGGACCTTTGAATAGTGGTGGGACCCTGACAACAGGTACACCGAAAATGTGCCCTGAGTGCATGGAATGATTGACAGTTGGGGCATTCGTTTGTGATATGTTGAACTGTGCGTGAGTGCACATGTTTATGATATATCTACTTGTGATAATGCAATGCCGGCAGGGAAGGAATACCGCTGCCCCGGGAAAGGGGTAGGGCCATTATAAATTGGTCAGTGCAATGCTGACCATTGCCTTGTTTACCACCCTTGTGGTGGATTGTCCCTGTGAAGGTGCTGGAGAGCCGATCTGGAAATAGCGGGCTGAAGCCCTTGCTGCTATGTTTGCCCTCGAAGGCCGAGTGGAAAAGTTTTATTGTTTTCATGTGTGGCTTGCCTGCGCGCCAATGTTTGTAAACCACATTTGTGAAGTATAACTGTAAGGCCTTAAGGCCGTAACTTTTATGCATTTGTAATTGACATTCCTGTTATATATATAAATGGTATGGTTTATATATAGTGGTTATTTGTTTGGTATGAGTTCATACAACTCTAAAGCTTCCGCTAGAATGCTCTGAGTTAGGATTCGAGTAACTTTTGATATTAAACTGTGACCCCGCCACCTATTTGTCGAATATGGTGTGGGGCCTCGGCCAGACCCTCTATTATATTTCATTTGACCGATATAGGTATTATAAATTGGTATCAGCTTTTCTTGGTCTTCCTCCTTCGAATTTGTGGTCAAATTCTTTTGCGGGGTGGCGAGCACATATAAGTGCGGACCTTTATAACATAAATGAACTCAAAAATGTCCACTTAGGAATGAAAATACACCTGTTTGAGAACCTGTGCATTAGTACTCATCGTTGTTGCTTTTGTAACATCGCTTAAGTGTGTTCTTTTATACATATAGGTTACTCACAGTGGTGCGGGGCAGTCTGAGCCCCAACATTCTGTTGAAAGTGCAATGATACATGCACGACCTACTTGGCAGGTGCAGCCTGCAATGGTTCCAGAACATGTTAGTGTGAGGCTAGAAACTGTTGAGGTTGTGATGGATATATGAGCAGCAGAACGGAAACTGAAGCAGTTCTTGAGTTTCAGTCTTCCTATATTTGTAGGGACGGGATCCCCAACGCAGGTAGAAGACTGGCTTGCATGAGTCAAAAGAATTTTGACGGCACTACGAACTGAGGAGGAATAGAAAGTCACCTTGGCCACTTTCATGTTGGAAGGAGTGGCTAGGCTTTGGTTGGATGAAATGGAGCTGTACCACTTAGCAGGCAAACAACTAACGGAGGTATCGATAAAGGAGTTTTTGAGACTATTCTTGGCGAAGCATCTGCAATCGGCGCAGCGTATAGCCATGGAAAATGAGTTTTAGCATCTAAGTCGGGGTTAAAGTAGTGTCGATACCAACTTACATGAGTTTACAAGGTTGAGACGCTACGCGAGGTCTACCTTTGCTGAAGAAGTGCGAAAAACCAACAAGTTCTACGAAGGGTTGCGGGATGAGCTGAGATTCCTGCTCTCGAGCTCGGTGAACCAAGGGTTTCAAGCATTGGTGGATATGGCTCATACGCTGAAGAAAGACTTGTAGAAAGTGCAGGGTAAGAGGGACTTGGTTGTAATAAATCCCGTGTTTAAAGTGCCGCACCCGAGAAAAAATAGCTACCGAAAGAAATGGGGTAGAAAGTCCAAATCTTCTAGACAAACTCCCTCTACTGTTGCTTCTAGAAAAACGTCTGGGCAAGGCCCTTGGATATGTTATACTTGTGCCAAGCCAGGACACTTTGCCCAAGACTATCGGAGTAGCCCTCAGAAGGGTGATAAGAAGGCAGGAGCAACATATGCTGAATAGGGAAAGGTGGTGGAATCCACTACATCCAAGTATGCCCCAGCTCAGCCAAGGGTGTACAATCTTGGCCAACAGGAGGCCATAAGGAAAATCGATGTCTTTACAGGTATGAGTAAAGCTATAGTTTTTTTGCTTTCCATACTTCATACCTTGTGTGTGTCTTGTGTATTATTTGTTTATATTAGGCTTTGTCCTTATTCGGGACTACCCGGTGAGGGAACTGTTTGATACGGATGCTTCGCATTAATTTCTATCTGAGGACTTCGTGACTCGGATTGTAGTGCCTACGTGTGTGGCTACAGTTAGCCTATCAATATTGCTGCCTAATGGATGTGTGATGCGGGAAAATAAGATTTGCTTTATTGAGGTACGAATAGGAAGTCGAGATTTCAGATTGGAAGCATCTGTGCTGCCAATATTGGAGTTTGATGTAATCTTTGGTATAGACTAGATCTCGGAGAAGCGTGCCTTTATAGATTGAAACTCAAAAGAGATCACACTAGGATTGATTACCGAGCTAGAGACTAAATTCGCTGGTATGATTGGATCGAGCAAGATATTGATGTCTGCTCTCCAAGTCGTCAAAGTTGTTCGGAAGGGCGCGGAGTTATTCTTCACGCTTATAAAGGCCGTTGAGCCAAAATCCAGTGTGAGTGATGTTTCGATTGTATCAGAGTATGCTGATGTATTTCCTAAGGACATTCCGAGGTTACCTCCCCAGCGGGAGATTGACTTCTTTATTGAGTTGGTGTCAGGAGCGAAACCTATGGCCCGCTCATCGTACCGTGTAGTGCTAAAGGAGATGGCGGAACAAAAGGTTCAATTACAAGAACTACTAGAGCAAGGATATATACGCAAGTATGTCATCTTGGAGCACACCGGTTCTTTTTGTGAAGAAGATGGACGGTAGGTTGCGTTTGTGCATCGATTATAGGGAATATAATAAGCTAACGGAGAAGAACAAGTATCTGATACCATGGATTGATGACTTGTTCGATCAATTTGTTAGATCAATGGTATACTCAAAACTAGATTTGAAGTCTGGCGATTACCAGCTGAGGATTCGGGAATGTTACATTCCCAAGACAACGTTTGGTACACGTTATGGGCATTACATGTTCACTATAATGCCGTTTGGCTAACAAATGTGCCATCGGTGTTCATAGACCAAATGCACTAAACGGTTCGAGAGTACTTGGACTTGTTTGTAATCGTCATTATTGACGATATTTTAGTGTACTCTTAGTCTGAAGAAGATCATGGGAACCATTTGCGGACAGTGTTGCACACCTTGAGAAGAAGCAAGCTCTTTGCCAAGTTCTCAAAATGTGAGTTTTGGCTATCGTCAGTGGCCTATCTGGGCCATGTGATAAGTGGAGAAGGTATAGCGATAGATCTAGTGAAGATAGTGGCAATTCAAGAGTGGCCTATTCTGTCTTTTGTGGCTAAAGTCCGAAGTTTCCTTAGACTTGGGGGCTACTACGGGCGCTTTGCTGGGAACTTTTCACGGATAGCCTTACCTCTCGCCACACTGACACGAAAAAATCAGAAGTTCGTTTGGACGCCGGAGTGCGTGCGAGCTTTCAAAGAGCTAAAGAGTTGTTTGACCACGACGCCTATTTTGACGTCGCCATGTGGTACGGATGGCTATGATATTTATAATGATGCATCAGGGAGTGGCTTAGGCTATATTCTTCTTCAGTTTGGTAAAGTGATAGCATATGGCTTACGCCAGTTGAAAGTGCATGAGATGATCTATCCAGTCCAAGACTTGGAGTTGGCGGCGGTGATATTTGCACTTAAACGGTGGCATCATTACTTAAGTGGCGTGAAAGTTGATACCTTCATGGACCATAAGTGCCTTAAGTATCTTATGGATCAGAAAGATCTAAATATGCAACAGAGGAGGTCGATGGAGTTCCTCGGGAACTATACCTTCAAGATTCATTACACACCCGGGAAGGGAAATGTGGTCGCAGATGCCTTGAGTCGCAGGACTCTGACAATGGCAAATTGGTTGCAGATGCATGATGAGCGTCTGATCCAGGAATTGGGGAACTTAGACATTTCTTGTGTTGACAATAATTCCACTGCAAATGCATGCCTTAACTGGATAGAGGTTCAATATGACCTTACAGATAGGGTTCAGCGAGCAATAGAACTCGAAAAGAGTTTACAACTCTATGCAGCGGATGGGTCAAATGCCCAATTCTCATTGGATGACGGCCTTTTGTGAAGATATGGTCGTTTGTGCATCCCGGATGTGGGTAAACTTCGTGAGGAATTGATGTACGAAGTATATTTTACAAAATACTATATTCACCTAGGGAGCACGAAAATGTACAAGGACATGAAAAAGGTGTTCTGGTTGCCAGGTTTGAAGAAAGACATAGCTCATTACATGGCAAAATGTCAAAATTGTGCTTTGGTGAAAACTGAATGCCAAAAACTTGGAGGGTTCCTGAAATCGTTACCAATCCCGGTATGGAAGTTCGATGACATTTCTATGGATTTCGTGCATTGCCTACCGAGATCTCAGAGCGGATACGATGTCGTTTCGGTGATCGTTGACCGGCTAACAAAAGTGTCGCACTTCATTCTGAATAGGAAGGATGATTCAGTTGAGAAACTGGCTAAGTTGTACGTAGATAATATCGTATGATTGCAAGGCGTGCCCCGTAGCATCATCAGTGACCGAGATGGGCGCTTTACTTCAAATGATTGGAGGCTAATCCATCAGCTATTGGGGACAAAACTAAAGTTTAGTACGGTATTTCATCCGCAAAAAGATGGCCAGACTAAAAGGACCACTAGAATAATGGAAGATATGCTTCGTATGTGCGCCTTGGATTTCGGGAAGAGGTGGGAAGATCACCTCTATATGATTGAGTTCTCCTATAATAATAGTTATCAAGCTAGTGTACAATTAGCGCCATTTGAATCATTATACGGTAGAAAGTGCCGCACATCATTAGCTTGAGCGGAATTAGGCAAGTCAAAGCAATATAAACGTAAAGAGGTCGAAGATGCAAATTCAACCATACGTACTATAAAAGAGAGGCTACTGATAGCCCAAGATAGGAAAGCGAAGTACTACAATGCCAGGCACCGAAACATGGAGTTTGCGGTTGGCGATTGTGTATACTTGAAGATCAAGCCATTCAAAGGTGTGTCCAGGATTCGGCGCTTGAAAAAGTTGAGTCCGAGGTATCTTCGTCTGTTTGAAGTGGTTGAACAACTTGGATAAGCTGCCTATCGGTTAGATATTTAAACAGAACTAAGTGGCTTGCACGATATGTTTCACATATCGGTGCTAAGAAAAGGTGTGAAAGAGCCGACGCAAGTGATTGCAAATGATCAAGTACCGATTGATCATGAGCTAACGACGAAGGTTAGGCCCATTCAGATCGAGGATATTTAGATCAAGCAACTGTGGAATAAGACAATCATGATGGTCAAGGTCCGTTGGGACAACTATTATCGTGAAGAGCTAACATGGGAGTGAAATTATACCATGGGTGAAGAATATCACGAGTTATTTGTAAAGTAACATTGTTTTGTGAAAGGAAAATATGTTTTAACATATTAGTTGCTGGTTTTCCTTATAGATGCGTACAATTTCGGGATGAAATTTCTGTAAGAAGGGGAGGGTTGTAACACACCAAAAATGAGAAGCATTAATTGGAGGTTACCGCGCGGTGATAGTCTTATCGCCGGCGGTTGCTCAGTGAATTAAAAGACCCAGGACTTGGGTTATTACCGCCAGGCGATAGAAGTTACCGCACCGCACTAGTCTCTCGATGAATGTCGAGAAGGATTTCTCAAGTAACCAATCTACATCTAGGAGCTAGAGAGTTATCACGGGCAATAGTTTTGGATAGCAGCGCCGACTGGTCAAAATGGTCACCTCCTGTGTTACCGTACAGCGGTAGGAGTTACCACACAGCGGTAGCTTTCAAATAAAAGCTGGACTTGAGATTTCATTCTCATTTTCTCTCACACACTCTCTTGCATAGTTCTTGAGTGGAAGAGGAGGAAAAGCCCAGGAGCTCAAGAGCAGATCGAGCAAAGGAGTGCTTGTGATCGAAATCGCGAGTCGACGCTAGATCCGCGGAGAGGAAGTTATGATAATCGACTTTATCCGAATTAGAGATCAAGGTCATGGCTCCGAAGAAAATGACAAGGGTAATGATCTTCCTTTTTTGACAAGTGAAGTCCTTCTTTTGGCATATGCATGGAATCCCCAACTAAAATGTGGAAAAGCAAAGGGAATTCCTTGGGGTCGATTCATGAAATACCCAGTGAGTCTTGCATATAGATCAGGAAATGAGTAGTACTGAATATGCATACTGTGTGAAGCCCATCTAGGCAGGTTGGTCTGGATTGGTGATGTTTATTTTGCGTGGAGGAGAAGACTCCGAGTATAAATGAGTAGTATACGGGGTCTGCGGGGTTGTACCTGTGAACTGAAAATAGCAGGAAGTACTGGAGTTATATTCCAGGAAAATACCCTAGAAATTCCATATTTTTGAGACCAGTTGGATACTGCCAGGAGACAGTGAGTATCGCCAAATGCAATAGCTCTTGGTGAGCAATTTATGTTGTGTGCTATGACATGACCAGTGTTTCAGGCACTACAGGATGCTGTAGGGTTTTGTGTTGAGTTTGGGCGCAGAAAGAGTGCTTCTGTTGGTCCCGCCAAGCGATCGTGATGAACGCTGATAATAACTCCCTTTTCATTGTAAAGCCTGTCTCTGGGAGACTGTGAGGATAATTAGTGAGTTGTGACCTCCTAAAGGCCAGTGAGCTGAACGGACAAGGGGAAGCCGAACCGCATCAGTTTAGACATTGAATTGATGATTTGACCTGTAATACCCCCCCCCCCCCCGGAACACAAAACACGGCATGAGAGGGGTCTTATGCCCAGAACAGCTGCCTTGCGGTAGCACTAACACTCAGGCTAGCCTGTACCATAAGACGCCTATTCTGCCGGCTACAACCAATATCATACATTGTCAACCCAACAAAAATATAACACAGAAGTCAAATCCACACAAAGCATATAGTCCATAAAATCATAAGTAAAGAAGCTACAACAAGCTTCTAATATCAGAGTATGTAAACAGTTTTTTCCCCAAAAAGGGGTATAACAAAACCTCTCACACTCATATCTGTAACTGACGGTAGCGACGGTACCGTCCCCTCAGGCCCTCTTGTCCTGTCCTGGCTGTCCGGCTGCATAATCTGCTGCTCCACCTACGGGGTTTCCTCCTTAAATGGAAAACGTAGCAACCCTTAGTCATAAATACTAAGTGGCTTCACATCCACTCCCACGATGACTCCTGGGAAACGGGCGGAGAAAGGAACATGGTACAAAATATCTGAAACATAGGTACAAGCAGGTGGTATATCACTATGTATATAAAGCAGTGTAATAAATGAGCAACATCTTATTCTAGCAATTCTACCATCTACAGCAGCATAAGAGTATAAAGCTATAACAAAAAGTAACTCAACTTATATGAATGCCCATACAAGCATATAAGTTGAGGATCGTTCAACAGTAAGTAACTCATCATATAGGAGTGCCCATACAATCTTATACGGTAAGGATCTTGTGTATGCAATGAAGTGTAATGATATGTATGCAATGTGATGACTCACCCATGATCACGTACATGCAATCGCTATGTCGACACAGACTTGTAGTTCCCACTTTTCGAGCAGGTAGCTAACCTCTCAGGCGTCATCCGTCGTGGCCAGACGGTGACAGTGGAACTGGCAACTCCACAACTAGGCTGGTCTCCACACTACCTTGCCTAGGCCTCCGTACGCTTCAACGCTATGAACACAACAACGAAGCTCATATACGTACTACGGCTCAACGGGTGTCTCGGGTAGATGTGCACTGAGATCCTAACCCCAAACTGGCCTATTGTGCTACACGGATGGAGCCTCGAAAATGAGCACGAGGAAAGGCCCAACCATTCACTTGGCACGGATGGAGCCTCGGGACGTGAACACTGAGGACCAAGCCAAACCGCACAAGGTCTATCTGTCAACCCCCATCAGTATGACGATTGGCGAGCCCGTAGACTTGCCACACTATCCTTAACCCGGGATTATGACACCGTGTGTCGAATCACACCGCATGCAATACAACCATGTAGTGGTACGGAAGGAGCCTCGGAAATGAGCACGAGGACCCAACCCAACCGTCCACTTGGCATGGATGGAGCCTCGGGACATGAACACTGATGACCAAGCCCAACCATCCATTTATGACTCTTCAAGAGACATCAACAATAATTCTTTTACCAACCCAATCACTCGTGTGCACATAAGTTAATCATCTGATTATCAAAAACACTTGTTCATAACAACCAACACCGAACAATTACCCAAGATTTAGTAAATCTTGTTATTAAACGACTAATTACCATTCGTTCACTAACCCCACCAAGTCGTTTCGTTCAACCACATTCCATTTCACCATCTGTTTACGTGGGGTCTATCCAACAAGTTCATCATGCATTTAATTATCACAATTAGGCATATTATGATTCACCTACAACTTAATGTCAGATTGTTACGAAACCTCTTCCGAGTCCAAACCCAATTATACATTAACCCAGGAATTTCAGGTGCAGAACATCTGCTGAACAGCAACTTCAACCGGAGATTCCTGTGGCTACAGGAATCTGGTGAGTGCGTGTAACCACTCGATGGAAAGGTATATCCATGGGCTACAACTTTTATGTTCAGTCTGTAACCCAGATCAGACTGTATCACACATGAAATTTGCTCCAAAGCCTGCTGCGTATAGAATACAATTTCTACACACTTAGTCTGACAACCCTCTAAATCGATCAGACAGTACCGTGGCTATAGACTTCACCTGAAGGCGTATAACCACTCATTGTAAAGGTAATTCCAAGGTCTACGACTTTCGTGTTTAGTCCAAAGCCCAGATCTGCCCATATCTTGGCTTAAGATAGCCAAGAAGGTCGCTGCGTGCAGAACGCAGATTTCTGCACTCATCTTGAGGTGGAATGAATGACATCGGTTGATCTTCCTCCTCAAGCTAGTCCTCCCAAATAACAACCAGAAGTTCCTCCACCCTTATTCAACCTCTTAAGGACATTCCTCTTTACGTAACCACCCCCATCATCACTTTGAAGGAAGGGGAGGTTGAAGATGACTAAACCTTAAAACACAAGTTCTAGCATGACCCTCCTAGAAACCTTCATCTCACACATCAAGACACATTTGAGTCAATGTCTTGCCTAAGAATAGCTATAAATCTAGCACCAAGGGAGAGGGAGGAAGCTCACCTCATTTCGAGCGGTTCTGCCATTTCCAACCATGGATCTTGTCATTCTTCTCATCGGCATCCCTTTTCCTTGGCGGTGGTGGAGATTACCTATGGAGTTTTGTTGGCTCCAGCAAGTTCTTCCCTCCTCCAGAAGTTTTCTCCAGAAGATGTAGCTTGGAAGAGAATGAAAACGACTAGGGTTTCATTTTGCCTTTTATTCAGAAGTGATACGGGTAGGGAAACGCCCGTGTCCTTACCGGTGTCCTACTCGGGCGAAATGGCATCAACGGTTCGACTGCCGCTTCGTGCACATACACGGGTATTTACACGCCCGTGTCCGTACCTATTTCCAGGTGACACGGTCGTGGTTCTGCCAGTGTCTATACCCGTGTCCTACTCGGGAGACATTTCGTCGATCTTGCCTCTACGCACAAGGGTTGCAACAAGCCCGTGTCTCTACCCGTGTCCTTCTCTGGACAATCCTGCTTATCACCCAATGCCATGATACTCAACGCCATGACACACGGGTAGGGAAACACTCGTGTCTCTACCCGTATCCTTCTCTGGACAATCCTGCTTATCACTCAACACCATGACACTCAACGCAACTGTAATGCCCCCGATTTTTCTGCGATTATTTAATTCTTGCTTGGAGTTACGTCGACGCATTTTCTTGGCGTGTGTCATCTGTGGAGTGTGGTATTAACTCCTTAGAAGTGAGTGGCCTATTTTGTAGTCTACTGGCAAGATCTCTCTAGCAAGCCGGGTCGTTTTGGGTGACCCGGTTTGTGCCTCTCGGGGGAAGCTTGTGTTTTGACTTTGGGTGGATATAACTCGAGTTCTGTTCGTCGAAAGTTAATTTCGACTTCGCCGTTGTGTTCGTAGCATGGATATTTAGTTACAGTGCGAATTTCGTTGAATTCCGAGGATGTTCGGTTTTAGTGTCGTTTTGTATTTTATGAAAAATAAAACTATTTAATAAATATTATATTAATAATTATTTTGAAAGGGTGTGGGTGCTTGGCGGTTTTGCCTTGTCATTTTTATGCCTTAATTAATTGATTAGCTAATTAAGATTAAGAAGATGCTATATATAGGATAGTTAAGACTTAAGAGAACTGCTCCTGTTCATCTTCCCGAACCCGTCTGCGGCTGTTCGCGGAAAGAAGCGGAGAAACCGCCGAACCTGCTCCCCTTCGGACGCCGATTCCGGGAGTGTTTCTGGACGGAATTCGATTCCGAAAGCGGATTAGGATTGATCTCGCCTAGACCTTCATTCCTACAGGAAGAAATTCAATTTTCGTTGAGTTTCTAGGGGTCTTGATTTTCTAGGGTTGTCCGTTTCCGCCATTAAAGCTCCAAATTGTCTGCTTTAGGTGTTGTTGCTGCTGGTGCCGAGTGAGGATAAGGGAGGCCGACCAAGCTTTGCTGGAAATCAAAGTAAGTGGTGTTCCAGCCCTTGCCTAGTATTGTTCTCTTTTTCTCTTTGTTCTTGCGGCCGTAGAAAAGCTTGTCTAGATTGTTTTTGCTATGTTAATAAAGCCCTGTTAGCCCTAGGTTAAAAACCCTAGTCTTGCTTGAAATCGGGTACAAATTCCCAACTGTTAGTAGATAAGCCTTGTTCTCGGGCTGTGTGAGGGCTTGAGGGTTGGGTCGATTCTTTCCGTGCATTAGTTGTAGCCGGGAAGAGGGGCAAAGCTATAGTTTAAATTTTTTTTAATGCAAATCGGTCTTGCTTAGGGCCGGGTTGGATGAATAACCAGTCTTGCTGTTTAGTATGATTCAAGGCTTGGCGTTGAGTGTGGCGCATACACTCAACACCGGGTCTGCTTGGACTTGGCATTGAGTGTGGTGCACACACTCAACGCCGGGTCTGCTTGGACTTGGGGTTGAGTGTGGTGCACACACTCAATGCCGGGTCTGCTTGGACTTGGCATTGAGTATGGTGCACACACTCAACGCCATTGCACCTTGATCTGTTCTTTTGCGGCTAAGTAGTGTGGCATTGAGTGAGTCGACCTCACTCAACGCCATGGATGTCTAGGCATTGAGTGAGGCGGACTCACTCAACGCTGCAGCCAATCCGCACGGTTATGTCGGATGGCGTTGAGTGAGTGGGCCTCACTCAACGCCATGGCGGTTTAGGCGTTGAGTTAGGCGGGCTCACTCAACGCCGCAACCCTTTCTTGCGGATAAGTAATTTGGCGTTGAGTGAGTCGACCTCACTCAACGCCATAGTTTTTTTGGCATTGACAGAGGTGGACTCACTCAACGCCACAGTTGGTTTTTGCGACTAAGTGCTAAGGCATTGAGTGAGTGGAACTCACTCAACGCCGTAGCTGTTTTGGCGTTGAGTTAGGTTAGCTCACTCAACGCCACAGCCTGCGTTGCTGAAGGCATTGAGGGAGTGGACCTCACTCAACGCCGTAGCTGTTTTGGCATTGAGTGAGGTTAGCTCACTCAACGCCACAACCTATGTTGCTGAAGGCATTGAGGGAGTGGACCTCACTCAACGTCGTAGCTATTTTTGCGTTGAGTGAGGTTAGCTCACTCAATGCCACAGCCTGTGTTGCTGAAGGCATTGAGGGAGTGGACCTCACTCAACGCTGTAGCTATTTTGGTATTGAGTGAGGTTAGCTCACTCAATGCCACAGCCAGTGTTGCAGAAGGCGTTGAGTGAGTGAACCTCACTCAATGCCATAGCTTTTTTGGCATTGAGTGAGGTTAGCTCACTCAACGCCACCGTCTGTTTAGGCGTTGAGTGAGTGGGGCTCACTCAACGCCATGCCGTGTTGAGTCGTCACAACGTTTTTTTTCTCCCTTACCTTGATATTCTCTCCCGAGTTAATTTTCTTGATTTTGAGGTTCCTTGTCGGCTAAGTTTTTTTTTCTCCAGGGGCCGAATCGTGGGTTGTGGTCAATAGTGGTGGTTTGAAGCTCTTAATAGGGGTGAAAATTGTGTGACTTAGCGGTGGTCACACATTTATCTTGTTCTAGGTACGAGCTAGGCAAGTTGGTGGGAGGTCCCTTGTGCTTTCACTTTTAGACCCTTGAGCTTTGTTTCTTGGAAATGGTGGTTGGGGTACTGAGATTTCTTCTAACCCGGATCTGCGTTGTTTTTACTACTACCATCTCTCACACTTTAGGGTGTTAGATGTTTCTACCTTTGTAAATTTGCAACATTTGGGCTCATGGTAGCCTGGTAAACTCTGCAGGATTTTTTTTGGGCAGGGTTGTTGCTGTTTCCTCACGCTTCGTACTTTTCCTTTTTGTCTTGCCTTGTACAGTGGTACTTGTTACGGTTTACTTACTCTTCTTGCTTATCTTTTAGCATAACATTTCCGTACAGCTTACTTGTTTTGCTTGATGAGGTATTCTTTTATTCTTTGAATGCCTCAGGTTCTTGTTAGTAGCTGATTAGGCGGCTAGTTGTGCTGTGCTGTTGCTGGTGGTCTCTCGTACTGTGGAGATTAGTTCCTTGGTCTTGTGAGGTAGTTTTGTGTTTCTTTCTTACATACATACATACTTGCTAGTGGGTTTGTGTCAGTTGGTTGGCGCCCACTGGTAGTTTTACCTTGATACTAGATATGTTATCTTTTTGCTACTACCTTTTCTGGAGATAGTCTACTTGCTCTTGGGATGATTTATGCTAGGTTGCTAGTTACTTTTAAACCTAAAAACACTATTATAAGTATATCTCATGATCACCATGTTTTATAAGACTCAACCACTGTTTTCCAAATAACATAAAAAGATCGTTTTCCTATATATAGTATAAATTAAATGTAGGGTCCTGCATAGTATAAGATGTCCTCTAGGGGCACTTATGCACTCTTTTAGGATGTCAAACCTGAATAAAGTATTTTCTCGCAGCGTATAAGTATAGTTTTTAAATTGTGGACAAGGTGATCCACTGAGCCGAGGGATACGGCCTTTAAAATATAACTGAATTTCTAATCATTAAACTTAGGGATTTTCATAAAGTAAAGTGGATAGTTTTGCCTGAGCGCCAGCAGTTATCCCCTGCTCAAAGTGGCTTAACAATGCGTGTTTTCTCATACTCTGACGTTTCTTAAATTTGGAGAAAATGCGGGTTGTGACAGTTGGTATCAGAGGGAGGTTGCTTGAAAAGTTTGTCGGGCAACCTTCCCTTTTGATTGCATTAGTAGTTTTGCATCATGTCATTCACACACCAATATGTCATCAGCATGTCTTGGCAAAATCATGAACACTACACTCATAGCAAAACATGAAGTATACGGGGCATATTATGTACTATGGGATGCATAATATGTATTGGTATATGGATCCACCATAGGGGCAACATGTGAGGGTTATGTAGTATGGGATGCATAACCTCACCACATGGCTGCGACTAGCTCGTTTTCTTTTTCGTTTCATGAGGATGTTCTATATTATGGGATGCATAACATTTTCATGTGTACGCCGCTCATAACATACATTAGGGACTTTTTAGAATGCATAGCACAAACATGCATAGCATAACATTGCATAAGCACAACGTGCCAAGTTAAAGACTGGCAGGATGACATATGTACACACATAAGTTTTCGAGTAAAAAATAATGTAAGTTCATGCATTCCCGATCTAGGCGCAAGAGTTAGAAAGGTGGTGGTAAACCATCCTAGGTTAGGCATAACATTAATTCTTGTAAAGATAAACTCCCAGAGCAAGTTTAGCAGCTTTAAGTTCATATTTATGTATGTATTGTCTGTACTTGTAGTTAGTTGTAGCTGTTGTACTAGGATCTGACTAATGTTGTTATGATTTTAGGATGGCGAGACGCCCTTCGACTAGATCGACCCCCCTATCTGAGGGTGAGTCATCAGAAGAGCAGAATGATGCGGTGATCGAGAGCCTGCGGCAGAGTAGCGGTTCCTTGAGCAGGCAGATGGTGGAGATGCAGGCCCAGATCCAGTCTCTGGTGGCAGGTTTGGTAAGACAGACTCAGGGAGTGCAAGGCCCTGCAGGGGGGTTAGCTGTTCCTCCTCCTCTTGCACCCCTGAGACCTCCAGTGGTGGTGCCAGCGGAGATGACATTTATCTCATAGTTTCAGAGACTTAGTCCTCCTACTTATGATGGGAAGGCAGATTTCATGGTCATAGACGATTGGCTGATCTCCATGGAGGAGATGTTCTCGTACTCCAGTATTGTAGATGATCAGAGAGTGATGATAGCCGCCTATCAGCTCAAGGGTTTGGCTAAGAGTTTGTGGCTTAGAGAATAGGAGAGCTTGGTAGTTGGTTGTTCTTGGGAAGTATTCAAGGAAATGCTTCTTCTTATGAACGACTTCCTCCACCTGAAGCAAAGGCAACTCAGGGTCGGTGAGTATGAGAAAGAGTTCAGCAAGTTTAGCCGGTTTGCTCCTGGGTTGGTGAGTGTTGAGGCTGATCAAGTCAAGTGGTTTCTTGGTGGCTTGAGGAGCGAGGTTCAGTAGTTAACCAGTGCTTATGGATCAGAGACTTATGCAGGGGTAGTGGAGGCTGCTCTGAAGGTAGAGGCAATTGAGACCGCAAAGAGCAGAGGCCAGCAAATGAGGAAGGATAAGAGGAAATCTGTTGAGGAGAAGAAACCCCAGGTACCCGGTGCTACTTCGGGAAAGAAGAGCAAGGTGGTGTGTAGCTTTTGTGGCCGGTCAGGCCATCCTATTGAGAGGTGTTTCAAAAAGGCAGCAGCTCAGAAAAAGGAGCAAGTTCATGCTATTCAGGGTGCTCCTAGGAGGGACGTTTCCTATGTTGTTTGCAAGCGACCGGGCATGATGTTGCCTAGTGTTGGTCCAAGGATTAAGTCTGCTATCAGTGCAGGCAGAAGGGTCACTTCAAGTCCAGGTGACCTCAGGTCCACCCTGCCCTTCATGTAGTTCCACTTCAGGCACTACCTCAGCCTCAGCGTGTGGACAAGGGCAAAGGAAAGCTGAATGTGATCTCTTCCGAGGAGGCTCAAGCTTCGACTCAGTTCATCTCAGGTTAGTTATTTTTCCAGCTTGAAAGTTTTATTTACTAGAATGGTTACAGTTTTGTTTTGATAGTTCCTTAGTTGTATATACTCCTATAGGGAAATTTAAGGTGAAGAATCGTTGGGCGCGTGTTCTGTTCGACTGCAGCGCTACCCAATCATTTGTGGCTAGAGCCTTTGTGGAGCTACATCGGTTGACTCTAGATCGATTTCTTGATACCTTCTGCGTCAAGTTCCCTTTTGGTGAATCTGTGTTATCAGATTTGGGCATTCTAGATTGCCCTATTTTGTTGAGGGACTTTCTTGCGAAGGCAGACTTGAAGATGATTGATCTAGAGGACTTCGATGTTATTCTGGGCATGGACTGACTGTCTAAGTATGATGCGGTTATTCAGTGCAAAGGGAAGAGCTTGGACTTCATCAAGGACAATGGTCAGCCGGGAAGCGTGTATGTTGATCTGTGCAAGAGATTCTCCTGTCATTTCTGTGGTATGTGCTCAGAAGTTATTTCTTTCTGATTGTTTAGTCTCAGTGGTTGGGATCACTGTTAGTGTACCGTGTTTGGAGGAGATTCCCATTGTTCGTGGTTTCGCTGATGTTTTTCCTGATGACCTTCCTGGTCTTCCTCTTGATCGGGATGTTTAATTTGTGATTGATTTGGAATCAGGTACGCATCCTATTGCTAAGGCGCCATACCGGATGGCCCCTCATGAGTTAGAGGAGTTGCGAGTCTAGTTGGATAAGTTGTTGGAAAAAGGATTTATCAGGCATAGTTCGTCACCTTGGGGTGCTCCTGTTTTGTTTGTAAAGAATAAGGATGGGTCGATGCGGCTTTGCATCGGTTATAGGGAGTTGAACAAAGTCACTATTAAGAACAGGTACCCTCTGCCAAGGATCAATGACTTATTTGATCAATTGCGCGGTAGCACGGTGTTCTTCAAGATCGATCTTCGTTCTGGCTATCATCAGCTCAGGATCCGTGAGGCAAATATTCCACGGACTGCGTTTAGATCGAGGCATGGACATTTTGAGTTCTTGGTGATGTAATTTGGTCTGACCAATGCACCATCAGCTTTCATAGATATGATGAACCGGGTGTTCAAGGATTTACCAGACAAGTTCGTTGTGGTTTTCATCGATGACGTGTTTGTCTATTCTCGCAGCGCTGAGGAGCATAAGCATTATCTGGGCTTGGTTCTATCAGAGTTGAGGAATCACAAGTTATTCGCCAAGTTGAGCAAGTGCGAATTTTGGTTGCCTCAGGTCTCGTTTCTGGGCCACGTGGTGAACAAGGATGGGATCTTGGTTGACCTAGAAAAGATCGCAGCAGTGATGGATTGGAGCAGGCCGGGCACGCCCAAGGAGATCAGAAGCTTCGTAGGGTTGGCCGGCTACTACAAGAGGTTCGTGGAGGGTTTCTCTACCCTGGCTGCACCTTTGACAAGGTTGACTAAGAAGAACGCGGCCTTTGTTTGGAGCAAGAAGTACGAAGAATCCTTCCTGGAGCTCAAGAGCATATTGTGCACTGCTCCCGTTCTTACCCGACCTACTGAGGGTGTGGAGTATGATGCGTACGTTGATGCTTCACATGTTAGTTTTGTTTGCGTGTTGATGCAGGCTGGAAAAGTTATTTCATATGGGTCAAGGCAATTGAAGACTCATGAAAGGAATTACCCTACACATGACCTTCAGTTTGCAGCGGTGATTTATGCATTGAAGTTGTGGAGGCATCTACTTTATGGGGCTCAGTGCAAGATCTTCACTGATCATAAGAGCCTGAAGTACATGTTCACACAGAAGGAGTTGAATCTGCGCCAGCGTCGGTGGCTAGAGTATGTGGCCGATTTTGATGTGGAGATCCAGTATCATCCAGGCAAGGCCAATGTGGTGGCCGATGCCCTGAGCCGAAAGACGGGAAAGATCTTTAATCTCTCCGCTGATCGTTTATTGGAAGAGTTCTTATTGATGGATATCTCGGTGGGATGCTGTGACATGCAGAGCAGTTTGGAGTGGCAGAGCCGTCTTTGATTTCTCTTACTAGGTTACACCAGAAGGATGATCCGGACCTTCTGCACTTATACTATAGGACTGAGAGGGGGGAGTTTCCAGATTTTTCTATCAATGATGCGGGTATATTGAAGTACCGCGGCAGATTTTGCATCCCCGCTGTTGGATACATCAAGGGTATGATATGCAGAGAGGCTCATGGATCCAGTGTTGCCTACCATCCAGGATCTACAAAGATGTATCGTAATTTGAAGCAAATTGCCTGGTGGTATAGGATAAAGAGTGATATAGCCCGAATTGTTGCTGAGTGCCACACTTGCAAGCGTGTGAAGGCCGATAACAGAGGCCTGGTGGCAAGTTGACTCCGTTAGAGATCCCGACTTGGAAGTGGGAAAGTATTTCTATGGACTTCATTACGGTCTTACTGAGATCTCCAAGGTGATTTGATTCTATTTTGGTTATAGTGGATAGACTGACGAAGTGTGCTCACTTCGTGCCATATAAGATTGATTACCCGATGAAGAAGATAGCAGAGCTGTACTTGAATGAGGTCATCAGGTTGCACAGTGTGCCGGTTAGCATCATTTCTGATCGAAACTCCCGGTTTACTACTCGTTTTTGGTAGAGTCTGCAAGAGGGTTTGGGTACAGATCTGAGGTATTCTATTGCTTAGAACCCACAAACCAATGGGAAGACAGAGCGGGTGAACCAGATAGTTGAGGATATGATCAGATGCTACATTCTAGACCACAGAGGAGCGTGGGATGAGCGGTTGCGACTGATGGAGTTTGCATACAATAACAGTTATCAAGAAAGTTTGCAAATGGCTCCATTTGAAGCTTTGTATGGGAGGCACTGCAGAACTCCCCTGTTTTGGGCTGAGGCAGGTGAGAGACCCTTGTTGGGTCCGGATGCGCTCGAGGAGATGGAAGTCGCAGTGAAGCTTACTCGAGAAAACCTTTGTATAGCTCAGGAGAGATACGAGAAGAACGCCAATCAACGTAGGTCCGACCTTGTGTTTTCTGTAGGGGACGTTGTGTTTCTTAAGGTTTCCCCGATGGTGGGTGTAAAGAGGTTCGGTAAGAATCATAAATTGGACCCGAGGTATGTGGGCCCGTTTAAGATTGTTGAACGGATTGGCGTGTCAGCGTATAGGTTGGATTTGCCAACAAACTTCCCATGTGTTCATAATGTATTTCATGTAAGCCAATTACGGAAGTGTGTGCATAGTAGTTGGCAAGTCTTGGATGTTGTGCCCCAGTTGGAGCCTAATATCTCTTTTGTTGAAGTTCCGGTCCGCATTTTGGATACTAAAGATCGGGTTCTGTGAAGGAAGTCCATCCCAATGGTCAAAGTTCTATGGAAGAATCAGGGTTTGGAAAGCGCGACTTGGGAGTTAGAGTCGGCTATGAGGGAGGCTCACCCTCAACTGTTTCCCTGATTGGATTGGTATGTTTTCTTCTTGTAATGTTTGGCTTGTTACTTTTCCTTCTATAGTAGAAGTGTTGTGCGTAATGTTTCGGGACGAAACTTTCTTTTAGGGGGAGTGACTGTAATGCCCCCGATTTTTCTACGATTATTTAATTTTTGCTTGGCGTTACGTCGATGCATTTTATTGGCTTGTGTCATCTGTGGAGTGTGGTCTTAACGCTTTAGAACTAAGTGGCCTATTTTGTAGTCTATTGGCAAGATCTCCCTAGCAAGCCGGGTCGTTTTGGATTACCCGGTGTGGCCTCTCGGGGGATGCTTTTGTTTTGACTTCGGGTGGGAATAACTCGAGTTCTGTTTGTTGAAAGTTAATTTTGACTTCGCCGTTGTGTTCGTAGTGTGGATATTTAGCTACAGTGCAAATTTCGTCGAATTCCGAGGATGTTCGGTTTTCGTGTCGTTTTGTATTTTATGAAAAATAAAACTATTTAATAAATATTATATTAATAATTATTTTGAAAGGTTGCGGGTGCTTGACGGTTTTGCCTTGTCATTTTTATGCCTTAATTAATTGATTAGCTAATTAAGATTAAGAGGATGCTATATATAGGATAGTTAAGACTTAAGAGAACTGCTCCTGTTCATCTTCCCGAACCTGTCTGCGGCTGTTCGCGGAAAGAAGCAGAGAAACCGCCGAACCTGCTCCCCTTCGGACGCTGATTCTGGGAGTGTTTGCGGACGGAATTCGATTCCGAAAGCGGATTTGGATTGCTCTTGCCTAGACCTACATTCCTACAGTAAGAAATTTAGTTTTCATGGTGTTTCAAGGGGTCTTGATTTTCTAGGGTTGTCCGTTTTCGCCATTAAAGCTCAAGATTGTCTGCTTTAGGTATTGTTGTTGCTGGTGTCGCGTGAGGATAAGGGAGGCCGACCAAGCTTCGCTGGAAATCTAGGCAAGTGGTGCCCTTGCCCTTGGCTAGTATTGTTCTCTTTTTCTCTTTGTCCTTGCGATCGTAGAAAAGCTTGTCTAGATTGTTTTTGCTATGTTAATAAAGCCCTGTTAGCCCTAGGTTAGAAACCCTAGTCTTGCTTGAAATTGGGTACAAATTCCCAACTTTTAGTAGATAAGCCTTATTCTCGGGCTGTGTGAGGGCTTGAGGTTGGGTCGATTCTTCTTGTGCATTAGTTATAGCCAGGTAGAGGGGCAAAGCTATAGTTTATCTTTTTTTATGCAAATCAGTCTTGCATAAGCTCGGGTTAGATGAATTTGTACTGGCATATAGAAGAAGCTTTCCCTGTACCCAATCTTGCTGTTTAGTATGATTCAGGGCTTGGCGTTGAGTGTGTTGCACACACTCAACGCCAGGTCTTCTTGGACTTGGAGTTGAGTGTGGTGCACACACTCAACGCCGGGTCTGCTTGGACTTGGCGTTGAGTGTGGTGCACACACTCAACGCAAGGTCTGCTTGGACTTGGCATTGAGAGTGGTGCACACACTCAATGTCATTGCCCCATGATTTGTTTTTTTTGCGGCTAAGTAGTTTGGCATTGAGTGAGTCGACCTCACTCAACGCCATGGCTGTCAAGGTGTTGAGTGAGGCAGACTCATTCAACGCTGCAGCCAATCCGCACGGTTATGTCGGATGGCATTGAGTGAGTTGGCCTCACTCAATGCCATGGCGGTTAAGGCATTGAGTGAGGCGGACTCACTCAACGCCGCAACCCGTTCTTGCGGTTAAGTAATTTGGCATTGAGTGAGTTGACCTCACTCAACGCCAAAGCTATTTTGGCGTTGAGAGAGGTGGACTCACTCAACACCATAGTTGGTTTTTGTGGCTAAGTGCTAAGGAATTGAGTGAGTGGACCTCACTCAATGTCGTAGCTGTTTTGGCATTGAGTGAGGTTAGCTCACTAAACGCCACAGCCTGCGTTGCTGAAGGCATTGAGGGAGTGGACCTCACTCAACACCGTAGCTATTTTGGCATTGAGTGAGGTTAGCTCACTCAACGCCACAGCTTGTGTTGCTGAAGGCATTGATGGAGTGGACCTCACTCAACGCTGTAGCTATTTTGGCATTGAGTGAGGTTTGCTCACTCAACGCCACAACCTGTGTTGCTGAAGGCGTTGAGGGAGTGGACCTCACTCAACACCGTAGCTATTTTGGCGTTGAGTGAGGTTAGCTCACTCAACGCCACATCCAATGTTGCAGAAGGCGTTGAGTGAGTGAACCTCACTCAATGCCATAACTATTTTAGCATTGAGTGAGGTTTGCTCACTCAACTCCACCGTCTGTTTATGCGTTGAGTGAGTGGGTCTCACTCAACTCCATGCCGTGTTGAGTCGTCTCAACGTTTTTTTTCTGCCTTACCTTAATCTTCTCTCCCGAGTGAATTTCCTTGATTCTGAGGTTCCTTGTCAGCTATGTTTTTTTTCCAGGGGCCGAATCGTGGGTTGTGGTAAGTAGTGGTGGTTTGAAGATCTTAATAGAGATGAAATTGTGTGACTTAGCCGTGGCCACACTTTTATCTTATTCCAGCTACGGGCTGGGCAAGTTGGTGGGAGGTCCCTAATGCTTTCACTTGTTGACCCTTGAGCTTTGTTTCTTGGAAATGGTCGTTGGGGTTCCTCCAACCCGAATCCGCATTGTTTTTGCTACTACCATCTCTTACAGCTTAGGGTGTTCGACGTTTCTTCCTTTGTAAATTTGCAATGTTTTGGCTCATGGTAGCCTGGTAAACTCTGCAGGATTTTTTTTGGGTAGGGTTATTGCTGTTTCCTCGCGCTTAGTGCTTTTCCTTTTTGTCTTGCCTTGGACAGTGGTACTTGTTACAGTTTACTTAATCTTCTTGCTTATCTTTTAGCCTAACATTTCCGTACAGTTTACTTGTTTAGCTTGCTAAGGTATTCTTTTATTCTTTGAATGCCTCAGGTTCTGGTTAGTAGCCGATTAGGCGACTAGTTGTGATGTGCTGTTGTTGGTGGTCTCTTGTACTGTGGAGATCAGTTCCTTGGTCTTGTGAGATTGTTTTGTGTTTCTTTCTTTCAGACATACATACTTGCTAGTGGGTTTGTGTCAGTTGGTTGGCGCCCACTGGTAGTTTTACCTTGATACTAGATATGTTATCTTTTTGCTGATACCTTTTGTGGAGATAGTCTACTTGCTCTTGGGATGATTTATGCTAGGTTGCTAGTTACTTTTAAACCTAAAAACACTATTATATGTATATCTCATGATCAGCATGTTTTATAAGACTCAACCACTATTTTCCAAATAACGTAAAAAGATCGTTTTCCTATATATAGTATAAATTAAATGTAGGGTCCTACATAGTATAAGATGTCCTCTAGGGGAACTTATGCACTCTTTTAGGATGTCAAACCTGAATAAAGTATTTTCCATAGTGTATAAGTATAGTTTTTAAATTATGCACTAGGTGATCCACTGAGCCGAGGGATACGGCCTTTAAAATATAACTTAATTTCTAATCATTAAACTTATGAATTTTCATAAAGTAAAGTGGATAGTTTTGCCTGAGCGTCAGCAGTTATCCCCTGCTCGACGTGGAATCACGATGCGTGTTTTCTCAAACTCTGATATTTCTTAAATTTGGAGAAAATGCGGGTTGTGACAGCCACGGCACACGGGTAGGGACACGCCTGTGTCTCTACCTGTGTCATACTTAAAACAGGCACTCAATGCCATTCTCAAGACCACCCAGCACCACTTGAGTTCTGGTAGATGCACATGAGTAGGTACACGCCCTTGTCTCTACCCATGTCCTATATAGCCCCAACTTCTCTTTTTCCCATGAGTACGAGCCTGATTTCCTGCACTCTATGATCCTAAATCAGCTCTCCTGACTCAAAAGTGTGCACCAGGGACCTAGCTCAAATCGGGACGTTACAAATCCTATAAACAAAATAAAAGATTTCATCCCCAAAATTGGGTTAAAGCTATAGGGAGAGAAATGTATAAAATAAATATAAAATAAAATATGCTTTTAAAGGTTACCTTGATGAAATAGCTCCGGGTAGCGCTTTTGCATCAAGTCCACCGGCTCCCATGTATGCTCCTCTTTCCCATGATTGGACCACAACACTTTTACTAGAGGAACACTTTTGCGGTGTAGAATCCTAGTCTCGTTGTCTACTATCCGTACAGGCTATAGTCGCACTGACCTATCAGTCGCAACTGCTCCGTCAGTGGTTGGGACATATTGTTCGGGCAGTAACAATGCCTTTCGGAGTGATGACACATGGAATACGTCAGTAAGATTCTCTAGCTCCGGCGGTAACTCCAACCGATATGCCAACGGGCCAATCCCTTCCAATATGATGTTGGGCCCGACGTACCTTGGGGTTAGCTTCTTCATACCACGTACCCAAGATACTCCATGCATCAGCCTGATCTTTAAAAATACCTTGTCTCCCACTTGAAATTCCACCATCCGGTGCTTTGCATTAAAATATATAGCATGACGACTTTGAGCCTCGAGCATGCGGTCCCAAATTAGCCTCACAGGCGCATCAGTATTATCTATGTATTCAATTCCCAAAGCCTTCGGATCTTCATCCTACACCCAAGACATGGGTGTTCTATACCTTCTTCCGTAAAGGGCTTCATGGGGCGCCATTCCGATGCAAGCTTGATGGTTGTTGTATAAGAATTCTACCAAGGGTAGGAGCCTTTCCCACGGATCTCCTCTATCCAACACACACAACCTCAATAAGTCTTCCAATGTCCTAATAGTCCTTTCAGATTGCCCGTCGGTCTGAGGGTGAAACGCGGTGCTTAAGATAAGGCGCAAATCCAAATATGCCTGCACAGCCTTCCATTTCCTAGAGGTAAACCGACCATCCCGGTCATAAACAATTGTCTTTGGCACGCCATGATACCATACGAATTGTTCCACAAAAAGGCGTACCAAAACATCCACGTGTGCCTCTTTCTTCATAGGTATGAACCGGGCTACCTTCGTCAAGCGATCAACGATTACCCATATCGAATCATTCCTTGAGCGGGAGCGAGGTAAACAATGGACGAAGTCAATGGAAACATCCTCAAACTTCCACTCGGGGATGGGCAATGACTGTAATAATCAACCGGGGCTCCTACATTCTGCCTTCACCATTTGACAGGACTCGCAATGCGTAACAAAATGTATGACATCTTTCTTCATTCCCGACCAACACATGGTATTCTGCAAGTTAGCGTACATCTTAGCAATCCCAGGATGCACAAAATACTGAGAGCAGTGTGCCTCTCTCAAGATATCTTCCTAAATTTTACCGTCCTTGGGAATGTAAAGCCGGCCATGGAAATGAACAAGGCCGTCCTTTAGAGAGTACTCGCTAGTTATCCCATCTTCAATTGACTTTATTGCCGAGACCAGAGCCTTATCCCTTTCTTGCTCCGCCCGGATCCGGTCTCGAATATCACAAACTATGCTCATCGTGGTTTAGTACTCCGTATACCCGTCCGGTTGATCCTTATACACCAAGGTGATCTCCGTCTCCTCAAGCATCTGAGCTAACTCCATACGCATCAACCGGGACTCGGGGCTTGTTTCTGGTACCTTCCTACTCAAAGCATCGGCTACGGAATTTACTTTTCTGGGGTGGTAGTTCAGGGTGAATTCATAATCGCACAAAAACTCCAACCACCGCCGCTATCTTATAATCAATTCCTTCTGGGTATGGACGTACTTTAAGTTCTTATGATCCGAGATGATTTCGCAGTATACACCGTATAGATAGTGCCTCCAAATCTTCAAGGCGAACAACACTGCTCCCAACTCCAAATCATGTACTGGATAGTTGATTTCATGCTTCTTCAGTTGTCTCGAAGCATATGCGATCACATGCCTGTGCTGCATCAATACCGCTCCCATTCCTTGATATGATGCATCCGTGTAAACTTGAAATCCTTCCTTTCCAAATGGAAGGGCTAAGATGGGTGCAGATGTAAGTCTATCCTTTAGTTCTTGGAACGCAGCTTCACATTGGGGTGTCCACTCGTACGGCACACCTTTCTTTGTTAGGGAAGTAAGAGGAAGAGCAATCTTTTAGAATCCCTTTACGAACTTGTGGTAGTACCCGACAAGTCCAAGGAAACTCCGCACATCAGTCGCTGACTTCAAAGGCGACCACTCCTTCATGGTACGCACTTTGGCCATATCCACAGCTAGCGTAGACCCACTGATCACATGACCCAAGAAAGCAATCTCCTTAAACCAGAATTCACACTTGCTGAACTTGGCGAACAACGCGTGCTCTTTTAACTTTTTCAGTACTAAGGCCAGATGCCCGACATGTTCTTCCTCCGTCTTGGAGTAGACAAATATGTCGTCGATGAAAACAATGACGAAGACATCTAGGTAGGGCTCGAACACTTTGTTCATCAAGCTCATGAAAGTTGAAGGGGAATTTGTGAGCCCAAACGGCATCACTGTGAACTCATACAAGCCGTACCTTGAGATGAAAGCCATTTCTGAATATCATCCTCTTGTATTCTCAATTGATAATACCCCGAGCGCAAATCTAGCTTAGAAAACTAATGCGCTCCTACCAGTTGATCGAATAACTCATCGATCCGAGGTAACAGATAGGTGTTCCGCACCGTTAGTCGGTTGAGCTCCCGATAGTCTATGCATAATCACAGGGTTCCATCTTTCTTCTTAACGAATCGAATAGGGCTCCACAAAGTGATGAGCTAGGGCGAACAAACCCTGATTCTACCAACTCTTGCAGCAGAACTCTAAACTCGGTGAGGTCCTTCGGGGCCATTCGGTAAGGAGTCCTGGAGATAGGCTTGGCACCCAGTACTGACTTGATTTGGAAATCTACTTCTCTGTGTGGGGGAAATCCTTGAAATTTCTCCGGAAATACTTCGTGGAAATCGCGCACCACCCACACATCCTTGATATCCAACGCCAACTCCTTAAACTTGAAATAAATCATGGAAACTTCATCCCTCTTCATGTGGGCTTATAAAGCCTGGACTGAAGATAACATCATACGGGGCACGAAGTTAACACCTTGAAAAATTACCTCCGAGTCTCCATGTCTCAACGAGATCTTCTTCTGCGTGCAGTCAATCTTTGCATAGTGCCACTCCAGCCAAGCCATGCCCAGAATGAGGTCGAACTCTGGCATTATCAAGACTGTGGCAGGGGTGTTAAAGATCTTTCCTTCAAGGAGAACCTCAAACTCGCACTTCGCGGTTGATGTCATCTCCGATCTGTCTGGAAGGCGCACCCTTCGAGCAGTACCAGTGAAGTATTGAACTCCATCTATATCTTTGATGAAGTCTTTAGAAACAAAAGAGTGCGAGGCACCGATGTCGAATAATGTATAGGCTGATTTCCCGTCGGCCATCACGGTGCCTAAGTGTCAATAATAGTTCTCAAGCTAGGCATCTAGTATATCTTAAGCAACTTGAGGGTATTAATGAAAATAAAATGACTAACTATAATCATACCTGCAATAACCTCCTGAGGGTTCCGCTCTTGAGTCATGTCCAACGCATACATCTGATCCCAAGCGGGCCCGTGGTTTCCTCCTCGTCGTCCTCGTCCTCGACCACGCATGTGCCCCCGCCCTTGAGGAGCTGCTGGAGGGAAATAGAGAGGCACATTTCCAAAAAGTTGCGGGCAGTAGTGTCGAATGTGTCCCGGTTGGTTGCATTCGAAGCACACTCTCTCCTGCCGCCCACTAGGTTGCTGAAATTGTTGAGGTGGGGGCAATGCTGGCGGTTGCGGAACTGGGCGCTCCATTCTAAAATTCTGGGGGAAACTCCCGCCACCTCTTTGATATCCTCTTCCTCCTCTATTATCAAATCTCCTTCTATTGCTGGGGACGACTTCCATCACGCCCTCAGCTGGCCTCTTACCACATCCTAAGTTGTCCGCTTCAAACCTCTTCACCATGTCAATAACCTCGGCTAGACTGGAGTCCGTTATAAACAAAAGGGCTTGCCTTAGGGGGTCTTGCAAGCCTTTGTAGAATCGTTTTGTATATCCTCTATCATCCAACTCATAAGAGTCAACAAATCTAGCCAAGTGCTGAAACTCCCGTTGGTATTCTGTCATTGACTTGGACCCTTGCTTCAGTTGCAAAAACCTCTCTTCAAGATCATCCTGAGCGGCCGAGGGGATGAAATGCTCTAAAAAGGCTTCAGAGAATTCGCTCCAACTGATATCCGTGTACACCCATCCTTGAAAAGTGGAACCCATGAGAGACTTCAACCACCTTTTTGCGTGTAGCTCTAAGAGTGTCACTACAAGGGTCACCGCCATGTTGTTTGGGCACCTTATTCCTGCCAACAACTCTTGTACAGTGTTGAGCCATTCTTCTGTACGCACTGCCGACTCCATCCCAAGGTAAGTATGAGGGGAGAGAGCTCGGAAAGTGCTTTACCAATTGGATCCCGCACCCTACTATTATACAGAAGCTTGCTGGGATTGGGACCCTAAGGCGTCCAGGATAGCTGTGAGTGTCTGCCCCAGCTCTGATTGTTGGAATTGTGTAGGTACGGATGGGAAAAGATAGTGTGAATTACATATGGGCACACAACTGCTTCTGCTAAGTTAGTTTGTCCCCAAACAAACTAATCGAACGGGGGTGGCACCATTGTTAAATGACTTCTCTAATTCAGGATCATGGCAATCTGATACCATTTGTAAGACCCCCCCCCCCCCCCGGAACACAAAACACAACACGAGAGGGGTCTTATGCCCAGAACAGCCGCCTTTTGGTAGCATTAACACTCGGGCTAGGTTGTACCACTGATGACTTGTTTTAGTCATCGCTTTTTGGGTTAGTTTTGTTTAATTTCTCCTTTGTTTAAGTATTAACTTTTATATTTTATGTATGTTATACTTTAACATTTCATTTTTTGATAATTTGTTTTAATATTTTATGTTTATTTGTTATGTTGCATTTTGTGTTATGTTTGTTGGTTTGTTTTGTTTTTATTTTAGTTTTTATGTTTTTGTTATTTTGTGTTTTTGCTACTTTTTAATATTAATGTTTTATTTATTATAACATAACTAGTGTTTTTATTTTATTTTCATTTAGGTTCAAGCCCACATCTTATAACCCGAGCCTACATGGATCAAGCTAGAGAAGCCCTTCCACTTTTGGTGCCAACCCGAGCCCCCTCTTTGAAGCAGCCCAAAGAGCTACCAGAGCCCACCTTGCTGATGCAGCCCATATGCCAACCCGAGCCTACATCAAAGCCCAAGCCAGCCCACCATGCAACCCGCCACCTTGCATGGTGGGCCATGCATTTCCCCATGCATGGCCGGCCACCTTCCTCCCCTCCCTCTTCATTTACTCCAAATGCATCTTCTTTTTTTCCCTCTCTTTTGCTCTTTAAAGCTCATTCTCCCACCCTTATATTTTATATTTTCTATTTTTCCTTTCCATAAATCACATGCATTGAACCTCCTATTTTCTATCCCTTCATTTAATGCCATGCATGCATCCTCCCCCTATACATGGCTGGCCACCTCATGCCTCCCTTCATATCCTTCTATTTTCTAGAATCTTCCCTCCTCATCTATAAAAGGAACCCCTCTACCCCTTGTTATGAACACACTTTTTTGTAAGCAATTTTATGTTAAGAAGTTTAGAGAAAGTTGGAGTTGGAGAAAAGTGAGGTGCTTGTTCTATGAGTTGTTTTCTTTCAATATTGTTCTACTAGTTTTATTTATTGTAATCCTTTTTCTTTTTAATATAGTGTTGTCTTTTTTATATATTGTGTACACTTTTTTTTATCAAGCAATGAAAATATTTTTCTCATATCTTATTTTTTCTTCTCTTTATATTATGAGTAACTAATTTTCCTTAGCATTCGATCGTGAGGATCCATGAAGTGAGATGAGGGTTTTTTTTATTTCTTAGTTTTATTTTTGTTATTTCATGCTCGATCATTCTTTGATTTATTTTGAACCGACTCCGTATTTCTGGTATATGGTAGTAGGCCTTTGATCTCATTTCATAGTAGTCAAGAGACTCGTTGATTTGAAAGATCACTCAAAGAAGGAAGGAGTTGCACACAATCCTAGAGATATGATGACGTAAATACTCCGGATTGGAGTCAAATCCAATAGTGCGGGTCATCTCGGTAATGCGACTTTAGGCCATTTTGACTTGTAAAGAGATTTCGGTCAAAACGTCTATAAGTTAGGGGATTTCATGCTCTAGCGAGATTACTTCCTAATATCGGATCCGTCATGGTCGAGTTTGATTTGCAAAGATAAAACTATGCTCTTTTCGTCTTATCTCATTTCATGGTGATTCACTGATCGGGTTCTAGCTTTTTATTATAAGTTTTTCGTCTAAAAATTATCTTTAGTTTTATATTAGAAATTCTCAAAAACCATCTATCTTTCGGTAGGATAATAGTTAAAGCGTGAGTAGCAGTACTTGACAACCCCGTGTTTAAATACGACCTTGGTACTATAATTCGATAGGTACGCTTGCCTTTTCGAGTTGAAAGTAATCTTCACACCAAGTTTTTGGCATCGTTGTCGGGGACTTCTTCGTCAATATTTTGAAAATGCTTTTGCTATTACTTCACCAAAAAAAATCCAAAAAAAATTCTTCTCGTATTCAAGTTTTTATTTCCTATCTTTTCTTCCTTCAATTCTCTTTCGTTTTTTTAGTGCATGACCCGCACGAATCCGTCGCTACTTGTCTATTTGGACCCAGAAATCGAATGCTCCTTTCGGAGACAACTACGATTCGGGGCTTCCACTTCTCAAACAGCGGTTGAGGATTCCGACAATGATTGTAATTTTAATTCTGAAATGGAAGATCCCAACCCAGGAATGGCTCAGCAAAGGACCATGTTCGATTATGCTCGAACCAACCTTGAGGGTACAGAAATAAGTATTGTTCGACCAGTGATTGCGAACAATAACTTCAAGCTTAAGACTAGCATCATACAAATGTTGCAGCAATATGTACAGTTTGACGGATTACAAGATGAAGATCCGAACTTACATATTGCCAATTTTCTTGAAATCTGTGACACCTTCAAAATTAATGGTGTCTCAGACGACGCTATTAGTCTAAGACTCTTCCCCTTCTCCTTAAGGACCAAAGCCAATCAGTGGTTGAGTTCTCTTCGAAGAGGATCAATCACTACTTGGAACATATTAACTGGAAAATTTCTGGCAAGATATTTCCCCCCCCCCCCCCCCCCGCAAAAACTGCTAAATTAAGAAATGATATTACTTCTTATTCTCAAATTGCTTCTAAGACCTCTATGACACTTGGGAGAGGTTCAAAGAACTTTTGAGAAGATGCCCTCATCATGCTCCGCCTGTATGGTTACAGGTCCAGACATTTTACAATGGGCTAAATCAAGAAACTAAGCAAATGATAGATGCTGCGTCCGCCGGTTCTTTGGACAACAAAACTCCGGAAGCCTCTCTTGAGCTTATCGAGGACATGGCAATGAACACTTATCAGTTGAATTTATCTAGGACTCGCCCATCTAAACCTGCAGGTATCTATGAAGTGGATTTGGTGTCGCAACTGGCGCTGCAAGAGGAGATGCTGAACAAGAAGATTTTAGAGATGACTACTGCCTCCGCTGCTAAGGTATTTTAAAATGTGAAAGCTGCTGTTGCTTCCGAGCAGGTGGATTATCTTGGTAACATACCCAGGCCTGCTCAAAATAATTCTTCCAATAATTTTTCTGCTTTTTCTCATTTTTCTCCACCTCCTGGTTTTAATTCTTCTTCAAACTCATATCACCCTGGATGGCGTAACCATCCAAATTTTTCTTAGAGTAATCCCGCGAATGTCGCACGTCCACCACACGATTTCACTCCACGACCACCACCACAACATCAAAACCAAAACTTTCAAAAACCTTCCCCTTTGGAGGAGATCCTTTCTAAATATATAAGCTCGAACGAAACTAATATTAGAAGTCTAACTGGCTCCGTGAAAAGTTTAGAAAACCAGGTCGGGCAACTTGCCAAGGCTTTTTCCGAGAGACAACCTGGAACTCTTCCCTTGAACACTAAACCTAACCCAAGGGAGCACGCAAATGCGATTTCCCTTCGGAGCGGTAAGGTTATTAATGAGCCCACCACAAAGGAAGAGCCAAAGGTGATTGCCTCTCCTACTGCTGAATGAATTAGTGACGAAGAAATAACTCATAAAATTTTTGGAAAAGAAAACTCTACTTTTGAAAATGAATATGAAACGTCTATTTTGGAAAAAGAAAAAGAAGGTTTTAAAAACAATGATCTCGAGATTTTAAAAGAATTTCCACCACCTCCCTACCCCGCTAAAAGCATAGGAAAGATAAGCTAGATGATCAATACCAACGCTTTCTTTAAATGTTTAAACAAATTCATATCAATTTGCCATTTCATGAAGCGATTAGTCAAATGCCAAAATATGCTAAATATCTTAAGGACTTGTTAACGAATAAAAAGAAATTGGAAAATTTATCGCATGTAACCTTAAATGAAGAATGCTCGGCGGTCTTTAAAAACTCTAATCTTCCTAAAAAGATAAACGATCCGGGTAGTTTTTCCATTCCTTGCATTTTTTGTGATCTGTTTGTGAAACATGCGCTAGCGGATCTTGGAGCGAGCATCAATTTGATGCCTTTTTATTTATTCATGAAGCTAAGTTTGGGCACTCTCAGCTCTACGCGTATGAGTATTCAATTGGCTGATCGATCGATTAAGTATCTATTGGGTATCGTAGAGGATGTGCTAGTGAAGGTCGACAAATTCATTTTCCCGGTGGATTTTGTCATTCTCGATATTGAAGAGGACATTGAGGTCCCTCTTATCCTTTGTCGTCCCTTCCTAGCCACCGCTCACGCAATCATAAATGTGAGTGATGAAAAACTTTTTCTGCATGTGGGAGATGAGGAAGTTACATTTGATATTAACAAATCTATGAAAAACGCTTTACAAAATGATGATTCTTGCTTTTTCATTAATGAATTAAAAGAAGACTAGCTCCTATATTTCTCCAAAGGATTTTTGTGAATCGGTAATTGCCTAAGAATTTGCTCTTCCTTCTTTTCTTCCATGAGGAATCTTCTTCTTTTTCTGAACTTTCATCAAATGTTTTTGAAAACACTATTATGTCCGTACAAGTAAAATTCGAAAATGACTCTCATTTTAGACAAAAGAATCTTGAGAATCTTATTTTTGAAAATGATATAAATTTGAAAAATTATTTTGATAAACCACCCAATCCTGAAATGAAAATCTATCACGATAAGATCTTGCGCCATCCTACAACGTTTAAACCTGGCGATCAGGTTCTTCTTAATTCACGCTTACATCTTTTCTTTGGAAAACATAAATCTCGATGGTATGGACCGTTTACGGTCAAATAGGTTTTTCCTTATGGAACTGTGCTATTCTCGCACCCGGAAAAGGGTGATTTTAAAGTAAACGGTCATAGACTTAAGCTATATTTTTCTAATGATTTTGTGTCTCCTGCAAAGGAGATTCTTATTTTGGACTCTTAAATGTTTATTTTCATATGGAACCTATATCTCTTTTTGGACTTCTTATTATAAAACTTATATTATTTTTCGGTCATTATATTGTTGTAATAAAGAACACTCTTGGGAGCTTGCCCAAGTATTTTCTGTTTTTATTTTTATTTTTGCTCTTCCTCCCGGTGGACGAACAACTGCAAGTTTGTGATCATCACTCAAACGTTGCTGATATCAAGATGGATCAACTCAAACCTACTAATGATCGAGCACGTTAAAAAACAAGCATGGGGGAGCGACATCCGCCTTCATCTCACAAACCCGGGGAAGTCCTGTTCTTTTTATTTAATTTACTTTCTGCATTTTTCTCTCTTTCTCAGTCTCCTTCTCTTTCTCGTTTCTCTTTTTTCTTTCATTGAGGACAATTAAGAATCTAAGCATGGGGGAGGGTTTAGTTGTCTTAAAATCACAAAAAAATTTAGTATAGTTATATTAAGCCTTTTTAGGTGTATTGTTTTTATTTAACTATATCAAAAATCCAAAAAACTAGAAATTCAAAATTAAAAAAATGCTAAAATCTATTTGAAAATCAAAATCAAAAATTATTTTCTATATTTATTTTTATGTTTCTTCTAGTGAAGTGTAGGCCCGTGCGGTTTTGTAGTTCTAGATAGATTTCTTTGTAAAGGTTTGCTAAACTTATCATTTTAACAAAGCTTAGTTTTACTAGTTTCTAATTCTTAAATATAGGCATCTATTTTCTCATTTTAAGTTAGCAATTTGTAGTTATGTCTTTTTTTCGGTTAGTTGCTTACGAATGGTTGCTAGGTAACATTATCTATTTTTCATTTGTGGGGTAATACTTTCTTGGTGTCTAGAACTTGTCCCTAGCGACTCTCAAAACATTTGCGTCGTTTTAACGTACTTTAGAAATGATTTAGGCCACACTTTGACTCGTTTGAGCTTTTCATGCCCACAAAAAAAGTTACCATTGCAAACAATTTTTGGCCTTTTTCCATGTTTAATTGATTTAGCTCCACCTTTATTTCATTATTTTTACCAAAGCAAAAATTCTTTTCCTATTTTTCACACTAAAACTTTGAGCTTAAGAATCATTTTTGTGGAGGGGTATTATCTTTGAAATGAAAAGGAAAATTTAAAGCCTATTTTTGGAGCTCTCTTTTATAAAAAAAATGTTATTATCAAAATGTTATCAAATCAAAAAAAATGAAGTTTATTTGTGGCCAATTTATTAAAGTAAAACTATTTATGGCCTTTTATTTGTTTGAAGTACTTATCATTTCTCTTCATGTTTTTATGTTTATCTTTGATCTCAACCTTGGTTTAGTGTTTAAGCCCTCATGTTTATCCTTGTTTTCAACTCATAATCATTTACCTAAGACAAGTCTTAACGCCTATTAGAAGTCCTATTGATCTATAGAATGTAAATTCGCGTAGTGGAGAGTGTGAATGGACAAGCCTATGGCCACCATCATTGATGGATTTCTTTAGAGGTTATCTTGAAGTGTGTTAGGGTTAATCGTTATTCTAGCAACCTAGTAGTTCGTTAATACGCCGTTTATTTAGAACTTCTACTTTTGTTTTTCTTATTTTCATTAATTTTGGATGCCTTGTTTTAGGGATTTGGAAATGTGTAACTCTTCCTTATGTTCTAATGATAATTTTAGGTCTCCACTTTCAAATTTTCTATTGTGAACTTCTCACCCCACTAGTTTTTAACATGAACATTAGGATAGTTTAATTTTTAATGTTTTGGTTTTCTTTATCTATGAAACCTAAATTTGCTTTGTTTTGTCTTATTTCTTGCCCCTAGTTTTCATTTCCATTTGCTTGAGGGAAACCAAATACTCTAGCATGGGGGAATTTGATGACTTGTTTTAGTCATCGCTTTTTGTGTTAGTTTAGTTTAATTTTTTCATGGTTTAAGTATTAATTTTTATATTTTATGTGTTTTATACTTTAACATTTCATTTTTTGATAATATATTTCAATATTTTATGTTTGTTTGTTATGTTGCATTTTGTGTTATGTTTGTTGGTTTGTTTTGTTTTTATTTTAGTTTTTATGTTTTTTTTATTTTGTGTTTTTGCTACTTTTTGATATTAATGTTTTAATTATTATAACATAACTAATGTTTTTCTTTTATTTTCATTTAGGTTCGAGCTCACATCTTACAACCCGAGCCAACATGGATCAAGCTAGAGCAGCCCGACCACATTTGGTGCCAACTCGAGCCCCCTCTTTGAAGCAGCCCAAAGAGATACCCGAGCACACCTTGTTGAAGAAGCGCACATGCCAACCCGAGCCTACATAAAAGACCAAGCCAGCCCACCATGCAGCCCTCCACCTTGAATGGTTGGCCATGCATTTCCCCATGCATGGACGACCACCTTCCTCCCCTCCCTCTTCATTTACTCCAAATGCATCTTCTTCTTTTTCCCTCTCTCATGCTCTTTAAAGCTCATTCTCCCCCCTTATATTTTATATTTTCTATTTTTCCTTTCCATAAATCACATGCATTGAACCTCCTCTTTTCAATCCCTTCATTTAATGTCATGCATGCATCCTCCCCCTATACATGGACGGCCACCTCATGCCTCCCTTCATATCCTTCTATTTTCTAGAATCTTCCCTCCTCATCTATAAAAGGAACCCCTCCCCCCTTGTTATGAACACACTTTTTTGTAAACAATTTTATGTTAATAAGTTTAGAGAAAGTTGGAGTTTGAGAAAAGTGAGGTGCTTGTTCTATGAGTTGTTTTCTTTCAACATTGTTGTACTAGTTTTAATAATTGTAATCCTTTTTCTCTTTAATATAGTGTAGTCTTTTTTATATATTGTGTACTCTTTTTTTTATCAAGCAATGAAAATGTTTTTCTCGTATCTTATTTTGTCTTCTCTTTCAATTATGAGTAACTAATTTTCCTTAGAATTCGATCGTGAGGATCCATGAAGTGAGATGAGGGTTTATTTTATTTCTTAGTTTTATTTTTGTTATTTCATGCTCGATCCTTCTTTGATTTATTTTGTACCGACTCCGTATTTCCGGTATACGGTAGTAGGCCTTTGATCTCATTTCATAGTAGTCGAGAGACTCGTTGATTTGAAAGATCACTCAAAGAAGGAAGGAGATTCACGAAATCCTAAGGATAGGACGACGTAAATCCTCCAGATTGGAGTCAAATCCAATAGTGCGGGTCACCTCGGTAATGCAACTTTAGGCCATTTTGACTTGTAAAGAGATTTCGGTCAAAACATCTATAAGTTCGGGGATTTAATGCTCTAGCGAGATTACTTCCTAATATCGGATCCGTCACGGTCGAGTTTGATTTGCAAAGATAAAAATATGCTCTTTTTGTCTTATCTCATTTCATTGTGATTCACTGATCGTGTGCTAGCTTTTAATTATAAGTTTTTCGTCTAAAAATTATCTTTAGTTTTATATTAGAAATTCTCAAAAACTATCTATCTTTCGGTAGGATAATAGTCAAAGCGTGAGTAGCAGTACTTGACAACCCCGTGTTTAAATACGACCTTGGTACTACAATTCGATAGGTACGCTTGCCTTTTCGAGTTGAAAGTAATCTTCACACCAACCATAAGACGCATATTCTGCCGGCTACAACCAATATCATACATTGCCAACCAAACCAAAATATAACACAAAAGTCAAATACACACAAAGCATATAGTCCATAAAATCATAAGTAAAGAAGCTACAATAAGCTTCTAATATCAGAGTATGTAAACAGTTTTTTTCCCAAAAAGGGGTACAAAAAACCTCTCACACTCACATCTGTAACTGACGGTAGTGACTGTACCGTCCCCTTGGGCCCTGTCATCCTGGCCTGGCTGTCCGGCTGCATAATCTACTGCTCTACCTGCGGGTTTTCCTCCTAAAAAGGAAGACGTAGCAACCGTTAGTCATAAAGACTAAGTGGCATCACATCCACTCCCCCGGCGACTCCTCGGCACCGGGCGGAGAAAGAAACATGGTACAAAATATATGAAACATAGGTACAAGCAGGTGGTATATCACTATGTATATAAAGCAGTGTAATAAATGAGCGAAAACTTATTCTAGCAATTCTACCATCTACAGTAGCATAAGAGTATAGAGCTATAACAGAAAGTAACTCAACTTATATGAATGCCCATACAAGCATATAAGTTGAGGATCATTCAGCAGTAAGTAACTCATCGTAAAGGAATGCCCATACAAACTTATACGATGAGGATCTTGTGTATGAAATGAAGTGTAATAACATGTATGCAATGCGATGACTCACCCATGATCACGCACATGCAACCACTATGTCGACACAGACATGTAGTTCCAACTTTTCGAGCAGGTAGCGAACCTCTAAGGAGTCATCCATCGTGGCCAGACGGTGATAGTGGATTGGGCATCTCCACTACTAGGCTAGTATCCACACTACCAGGCCTAGGCTTTTGTACGCCTCAACACAGAGAACACAACAGCGGAGCTCACATGCGTACTGCGGCTTAGCGGGTGTCTCGGGTAGATGTGCACCGAGATCCTAGCCCCGAACTTGCCTATGGTGTGACACGGAAGGAGCCTCAAAAATGAGCACGAGGACCAAGCACAACCGTTCACTTGGAACAGAAGGAGCCTCGGGACATGAACACCGAGGACTCAGCCTAACCGCCCAAGGTCTATCTGTCTACCCCCTTCGGTGTGACGATTGGCGTGCCCGTATATCTGCCACACTATCCTTAACCCGGGATTACGACACCGCGTGTCGACTCACACCGCATGCAATACAACCACATCGTGGTACGGAATGTGCCTCGGAAACGACCACGAGTACCAAACCCAATCGTCCACTTGGCACGGATGGATCCTTGGGACATGAACACCGAGGACCAAGCCCAACCGTCCATTTATGACTCTTCTAATGACATCAACAACAATTTTTTTACGAACCCAATCACTCATGTGCATATGAGTTAATCATCCGATTATCAACAACACGTGTTCATAACAACCAACACCGAATAATTACCCAAGCTCTAGTAAATCTTGTTATTAAACGACTAATTACCATTCGTTCACTAACCTCACCAAGCCATTTCGTTCAACCACATTCCATTTCACCATCTATTTACGTGGGGTCTATACAACAAGTTCATCATGCGTTGAATTATCACAATAAGGCATATTATTATTCGCCTACAACTTAATTTTGGATTGTTACAAAACCTCTTCCGAGTCCAAACCCAATTATACACTAACCCAGGAAATTAAGGTGCAGAACACCTGCTGGAAAACAACTTCAACCGCAGATTCTTATGGCTACAGGAATCCGGTGAGTGCGTGTAACCTCTCGATGGAAAGGTCTTTCCATGGGCTACAACTTTCATGTTCAGTCAATAACCCAGATCAGACATTATCACACATGAAATTGGCTCCAAATCCCGCTGCATATAGAATACAATTTCGGCACGCTTAGTCTGAAAGCCCTCTACTTCAATCAGACATTCCCGTGGCTACAGACTTCACATGAAGGTGTGTAACCACTCGTTGGAAAGGTAATTCCAAAGGCTATGACTTTAGTGTTTAGTCAAAAGCACAGATCTAGCCATATCTTGCCTGAAGATTGCCAAGAAGGTCGCTGCGTGCAGAACGCATATTTCTGCATGCATCTTGAGGCGGAATGAACGGCATCTGTTCATCTTCCTCCTCAAGTCGATACTCCCAAATCACAACCAAAAGTTCCTCTACCCTTATTCACCCTCTCAAGGCCATTCCTCTTCACGTTACCACCCCCATCATCACTTTTAAGGAAGGGGAGGTTGAAGATGACTAAACCTTAGAACACAAGTTCTAGCATGGCCCTCCTAGAAACCTTCATCTCACACATCAAGACTCATTTGATTCGATGTCTCGCCTAAGAATAGCTATAGATTTAGAACCAAGAGAGAGGGGAGTAAGCTCACCTCATTTCCAGCGGTTCCGTCATTTCTGGCCATGGATCTTGTAATTCTTCTCGTCGGCATCCCTTTTCCTTGGCGATGGTGGCGATTCCTAACGGAATTTGGTTGGCTCCAGCAAGTTCCTCCCTCCTCCATAAGTTTTCTCCAGAAGTTGTGGCTTGGAAGAAAATGAAAACAGCTAGGGTTTAATTTTGCCTTTTATTCAGAAGTGACACGGGTAGGGACACGCCCGTGTCCTTACCCGTGTCCTGCTCGGGCGAAAAGGCCTCAGCTGCTCGACTGCCACTTCATACACATACACGGGTACTGACACTCCCGTGTATGTACCTGTGTTCAGGTGACACGACCGTGGTTCTTCCCGTGTCTATACCTGTGTCCTACTCGGGACACATTTCGTCGATCTTGCCTCGACGCAAATGGGTAGCGATACACCCGTGTCTCTACCTGTGTCCTTCTCTGGACAATCCTGCTTATCACTCAACGCCATACCACTTAACGCCACGGCACAAGGGTAGGGACACACTCGTGCCTCTACCCATGTCCTTCTCTGGACAATCCTGCTGATCACTCAACGCCATGCCACTCAACGTCACGACATACAGGCAGGGACACACCCATATCTCTACCCGTGTCATACTCAAAACAGGCACTCAATGCCATTCTCAAGACCACCCCGCACCACTTGAGTTCTGGTAAATGTACATGGGTAGGGACACGCCCGTATCTCAACCCGTGTCCTACACAAGCCTAACTTCTCTCTTTTCCCCACGAGTGCACGCCTAATCGCATGCACTCTGAGCCTAAATCAGCTCTCCTGACTCAAAAGCGCGCACAAGGGGCATACCGTGAATTGGGTTTTTTCATGAGAAACAGGCAAAGCTGAACTGTATCCGCGTTATGGTTGTCTAACTTGAGTGCCTAAGTTATTGGCATTTTGTTGGATTGAATAATGAGAGTCTTTGTCTGTACGTTGTCAAGAGTAAAGTCGCAGGCTAGGGGCTATGGAGACTGTGATTGCTCAAAGTTAATTGTTATGTTTGGGATCTTTGAACGGTGGTGGTACCCTAGAAACAGGTACACTAAAAATGTGCCCTGAGTGCACGGAATGATGGGCTATTGAGGCATTCGTTTGTCATATGTTTAACTGTGCGTTAGTGCACATGTCTGTGATATATCTGCTTGTGATAATACAATGCCTGCAGGGAAGGAATACCATTTCCCCAAGAAAGGGGTAGAGTCGTTATAAATTTGTCAGCTGAATGCTGACCGTTTCCTTGTTTACCACCCTTGTGGTGTATTGTCCATGTGTAGGTGCTGGAGAGCCGAGCGAGAAATAGTGGGTTGAATCCCTTGCTGCTAAACTGGCCCTCGAAGGCCGAGTTAAAAAGTTTTACTGTTTTCATATGTGGTCGTCCTGCGCGGCGATGTTTGTAAACAACATTTGTGAAGTATAACTGTATGGCCTTAAGGCCGTTACTTTTGTGTATTTGTATTTGATATTCCTGTTATATATATAAATGGTATGGTTTATATATAGTGGACATTCGTTTGATATGAGTTCATGCAACCCTTAAGCTTCCGCTAGAATGCTCTGAGTTAGGATTCGAGTAACTTTTGATATTAAACTGTGACCCCGCCACCTGTTTGTGGAATATGGTGTGGGGCCCCGACAAGACCCTCTATTATATTTCATTTGACGGATGGAGGTCTTACAAAGTCAATTGAATAAATGCTAGCCAAGCAGAAAGAACATTTTGATTTCTCAATGCAAAAAGTCTTTGACAGTGTGGCAGAAGTTGAAAAGACTTATGGATTGGCTCAGGTAAACCACAATATGGATAAGTTGCAAACATGTCTGATTGAATTGTTAACTCATCGTGGTATGGCCAACGACCATTCAATAATAGTATTGGTCGAGTGTACAGTGAAGCAACTCATCTATGTCAATCTCATGAAGCCATGATACATTCCCATGATGCGAGCATGCATCAGATTGATAGGCAGATGAGAATTTACAAATACGAGATCATCCAAACCCTAATTTTAGAAGACAGTAAGGGGGAGGGCAGATTATAGAGAAGGATGACTAAGCTAACTCGGGAGTTGCGTGTTGAAACCTGTGGAGACCGGGCAGTCTATATTCTAGTCATTGTGGTCTGTTTGTTCTACAGTCTGACGGTTTTGTCAAGCGGCCTGTCCTTTAGCTATCCTAGTGGCCTGGTGGCAATCTGTAGCAGCGGTATTGTGGCTATCCATAGCAGCGGCCTGGTGGCTATCCATAGTAGCGGCCTGGTTTCTATCCACAATGGCTGCCTGGTGGCTATCCGCAGCAGAGGCCTGGTGGCTATCCGTAGTGGTGGTTTGATGGGAATCCAAAACTACGGTTTGGTCGCAACCCACAGTTGCAGTCTGGTGGCTGTCCACAGTTGCAGTCTAATGATTATCTGCAGCAGCAGTCCGGTGACTAACCGTTATTACGGTCTGGTAACCTTTGGTTGCGATCTTGCGACCTTTCTCTGTTATCGCCGGGTGGTCTTCCTCAACCGCTATCTTCCTTGTACAGTGTTGTGTTTTATCTCAGACAAACCGCATAAACCTCACGGCTTGTATTTAGTCCCACATTGTCTATTGTATTTTATTCTTTCCCCGCTTTCCTATAAATAAGGGGGCATACCTTTATACTATTTTCTTTTTTGGAGCAATAAAATTTGTCTTTATTTAGCTCTTTTTATATGGTATTAGAGCTAACTGGTCATTTTCTCCTCTTTGCTCACAGTTTGTTTTCTAACCTCTTTTGGTCTACTTGTTCGCGTGGCTCACTGGTGTTCACGCGTCCTTCTTTCCTTCGTGCTCTTTTAAGTTATTGTAGTCGCGCGGGTTGTTTTCTCTACTTGCGCGGTTTGCTTTCCCTTCTCGCACTGGTTGTTCTATCTACTTGTGCGGTCTCTTCCTTTTCACATATTCGCGCGGTTTGTTCTGTTAAACCGTGCAGTTTGCTGTTGTATTCTATGGACACTCCAACTCTTTCTTCTTTTTCAACTTTGTCTGCTCCTTTTTTTCTTTCCTCTTCTTCTACTTCTGCTTTCAGTAATTTGGGTACTACTTCCAAGCTTACAGATTTAAATTACCCTTACTGGAGTGAGTCCTTTATTTTTCTATTGCGCTCTCAACGTAAGCATCATCATTTGACTGATGATCCCAATCCTTCTAGCTCCACTTATTTTGATGATTGGGATTCTACTAATGCCTTGGTCTGTAGTTGGTTAGAAAATAGTTTATCTGATGAGTGTATTCCGGTCATTTAATATGATCTGATGGTCAAGGCTGCCTGGAATCATCTGTTGGGTATTGTATCCACAATAACTCAGATTTGAAGAAGTTTCCCTTGAACTAAGATGAATTGAGTTTGTATTTGATATTATTTTCTAATTATGTGCTTGCAGGACGATATTGCCAAGTACAACCCAATGTCTGGTTACAGTAGGTCTTGAAACACAGGACTACATAATATAACCCCTCATTATATAGGCCAATGTATTGACTCACATATAATCTCTCTATTGGGGTGTACTTTTATTTCAAGTGCATTAGAGGAATCTAAGAAGATCAAGTTATGGCCTTCAACAGAGAAGATTTTCTCTAAATAAAATTCGTCGAGTATAGTTATGGATACGTATCGAATTCGTCGAGTATGCTTACTGGAACTCGTCGAATATGTCGTATTTATTTAGAGAATAATCTCTGAATTCTTGGAAATCAGTTAAGTAAAAGTCGTCGAGTATCATTGTGTATAAATGTAGAATTTGTAGAGTATACTAGCTGATACTCGTCGAATTCATCGAATATACATGTTGATACATGACGAATTCGTCGAGTCATTTCGACCTTACTTCTCTGGATTTATCTAAGTGATATTTGTCGACTATCATTTGCTATGGCATCGAGTGCGTCAACTCAGCTAGATGATACTCGTCGAATTCGTCGAGTATACTAGCTGATACTCGTCGAACTCGTCGTGTATTTCTTCTGCCAAGTGTTGAGTTATCTGATGGATCTGGGTGGATTTGTCCAAGTAAAATTCGTCGAGTTTCCTAGGGGTTCGACGAGTATACCCGTAGATACACGAAGATAATAGACGAATTATACTTAGTGTTATTTTCTTTTCTTTTCAAATTTACGGCTCGGGTTCATCCAGATCGCCATGTACAGTAATCTCAGATCTCTCGATTTGGAAGGAAACTTCTAGTTGTTATAGAAGAAGGTTTCCTATATATGTGTAGGGTGGATTTCAATCAACCCTAATAGTGCTTAATTGGAAAATTCGAGAAATCTCAAAGAACAAAACATTCCCGTCGGCCTTCGCTCGTTCTTTGCTACTCCGCTCAGCCGACAAATTATTGCTACACGATTCATTCTTCTTCAAGCCAATCGACTAGATCGTTGATCTCTGAAGATTTTGATTCTCTCAGATCTAGTCGATCCGTGCATCTAGATCTGAATTTTCAAGACTTCAATTTTTTTGTTCTTCAAGTCATTCACGATCAAATATTCAGAGGAACGAGGGATCGAAGATTTCAAATTTGTTGAAGATTTAATCTTTTATTGTGTAAAACTTTGTATTATTGTAGGAGGTTTCTCCCTCCGAGTTGTAGATCCTTGTTTGTTGATCAAGTTATAGATCTTTGTTTGTGGATCAATTTGTAGATCCTTGTTTGTGGATTAAGTTGTAGGAGAGTTTGTTCTCCGAGTGGTAGGAGCGTTGTCTCCGAATTGTAGGAGTTGAGACTCTGAGATGTAAGATTGTTTGAAATCTAAGATAAAGATGAAGTAGGCGAATCTATCCCTTCGTGGTAGATAGGCAAGGTGGGACAGTAGAAGTACCCAACTCGGGGAACCACTATAAATCTCTGTGTTTTCTGTGTGCTTATTTTTTAGTAATTTTTATTCCGTAAATGACACAGAACACACCTATTCCCCCCCCCTCTAGGTGATTTGGGTTGACACTAGATATTTTCAATTGGTATCAGAGGGGTGTTGTTCGATATAAGGCTAACACCTTGAACAAGATCTCTTATCTAATTGTCAAGAGATCCAGCTCAGTTACTATGGACAGAAGCAAGGACATGTCGTCAATAAAGTTGCCTGTGTGAACTAAGGAGAACTTCCCCATGTGGAAGGAAAGAGTCAGATTCTACATGGAAGATATTGATCCTTGTATATTTCAAATTGTGGAAGAAGGACCTCACATACCTACACATCCCTCTGCTCTGAATCCCATGGTAATGATTCCAAAGAAAATGATGGATTTATCCAAGGATTTTATTGCTCTAGTCTCCTTTGTCAAAAAGGCAAAGAATATCATAGCCAGTATAGTGGACGACTCAATGCTACAAAACCTATTCCACTACAAATTTGCAAAGGAGATTTGGGACTGCCTTATTGTTCTCATTGAAGGAACTGAGGAAGTTTGAGAAGATCGTATATTTCTGTTGAATCTATAATACGAGTCATTCAAGCAAGATGTTAACGATACTATTGCTGATAGCTTTAAAAAATTCTTCAAGATCGTTAATGACCTCCGAAACTACGATCTCACCTTCACTAATGGTGAGCTAAATGACAAATTCCTCAGATCCCTAACAAAGGACTGGGACATAAAAGTGGTTGCCATTAGGAAGTTTGGAAAGTTGTTTGAGATTGATCCTAATAATCTGTTCAGAAAACTCCTCTCCTACGAACTACAAATGAACACTTGAGAGAAAGAGGAGCAAAGTAGCAGGACTTCAAGTAGAGAGAAGTCAGTAGCTCTGAAAGCCGAGGGGATAAGAAAGTCAAAAGCTGTGTCTCCAGTAAGGACACGAGCCCCAGATACTCTAAAAGAATCTGAGCCAAGCACGTCAGGCTCTGAGTTGTTCGATGGAGAATTATCGCTAATCTCTGTTGATGTGGAAAATGTGAGCCTCCGCTAGCTTGATCGAGAGTGGAGCACGATCAATCCGGGATGTGGGGATAAGGAGGAGGTTGATGAGGAACTGTTGAGCAGACGGTTCTTTTAATGTTTAGGATCAGCGATTAATGTCGAGAGAGGAGAGGAATTGAAAAGAAGAGGGGGCTGCTTGCAACGACAACAATAGACTTCGCCCGCCACGGCTTAAATGCCACTCTTGCTCCGGGCTTTCCATTGATTATGAATTAGTATTACATCTTGAGATTGCACCTTTATATGGAAAGCAAATAAAGGGTATAAAGGGGTAAGCTGGAGGCTTGACAGAAGAGGAAGCCCGAGGCCATGCGGTTTGACAAAGCAGGTCGGCAGACCACGCAGAAAGCTGATCTCGTAGTTTGCTACTCTAAGGCCGAGCGGACTGCGCGATCAGGGAGAGGGCAGGTGAGGGCAAGGTCGGGAAATAGGATGTAAGGGCTAGCTACACGGACTAGAAAACTTAGTTCGTAAGACTTGATGTGTTGGTTGTCCCACTCCACCGTGCCTGCTAAATGAGAGGTATGGGGGCCTATTTATAGGATCGGCCTGGAGACAGTCCATGTAACGTTACCTCCGGTAGAGCGGTAAGTTGTGCAAGTAGACGAGAAGTCCGCCGAGTCCGCACTATATTTTGCGGTTGGAACTTGCCTGCTTGAATTGATATGATGTGGGAGGACTGGGACAAGTCCGCCTCTGTTGCACTAAGCAAGCCCGCGCTAAGTTATGCAAGCTGAGGAGTAGTCCGCTTGCTTCTGGGAAGAAGCAGGCGCAGGGAAACTAGAGGGCTAGCTGGCAGACTACAAAATGAGTCCGCCTAGCCAACTGCGGACAAGATTAGATTATCTGCTAGAGGCTTGTCCCCCCTGCTGGGCGACAAGGGATTGGCTTCCTGGCGGACTGTGGAGGTAGGTCGCGCATGCAGGCAAGGTGGAGCAGGTAGCCACTACTGACTGGCTGACTTGAGGCAGGTCGTGATTCCTGCTATGCGACGAGCTGGAGGTTTGTCGCTGCTGCTAATGGTGGTTGGCCTAGAGGTAGGTCACCACTGCTGACTGGAGGCTTATCCCCCTACTGTGCGATAAGGGCTTGACGACCTGGCGGACTTAAGAGAGCAATTCACGCATGCTATTGGATGAAGTAAGTTTGTCAGGTTGTGAGCGGAGCATCCACCTCCCTTTGGCGGACAGAGGCTGAGTCTGCCACCTTCTAGCGGAATGAGTTGAGTTAGTGTTGTATTGGGCGACTTGGAGGTAGGTCGCCTGGAGATGAGGCGGTTTGCCTTGTTTGTTGCGCGACCTGCAGGATTGGGCTGAAGGAACACGCAACGCTTGTTCGGGCTACTTCGAGGCCTGGGAGGATTGTAATACGAGTCCGCCACTTAGTTCGGTAGTTCGCATGTTGGAGAAGAATGAACCATTTCCCAGTTCGCTGACCTAACCGCGCGGCCTATAGGGGCGGACTGAGGAAGTAGTCTGCAGCCCCTACACAATAAGCGGCAGTTGCGTGACCTCGGTGTTTAGGATTGGAAGACCGCCCTAGCCACGCGGCCTGAGCGGACAGATAAGTATCTCCCCTATCCTTGGAAAAAGGGGGCTCACATGCCCTGACCTCCAGGTGGAACCTGGAGCAGGCTGCGACTTGCAAGTTAGCTACCTTGGGAAGGATCGCCAATTTATGGGTTAACGTAATCCCCGCACTTTTTTAAGTCTCGAAGGGAACTTCGAAAAAGTAGGAGACCCAAAAAAATCGTGATCCATCCCTCAGAAAAACAAGAGGCAGGGAGAGATAGAAACTGATGTCTCTCCTCAGAAAAGGTTTGTCAATGTCTATCTTTTTTCAATGGAAAGTTAATGCAGGTGAAAAGTGGTACATCTTGTGTGTACTTGAGTTGCATTTGCAAAATTAAGAAGACATGTGAATGTCTTCCATCAAGCTCTACAAAACAAAGGTGAGAGGAGGGCATAGAAGAAATATAACATGCAAGTACCTAAAAAAAACTTGCAAGTACCTAAAAAAACTTGCAAGTACCTAAAGAAAACTTTCAAGCACCTATTAACCTCTATAGAAGGAAAGGTAAGTAGTGGATATGAGATAAAAGTAAGTAGCAAGTACCTGAAGGGAACTTGCAAATATCTAGTAATCTTTGCAACAGAAGAGTTAGATGCAGATATGATAAAAAAGAAAGCTACAAGTACCTGGGGGGAACTTGCAAATATCTGTTAATATCTGCAAAAGAATGAAAAGCAATAAATATGAAGGAAAACTAAGTTGCAAGTACCTGAAGGGAACTTGCAAATATCTGCTAATCTCTACAAAAGAAGAGTTAAACGCAGGTATGATAGAAAAGTAAGTTCAAGTACCTGAAGGGGACTTGTAAATATCTGCTAATCTCTGCAAAATAGGAGTAAGCAGTAGATATGAAGAAAAACTAAGTTGCAATTACCTAAAGGGAACTTGTAAATATCTGCTAATCTCTACAAAAGAAGAGTGAGTAGCAGATATGAAAGAAAACTAAGCTGCAAGTACTTGAAGGGAACTTACAAATATCTGTTAATCTCTACAAAAGAGCAGTAAGCAGTAGATATGAAGGAAAACTAAGCTGCAAGTACTTGAAGAGAACTTGCAAATATCTGCTAATCTCTGCAAAAGAAGAGTGAGTAGCAGATATAAAAGAAAACTAAGCTACAATTATCTGAAGGGAACTTGCAAATATTTGTTAATCTCTACAAAAGAAAAGTGAGTAGTAGATATGAAAGAAAACTAAGCTTCAATTACCTGAAAGGAACTTGCAAATATCTTCTAATCTCTGCAAAAGAAGAGTGAGTAGCAGATATGAAGGAAAACTAAGTTGCAAGTACCTGAAAGGAACTTGCAAATATCTTCTAATCTTTGCAAAAGAAGAATGAGTAGCGGATATGAAAGAAAACTAAGCTGCAAGTACCTGAAGGGAACTTGCAAATATCTGCTAATCTCTTCAAAAGAAGAGTGAGTAGCAGATATGAAAGAAATCTAAGCTGCAAGTACCTTAAGGGAACTTGCAAATATCTGCTAATCTCTGCAAAAGAAGAGTGAGTAGCAGATATGAAGGAATACTAAATTGCAAGTACCTGAAGAGAACTTGCAAATATCTATTAATCTCTACAAAAGAAGAATGAGTAGCAGATATGTAAGAAGAGTAAGTCAAGTACCTGAGGAGTTTATGGATAAATCTTCTGCTAAAGTTATTGCGATAAGATAGATATGATTAGACTGCAGAAGGAACATCCATGAAATCCCATTATTGACTGAGTAAACAAAATCAAGTAGGGATCAAGCCACAACAATAATCTTCTTGCTTGGTCGGATATGATATCCCAATATGAAATCCTAATCAGTAAGATGGAAGCACTGACTATACTTCATCTAAATAGTTTGTCAATAAAGAGAACTAGATTCTCTGACTATCAATTTGTGTCAGAAACACCCAATAAGTGTACCAAAGAGCTTGTTAACAATCATTTGATAGAGCTTCATGCAAGCTGAGCATATAATATTATCATAAGAAAAAATGATGTTGCTAATCCTCTGGATAGGTTGGATCTAACCCATTAACCTGAAAGAAGGCAGAATGAAAAGGAGGGCTACACCCGAAGATGACCCAAAAAAGGCCAGATGCTGCAATAGGTGTTCCCCGAGGGCCTTAATCATCGCTTGCAAAATCAACTAGGGTGTAGTCCTACCTAGAGCGGGCTAGCCTCATTCCCTTTAAAGGGCACAAAAGGGAGACATGCACAAAATCCTATGTAGAAAACGATAGATACACTGCTATCATGCATCAGGTAACAAACATCGCTGATCAATTAGACTAGATGCGCCAAGTGACCTATTTTTTGTCTTTAGAGTGATCAGCAGAGTTGTGCGCCCCACAAAAGCACGGATTCAAAGTACCATAGAGTATTTGACTATTTCAATCATGAGATGATCGAAGAGACAAGGCTACACTTGATAACAATTTCTTATCAAGCAAAGATCTTCATTACTGTAATGTATCCTTAGAGAAGCACAGTAGAGATAATACATGGGACCTCTCTTGATACACATTATGTGTTAGATACCGGGTGGGATCCAAAGATTGAAGTCTACCATCATAGATTGAGAGGCACCCACTGCACATACACGAACACTCCCCACTATATGTGGTCATCGTGGTTTTACGCCTGAGAACAATCTATAGAGGGAACAACAAGACTCGGTGATATCTCAGTGGTTCAGTGATCCCTTCAGCAAAGTCAAAATAGAAGAGGAGGCACTCCAAAAAGGGAAAAGTGTCAGTATGGGATATCTGACGTAAATTTTATTGAAATGAAATGAAAGAACACTTAGAAGTGTTTTTAAAAAGAAAATGTTTGAAGAATGTAAAGTAAAAGCAATTGGCCAGGGTTATGAGGAGTCGTGGGGACTTTGCAGCAAAAAGTCGCCTACCTCCTTTTGCCTTTTGAGATTTATGGATGAGATGGGTTATCCTTCTGGAGTAAATGTTGACATTTGCCCTACTTCAGCATTTTCTCCACAAGTTGTTGAAGGGCTCTACAATCTTCTATTGCATGACCCTTTCCTTTGTGATGTTCGTAGTACTAATCAGAGTCTTTGGATCTTTTGTCTGTTGGCTGGTAATTAGCCTAGCCTTTTAGGACTTGGATTACTTCCTGTGTGGCTCTACTCAGTTCAGATTTTTGGGGAGTTATTCCCCTGCTATCGGTAGACTGAAGCAGCTTGTGGAGCTTGTGCTAGATAAGCAGAAGGGACTAGAAATCGCAGTTTTTTTACTTTGGAAGTGATCCTAGCTTGGGAAGAAGTGTTGATGACATTGGCCAATTCTTCCCTTCCATTCTCGCGGTTGAAAATCCTTCTGAGGAGACTTTGGAGGTTGCCCATTCGAAGAAGAGGAATCTCCCTTTGTTACAAGCTTGGAGGTGTAATTGGGATTGCTCTCTTCAATGTGAATATATTCATTGGAGAGACTAATCATTTCCTTATACGTCTTTGGCTGTCGGAGGCAGGCTTTGAATTTGAGTGGTCCTTCTTGTAAACCAACCATCAAAGCAACTCTATAGAATTCATGATTAACGTTCTTCACTTCTGAGGTCTCTCTTTGGAAGCGTTCGACAAAGTTGGCCAAAGTTTCGTTCTCACGTTGCTTGATGTGGAATAAAGCTTCTGGGCCTCTTTTCCTCTTAGGGGAAAACTTGGGCAGTTTTATCGGGTGATTGGCAGAATAAGCGATGGTTTGAGGACTGAGTTTTTAGAAACACTCCCTTTGTCCAGCAACTGGAGACTGCAAAGGGACAGTGGCCTGCCTAGGTGGGTAACTTGCCGGATAGGTATGAAGATCAACTAGACAAAAAGTTGGTGGGTAAGAATGCGGATTCTCCACTGCTGGGTTGACAATAGTAACTGGCACTACTGCAAGTTGTGAGTCTTATCGCTGAATTATAGCAGCTAGGGTGTCGTTAATCACTGCGATTGTTGGATAGTTTCCCGACGTGTCAGCATGAGGGCTTCCTAGAGAGCATCTTCGCTGATTTTCACTGTCTGTTCGAGATCTGAAGGTCGTGTGTTAAATGTTGATGCGAAAAATACGAGCCTCCACTGGCTTGCTTGAGAGTGGAGTATGATCGATCCGGGATGTGGGGATAAGGAGGAGGTTGATGAGGAACTGTTGAGCAGACGGTTACTTTAACGGTTAGGATCATCGATTGATGCCGAGAGAAGAGAGGAGTTTAAAAGAAGAGGGGGCTGCTTGCACCAGCAATGACTGACTTCGCCCGCAACGTCTTAAATGCCACTCTTGTGATGGGCTTTCCTTTGCTTATGAATCAGTATTACAGCTTGAGATTGCACCTTTATATAGAAAGCAAATAAAGGGTACAAATGGGGAAGCTAGCAACTTGAGAGAAGAGGAAGCCAGAGGCAGCGCGGTTGGACAATGCAGGTTGGAACACTGCACGGAAAGCTGATCCCGCAATTCGATACTCAAGGTCGGACTGCGCGATCAGGGAGAGGGCATCTGAGGCCAAGGTCGAGAAATAGGATACAAGGGCTAGCCACACGGACTAGAAAATTGAGTATGCAGGACTTGATGCGTTGGTTGTCCCACTCCACCGTGCCTGCTGAGTGAGAGGTATGGGGGCCTATTTATAGGCTCGGGCTGGAGACGGTCCTTATAACGTTACCCCCAGTATAGCGGTAAGTTGTGCGAGTAGATGAGAAGTCAGCCGAGTCCGCACAATGTTGTGCGGTTGGAACTTGCCTACTTGAATTGATGTGATGTTGGAGGACTGGGACAAGTCCGCCTTTGCTATACTAAGCGAGCCCGCGCAAAGTTATGCGAGCTAAGGAGTAGTCTGCCCGCTGTTGGGAAGAAGCGGGCGTCGGGAAACTTGATGGCTAGCTGGCGAACTACAGAATGAGTCTGCCTAGCCCGCTGCGGACAGGATGAGCTTTTCTACTCCAAGCTTGTCCCCCTGCTAGGCCCCAAGTATGTTGACTAGTGGCCTGGAGGCAGGTCATCATTCCTGCTATGTAGTGAGCTGGAGGTTTGTCACCGCTTCGGATGGTGGGTGGCCTAGAGGTAGGTCGCCATTACTGACTGGAGGCTTGTCCCCCTGCTGGGTGACAAGGGCTTGGTGACCTGGCGGACTTAAGAGAGCAGGTTGTGCATGTTGTTGGATGAGGCGAGTTCGTCAGCACGTGAGTGGAGCGTCCACCTCCCTTTGGTGGATAGAGGCTGAGTCCGCCACCTTCTAGTAGACTGAGCTGAGTCTGTGCTGTGTTGGGCGACCTGGAGGCATGTCGCCTTGAGATGAGTGCGACCTGTAGGAATGGGCTGAAGAAACACGCAACTCTTGTCGGGCGTACGGCTACTTGGTGGTTTGGGAGGATTGCAATGTGAGTCTGCCTCTTAGTTAGGTAGTTCGCCTGTTGGAGAAGAATGAACCATTTCGCGATTCGCTGACCTAACCGTGTGGCCTGTAGGGGCGGACTGAGGAAGAAGTCTGCAGCCCCTGTAGAATAAGCGGCTATTGTGCGACCCGAATGGTCAAGACGGGATGATCGCCCTAGCTACGCAGCCTAAGCGGACAGAGAAGTTTGTTTGCCCACCCTTGGTAAAAAGGCAGCTGATAGGCCGCGACCTCCAGGGGGAACTTGGAGAAGGCCGCGACTTGCAAGTTTGCTACCTTGGGAGGGATCGCCGATTTTTCTGTTAACAATCTCCAAGCAATTCAAAAGATTGCTCAGCAAAAGGAGGTAGATGAAGAATAAGTCCTCCTCCTCATCCTTCAGAAGATCACATCGTGATGGTGATCGGTCTAAGAAAAGCTACAACCTAGAGGACATATATAAATCTAAATTGAAAAAAAATTCTTTGTTGTCATAGTTTGCTATTGTTGTAGTAAGCAAGGATACATGATTGCGGAGTGTCCGTAAAAGAAGGAGGAAGGATCCAAGAAGGAAGACAAGAGATCCTTCAAAGGTAAGAAGAAGGAAGAGAAGAGATTCATTACAAAGAAGTCAAAGAAACTTAGCGACAGTGACTCAAGTGATTCAAGCTCTGAAGATGAAGAAGCTTACCTCGGGCTCATGGCTCAATAAGATGAGGAAGTAGGTGTAACACCCCAAGTTTCTATAGGCAGTAAAAGAGGGTACCGTGCGGTGGTTGGCCGATACCGCACAGCGGTAGAGCCAGTCATTGAGAGTGTTGAGTAAGGCGAATTTACTCAATGCTTTGGTTACCACGAGGCAGTAGGCTGATACCGCGTGGAGGTAGCATCAGGCATCGAGAGAATTGAGTGATGCGAGGTGACTCAACAGATAGTCTACCGCACGGCAGTATGTTGTTATCGCACGGCGCTAGCCAATTTATTGGTAGAGCTCTCGGGAAGTTATCGCCTGGCAATAGTGATACCGCAGGCGGTAGCTAGGCAATTAATTTTTCAAAGCTACCAGGTTTCTACCGCACGGTGCTAGTAACTATCATGTGGTGGTAGCATGAGCGATCATGTCATAACCGTCCCTAGCTACCGCGTGGTGATAGCATCCTATCGCATGATGATAGCAAAGTTGTAATGTCATGGCCACGTGTCGGCCTGTGATTGGAGGGCCTGGGCGGTTGTACATAAATCGAGGCATTGATTAATGGTACCGTGTAGTGGTAGCTAGTTACCGCAAGACGGTAGCTCTATTTTTAGTGTTGGTTTGGTTGTTTTCACTTCATTCTTTTGGAGTTTGAGAACCTTGGGCTAGAAATTTGGAGGAGGAGAAGCAGTGCAAGAGAGAGATCTCCCCTTCATTTGAGATTTGGAGCCCGGATTTGCGAGGCGAGTTCAGATCTACAGAGGCAAAGCCGAAGCGATTGTTTTCATCTCTTCCATTGCACCGAAGCAGACTTCAAGTGTAACGATCCTCTTCCATGGACATGTGAAGTCCTTTTTGGCATTAGAGGGTAGACACTCCACGAAAACGTAGAAGTGGTACTCCAGACGGGTAGATCTGTGTATCCCCATTAGTTTTTCATTTAGATCCGGAATCGATGTACAGAATAGGCATGCTGTGTGAAGCCCATCCAGACAGGTTGTTCTGGATTGGTGATGTTTATATGTTTTGTAAGCTAGAGAAGACACTGTGGTTATCGCGTAAATTTTGGAGCTGTGTGCGGTGTGTTGAGGCTTCTTTCTTGGGAACCTTGTAGTCGTTTGCTGTAGCTTGTCTCTGGGAGACCTGTGGGCTATTTTGTAAGGCCTGATTGGTTAGACCGGGGGCCCATGGGTACCTATCTCTCGAATACCTAGGGGCCAATTTGTTGAACGTGAGCTTAATTTGCTCAGCTTTGGTTGCCGTGATTGCTACCCAGGATCCTTACAGAGTTATGGATCATATAAAAAAGGGAAAGGGGTTGCTGACCTGCGTCAGGCTTGTGAGCCGGATTATTTGAGTACTGGATATGGCTGAACTGTACCCTCCCCTATGTCGGTCGACTTGAAGTGAGTCAAAGTATGAAATTTAAGTCACTATGACTTTGTCGTAGCATAGAGGCGTTGTCTCTGGCTTTGGCCCTTTGAAACTAAAAGCTCAAACATTGTTGATCTCCACAGAAAATGATGGTGCTACCCTTGTAGTCTTGTGCACTAAGAATGTTCCCTGAGTGCACGAGGCATTGTGCGTTTACGCCAACGTCTGTGGAGAAAGGGGATTAAGTTTCACATTTTGATTGCCAATATATGATTATACTAATGCCTGCATGAAAGGAGCACCTCCACCCTGAGTGGTGGGTGGGGTCGCTATAATTTGGTAAGTCAATGCTGACCGTTGCTTTTTTTGCCACCATGTGGTGGAATGTTTCGTGCAGGTTCAACTGAGTTAAGCGGGGAATAGCGGGTTAGAGCCCAGGATTGCTAAGCTGGCCCTAGAAGGCCAAAGCAAATTACCCATTTATTTTATTGTTCATGTGTGGCCGACCTGCATGTCGATGTATGCAATACATTTTAATTTGAGTTGAACAATATAAGGCCTTAAGGCCAATACTATTTGTGTATTTGTTTATTCATTCCAACTTTTCTGTTAGTGTAAATTCAGTTTGTTGGGTTTCTATTAACCTTTAAATTACTTTCGTTAGAATGCACTCTGTGATAGGATGCGTTTACATAGTTTATGATTTCAATTAGTAACTCATTCGACTATTCGTTGTATATGGCGTCGGTCCTCAGTCAGATCTTCTGTTATATGCTATGTGATAGGCGGGGATGTTACAAAGTTGGAATCAAACTCTGGTGTCGGTCCTCCTTATTCAAATTTGTGGTCGAATTCTTTTAAGGGGTGGTGAGCACTTGTATGTGCGTAATCATTATAACATAAAAGAACCCATGAATGTCCACTTAGGAATCAAAATAAACATGTTTGAGGAACCTATGTGTTATTATGATTACCTTTTGGCAATTTTTTGTCACCTAATTGAGTGTTTCAAGATTATAGGTGACTAGGAGTGGTGTAGAGCAGTCAGAACGTAAGCACTCTGCGGAGAGTAGTGCGCCCAATGACGCGCCTGTTACCCCTCCTTCTATTGAGATCATTCGTAAGTAGCTGAAGCGGTGTTCGCTATGATCAATGCCTAACTAGGGAGGCAAGTGCATCCTCCTGCTTCTGGATTAGGTCATGTACCGCTTGTCATAGTAGAACCTATAGTGGCAGATCAAGTAGCAGCAGAGCCCATAGTGCAGAGGAGAGCAACTGAGAAATAGCTAAATCACGTGATGAGTTTTAATCCACCAGTGTTTTTGGGGACTGAGACCCCAATTCAAGATTAGGTCTGGCTTTCCAGGGTTAAGAGAGTCATGTCTACAACAGAGACTGAGGAGTAATAGAAGGTTATGGTTGCCACTTTCCTTCTGGATAGTGAAGCAAGGTTATGGTGGGAGGCAATAGAGCTACATCACTTTGCTGGGAGTCAACTTTCTGACATCTCGATTGAGGAGTTCTCAATACTATTTCTGGCACGATTCATCCCGTCAGCACAAAAAATAGCTATGGAGAATCAGTTCTAGAGACTAACTTAGGGAGAGAGTAACATGGATGACTACCTTCATGTGTTCACGATATTGGGGCATTATGCTAGCTTCACTTTTACTTATGAGGAGCATAAGACCAACCGGTTCTACGAAGGACTACGTGACGATCTGAGGTTGCTACTCTCAGGTCCTATGATGCATGTCTTTCTAGTCTCGGTCAATATAGCCCAATCTCTGGAGAAGGATCTGAAGAGAGTTCAAGGTAAGAAGGATTCGGCGGTGAAGGGGTCAGACTTTAAAGTTCCAAGTTCGCCAAAGTATGGGTACCGAAGGTGAAACAAGAAGGCCAAGTATTCTGGACCGACTTCTTTGTTGGTTACTTCTGGATCATCTTCTGGGCGAGGCGGCCCAAATCTTTGTTATAACTGTGGCAAACTGGGACATATAGCCCGCAACTATTGGAGTGGAAAATTAGAGAAGAAGGCAGGAGAATTGTATGCTGAAAAAGGGAAGGCGGTGGAGTCAACCGCATCCCACAATGATCCAGCCCAATCTAGAATCTACAACCTAACCAACCGGGAGTCCATCTAGCAAGGCAATGTGGTGACACATATGTGTTAGATTTTAGTCATAATACTTTGCATACCTTGCGTCTTATGCTTAGGTTGTATGACTGTCATGTTTTAGGCTTTGTCATGGGTATGGACTATCCGACTCGAGTACTATTTGATACAGGAGCTTCACACTCTTTCAGATCTAAGGACTTCGTGTTACGTATCAGAGTGACCTCTTCTATGGTTAAGGATATATTGAATGTGCTGCTACCTAATGGGTGTTCGATGTGCACGGATAGAGCCTGTTGTGTTAAAGTACTGATGGGAAGTCAAACTTTTGACTTGGAAGAGTCACTACTGTCGATGATAGAGTTTTACGTGATCTTTTGCATGGATTGGCTCTCCGAGAAATGTGTGTTCATCAATTATAGTTTGAAGATTGTTAAACTGGGGTTAAATACAAGCCAAGAAACTGCTTTCTCTTGTCTGAAGGGATCGATTAAGACGATAATGTATGCTATCTCAGTGGTTAAAACAATTCATGAGGGGTAGAGTTGTTCTTCACCCTATTGGAGGCTTAGAAGCCCAAGCCTATTTTGGTCAGTATCCCAGTGGTGTCAGAGTTTGTCGACGTGTTTCCTGAAGATCGACCTGGAGTCCCACCTCAGAGAGAGATCGAGTTCACCATTGAGTTGGTGTCGGATGCTAAGTCGGTATCGCAGTCTCCTTACCGCTTAGCACCGAGAGAGATATCAGAATTGATGGCATTTCTTTAAGAGCTGATAGAGCAGGGGTTTGTGCATCCAAATTCGTCACCTTGGAGCACCTCGGTCCTCTTTATGAAGATAAAGGACGGAAGTCTGCGAGTGTGTATCGATTATCGGGAATTGAATAAACTAACAGAGAAGAACAAGTACCCAATCCCTAGGATCGATGATCTATTCGACCAGCTAGTTGGGTCGACTATGTATTTGAAGCTAGACTTGAAATCTGAATATTATCAGCTGAGAATCAGGGAAAGTGATATTCCCAAGACGACATTCAGTACATGATATGGGCATTATGAGTTCACTATCATGCCTTTCAGGATTACTAATACGTCATCAGTATTTATGTACTTAATGAACAGGACGTTCAAGGAGTATCTAGATCGATTCGTGATAGTGTTCATTGATGATATCCTGGTGTACTCCCAATCCGAGGATGATCATGTGGAGCACTTACATATTTTTCTGGAGACCTTGAGGAGTAATCAGTTGTACGCAAAGTTCTCTAAATGTGAGTTTTGGCTATCTTCTGTGGCGTTCCCTTGTCATATTATCAGTGGTGAGGGTATCAAGGTGGATCTGGCAAATGTTGCTGCAATTCGGGAGTTGCCTATGTTGTCTTTTGTGGAAGATCGGAGGTCCGGAGTTATTTGGGATTTTCTGGCTACTAAAGGCGCTTCATGGATAACTTTTTGCGGATAGCTTTACCCCTCGTGACAATGATAAGGAAGGATCAGAAGTTTGTTTGGTCGCCATCATTCGCACAAGCCTTCGAAGAATTGAAAAGTCGTCTGACCACAACGCCTATTCTATGCTTGCTATGTGGGACAGAAGGCTTTTAGTTCTATAACAACGCTTCAGGAAGTGTCTTAGGCTGTATTTTTTTACAGCATGGGAGAGTTATAGCTTTTTGTTCACGCCAGTTGAAGATGCATGAGCACTACAAGATAATATGTCATTTGCCACATTTTTAATAGGCTGCGGCGACATTTTTGAAACGTCAATGTTTTGGCGACGCTTTCCCAAGCGACACACAAGCGTCGCGACATGTTTCATTGCGAAAACATTCCGCGACATATTATTAAAAGCATCTCTATAGATTGATGTATTAGCAACGATCATGTATGAATTGTCGTAAATATCCGTCGCATCTTTGCCCACGTTTTTCTAAAAAAAACGTTGCTACCATTGGGCACTTTTTGAGAAAAAAATGTGGCCAATGATATTGAATATATAAAAAACAATCTTTCATCACATTATAACAAAACCTATAAACAATTAATTGAAGAGCAACATATAATACTAATATTCTACAAATTTTACACAGTATAGTACAAATAAATTGTTATAAGACTCCGAGATTATATATGTTCATATACTTCGAACTTCAAATACAATATCTTTTTCACAACTAGTTCTTGCAATGATATAAAACTACAAAAATATTTCACATGTCTTTACTATACAGTCTTCACACAATTCCTAACCTTAGGATCCTCCTGGTGCTATCATGCTGCAAATTGTAATGATCTGGAGTTTTACAAGAAAAATAATCATAAGGGCAGACCCTAATCTTATATATATATATATATATATATGTATATATATATATAGATATATAAGTATATACAAATATATAAATATATATATACATATATATATATATATATACATATATATATATATATATATATACATACATAAATATATCAGAGTTGTTTCTACTCATTCATTAAAAAACAAATAGAAAGAAATTAAAATGAAAGTGGAGGGAAATCTATGAGCTTACAAACATGCTGCATATTTATAACGAGCTAAGAATTCGATGTAAAAATATTGCATTCAATACTATAATAAATAAAGGAAAAAAGTGAACACCATTCTGCAAAAAATAAGAGTGAATTAACCTCATCCACAAGACTCAATAATAGGATTAACCACTAGGGTATATATCAAGCAGAATCAGTGCATAGTTTCACTCATCCATTACAGAAGTGTTGGCAATTAGATTTGGAAAATTATTTAACATCTAACTAGTGCATAGTTTCAATTACCAAATATTTTTTTGAACAATACATCAAAAGTAACAGTCTTCTACATCCAGAGGACGACAAATGAAGTAAATATTTTTTTGTTGAAGATGAAATTTGAATTTTAATAAAATATAAATCATATTCTCTCGCATGTACACCAAAGTCATTAGACAAATGATAGGAACTCTCAAATACTTTATAATATATTCCATCATCTTCCCTCTTCCAATAATGTCGTAATAGCAGGTTCCTTCTTTTCATTCCCTTAAAAAGATGAAACTGAAGTTATCAAGGAAAACAAAAATAAAAGTAAATGATTTTTTCCACAGATGAGATGAAAACAGAATAAGTCAAATAATATTTATATCTAACCTAGACAACCAATCTACCTTCATACTGTAGGACAAACAGAAGAGTAGGAAAGCATAAATTAATGCACACACAAGTATTTTTTTCTCCAAATTACTGTAGAAATTCCTCAAATTTTTGCTTGTTATATTTTCATAGTTTTCTCTGTGGCTATCTGATTTTAGATAAATTCATTAAACTTAAAAACAACATTTCTATCATATAATTAAATATATACATTACCTTGTTCAGGATGTATTCTTGTGTTAGGTTCCATGGAAGGCGTATTATTAGGAGTAGACTCAGTACTTTGGTTTGCTCTAGAAGAAATAGTATTCATCATTCTCGCAAGCTACAAAAATATTAAACAAAAATAATTAGAGGTGGCTATAATATAACAAAAATTTTAGAAAAAAATAATATACCTAATCAGCAGATAAATAAACCCCTGACACACCTGATGTTCCAGAATAATTTTCTTTTGAACCTTAGTGTGACATTCACTAGACAATCCATAGTTTTTTTGCATATTCATCATTTGTAGTTTTAATTTATCAATCTCACGCATCTCCCTTGAATTTTTAGTGCCTGACATTTTTGAATGACGTGATAGATCAGGATACACTTGAATGTCCATGATACTGGATCCCATGCTCCAAAAATGACCATAGTTTTCTGGTCCAAATGTAGGCCAAAAAGCAGTCTCATGGATTTCACCAATCGGTGTGTCAAGGGGACATTGTGACATCAGCTCAGTTATTGCCTTTTCTAAAGCAACCTAAATATAAAGGATTCATTCACATGGAGATAATTTAGATAATGCTTGCATCTTCAAATAATTACATTCAAGAATAAATTATTCTTACTTTTTTTAATATAGTATATTCATCCACAAAATTATTATTTTTCGCTTTGCTTATACGACTATTTATGTATAATTCAAGACGTGTTGGCTCTTTTCCCAATTCAGTAGCCTTATAGAAAAATTTAAACAATTTAATGTAAATAAAATGAATAATAAAGAGAACATACGACTCAATTTGGCATACCAATTATTTCCTCCTATTAGCAAGGCTTGTCCTACTAAGAGCATGTGCGCCAATTAGATTACTTCTGCATGCTTTATTTTTTTCATTAATGCTCTATCACATCACGGTGGTCATACCAAAATTCAAAATATAAATAATATAAACATGTAGCAAAGAACATGACTGAAAAGCTAAAAATTACCTTTCCTTTTGTTGAGTACCAATATGTCACCATATCAACAAATTCACTTACAAGCATGTTTTTAGGACCACCTCGAGCAATAATAGCCTCAGCAGTGTCTAACAGTTGATAAAATAAACTCTTAATTTTTTCCTTATATTCCTTAAATCTTTCACCCAGGAAGTGAATCACATGTTTTTTGTCAGACTCATAAACATCAAACCGTTGCTGCACCAATATACATGAATGTTACTAAATAAAAATTATAAAGTGAATGTAAATGTAAATGATTATGCACTTTTATAAAATTATGTACCTTTATAAAATCCCATGTCGTGTTCTTACTAAAATTTGACACATGCGCCAACGAAAGAGGGGTCATTGGAAATAATGATCATGTTCTAATTAGAGTCCCCATGAATGATGACAACTGAATTTGTCCATCACCCACAAATTGACCAAACTCATTACGCTGCATTTTGATTACTTTATTAGGTGGCATTAAATGAATGTGTCTACAAGTTATTTCTCCACGTACTTTTTTAGATCTTGTATCTGAAAAAAATCTTTTTGAATAAAACATATACGTAAGTAAATGTAAATTACAAAAATAAATATAAATGCATTATTTACCAGTTGAATTTGAAGTTCCTATTTCATCGGCGCAAATATTAACTTCTTCCACAATGTTAACGTGATAACCACGAGCACTTTCACCAGATGAAAAGTAAGCCATATTTGCATCATCATATAGTGGATCCACATGGGCTTATAAAGTGCTATCATGCGTATTGCTAGTACTAGAACCTATGTTTTGATTTTCAAAGGAAGAATCAATATTTTGACCATTGGGTGTTTCAATGTGATCCCTTAAAACATATAAGCTTCTTGGATCAATTCTCCTTTTAGGATCCATTACTTACCTGCATGAAAAGTACAACATAAATTTAAAACATGCATAAAATTGTATTGCTAGAATCTAATAGAAATGAGTATACTTACTAGGGTATAATTACATTTCTCTTGGCACAACAATTGGTTCAACATCTGTTCATACTATCACGGTACCTTCATCATCATCCATATATTATTTTTCAATATATGATATTTCATTACTAACAACTTTAATTTCTCCCATTTCATTCTCATCTAGTGGCACCATCCTCAAGACTACTTCCCAATTAATTGTTTTGGATCTCGAATATAAAAAACAATTTTTTTCTTGAGAAGGGAATATATAAGGGTCGTGCTCAAGTGTCACTCCAGTATGTATTAACTGAGTAAAATTAACTAAAGTAAATCCAAATAAATATTTTTCACGCCCATATTGTTTGCTGGATTCACCCAATCACATTTAAAAAGACATACCTTTGCAGCACCAAAATAATGTAATTTAATAATTTCAGTTAGTCTACCAAAATAGTTGACAGCCCCCTCTGACCCACCATGATCAGACATAACCTCTACTCCACTATTTTGTGTTCTCTTATGGATCTCATTGCCTGCTATTTGAAATGAATATCCATTTATATTATAACCTTTATAACAACGAACTATAGGGTTGGGTCCAAGAGCCAACTATCGTAATTGAGGATCATCAATAATCGCTCCATCACGTAAAACCTTGCATAAAAATAGATTTGGTGAATAATAAATATCTTGCATCTTATTGCAAATATAATTGAGTGATTTTTACCTTTATTTTAAACAATTCTGCAAAATCTCTTTGAAGCATGCTTTCCAATAAATGTTCTTCACTATTTTGTAATTAGTGACGACTCTTCAATTCTTCTCAAAACTCACTATAAAATAAAATAGCTCATTATCAAACACACAAAATTAATTAATAGAAGTCGTATGTTGAAAAGATTAAGTTTCTAAAAAATACCTTTGAAAAGTCTCGAGTTCAATACAGTTGAGTAAAACATATCGATGAGATTGCTGAAGATTAATTAAGTCCAATTTATTCAAGAGAATGCCTTTTGTAGCACTACCTACTTGCGAAAGCATCATGAAAGCCGGAGTTGGAGTTATCAAATTTGCACAATTACGACTTGGTCGATTAAATCGAGTCTCTATCCCCTCTAGAAATTGCGAACAAAATGTGAGAGTCTCTTCTGCTATATAGCCCTCTGTTATTGATCCTTCAGGCTTTGATTTATTTTGCACGAATTTTTTATAGTGTACAAATTCCCTCTCAATGGGATACATCCATCTGTATTTCACCAGGCCACCCAAAATAACCTCTTTAGGAAGATGAACCATGAGATGGATCATTATAGTGAAGAATGAGGGTGGAAATATTACTTCAAGGTAACATAATGCTAATATTATTTGATTCTCAGCTTTTACCATATCAGAGACTTGAAGTTTTTTTGAACACAATTGTCTGAAAAATCCGGACACTTCCCTCAATGGAGTTACTACATGTCTTTGTAATACTGATCGTAATCCAACTGACAACAAATGTTGCATAATTATATGATTATCATGACTCTTCAAACCTTGAATCTTGCCTTGCTTAAGCTTTAGACACTGTGATATGTTGGATGCATATCCATCAGGAACCTGGAGTGATTTTATCATACAAAAAAAATATCTTTCTCAATCTTATTCATAGTGAAGCATGCTGGAGGAACAATCTCTATGTCATCATCTTTTTCTTGGAGCCATAATTCTTTTAAAATTTTGAGATCCTTACAATTACTTCTTGAACGAACATTATCCTTGGATTTGAAGGGATTGCCTAATATTGTGTACATGATATTATCGCACACATTCTTCTCTATATGCATTCCATCAAGACAATGTCGTAATAGATTTGATTTCCAATAAGGTAAATTAAAAAAAAATTGCTTTTTTTTCTTCCAGTACATTGTTGTCCCTCCTAACGTATTTTCTTTACCAAATACAACTCAGATTTTTTCATTGCCTCTATGACATGTCTTCCTTTAATTGGTTTTGTGTTACCTATGCTTGTTTCAGGATGACCAAACTTTCTTGCCTTTCGGTATGGATGATCAAGTGGAAAAATCTGCAGTGAGATTGATATGATGTTTTCTGACTATGTTTTATCCAACATGATTTTGTGTCTAATCCGCATGATGGGCATCCAAGTTTTGAATGTGTATTCTAGCCTGATAAATTACTAATCCCAGGGAAGTTACTGATAGTCAATAAAATGCAGTACGCAATTTAAAATTTTTTCCATCAGAAGCATCAAACACTTAACCTCCCTCAACCCATAATTCCATCAAATCTTGTATTAATGGTTGCAGATAAATATTATTGTTATTACCAGCCATTTTTGGACCAGGTATCAGACCCGACATGATTATATTTCTTTTCTTCATGCACTCCCAAGGTGGTCCGTTATACATAATTGGCCATGTGTTGTGTGTACTGCTTAGATCTCCAAAAGGATTGAAACCATTGGTGGTTAGGCCGAGGCGAATATTTTTAGGAACATTGGAGAACTCCTTGTGAATGCGATCAAACTCTTTCCATGCAAACCATCTCTAGTGTGATGCATTAGATTATCATGATCGATCTCTTTGACATGCCATTGCATCATCTAAGAAGTAGGTTTACAAAGAAATAATCGCTCTAAGCATTCCTTCAACGGAAAATATCGAAAAACTTTTTTAGGAATCTTCTTTGCACTAGTCATGCCATGTTGTTTACGTTTACTTGACTTGTGATTAAATTGTTCTTCATTGCTTTCAAGCCAACGCGAATTCCCGCACACATAACATACATCATCATTTTTGTGTATGCCCCAAAATAATGAACAATCATCTTCACATGCATCAATCTTAATATAATTATGACCTAACTTTGAACTTATTTTGTTGCCTCACGATAGTTTGCGGGGATCGTTTCATATCCACCTGGCACCACATCTTGTAGAACTTTTAACAGCATACTAAAATGTGTATTACTCCAAATTACCTAGAGTCTTAATAAGAGGGAGCTTTAATAAAAATGATAGTTTTGTATATTCTTGGCATCCTTCACATAATGGTTTGTTTTCCTCTAAAAGAGATGTGTATAAATCATTAGCACTCATATTTACATTAGCTTGAGGACTGTCAAATGTCTAATCTTCACCATGATGATTATTCAACAATTCTTGGACATCCATGTTCTCCTCAAGTGTCATGTTAGGAATAGCTGCGCGCAATAGTTCATCCAAAGGATCAACAAAGTTATCATTAGTGTAAATTGAGTTTGTAGTGAAAGAAGATACGTCATTTGGTCGAGCCCCATCGCTAGAGAGTTGTCCATCATGATAAATCCATTCTGTGTAATTTTCCATAATACCATTCCATATAAGATTCCCTCTACCTCATCTCGATCCCACGTCTTTATATTTACACATTTTTTACAAGGACAAGGACATTTTTGCCCAGTTGGTGTATATGCATAGAATTGATCTAGCAAAGATTTTATGCCTTCTACATAGGTCTTTGAATGTCGTGGCTCTCTCATCCATTTTTATCCATTAAAAATTATTTGTATGGGTACCTATGCATAAAATAGACATGTGCCACATAAGTATGATATATAATATGTTTGCAAATAAGGACATGTTTGGATATAAGAGACATGCGCCACATAAGTATGATAAATAATATGTTTGCGTACTTATGCATACAAGAGACATGTGTCGCATAAGTAGGTGTACCTATGCATATAAAGACATGCTTATTCCATTCCTTTTGCCAATTTTTTGTTATAGTTTCAAACTATATTTACTGTTTTATTTATTGATCAGTAGTTTACCTTTTCTTTATCAACTAGGTGAATTCTTGCTTGAATCATATTTCTCATCACTTGTATACTTCACATTTAGATCCTCCATTTGTTATTTTCCCCTATAGCTTCTTCTTTTTTCAGCCATTTAATTAAATGTACTGCTTTAACTTAACTGCTTGAGATTTTAAAAATTTGTGCTAATTTCTTAGAGTATACCCTGTTAAATTTTGTTGTTCAAACAATTTTTTTTCTGCATCTTATCATCAGTTTATATTTTTACTAAGAAAAATAATTGATAAACAGGACCTTGAAAAGTGGACGCAGTCAAACAAAGCAATGATGCACAAATCAAAGTCCTAAATACTAAATTTATAATCAATAAACAAATAGATAAACACGATCAAAAGTGATAATAATGCAGAACTATAGGAAGTAGGAACAAGGAGGGATACCTTGATCTTGAAGGCTTGTAAGTTGAAGTTGAAGAAGTCAAGCAAAATAGCAGCGCTATAGCGGATCTTTAAGAGTGGAAGTAGTCCTAGACTTAGAGTGGCGCCTCGGGAAACTATAAGATATTGATGGATGGGTGTCGGCAATTTCTCACAATATTTTCTACTAAAAAAGTTCCTAACTCTTTCTCTCTTTAAAGAGGTAACCACATAAAACACAAGTTGAGATGACACAAGACTTACAAGGGTGATGGGATTTGCTCTCGCTCACGATGGAGCAAGAGGCTCACGTGATAAAGAAGGGTTTGGGATCCTGGCGGCAGAGTGCGTGAAAATGAGAGAGGTAATAGGGTGATAAGGGCTCTTGGCGGCTGCGTGCTTAAATCCCAAATGGAGGCAAGAACCGTAACCTGAAAGATTGAATCCATAGAGAAGTCATCTCTTAGATCACTGCTCATCGGTTATTAGACACAGGATCTCAGCGATCAGAAGCAGGTCATCGGTGATGAAGCTCGGAGGCTTAGAGCATAGGGTTTTGACATGAGAAACACAGGAGCAAGTTTTCACGGGGTGAAGAGGAGGGAGTGTACGTGCAATGAATCTGTAATCTAATTAATTAAATCCTACTTAATTAATAACTGATCGCACACAGTGCCTGTTTAATTTGAAGATTGGGTGGAAAAATAGATTTATGGGGGCGTTTCCTAAATTAAAATGCCTCAAAAAAGCCCTCCTAAATTTACTTTGCACGCCCTGTTAGAACTGTTGTCGCGAAACCAAATAAATTGAATATATCAACATTTTTTAATAAGAACGTTGTCGATAGTAATAGTTTTGGCCACGCTTCTTAAAACATCACAAAAAAACGTTGTTGTAAAACAAAAATGTTGTAGTAGAGAGGAATTATCCAGTCCATGACTTAGAATTGGCAGTCGTAATATTCGCACTGAAGATCTGGAGGCACTACCTGTATGTATTGGGTATTGTATCCACAATGAACCTTATTTGAAGAAGCCCCTGAACAAGCTAAGTTGAATTGACAATGTATTTGACGATCTTCTATCAAGTTGTGCTTGCAACTATTCTATGCGAAGTACACACAAATGTCAGGGTGTAGTGGGACAATATACACGGGTCTGCACAACGTAATCCGTCGTTGAGTAGATCAGTATGTTGACTCACGTGTGCTCTCTCTATTGGAGTGTACTTATTTTCAAGCGCAGGGTTTAGGCAGATCAAGAGCATAAGAAGGAGCAAAGAGGGGTCAAAGACCAAGTATTCAAAGGAAGGAAGAGAAAATTCGTCTAAGTCAAAATCGACGGGAATCACTAAGTGATTCTCGCCGACTTCAACGAGAATCGTTTGTGATTCCCGCCGATTCAACGAGAATCAGTCTGCATTCCCGCCGACTTCCTTCCGACTGACAGTAATCCAACAGGAATTCTGCCTAAGGCAGAATTGACGGGAATCGCAAGTGATTCCCACTGACTTCAACAAGAATCTTTCTGCATTCCCGCCGATTCGTCAAGTATCAGCTAGCCTCTCCTGCCGATTTATTTCGGCTGACTATTTTCCAGACAGGGATTTTGCTAAGGCAGAATCGACGGGAATCACCAACGATTCCCGCCGATTTTACCTTAGGCAATTTTCCTCCGTTCGCTGGACCGAACCAAGAGGTCGTGCGCTATTTCGGCCGGGGCTAGGATTTCTCTTTGTGGGTCCCACAATAGTCATTAGGGTTGGCTCGGGTATATATATATATATATATATATATATATATATATATATATATATATATATATATGCGTATTTCGAACTTCTACAGGAACTCATTCACGAGAAATCAAAAGCAGCTGACGTCGTGCCCTAGCCGATCGCGAACACTACTGATCGCCTGTAACCGCTCGCAAGTTTGTCCTCTCCATTGATCGTTGATCTTTGTGGTTCTTTGATCTTCCGACGATAGTACCGAGGCAAGATGAGCGTATCACGCATCTCTCTTGAGATCTCTTGTCTCTTGATTCGTTGAACGAGGTTAGTTCTTCATTCCGAATCGATTGAGACAACTGATCCGACTGAGATCGATCATAGACCTTGCTTGCTTCGTCAAGAAGTTTGGATCTACAAAGTATCTCCGCCACCGATCTTGACAAGATCCTCTCCAAGCGAGAACTCTGGTTGTGGACTCTTCATAACTTTCAAGAAATCCTCAACGAACGAAGAAGGACATCGGATTCTCCAAAAGCGTTGTTTTTATTTTCTTATACATTCTATTTTTGGTTTTGTTGTAAAGGAATTTTTATTCCTAGTTATAAGGGTTGGGTGCAACCCGTGGTGGTGGAGTTGGGACTCCGTTGTTGGAAGGGTTCCTTCCATAGTGTGAGGATTGGATTTTAATCCGTTTGGTGAAGTGACCGAGTCGTCCCTTGGTAGGAGATAGGTCGAAGGGGGAAAGTTGACGTACCCAAATCGGGGAACCACTATAATATTTTGTGTGTTTTTCTGTGTTGTGTTTGTTAATTTTTGTAAGTTAATTTAATTCCGCAAAAGACCTGCACGTCACCTATTGCCCCCCCTAGGTGGATTTTGTAGACACTAGATACTTTCAAGTGGTATCAGAGGGAGGTTACTCATCAATAAGGTTAACACCTTAAGTAAGATCCTGCATCTAGTGTCAAGAAGAAAGAAGATCTCTGAAATGGATGGACTCAAGTATTCTGGAAAGATCCCAGTGTGCACCAAGCTGAACTTTCCTATCTGGAAGGAAAGGATCAGGTTATACATGGAAGAAGTCAACCCCCGACTCTTCATGATAGTGGAGGAGGGACCTTATATCCCCACTAAGGCCTCCACCATTAATCTAACCAAGAAAGTGCCCAAGAAACTCTCCGAAATGGATAAGGATGAGATGGTGCTTGTCGGACTTTACAAGAAAGCTCAAAACATTTTAGTAAGCGTCGTCGATGAATCCATGATGAAGAATTTCAGCAACTACAGGACTGTCAAGGACATATGGCACTGCTTGATCATTCTGATGGAAGGCACAGATGAAGTAAGGGATGATCGAAGATCCCTTCTAAACCAGAAGTATGAGGCCTTTAGGCAAGGTCCCAAGGAAGAAATCAGAGTGACATTCGAGAACTTCCTGAAGATCGTCAATGCCCTGAAGGGTTATGGCAGAGTGTTCACCGATGGTGAACTAAATGACAAATTCCTTCGATCCCTTACTAAGGAATGGGACACCAAGATTTGCGCCATCAGAGAATTTGGCAAGATGGCAGAAACTTATCCCCAGATTCTGTTTGGGAAACTTATGTCCTATGAGCTTCAGCTGAACACCAGAAAAGCTGAACAAGAAGCCGATAAAGCTACTGCCAGAGAAAAGACTATAGACCTGAAAGCCAATCACTCAAGCAAATGGACAAGGGTGTAGCCTCGTCCTGCTCTTGGAAAAAGGATGAGGAAGAAGACTCTGAGCCATGCTCTTCCGGCTTAGAGCTATCTGAAGAAGACATCTCCCTCATCACTCGAGAGTTCAAGAAGTTTCTCAAGTTGAGGAATCAAAGAAAGAGAGAAAACTCCTCCTCCAGACATCAGAAGAAGAATTATTCTTCTAACAGGTATGAATCCAATCAGAACGAACATCGCTCTGATGACATTATTTGCTTTGGATGCAATAAGCCAGGCCACGTCGTTGCTGACTGCCAACCAAAGCAAGAGAGATTAGGGAAAGGGAGAGGAGCATAGGTCTTCTAGAGATAAGAAGAAGGAGAGGAGCTACATTGCTAAAAAGCCAAAGACACTGAGTGAATCTTATTCTTCAGACTCCAGTGATGATTAGGAAGCCTACTTCGGGCTAATGGGTTGCTCTGACTTAGAAGGAGACTGCCCCCCATTTACTGGGAAGGTAAAAGATCGTACCCCCCTCTCTGACTCTGACTCTGAGTCTCCTGATGATGATCTCGAGGACAACCCATCTGCCCGTGAAGATGAGCTCCTCGAAAAGTATGAGCTTCTGCTCAATACCTTTGAGGAATGCCGTAAGAGGTTGAGGGCTAAGAAAAAGGAAGTCAAATTCCTTAAGGCTGAGGGTGTGTCCCTCAGAGAAGAGATCACTAGCCTGATTTCTCTCCGACAGGAACACCTGGACCTGACTTCTGAGCACTTAGAGTCTCTAAGGCTCCTTGACCAAAAAAAGGAAAAATCAACAAGTTGGAAAAACAACTTGCGGTAGAAAGGAAGATTGTCAAAAGCTTCTCCATGCCCAAGACCATTCTTCCTCTGGTTGATGAATTCTCTGCTCAGGTTAAGGGGGCTGGCTTATGGCATGTGGGTGTGCCTCGTAAATCATCTAGGAGAAACAGAAAACAGAGGAAAAATAAGGATGTTAAGAAGGCCTCTGCTGCAGAAAAGGGAAAGGCCCCACTCGATCCTGTTTCATTCAGAAAGCCTTGCTTTCCTTGCAATGAGCAGGACTTTGAGTCAACCTATGGCCACTTCTTCCGGCCCTCGGTTGAAAAGCCCAAGAGCCGGTATGATGGTTGGACCTTCCCCCGAAACTACGGTGAGAGTGTCTTCAAGGCACCATATGAGGAAATCTAAGTGGAGAATTACTGCCACTTCTCTAGCGGCCATAATAGGAAGCAGGCACCAAAGGCCAAGCATGTTATACTGAAGGAACAGGAAGTGAAGAAATCGTATGACTGCTGTCAACATGATTCCTCCACCTCAAGATCCAAGGCCCCTACTGGACCCACCGTTCCATGGGTGAAGCAGGAGCCTAGGAAACGGTACAATAGGTTTGACTGTTGGTGCTGTGGCAAAGTTGGTCATTTTGCCGTGGATTGCTGGTTTAATCCAAGATTAAAGGAGACTCCTCATGTTAGCAATGTGAGGTCGACCACTCGTAGGGTTAACCACCCGAGGGGGAGTATGCTAACAAGGAATCTAGGACCCAAGTTCAATTGGGTTCCTAAGGAAAACTAATTCTGTTTTGCAGGTATGTCCAAAGGCCACCAAAATGCCAATCTGGTACTTGGACAGTGGATGTTCCAGGCATATGACCGGGACAAGAAGCCTGTTACGTGATTACTCCCTAGCCGAAAATGGACCCAAAGTCATCATTGGAGGATCTGATCGAGGAGTCACCAGGGGTTATGGTATGATTTCCAACAGTGTATTCTCTATCACTAACGTGGCCTATGTTGAAGGGTTAAACCATAACCTGATCAGTGTAAGCCAGTTGTATAATAAAGGATACGACGTTAAGTTCTGCAAGGATGAGTGCTTGATAATATCATGTGCCTCTTCGGAGACGGTATTAACTGCCATTAGGAGCAGGAATATCTTTTGCTTAGATTTTCTTTGCTTAGACTCTTCTACCCCCGTGTGCTTAGTAGAAAAAGGCAGTGCATCTCTTTGTGAACAATGGCACAAGAGATTAGCACATATTAATTTCAAGACTATTAATATGTTGTTTTCCAAGAATTTAGTAAGGAATGCCCCTACTATTAAGTGCATCAAAGATAGCCCCTGTCCTTCATGCTAGAAGGGCAAATAGACTCGGGCTATATTTAAGGGCATTGCAGAAAAAGACTCATCTAGATGTCTTTATCTTCTACATATGGACTTGTTCGGTCCAGTGCAAGTTCATATCTTAGGAGGAAAATCGTATACGCTAGTGATTTTTGATGATCACTCTCGGTTTACGTGGGTGTTCTTCTTGAAATGAAAGTTAGATACGTTTGACATCTTCACTAATTTTATCAAGCGGATTCAGAACGAACTTAACTTCTCCATGGTCAAAATCAGAAGTGACCATGGAACAGAATTCGAGTCTGGTGCTATGACAGAATTCTGTGAAGAACATGGTATCTTTCATGAGTTTTCCTCCCCACGTACTCCTCAGCAAAACGGAGTTATGGAGAGGAGAAATAGAACGCTCATTGAAGCATGTACAATAATGTTTAATGACGCTTCTCTTCCAGAGTACTTCTGGGCAGAGGCTATCAATACAGCTTGTCATGTGCATAACCGAGCATTGATCAGCAAGAATCATCGTAAGACACCTTATGAGCAACTGTAAAGAAGGAAATCGACCATGTCCTATTTATGGATTTTTGGCTGCAGATGCTATGTACTCAATAATGGGAAGTAACCACGTACTAAATTCGGAGAAAAATGCTTCGAAGGCATCTTCATGGGCTATAGTAGTCATAGTCGGGCATATAGGGTCTTCAATAAGAAAACCCTATTAGTAGAGGAGTCCATTAATGTTGTTTTTGATGAAGGAAGCTTGCTTCATTGCAATTCTTCCAGTGGCATTCTTGAAGATGCAGGTGCAAGACTTGAACAGCTAAGTCTCGATGAGACTTCAAAAGGTGCAACTCCCAAGTACGTCGAGGTTTCCACCTCAACGCAACTAGAGAAGATGACGATCAGGATGGAGAAAATCTCTCAGAAGAAGGAGAAGCCCGAGAAGCTGTTAGAGCTCCAGATGCCAGACTCTTAGAGCTCCGATACGTGAGGGATCATCCTAGAGATCAGATCATAGGAGATCCTCGTGACGGTGTCAGAACTCGCAGAGGTACAATTAACGAGATTTTGCACCTTAGTTTTCTGTCACAGGTTGAGCCAAAGAAGTTCGACGAAGCGAACAAAGATGCGTCATGGATATTGGCCATGAAAGATGAACTGCATCAATTCGAACGATGCAACGTCTGGACGCTTGTTCCCAGACCAAAGAACCAGAATGTGATCGGCACTAAGTGGATCTTATGAAACAAACTGGATGAACACGGTGTCATCATCAAGAATAAGGCCAGACTGGTGGCTTATGGTTACAGACAAGAGGAGGGGATTGACTTCGACCAAACCTTTGCACCAGTTGCAAGGCTCGAGGCGAACAGATTATTCCTGGCGTATGCCTCTCACAAAGGATTCGCTGTCTATCAAATGGACATGAAATCTGCGTTCTTAAATGGAAATTTGAAAGATGAAGTATATATCGCGCAACCCCTAGGTTTTGTTAATCCAACATTCCCTAATCATGTTTACTTTCTTAATAAAGCATTATATGGCTTAAAACAAGCTCCTCGAGCTTGGTATGAGACTCTGTCTAGTTTTCTTCTTGAGAACAAGTTCTCGAGAGGAAAAATAGATAAGACATTGTTTCTTAGGGAAGTCAAAGGAAAGATTTTGCTGGTGCAAATCTATGTCGATGACATAATATTCGGCTCAACGGACAACAATATTTGCAAGAAGTTTTCTAAACTTATGCAAGGAAAGTTTGAAATGAGCAGCATGGGAGAGCTAAAGTATTTCTTGGGACTTCAAGTGAAACAGTCTGAGGATGGAATTTTCATTTCTCAGACGAAGTTCACAAATGAACTCCTCAAGAAATTCGGAATGGAGAATGCAACCTCTATGAGGACCCTAATGGGATGCATTGTGTATCTAGACAAGGATGAGAAAGGGTAACCTTTTGATGAAACCAAATACAGAAGCATAATTGGATCCCTGCTCTACCTTACTTCTAGTAGACCGTATATTATGTTTTCCACATGCGTTTGTGCCAGATATCAAGTGAACACAAAGGAATCTCATTATGTCGCTGCTAAGCGAATTCTTAGATACCTTAAAGGTACACCAAATCTTGGCTTGTGGTACCCAAGAAACAATGATGTCGAGTTGATAGGCTTTTCAGATACTGACTTTGCAGGAAGCAGGGACGATAGGAAAAGCACTTCCGGGACAAGCCAATTCATCGGAAGAAGGCTTATTTCATGGAACAGTAAAAAGCAGAATTGTGTCGCAACCTTCATGGCAGAATCTGAGTACATCCCAACAGGCAGCTATTGCGCACAACTTCTATGGATCAGAAATCAACTCGAAGATTATGACTTGCAGTTCAGAGAAGTTCCTATGTATTGCGACTCCTCGAGCACAATAGCAATTGCGAACAATCCTGTGTCGCACAGCAGAACAAAGCATATTGAAGTGCGCCACCACTTCATTCGTGAGCATGTGGAAAACAAAGATATCTCTCTCTGCTATGTCCCCACGGATAAGAAAATTGCAGATATCTTCACAAAGCCCCTAGACGAGGCTGAAAGTTAGATCTATCCTAGAGATTAGAGCAAACACACAGGAAGAAGTAATAAAGAAAAGAAATAAAAGCAAACAAGACGACAGAAGAATTTTATAGTGGTTCCCCTAAACTTGGGTAGTCCACTCTTCTACCACCCTAGGTAGGAATCCACTGCAGGAAGAGTTGATCAGGTGTCCTGGGCACCAATGATCTTTTGATAAGGTGCTCAAAAAACAAACTAGATTTTTTTGATCAGGTGTCTTGCCACCACTGAGTTTTGACAAGGTCTCAGAAACCAAGCAGAACTTTTGAAGGGAGTTCAAGAACCCTTTGTACAATGGGGAAGGAAGAGTAGATGTTGTCTTCTCTGTTCAACAATTAAAGAGAAACACAAGTGGATTTTGATGATGTTGTCAAAGCTCACCCTGAGATTAGCAGTAGGTTCAAGAGTGGAAGATTTGCAAAGGGTGATAGGTCTTCAATGAATGACTGCCCCAGCAAATGATGATTTCAGCAAAGGCTGAAATGTGAGTTGTCTTGGAGTGTGAATGATGAAGCCTTGAAGATGTTGATCTTCCAGTAAGCCTTCATTCTGATGTAGAGTAGTTGTCTCTTCAGGCTTCCTGGAGCAGTAGATCTGAGAAGAGCACTGGCTGTACAGGTGATGTTGAGTTCTTCCTGGAACTTTGATTCCTGTATCTCTTTCTATTTTCTTTTCTTCCCTTCTCTGTTCAGTTTTCACTACTTTCTCCTCTCTGTTTGTTCCTCTATATCTCTGTTTATATATTCTGATAGGATAGCAACGGTCATTTGAATTCTTGCATTTATTACTGCTGCCTCTTAGTTACTCCAACGATTATAATCTCCATAAATGCATTCTTGTAACTGTCCTGTAATAAAGCTGTGTTAGAATATGAACAGCTCACTTTGATTGGACCAAGGATATTCCGAAACTCTTCCTGGGAACTTGCGTTTAGTGTGATGGCAGAAATCGTCGATCTCAATAAGATGATCGTCGATCTGAGCTCAACTATCATCGATCTGAGCTCAGAGATATTGGAGCTGGTCTGGGACAAAAAACGTCGATATGAGATCGGAGTTCGACGCCTCGTGGACCTGAGCTCAGAGATCGTCGCTCTCAGCTCGACGCCTCGTGGACCTGATCTCAGAGATCGTCGATTGGAGTTCGATGCCAAGGTTGAATTCTGATTTCTTCTCTTGACTGTTTTCTCTTGGCTGATTTCTTCAATCTCTAAGAGCCTCTGACTTAGCACATCCTATGACCCTTAGCTATACATTGATGGGTCAATCTAATAGTCCTAAATTCATAGTGATCCTGACCCAAATCCAAACTAGGGTGTTCCAACAATCTCCCCCTATTTGGGTTAGGATTACTATTTACATGAAAATATTACAATAAATATTTCAAAGCATAAGATATAAAAAGAAAAGCTTTGCATTGCTGTCTTCTGTTGTTGTTAAAAACTGACTGCTGCTGGCATTACAATCTCCCCCTATATTTATGCAGGAACTGTGATTGGAGGAGGCTGGGATGACTTTGAAAATTGGATTTTGATTGAGTCATCCAGCTAACTCTTATAGATGGTACCTGCAGAAAGCTATGGTAGAGATTGCTCTCTCCTTGAAAAGGATATGTTAGCAGAAAAAATGATATTTGTCCAGCAAATTTTTTTTGGGGTTCTGAATCTGAAAAACAAAGTCTGATATCTTCCTTCCTATAGAATTTCTTCTCATCAGAAGAGATTAAAACTCAGTGCCATGATCACTGCTGACCAATGCAACTAGAGTAGAGGACTCAATCTAGATGAATTTAGAAAATGATCTATACGAAATATAAGTTACCTAACAGAGAATTCTCATACAGAAGTCCTAACATAATTTTGAACAAGATATCAAAAAGATAGAAGATGCCCTAAGAAAAGATGTTTCCTAATAAATTTGTTCCAAATAAGAGAAGGATTTGAAAATATTTTAAATAGTTTATCCTTATAATTATAAATCAAATTTATGAAAAAGTAGACTGAGTTCGACGATTTTATATAGGATCGTCGATCTGAGTTCGACGGTCTGAACTCATTTCGTCGATTAAAATGTTTCTTCTTCCTTTGAATATATTCAGAAAACATTCCTCTGAGAAGTTTTGTTTCCTCCTCAGGTTTTATTGAATCTTGGCAGCAAAATTGAAGTTATAAGTTAGCTGAACTGAAAACAAAGTTAGATAATACCTGATCCTCTTCAGGTTTTGATTTTCCTTCTGTTTGTTCAGCCTCTAAAATTCTGCAGGAAGTATTGATGGCCATTAAGCAGAATTTTTTGGCCCTTGCTTCCTCCTCTTCATCTTCAAATGATGATTCATCATCTGATACATCCCAAATAACATCTAGTGATATTGATTCTCCTCCTTCAAATAAGATGTTGTGGCTTCTTTCTGTTGTTCCATCCACTAATTCAGAAGCCATTTGATGAAGAGAATCCCATATCTCCTTAGCTGTTGAGCATTCAATAACTTCCTGGAACAAGTCATCAGATAATGACTGTGCTAAGATATTAATGTCTCTGGCATCAGCTAGCCTGGCCCTTTTAGTTGTTGTTGCTGAGGTTGGGAGACCTGTCATAATGGTATAAAATATTTCTTCATCAATATTGTCCATAAATGACTTAATTCTTGTCTTCCAAAGTGAAAATTTGTTTATGTTACACTTAGGAGGTCTAATGCTAGAATATTCCATATTCTTACAATGTGAAAAACAGAATAATTAATCTAACTAGGATGGATAAAAAGAGAGATCTTTTGGTTCAGGTGTTAGAATGTATAAACAACCAACCTAGTGATGGTTTAGTTATTGTATAACCAACTTGCCTATGATACCAATTGAAAGTTAGATCTATCCTAGAGATTAGAGAAAACACACTGCAAGAATAATAAAGAAAAGAAATAAAGGCAAACCAGACGACACAAGAATTTTATAGTGGTTCCCCTAAACTTGGGTAGTCCACTCTTCTACCACCCTAGGTAGAAATCCACTGCAGGAAGAGTTGATCAGGTGTCCTGGGAACCAATGAGCTTTTGATAAGGTGCTCAAAAACCAAACTGGATTTTTTTGATCAGGTGTCTTGCCACCACTGAGTTTTGACAAGGTCTCAGAAACCAAGCAGAACTTTTGAAGGGAGTTCAAGAACCCTTTGTATAGTGGGGAAGGGAGAGTAGATGTTGTCTTCTCTATTCAATAATCAAAGAGAAACACAAGTGGATTTTGATATTGTTGTCAAAGCTCCCCCTGAGATTAGCAGTAGGTTCAGGAGTGGAAGCTTTGCAAAGGGTGATAGGTCTTCAATGAATGACTTCTCCAGCAAATGATGATTTAAGCAAAGGTTGAAATGTGAGTTGTCATGGAGTGTGAATGATGAAGCCTTGATGATGTTGATCTTCCAATAAGCCTTCAGACTGATGTAGAGTAGTTGTTTCTTTAGGCTTCCTGGAACAGTAGATCTGAGAAGAGCACTGGCTATACAGGTGATGTTAAGTTCTTCCTGGAACTCTGATTCTTGTATCTCTTTCTATTTTCTTTTCTTCACTTCTCTGTTAAGTTTTCACTACTTTCTCCTCTCTGTTTGTTCCTCTGTATCTCTGTGTATATATTCTGATAGGAGAGCAATGGTCATTTGAATTCTTGCATTTATTACTACTGCCTCTTAGTTACTCCAACGACTATAATCTCCATAAATGCATTCTTGTAACTATCCTGTAATAAAGCTGTGTTGGAATATGAACAGCTCACTTTGATTGGAACAAGGATATCCTGAAAATCTGCCTGGGAACTTGCGTTCAGTGTGATGGCAGAAATCGTTTATCTCAACAAGATGATCGTCGATCTGAGCTCAACTATCGTCGATCTGAGCTCAGAGATATTGGAGCTGGTCTGGGACAGAAAACATCGATCTGAGCTCGGAGATCGTCGAATGGAGTTCGATGCCTCGTGGACTTGAGCTCAGAGATCGTCGATCTCAGCTCGACGCCTCGTGGACCTGAGCTCAAAGATCGTCGGTCATAGTTCGATGCCAAGGTTGAATTCTGATTTCTTCTCTTGACTTTTTTCTCTTGGATGATTTCTTCAATCTCTGAGAGCCTCTGACTTAGCACATCCTATGAACCTTAGCTATACATTGATGGGTCAATCTAATAGTCCTAAAGACATAGTGATCCTGAACCAGATCCAAACTAGGGTGTTCAAACAGAGGCCAAGTTCAGTCTCTTCAAAACTGAACTCGGCATGCTTAACTATGAAGATTGAAGACTGAAGGGCTCAAGGCTCTTGGATCAAGGGAGAGCATCAGCAAGGAACTCAAGATCGAGCACAGATGCAAGAACTGAAGGGGAGAATTTGGCTCCAAGTGAAGTCCCAGATTTGTAGAAGCCGAAAAGGTGGAGATTACCCTCTCGGCTAAGGCTAAGGTGGCTGCCAATGTTAAGTAGGTGGCTGCCAATGTTAAGTATGCTCTCAAGAAAATGGTAACGAATTTCACTCTCAACTGAATTTTCATTTTATGATTTTCATTCCCATCTGTTCTATTCACCTTCGCTCTTAGGGTTTAGGCTTCTTCAAATAGGGGGAGATTGTTCTGTATTGTATCCACAATGTACCTAATTTGAAGAAGCCCCTGAACAAGCTATGTTGAATTGACAATGTATTTGACGATCTTCAATCAAGTTGAGCTTGCATCTATTCCATGCTAAGTACACACCAATGTCAGGGTGCAGAGGGTCAATATACACGGGTCTACGCAACGTAATCCTTCATTGAGTAGATCTGTGTGTTGACTCACGTGTGCTCTCTCTATTGGAGTGTACTTATTTTCAAGTATATAGTTTAGGCAGATCAAGAGCAGATGAAGGAGCAAAGAGGGGTCAAAGACCAAGTATTCAAAGGAAGGAAGAGAAAATTCATCTAAGTCAAAATCGACGGGAATCACTATGTGATTCTCGCTGAATTCGACGAGAATTGTTTGTGATTCCCGCCGATTCGATTAGAATCAGTCTGCATTCCCGCCGACTTCCTTCAGGCTGACAGTTATCCAACAGGAATTCTGCCAAGGCAAAATCGACGGGAATCGCAAGTGATTCCCGCCGACTATGATGAGAATCTGTCTGCATTCCCGCCGATTAGTCGAGTATCAGCTAGCCTCTCCCGCCGATTTCTTTCGGCGGACTGTTTTCCAGACAGGGATTCTACTAAGGCAGAATCGACGGGAATCGTGAATGATTCCCGCCGACTTCGACGGGAATCACCAACGATTCCCTCCGATTTTGCTTTTGGCATTTTTCCTCCGTTCGCTGGACCGAACAAAGAGGTCGTGCGCTTTTTCGGCCGGGGCTAGGGTTTCTCCTTGTGGGTCCCACAACGGTCATTAGGGTTGGCTCGGGTATATATACATGCGTATTTCGAACTTCTATAGGAACTCATTCACGAGAAATCAAAAGCAGCCAACGCCGTGCCCTAGCCGATCGCGGAAACCGCCGATCGCCTGTAGCCGCTCGCAAGTTTGTCGTCGCCATTGATCGTTGATCTCAGTGCTTCTTTGATCTTCCGACGATAGTACCGAGGCAAGACGAGCGTCTCACGCTTCTCTCTTGAGATCTCTTGTCTATCGATTCATTGAACGAGGTTTGTTCTTCATTCCGAATCGATTGAGATGACTGATCTGGCTGAGATCGTTCGTAGACCTTGCTTGCTTCGTCAAGAAGTTTTGATCTACAAAGTATCGCCACCGAAATCTCTTGTCGCAACCGATCTTGACAAGATCCTCTCCAAGATAGAACTCCGGTTGTGCACTCTTCGTAACTTTCAAGAAAGCCTCAACGAACGAAGAAGGACATCGGATTCTCCAAAAGCGTTGTTTGTATTTTCTTATACATTTTATTTTTTGTTTTGTTGTAAAGGAATTTTTATTCCTAGTTGTAAGGGTTGGGTGTAACCCGTGGTGGTGGAGTTGTGACTCCGTTGTTGGAAGGGTTCCTTCCGTAATGTGAGGATTGGATTTCAATCCGTTTGGTGAAGTGACCGAGTCGTCCCTTGGTGGGAGATAGGTCGAAGGGGGAAGTGGACGTACCCAAATCGGGGAACCACTATAACTTTTTCTGTGTTTTTCTGTGCTGTGTTTGTTAATTTGTGCAGGTTAATTTAATTCCGCAAAAGACCGCACGTCACCTATTCCCCCCTCCATAGGTGGATTTAGTCGACACTAGATACTTTCAGTATGGAGTGAAGGTCGACATTTACACAGACCATAAGAGCTTGTAGTATCTGTTGGATCAGAAGGACTTAAATATGCGTCAGCGAAGGTGGATGGAGTTCCTTGGGGACTATACCTTCAAGATACATTATGTCCCTGGAAAAGGTAATGCAGTTGCGGATGCGTTAAGTTGTAGGGCTCCCGCACAGGGCAATTGGTTACTGATGCTTGACGAACGTCTCGTTCGAGATTTGGATGCCTTAGATATCACTTGTGTTGATAAGAGGTCCAGTTCTACATCACATTTGAATTGCATAGAGGTATAATATGACCTTGTTGATCGGATTCGACAGGCTTTGGATTTGGACGACAGCATGAAACGCTACAAGACTGATTCTTTGGAAGGGTCAAATACCTAGTTTGCTATTGATAATGGGTTGTTGTGGAAGAACAGTCATTTATGCGTTCCAATGGTGGGTAAAATACAGGAAGAATTAATGTACAAGGCACATTATACCAAATAATTGATTCACCCAGGGAGCACGAAGATGTATAAAGACATGAAAAAGGTGTTCTGGTGGCCAGGACTAAAGAAGGATGTAGCATTGTATGTAGTAAAGTGCCAGACTTGTGCCTAATAAAGGCTGAATGTCAGAAGCCCGGTGGATTTTTTAAGTCTATCTATACCGGAATGGAAGTTCGGCGACATATCCATGGACTTTGTGCATAGTTTTTCGAGATCGCAGAAGGGAAACGATGACATCTGGGTGATCGTTGATCGTTTGACGAAAGTGTTGCACTTCATCCCGAATAAGAAGGATGATTTGGTGGAGAAACTGGCAAAATTATATTTGGATAATATTGTACGACTGCATGGTGTGCCCCATAGCATCGTGAGTGATCGTGATGGGCGCTTCATGTCTAATGACTGGAGGCTAGTACATCAGCTATTGGTTACTAAACTGAAGTTCAGTACGACCTTTCATCCGCAGATGGTTGGTTAAACCGAGAGGGTAAACAGGATGATGGAGGACATGCTTCGTATGTGCGTCCTAGATTTCGGGAAAAAGTGGGAGGATCACTTGTATATGATCGAATTTGCTTACAATAAAAGCTACCAAACAAGCATTCAAAAGGAGACCTTTGTGGCCCTATTTTGTAGAAAGTGTCGTACTTCGTTGTCATGGTTAGAGACGGGTGAGTCAAAGTTGTATAAGAGGAAGGAAGTTGAGGATGTGAATTCTATTATTCGGATAATTAGGGAGCTGTTATTGATAGCGCATGATAGACAGGCTAAATATTACAACGCCAAGCACAAAAATGTTTAGTACGTCGTAGGAAATTGTGTTTACCTTAAGATAAAACCGTTCAAGGGTGTGTCAAGGATTCGACGGTTGAAAAAGTTATGTCCGAGATACCTTGGGCCGTTTGAGGTTTTTCTGCGCATTGGTGAAGTCACTCATCATTTGAAGCTTTCAACTGAGCTTAGTGGTCTGCATGACGTATTCCACTTATCTGTGTTGTGGAAGGCAGTACAAGAGCCTACGCAGGTGTTTGTGGCAGATAAGGTACCGATTGATTGTGTGTTGACAATGAAGGTCAAGCTTATTTGTATTAAAGACTCGGTAGTCAAGCAATATTTGAATAAGTCTATCAGGATGGTCAAGGTCCATCGGGACAATTGTGGCCGAGAGGAGCTATCTTGGGAGCGGGAACAAACCATGAAGGCAGAGTTCCCTGGGATTTTCGTTTGAGGTATACTTTTGTAGTATTGATACTCTTTAGTTTTCCTGCAATATGTAATTTCGGGACAAAATTCTTAAGTGGTGGAGATTTGTAACACCCCAAATTTCTTTAGGTAGGAAAAGAGTGTATCGTGCGGCAGTAGGCCAATACTCTGCCGCAGTAGAGCCAGGTGTTGAGAGCATCGAGTAAGGTAAGTTGACTCAACGCTTTGGTTACTGCGCGGAGGTAGGCTGATACCGTGTGGCGGTAGCATCAGGCATCGAGAGCATTGTGTATAGCGAGGTGACCCAACGCCTAGTCTACTGTGCAATGGTAGGTTGCATTACACGGCCAATTTATTGGTCGAGCTCTCCGGAAGTTATCTCCTGGCGGTAGTGATACCGCATGCAGTAGCTAGGTAATTTATGTAACACCCCTATCCATCGCATTGTATATAGTAATAGGTCCAGCCGGGCCCGACGCCATATACTACAGACAGACCGAGGGGTTATAGAATGAAACCATTCTTCCAATCACAAACGTCCTACACAGAGCAACTAGCGGAAGCTTTTAAGCAGTTGAAAGAACCCAATAACAGATAGTATATATCATGAATGTCCACTAACCATAGTAGAAATGAAATATCAAAATACACAAATGTTTTACATACATCGGCTCGCAGGTCAGCCACACATGACAAAATAAAACAACAATTCACTTCGGCATTCGAGGGCCAGCACAGCAACATGGGCTTCAGCCCGCTATTTGGTACTTGGCACCGCCGTACCTGCAAGCAACATTCAACCGCATGGTGGCAAACAAAGCAACGGTCAGCTAAAGCTGACCAAATTATAACGAACCCGCCCCTTACTCGGCATGGCGGTGCTCCTTCCTTACATTTCATTAGCCCAGCTAAACAATAAAGTGCAAACATACTTCACCACAAATGTAAGCTCGCATGGCCAAACACCCTGTGCACTCAGGGCACATTATCGGTGAATCCGGTCAATTCCGTGGCTTCACCACCATCCTCGGGATTTTAACATCGTGAGCAATTTAGTCTTTCTGACCACTGTCTAAGACTCCCGACTATGCCAATGGCCAGTCCCTCTTTTGAGTCTCTCGCACTAAACCGCATAGCCCAGGTCTGATTCCACTTGCCCGTTGTTCACTCGCCTAGTCACTTTAAGACGTACACGCGGTCCAAGCTTCTCTTGGATCCTAATTCATTCTCAATCATCACATAACCCAGTTATGTACAAGGCTGGCTCCCCGGCCGCCAAGTTAGCAGAATTATGTTTTTGCTCAGTTTTCCGGCTGTGTCTTGGAGTTAATACACAAGAATCCTTGCTGCAATCTACCATGTAGAAACCCGAAAAACACATAGCATGGAGTCTTCTATGGCAATCAATACAATATTAAACATCACCGATCCAGACAAACACGTCCGGGTAGGCTTCACATACAATGCTTATGTCCGTACTTTGATTGCGGACTCTATATGCAACACAAGGGGGACAATTCACATCTACCTTAAGGAATACCGCACACTCGCGGGAGAGGGTTTCCTATGCAGAAAGGAAAAGGACTTCACATGTCGAAGAGGAGGATCGTTACCCTTGTAGTTCGAGTTTGAGCCATGGGAAACTATCCGGATGGAAAGCTTCGCAAGGGAATTTCCTCCGCAGATCCGGTCTCGGTTCTCAATTCGGTTCTTTGATGCACCGCCGGCGGCCGGATTCCTCCTCTTCCTTCCTCCTTGCTCCCTCTGTTGGATCCGGAGGCTAACCTTAGAGGGGGGGGGGGTGAATAAGGTTTTATAAATTTTGCTTGAATAAACGGAATCTTAACGTAAACCACACCACAAGTGAAGATTTAAAACACAAGTATTAAATTCAATAACAATCAATTTCATACAAGTACAAGATGAATGTTTTATAGTACGATCTTCATGACGTCGAAGATCAAAGACGAAGAGAAGAAAACTTTGGGTTTTCTATACCGACCCAAAACCCGGACCGGTTGGCTCTCTCACTTTCTCCCTGAAAGGTCTTAGAGCCGCTCTTCACCTCCACACCCGGAAGGGTCTTAGAGCACGCTAGATCCCCGATCTAGACGCCCCAAATCCCGGGACGATTTTCCACGGAATCCAACCCGGATTCCGACGACCTTCCCCGGTCGATTTCCCTTACCACTTACAACAATAGAAGAAGAAAAAGATACAAAAGAGATTACAAAATATATTCGTTAAAGTTTAGGTTCTCCCTCTTGAGAAGTTCTCCGGATAAATCTACGGCCGGTGCTTGTGATCTTCGATGGAAAGCACCCGGTCGCTAGACGTAGACGATGCGAAGCCTTGATCGCCGGAGTTCTTCGATCTCGAACGGGAGGAAGAAGCCTTGCTTTTTCTTAGACGAAGATGAGTAGAACGGTCGTAGGAAGACGGCCGAACTTGGTATTCCTGGAGCACTTCGTCAATAATCTCTGGAGGCTTAGGTCTTGAGGAAACGGCGCTGCTTTTTATACGTCTTGGAGAAAATAGACTACCGCCTGCGATAACTCTATCGCCGGGCGGTAAGTTCGCGCGTAACGCCTGCCAGCTGTCTCCACACGTCTCCCGAAACGGCAACTATAACTGCTCATTAAGGAAACTGCCGTTTCAAGAGAGCTATCGCCGGGCGGTAATGGTTACCGCGCCCAGTCAGAGCGATAGCGCCATTTCGCCAAATAATTCTACCGCCTGCGATAAGACTATCGCCTGAGCGGTAGGTACCATCGTCGACGATCGTCCCCTTGATGCACGTCGACCGGATACCGCCGGCGGTAGCGTCCTGTCGCCGGGCGGTAGCTTTTGATTGTCGACGATCCTTCCTTAGCTGATAATTGGGCCGTCGACCATCGAACCGATATGCATCGATCGAGATGGTTACCGCGCTGCGATAAGGTTATCGCCGGGCGGTAGTAACCTTTTGAAGCTCTTCTCCTTTCCTTTCACCTGTCAGCCTGCACACTCTATCACACAACCAATCTCATCAAATACAAGCAGGGAGTTGATATTCTCAAACCTAAGGAGTGTGAAACCATGTTCCAACAAACTCCCCCTTTTGATAATATCATTCCCGTTCATGATAAACCAAAATCAAGTAGATAGAGTGCCAGAATAGATGTATGTAGCAGCGTAGAACAGTATAAAGTAGAGTATCAGAGTAAAATGATATTGAACAAATAAGCAATACACACCTATATCGATCCCGTTCAATCCTGTTCTATCCTACTACATACTCCCCCTATCGGTGGGACGCTCCCCCTATCTATGAGCACACACACACCTCAATACGCTCCCCCTATCATGAACACTACCTCCAATACCTTCTCCCCCTTTGATAATATCAAAAGAATGGGCGAGGCCAACCGACCAAGGAGGATGAAAATTGTAGGCGAGAGATAACGTAATATAGACCCACAAAGCACTTGAAGTCAGAGAATTGTAAAACAGGGTCAAAATCAGGAGCAAACGCTAATCAGAGTGAAGAAATTGGACTATATGCACGAGACATAGCACACATCAAGTATGACATGAATGTTTGCAAGGTTTAGATAAATAGAGAGAAAAATAGGCAAACACAAATATCGTCATGAGAGAAAAAAATGTGCCAGTACGTATTGTGCGAAAAGCATCGAATGTAGTTGAGGTCCAATTCTTATGCGCGGAAGATTTAAATAAGATAATGACATGTGCACGTGTAGCATCAAGAGACAAAACATTCAATAGAGATATCATGCAGACATGTTTTATATCAAGCAAACTAACGATGCTAACACCAAAGAGATATAGTGAAAAATCACGTCACATGACATAGTGCGGCATAAAGAAATTAAATCAAGGGCACAAATCATAAAGTGTAGTCCATGCACAAGATCGAAACGACTTTGTAATCCAAGGTGCTCACCCTCACAACGCTTATGAAGACTTATCAGGAGGGATGAGTAGTGCTTGGGGGTCTGTAAGCGGGATTTGATGGCCATCATTTTATTTTGAGTTAGGCCATCAATTTTATACATAATCAAAGCAGAACAAGACCCCAAGTCAATCGAAATCTACCCACATAGGTAGATCCACTTTAACTTGTTTACATTGGACATATGCGTTTCTAGTTTTGGCCCAAAAATTTAATTAGCATAGACACGCGCACTTTGATTTCATGACATTGATTGTTCAAGATATATCAGATATGTTAAATTTAGTGTCACGATTTATAACATGTCAGCTTATTATCTCAGGTTGAGTGCATGATCAAGTGGTGTGTAAGTGGTGTAGTCATTATCGTAAATAAATCCTCACACATACTTAGAGGCGTAGACAACGTACACCCACATTAATTTTCGCACTCAATAGCTAGACAAAAATTTAACGTCGCTCATCATGACCGGATACCAATGTGCCGTACAAATTGACAAGAAGATTAACAAACATTGTATATACTTGAAAATATACCACGACTCGGTCATATGAGCCCCAAACCAACTTGTCAGTTTTTTTTTTAATTTTTGAAAACAATTTTAGCCATAAACAGGGAACAACCAAAAACAACACGAGCAGGGAATAAAAAACGAACAGAACATATTTTTTTTTTTTTTTGTTTTTGTTTTTGGTGTTACAACTTTGAACAGAACCAAAACGAAACCAAAAAAAACAAAACTACAAACACACAAAAAAAACACATATAACAAAAGAATTAGGATGATAAATCAAGAATCCCAAGTTCGAGTCGTAGAAGTGAAAAACGAGCATCCGGAAGCGGTTTAGTAAGAATGTCCGCGAGTTGATCATCGGTCCCAATAAAGACGACACTCACATTCTCTTTCTTAATGTGGTCGCGAATAAAGTGATGTCGAACGTCTATGTGTTTGGACCGAGAGTGATGCACCGGATTATACGTTAAGTCTATCGCACTCTTGTTGTCGCACCTAAGTGTAATGTTGCGAAAAGAAAGACCAAAGTCTTCTAAAGTTTGCGACATCCAAAGTGCCTGTGCACAGCAACTTCCTAAGGCGATATACTCGGCTTCGGCGGTCGAAAGAGCCACCGAGTTTTGCTTACGACTTGACCACGAGACAAGTGCCGGGCCTAAAAAATGACAAGTACCGCTAGTGCTCTTGCGGTCAAGAGAGCAACCGGCATAATCGGAGTCAGAATATCCATGAAGGGTAAAATCATCCGAGTGAGTGTACCACAACCCGAGGTGTTGCGTGCCAAGGAGATAGCGAAAAATATGTTTTACCGCTTTAAAGTGAGACTCCCTAGGGTCAGCTTGATAACGGGCACACATACCTACCGCAAACGTGATATCGGGCCGTGACGCACTCAAGTATAACAAAGATCCAATCATGCCCGAAACATTGTTTGATCCACAGAGATTCCACTCTCGTCTTTTCCTAATTTAAGGGACGCACTCATCGGAGTTTTGACTTGTTTTAAAGACTCAAAACCAAAACGTACAAGCATATCTTTTATATATTTGGATTGATTTATGAAAATTCCGTCTTGTCGTTGAGAGATTTGAAATCCTAAAAAATAATTGAGTTCTCCCACAAGGCTCATTTCAAATTCAGATTTCATTAAACTCACAATCTCTTCAACCAACCTCTCATTAGTCGCTCCAAAAATAATATCGTCAACGTAAATTTGGAGGATAACGAGATCCGAATTTTTGGCTTGTACAAAGAGAGTTGTGTCCGCACTACCCATCTTGAACCCATGATCTAAGAGGAACGTAGTTAGCCTATCATACCAAGCACGGGTGCTTGTTTCAATCCATACAAGGCCTTTACTAATCTGTACACATGATGAGGGTGGGCGGCATTTAGGAAACCGGGTGGTTGCTCGACATACACTTCTTCTTTTATATAACCATTTAAAAATGCGCTCTTAACGTCCATTTGAAACAACTTTATTTTGTTATGGCTTGCGAATGCCAAAACATTCGAATGGACTCAAGACGAGCAACCGGTGCAAAAGACTCCTCAAAATCCACACCCTTAATTTGTGAATATCCTTGTGCTACCAACCGAGCTTTATTCCTCGTGATCCTAGACTCACCATCAAGTTTATTCTTGAACACCCACTTTAAACCAATCACGGGATGGTTGTCCGGACGATCAACTAGAATCCAAACTTTGCTACGCTCGAATTGGCTCAATTCCTCATTCATGGCAAGGAACCATGATTCATCTTGAAGAGCCTCGGACACGTTTTTGGGCTCAATATCCGATAGAAAGCATAAGTTGGAGAACGCCTCATGAAGAACAGATCGAGTTCTAACTCCATGGGATGGTTCTCCAATAACTAGATCACGAGGATGTTGTTTCGTAAACGTTAGATCCTTAGGAGGCACATATGCGTGCGACTCACTCTCCTCGTTACTCTCAACCGGAACACTCTCCTCAACCTCTTCTTCGGACATCCTAGGCTCACTAGATGGTGGACTCTCATCAAAATGCACATGAGCCGATTCTTCAACCACTAAGGTTCTCTTATTATAAATCCTATAAGCTCGACTTTTGCTAGAATATCCTAAGAATATGCCTAGATCGGATTTTTCATCGAATTTTCCTAAGTGATCCTTAGTGTTCAGAATATAGCATGGGCACCCAAAAACTCTAAAGTACGAGACGGAGGGTTTTCTATCAAAGTAGAGCTCGTAAGGGGTTCGCTTAAGAAGTGGGCGAAGCATGACACGGTTCATCACGTAGCTTGCCGTGTTGACCGCTTCGGCCCAAAACGATCGAGGTAAGCTGAACTCCGCGAGCATCGTACGTGCTAGCTCTTGAAGTGTGCGATTCTTTCTTTCTACCACTCCATTCTGTTGAGGTGTGCGAGGAGCGGAGAATTCGTGCTTAATCCCTAAAGTCTCACACAACTTCGAAAAATCCTCATTCTCAAACTCTCCACCGTGATCTGATCTGATACACTTAATGTTTAGTTCTTTCTCATTTTGAATACGCGTGCATAAAGCAGAGAATTCCCTAAACGTGTCAGATTTGTTGGCAAGAAATATTGTCCAACAATAACGAGAAAAGTCGTCTATGATGACGAATGTATATCGCTTTCCTCCTAGGCTACATGTGGAAAGCGGTCCAAACAAATCCATGTGCAAAAGTTCTAACGGTCTAGAGGTGGAAATCTCTGTTTTACTTTTAAACGAGTTTTTGACAAATTTTCCCTTTTGACAAGGCCCACACATAACGTTAAAACTACCGCTTAGAGACGGAATTCCTCTAACAAGTTTCTTTCTAGATAACTTAATAATTAGCTTGCTACCCGAGTGTCCTAATCTCCTATGCCAAAGGTCTAGTTCTTCATTCTTAGTTACTAGGCATTTTAGATTGTACGAAGAGAAATCATCAAAATTAACTGTGTACACATTGTGATTTCTATGGGCTACAAGCAATACATTAGAGGTTTTAGCATCAATGAGTTTGCACGTGTTCGATGATGATTCAAAAATAACATCTATACCTTTATCTCCTAGTTGACTTACAGAAATAAGGTTATGTTTTAAACCATCAACAAACAGCACATTTGAAATAGAGAAAAACTTGTTACCTATTGTGCCGATTCCCAGAATTCTTCCTTTACCATTATCTCCAAACGTGACCACTCCACCTCTCTTCTTTTCCAGGCTAAGGAACTTATCTTTATCACCCGTCATGTGCTTGGAGCATCCAGAGTCCAAGTACCACACGTTCTTTGTGTCCCTTGCCTGCCAACATACCTAAAAAGGAGATGAGAGTAAAGATCTGGTTACCCAAGTTGTTCCACCTATTTTGTAGGTAGTAGACTTTGGTAGCCAGACTTGCGCGTTTTGTTTAGCACCTTTCCTCCCGCAAGAGCTTGAAGCATGTCCGAACTTATTACAGTTGGCACATAGAGCATAAGCTGAGGAAATGACTTTCATCACCTCACTCGATCTCTTGCTAGAGGAAGGAGATAATGTATTCAGATTTTTGATCTTATTTGTTGACTTAGGCGTGGACAGAGTGCTATAGTCCTCCAATGGTGATGATGGACTTACATAGCCGATGCCAAACTTTCCAGACCCATGACACTGTGCGCCCAATAGCATGTTTAGAGATTTTTGGCCTACACCAAATTTTGAACCGCACAGTTGAGATCATGGATCCTCGCTTTTAGAGCGGTGTTCTCAGTTACTAACCTCACACATCGATTAGCAAACTGTTTCTTTCCTTCCTCAACTTTAGTTAGGGAGATATGAAGCTTCTTCTCCAAGACATTCTTCTCATTTTTGAGAGATACTAGTCTCAAGGATGTCTTGGAGAGACTTGCTTTACCCTCCTCGATGGATGCTACCAAGTGAGGACATTCAAGGCATTCCACCTTCTCTTTCCCAATTTTAATTACTTCTTTCTTCAGCTTTTCTAAACACTTGTTTAGACGTTTATTTTCAGCTCTTAAGGAATTTTTCTTAGATGTTACTTCTTCTAACCTACCAACTACATGATCATAAATCTCAAGTAATTCAGAGTAAGTAGGAGGAGTTACCTCAGTGTCGCTTTGGACACTGGACTCAGCATCAGATTCAGATTCCTCTTGACCTTTTCCCATGAGGCACAGATTTGCTTCGTTGTCACTTCCCGAGTCGGTGCTACTCGAATCTTCCGATCCATCCTCATCCCAGGTCAGAGCCTTCAGTACTTTCTTCTTCCCTTTATACTTGTTGTCCTTTCCTTTCTCTTCCTTCTGTAGTCTTGGACAGTCTCTTTTTAGATGTCCCAGCTTGTGACAATGAAAGCATTCAGGCTGATACTTTTCATCATCGCTATCGGTCTCCTTTACCGACTTGTTCCACTTCCTACCCTCTTCAACTACCTTCTTCAGAAACCGTTTGAACTTCCCTTGTTTTCTGGGGTTCTTCATGAATTTTTTGAATTCCCTTACATAGAGACTTTCCTCTTCATCTTCTTCAGAGAAATCAGATGTTTTCCTCTCTTTTGAAGCCTTCAAAGCCAATCCCTTTTTCTTCATTTCCTTGGGATATTCCTCGGCTTGTATCTTCAGTTCCACTTCATGAGTCTTCAGGTTTCCGATAAGACTCTCAATCTCCAAGGCGCTGATTTCATGAGATTCAGCGATAGCAGTCACCTTGGGGTTGAAGCGGGGAGGTAGAGATCGCAGTATCTTCCTCACTAGATCACCATTTGGAAAGTTCTTTCCAAGAGATCTTGATGCGTTGACGATCTTGGTGAACCTTGTGTACATGCTGTCAACATCTTCATCGATCTCCATCCGGAACTGTTCATACTCGGATTCAAGCCGAAACAGCTTTGATTCTTTCACCTGCGAGGTACCCTCATGAGTAAGTTCAAGAAGTCGCCAAATATCAAAGGCAGTTTCGCAGTTACATATTCTATTAAATTCCGTCTTATCTAACGCACAGAATAGAGAATTCATAGCCTTGGCGTTATTAGTACATCTAAGCTTGTCCGCATCGTCCCACTTATCGCGCGGTTTTTCAAGAATGACTTCTCCAACCGTGGTAGTGGGTGTGGTGTACTTAGTCTCTATCATGGCCCATACGTCCATGCTGTGCGTCATCAGAAAGATTTTCATCCTTGTCCTCCAGTGACTAAGTCACTACCCATAAAGAGTGGAGGACGACTCACACCTTGTCCCTCAGTGAAAGCATGCACTGGGTTGGCCATCTTACTTCAGGTGGTTAAGCCTATTCGAAGTAACCTGCTCTGATACCACTTGTTGTATCCGGAGGCCAACCTTAGAGGGGGGGGGGGTGAATAAGGTTTTATAAATTTCGCTTGAATAAACGGAATCTTAACGTAAACCACACCACAAGTGAAGATTTAAAACACAAGTATTAAATTCAATAACAATCAATTTCATACAAGTACAAGATGAATGTTTTACAGTACGATCTTCATGACGTCGAAGATCAAAGACGAAGAGAAGAAAACTTTGGGTTTTCTATACCGACCCAAAACCCGGACCGGTTGGCTCTCTCACTTTCTCCCCGAAAGGCCTTAGAGCCGCTCTTCACCTCCACACCCGGAAGGGTCTTAGAGTACCGCTAGATCCCCGATCTAGACGCCCCAAATCCCGGGACGATTTTCCACGGAATCCAACCCGGATTCCGACGACCTTCCCCGGTCGATTTCCCTTACCACTTACAACAATAGAAGAAGAAAAAGATACAAAAAGAGATTACAAAATATATTCGTTAAAGTTTAGGTTCTCCCTCTTGAGAAGTTCTCCGGATAAATCTACGGCCGGTGCTTGTGATCTTCGATGGAAAGCACCCGGTCGCTAGACGTAGACGATGCGAAGCCTTGATCGCCGGAGTTCTTCGATCTCGAACGGGAGGAAGAAGCCTTGCTTTTTCTTAGACGAAGATGAGTAGAACGGTCGTAGGAAGACGGCCGAACTTGGTATTCCTGGAGCACTTCGTCAATAATCTCTGGAGGCTTAGGTCTTGAGGAAACGGCGCTGCTTTTTATACGTCTTGGAGAAAATAGACTACCGCCTGCGATAACTCTATCGCCGGGCGGTAAGTTCGCGCTTAACGCCTGCCAGCTGTCTCCACACGTTTCCCGAAACGGCAACTATAACTGCTCATTAAGGAAACTGCCGTTTCAAGAGAGCTATCGCCGGGCGGTAATGGTTACCGCGCCCAGTCAGAGCGATAGCGCCATTTCGCCAAATAATTCTACCGCCTGCGATAAGACTATCGCCTGAGTGGTAGGTACCATCGTCGACGATCGTCCCCTTGATGCACGTCGACCGGATACCGCCGGCGGTAGCGTCCTGTCGCCGGGCGGTAGCTTTTGATTGTCGATGATCCTTCCTTAGCTGATAATTGGGCCGTCGACCATCGAACCGATATGCGTCGATCGAGATGGTTACCGCGCTGCGATAAGGTTATCGCCGGGCGGTAGTAACCTTTTGAAGCTCTTCTCCTTTCCTTTCACCTGTCAGCCTGCACACTCTATCACACAACCAATCTCATCAAATACAAGCAGGGAGTTGATATTCTCAAACCTAAGGAGTGTGAAACCATGTTCCAACACCCTCCTCTCTATAACTCCTTAGAAAGAGAAAGCCTTAAGTGAAATGAGGGATAAATCTCCTAATCCTGGACTTAAACCAACAGGAGATTTCCTGGACCGTCAGATCTTCTTTAAAGAAAACGAACGGCTCAGATTCACCTAAAATTTCGCTTAAATAGGCCGAACACGACCTTGCACACGGCTGTGTCCCAAGCCACTTGTCTCGATCAAGGCACAGCTGTCGTGGCAAGGAAATGAAACAGGTAATGACACGCCCGTGTCGGGTTCGGACACGCCCGTGACACAGGGGCGTGTCACATAACTGCCACGATAACCGACACGTCCGTTGGTGGACACGAGTATGGACATGCCCGTATCAAATGGGACACGCCCGTGTCGACCAGTACACGCCCATGTAACCTGGTCATGCACTCCTGGCGACACAGCCCAGGTTTTTTACCCGAGCAGGACACGGGTGGTGACACGGGTATGAACACGCCCGTGTCAGTTCAGACTTTCCCGTGTCGCTACTGTTCATAACCGTGTTTCCTTCCATGTCCTTTACTGGACACAGCCCGACCAGCACAGAAGGACACGGCCTTGGACACGCCCGTGTCCCTGGCCTTGTACCCCTATTTAGGCACCAAAAACTCCTTAGGAAGCGACCGGTTCGTTTACGATTTTTGGGGCGTTACAAATCTCCCCCCACCCCCCTAAAAGAATTTCATCCCGAAATCAAGTAAAAGTACGAATAACTCGGGGTATTCCTCCAACATAATCTGCTCTTGTTCTCATGAAAGCTCCTCATGACTGCATTTATCCAAACGGACTTTAACCATTCAGATCTCCTTATTGCGAAGTCGTTTGACTTCAAAGTCTTTAATGCATACGGGCTTGACCTTTGTCGTCAACCCACGATCAACCGACAGTTTGTTGACTGCAACCACCTGCGAAGGCTTTTGCACTGCCTTCTGAAACACTGATATGTGGAGTACATTGTGTAGCCCACTCAACTCCATTGACCACTTCAGTCGATACACTGCTTCACCAATCTGCTCCAGGTTCTCAAACGGTCCATGGTACCTCGGACTCAGCCTGTTCAGGCGTCGAACTCGCGAAACACCATTGAACGGCTTGATTTTCAAATACGCCCAATCTCCAACAGTGAACTCCATGTTCCTATGCTTTGGCATTATAGTATTTTGCCTGCCTGTCCTGAGCAATCTTCAACCGTTCCTGAATTGTACGTATCATTGAAGTGGCATCTTCCACTGCTTGACGTTTGTATAACTTAGACTCGCCTGACTCCAACAAAGACAACGGCGTGCGGCACTTTATCCCATACAAGGCCTTGAAAGGCACCATTCCAATACTCGCTTGATAGTTGTTGTTATATGCAAACGCCACAATGTACAAGTGATCTTACCACTACTTTCCGAAATCCAAGATGCACATACGAAGCATGTCCTCCATCGTTCTGTTGACCCTCTCGGTCTGAACATCCATCTGCGGATGGAAGGCTGTGCTGAAACTCAGCTTAGTTCCCAAAAATTTATGCACCAGCCTCCAGTCATTGGACGTGAAGCATTTATCTCGGTCACTTACAATACTGTGGGGTGCACCAAGCAACCGAACAATGTAATCCATGTAGAGTTTGGCTAACTTTTCCACCGAATCATCCATTTTCAGTCTTGGCCATCAGAATAACTTCTTCAAACCTCTAAACATTTTTGTGCTCCCCGAGTGAATTGGGTACTTGGTATAATGAGCCTCATACATAAACTCTTGCCGAAGACTCTCCACACTTGGGATGCACAGACGACTGCCCTTCCACAACAGTCCGTCTTCAACAATATATTGGGAATTTGACCTATCAAAAGCATCAACCATGACCTGTTTGTCCATGTAAGTGATCTCCAATGCCTCCTAATCTTGCACCAAAATGTATGTCAAAGGCGTAGTCCCCCAAGTACTCCATCCACCTCCACTGTCACAAGTTTAAGTCCTTTTGATCAAATAAGTACATTAGGCTCTTATGATCGGTGTAGATATCGACCTTCACATCGTATAAGTAGTGCCTCCAAAGTTTTAGAGCAAATATCACGACCGCTAACTCCAAGTCATGGACCGGATAAATCATCTCGCATAACTCTAGCTAACACAATCTATATGTTATTACACTCCCATGATGTAGCAGAACACAACACAAGCCACCTCCCTAAGCATCGCTGTAAATCTCAAATTCTTCTGTCCCACTCGGTGAACATGGAATAATTGTCGAGGTCAATCGACTTTTTAGCTCTTCGAAAGCTTGCGCGCACTCCAGCGACCACACAAACTTTTGATCTTTCTTTGTCAAAGTCGTGAGGGGTAATGCTATCCGCTAGAAGTTCTCTATAAAGCATCTGTACTAGCCGGCCAGTCCTAGAAAACTTCGGACTTTTCGCCAATGTAGACAACACAGGCAACTCACGTATCGCAAATATTTTTGACGGATCTACCACGATACATTCTCCACTCAATACGTGACCAAGAAACACTACTGAGGGTAACCAAAGCTCACACTTTGAGAACTTGGCAAACAACTAATTTCTCCTCAATGTCTCTAATACCAAATTCAGATGCTTGTAGTGATCATCCTCACACCGCGAGTACACCAAGATATCGTCGATAAATAATATCACGAAACGGTCCAGGTACTCTATGAACGTCATGTTCATCAGATCCATAAACACGGATTGCGCATTGGTCAACCCAAATAGCATGACCGTGAACTCGTAATTCCCAAACGTGTGTAGAACGCTGTGTTTGGGATGTCGCTTTCCCTTATCCTTAATTGGTAGTATCCGGATTTAAGATCTAGCTTCGAATATACTGTTGACCCAATCAACTGATCAAATAGATCGTTAATCCTCGGGATCCGATACTTATTCTTTTCCGTAAACTTGTTCAACACCCGATAGTCGATACAGAGTCGCGAGCTCCAATCCTTCTTCTTAACGAAGAGGACTGGTGCGCTCTAAGGCGACAAACTTGGACGCACATACCCTTGTTCCAACAACTCTTGCAGTTGCACCTTCAGCTCCGTCATCTCCTTAGGCGCTATCTGATACGGAGAGCGTGATACCGGTTTGGCACACAACACCATCTCAATTCTTAAATCAATCTCCCGCTGAGGAGGGGCTCTAGGGAGATTGTTTGGGAACACATCAGGATACACAGACACAACTGAAATATTGCCCAGACTAGGTTTAGGCGTTAATGCCTCCACTAAGGTGATAAATAGCTCTACCCTAGACCGAACTGCCTTAATCACCTGAAGAGCCGACATCACAATCTTGCTCGACCCTTTCATGCACACAACCGTAGCCTCCCGATCAGTATTCAATCCCAACTTAACCTCCTTTCGGCTGTAATCAATGCATGCTCGCTGCTCCTAGAGCCAGTCCATACCAAAGATTACGTCGAACTCCACTAACGGCAGTACCGACTCTTGCAAGTCAAACTCCTGACTACCTATCTATAACTTCATACAATAAACTCTATTCGCGTGTATAGAGCACCCGTTAGGTAGCAGTACTTTCGATTTGTATCTTGCCATCGAGGATGGAACTCCGATGCACTATACAAATATTTCTGACAAAAAGGAATGGGAAGTTCCCATGACGAACAGTGTTTTCACCGGACACTCAGAAAATCAATACAAATCATATCACAACCAATCATAGGCTAGCATGCGTAATGTAACAAGTATCTAAAGATGACCTACCAAAAATTAAACCATACCTGTCACCATGTCAGCATGTTCCATGGCCTGCTGATGGCCAAAGCTGTACACTCTAGGTTGGGATGGAGCATATTGAGATGTAGTTGCCTCCAACCCCTTGCCCTTCTCCTCGTAGGTTGCTCTAGGCTTCTTCTCGGACTTCAAACGTCAGCTCCGACACTCTTGGGCAAAGTGTCCCAGCTTCCCACAGTAAAAACATGCTTCCAGGTCTCGACCAATAGTTGTTATAAACGCACCAAAAGAATGAACTAGACCCAAAATCCTAGCCTTCTTATACCATCTACGTAAATCGGACTTTGAGGAGGTCAGTACCTTGAACTCTGTCTTCTTTCCACTGGAGTCTTTCTTCTCTTGGACTCTCTTCATAATTTTATTTGTCCTCGTATTGTCTCTATGACAATCTCGGGCAAAGTGACCAAACCTTCCACATTTATAACAGTAATATGGAGCTTGACTAGTAGATACTTCAGGCCTCACTTTACTCCTCTTTCGGCATACAAACTTTACGGGACCTGGGGAGTTTAGTAACCTGAACACTGACGTATGGTTGATTCTAGCTAGATCTACTTCCAAAGCTCTAGCCAACTCCACTAACGCTTGGAATTTAAGTAGCTTTGGTCCTACTAGTAGTAGTCGTAATTAATCGCGCTGACCGTTGTAGAATCTATTAGCTATAGTCTGCTCGTTCTCCAAATCAAACCCTGGGTAGCGCCTTATGATAAGAAATGCCTGCAAATACTCCTCAACTGAGTGAGTACCCTCCACCAAAAGCATGTTCAACTGCTGATCCAAAGGTCTTATACATGCAAGTTGTTCCATCACACCACTCGGTGTTGAAGCCACCCTAGGGACCGGGTGCTGCACTTGCCCTCCAAGTTGTTCTTTAGTCACAGCGAACACCACTTCAACTATCCTTCTTATTGTTTCAACAGAAAGAAGGGTCTCAGACACATTGTTAAGTGCGCTACTCTCCGTGGAGTGCTGACCTTGAGACTGCCCCACACCACTCCTAGTCACCTATATAGCATAACCATCGATTAGGAGACATACAAATTGCTAAAAGGAATCATTGGAACACTCAGGTTCCTTCATACATGTGTATTTTCATTCCTAAGTGGACATTCATGGGTTCTTTTTATGTTATAACGATGACGCACATACATGTGCTCACCACCCCTTAAAAGAATTCGCCCATGAATTCCAATCAGCAAGACCGTAACTGGTAGCTCTGATATTAAATTGTAACGCCCCTATCCGTCGCATGGTATATAGCAGTAGGTCCGGCCGGGGCCCGACGCCATATACTACAGACAGACCGAATGGTTTCAAAATGAAACCATTTTTCCAATCACAAACAACCTACACAGAGCAACTAGCGGAAGCTTTTAAGCAATTAAAAGAACCCAATAACAGATAGTATATATCATGAATGTCCAGTAACCATAGTAGGAATGAAATATCTAAATACACAAAAGTACATGGCCTAATTGCCTTACAAGAGTTCACTTAACAAAGTAATTTTTTACATACATCTGCTCGCAGACCGGCCACACATGACAAAATAAAACAACAATTCACTTCGGCCTTCGAGGGCCAGCACAGTAACATGGGCTTCAGCCCGCTATTCGGTACTTGGCTCTGCCGTACCTGAAAGCAACATTCCACCGCACGGTGGCAAACAAAGAAATGGTCAGCTAAAGCTGACCAAATTATAATGAACCCGCCCCTTACTCGGGATGGCGGTGCTCCTTCCCTGCATTTCATTAGCCCAGCTAAACAATAAAGTGCAAACATACTTCGCCGCAGGTGTAGGCTCGCACGGCCAAACACCCCGTGCACTCAGGGCACATTATCTGTGCATCCGGTCAATTCCGCGGCTTCACCGCCATCCTTGGGATGGCAAAATTATGAGCATTTTAGTCTTTCTAACCACAGTCTAAGACTCCTGACTATGCCAACGCCCAGTCCCTCTTTTGGGTCTCTCACACCGAACCGTATAGCCAAGGTACGATTCCACTTGCCCGTTGCTCACTCTGCCTAGTCACCTTAAGACGTATGTAAGGGCCAAGCTTCTCTCCGATCCTAATTCATTCTCAATCATCACATAACCCAGTTTTGTACAAAGCTGGCTCCCGGGCCGCCAAGTTAGCAGAACTACGTTTTCGCTCAGTTTTCTGGGTGTGCCTTAGAGTTAATCCCCAAGGATCCCTGCAGCAATCTACCGTGTAGAAACTCGAAAAACACATAGCACAGAGTCTTCTTTGTCAATCCATATAATATGCAACATCACCAATCCATACCAACACGTCTGGGTAGGCTTCACACACAATGCCTATGTACGTACTTCGATTCCGGACTCTATATGCAACATAAGGGGGACTATTAACATCTACCCCAAGGAACACCGCAGACTCGAGGGAGAGGGTTTCCTATGCAGAAAGGAAAAGTATTTCACATGTCCAAGTGGAGGATCGTTACCCTTGAAGTTCGCTTTTGCGCCATGGGAAACTATCCGGATGGAAAGCTTCGCAAGGGAATTTCCTCCGCGGATCCGGTCTCGGTTCTCGATTTGATGGTCCAATGCTCCGTCGGCGGCCGGATTCCTCCTCTTCCTTCCTCCTTGCTCCCTCCTCTCTCTAACTCCTTAGAAAGAGAAGGCCTTAAGTGAAATGAGGAATAAATCTCCTAATCCCGGACTTAAACCAACAGGAGATTTCCTGGACCATCAGATCTTCTTTAAAGAAAACGAACGACTCAGATTCACCCGAAATTTCACTTAACTAGGTCGAACACGGCCTTGCACATGGCCATGTCCCAGGCCTCTTGCCTCGATCTAGGAATGACTGCTGTGGCCTGGAAATGACACGGGTAGAGACATGTCTGTGTCTCTACCTGACACGCCTGTGTCGGGTTCGGACATGCCCGTGACACAGGGGCGTGTCACATAACTGCCACGACAACTGACACGTCCCTTGGTGGACACGGGTACAGACATACCCGTGTCAAATTGAACACGCCTGTGTCGAATAGTACAAGCCCGTGTAACCCGGCTGTCCACTCCTGGCAACACAGCCCAGGTTTTCAACCCGAGCAGGACACGGGTGGTGACACGGGTATGAACACGCCCGTGTCAGCCCTAACACGCCCGTGTCGCTACTGTTTATAACCGTGTTTCCTGTCCTGTCCTTTACTAGATACAGCTAGGCCAGCACAGAAGGACATGGCCTTGGACACGCCCGTGTCCCAGGCAGTGTACCCCTATTTAGGAACCAAAAACTTCTTAGGACACGTCCGGTTCGTTTACGATTTTTTGGGCATTATAATTTATTTGTCGAAGCTCTCGGGTAACTACTACGCAGCAGTAGTAACTATCTCGTGGTGATAGTAGCAGTGGTCGTGTCGTAACCGTCCCCAACTACCATGAGGCGTTAGCATCCTATGGTGCGACGATAGCAAAGCTGTAATGTTCTGGCAACGTGTCAGCCTGTGATGGGAGGGCCTGGGCGGTGGCACAAAAATCGAGGCATTGATTAACGGTACCGTGCGTTGGTAGCTATTTTTATAGTGTTGGTTTGACCATTTTCACTTCATTCTTTTTGAGTTTGAGAATCTTGGGTTTGAAATTTGGAGGAGGATAAGCAGAACTGAAGAGAGGAGATCTTGTCGCCATTTGAGATTCGGAGCTTAGATTCGCGAGAGGAGTTCGGATCTACGAAGGCAAAGCTGAAATGATTATTTTCATCCTACTAGAATCTCTTCCATGGCGCCGAAGCAGACTTATAGTGTAAAGATCCTCTTCCTTGGACATGTGGAGTCCTTCTTTTTTGCATTAGAGGGAAGTGTCACGACCCGCATTTTCCCCGAGGTTAAGAAGTATCAGAGTAAGGGAAAATACGCGTTGTGATGCCACGTCGAGCAGGGTATAACTGTCGACGCTTAGGGGACACACCAAAACCATAAATCACGAGTTTTAATTTAATAGAAAACCAGTTTGTTTGAAGGCCGTATCCCTCGGCACAGTCGATCAACTAGTCCAGGCTGAAAAAATATATATGCTTACAGCGGAAAAATACTTTGATTCAGTTAGTTTGATACCCTAAATGAGTATAAGGGTCCACCAGAGACCACTTATAGAATGCACGACACCTAAGGTGAGTATAGTATATATATATTAAAAGAGGTTTTGCGCTTTAAGAAAATAGTGCTTTAGTTAACAAATATGTTATGCATGAGGTACATATAATAGTTTCGGGTTTTTTAATACCTAACATGCAACCTAGCATAAAACCTTCCTAGAAGCAAGTAAACAACCCCAAGAGGCAAAAACAGCAGTCTAAATTCATACTTAGCAAAACAAGAAAGCCACCAATGGACGTCGACAACCCGACACGAACCCACCGGTGAGTGTGCATGCCCATACAGAAAAGAAAGATGACTACCTAACAAGGGAGTGATCTGCAACTCTGCTACCCTGGGGGTTACCAGCAAGACCCAGCAAATGGAAAATCAGCCGCTCAATCGGCTACAACCCGGACCTGAGACATTCAAGAAAAGAAATGTCTCAGCAAGGAAATAAACAAAAGAAAGGAGTGTATGTTTACTTAAATAAAGAAGGGTTTTCCAACCCGACAACAAAGTACTAAACTAAAGAAGCAGGAAAAGAAAGAAGCATTGCTTATAGAGCAATAAAGGACAAACACACTATGTGTGAGCACAAATCTACTTGCTCTGGAAAGAATCAACCTACAGAAGAAATGCATCAGCATAAAAGCAGGAAAAAACCAAAAGTAGACAATAGGGAACTAACAGTGCTAAGTTTGTGGGCAAATGACCGGGGTGTAAAAATAAGGGGGACTGGAGTGGGTGGCCACAGTGTCCAAAACCAACAACCAGACCCAAAAAATACTTAAGGGTGAAAACACAACCGGTGGATTCTTCAGGGTCCACACACCCAAGAAGTTGGCCACAGTGTCCAAACTTAGTGGTGGCCACAACTTAGCACACACAATTCACTCCTCAGAGTCCAAACAACAACAACCCCCTCTGGTCATAGCCCACGAGTCAGCATGCAAAAACTAGCCGAACACCCCCAATATCCCCCTTAGGAAGGTAAAACTTTTCTAACAGCCCTAAAGAAACACACATCCCAAGGCTAAAGCATTAGCCCAAAAAACAACTACGGCGTTGAGTGGGGTACCCTCACTTGACGCCAAAATGGTCACGGCGTTGAGTGAGGTACCCTCACTCAACGACATCATACTTAGCCCTAAACTCAACACATGGCGTTGAGTGAATGGCCTTCACTCAACGCCTGGGTACTTAGCTTAATTCCTGAACCTGCCCAGCTCTCCTAAACACCAGCAAACCTTACCCGACCTAGCAACAACTTAATCTAGCCTTAATAAATCATTAAGCCTAGGCCAAAACCTTCACAAGCTGCTAACTAAGCAACTAGCCGAGACACTCGAAGACAGAATAGAGAAAAACAAAATTCAAAACAGTCAAAAGTGGTTGATTTAGCTAATTGATTAGGAATAATAATAGTAAAAGGAAGAACTAAACAAACTTGATCTCAATTGAGTAAGCAAGGGCCAGAGAGCCACTTGCCTCTAGCTTGAGCACTTAAATCCACGGGTTGGCACTAGCAGCCGAGCTTCCTAAAGAAAACTGAGAGCTAGAGCTGTTAGAGAGGTAAAAGGAGAAAACCCGAATTTCTAGGGTCTCTAAAAACAGCCCTAAAAGCTAATAAACATACTTAGAAAGCTAGATCTCGGCGAGAGCAGCTCAAATCCGCAAATTTCCGGGCAAACCGTGCTCTAGATCGCCGAAAACTGCCGGTCAAGGCAGCAGGTTTTCCGTCTCCCGCCTGCTCCTTCCGCTGGAAGCTATCAAGCTGAGCTAGCTTCGGGAAAAGTGGAAGAAGATAAAGAGAACGCTTGGGATATACCCCCATTAGCTAATATTATATTAGTATTCAGCCCCCACTAAGCTATTAAAATAATATTACTTAGCCACCAAAGCTTAAACTATAAGAATATATTCAGCCACTAACCAAGTCTTATGCTTATCCTAACAGCTATCCCGAGCCCCCCCCCCCCCCCCCCCCCCCCTTCACCCAACCAGCAAACATATATATTTATATATATACATATATATATATATATATATATATGTACAACACACATATAACTTATATATATATACATACATATACATTTACAGCATAAATGGCTAAACATACTTAGCCTAAAACAAGCACCGGCCTTACCGAGCTCAATCAAACAAGGACACGCACAACAAACAGGTAGCCACTATCGGCCAACAAAACGAACGTCGAAACGACGCGAAAAAGAAACAAATGATCTCGGATTTCGACAAAACTCGCACTGTAGCTAAACACCCCAGCTACAAACACAATGGTGAAGTCGAAAACAACATCCGACGATCAAAACTCGGGCTAAAACTACCCGAAGCCAAAATACAAGCATTCCCTAAGAGGCCTAACCGAGTCACCAAAACAGACTCCGGCTAGCTGGGGATTCTTGCAAACAGGCTCCTAATGGATCACTAGAGAAACCTAAAGAGCTATGACCACGCTCTAACGATGGCAAAAGCTGACAACACGTCATCGTAACGCCATGCAATGGTCAAAAAAAATACAGAAACATCGGGGGCATTACAGTCACTCCCCCTAAAAGAAAGTTTCTCCCCGAAACTTTACACACAACCCTTTTAACAAAAGGGAAAAAGAAACAAGCTAATCAAAAGCCATAAAAGAAAGAGTGCAACATACCAGGCACAAGTCAGGGTAAAAGGTGAGGGTGAGCCTCCCTCATTGCCGACTCTAGCTCCCAAGTCGCGCTTTCTACATCATGGTTCATCCACAAAATTTTCACCATAGGAATTGTTTTATTCCGCAACACACGATCCTGAGCATCCAAAATGCGGACAGGCACTTCCACATAAGAAAGGTTCAGCTCTAACAGAGGCAAAGAGTCCAACACCCTCCTTTCACTAAGCACACATTTTCGCAGCTGACTGTCATGAAAAACATCATGTACGCTAGGAAAGTTTGCGGGCAACTCCAGCCTATAAGCTGCCACACAAATCCGCTCAACAACCCTGAATGGCCCCACATATCTTGGGTCCAACTTCCGGTCTTTTCCAAATCTCTTGACCCATGTCATCGGAGAAACTTTTAAGAAAACCTGGTCCCCCACAGCAAATTCCAAATCTGATCTACGCCGGTTGGCGTTCTTTTCATATCTCTCCTGGGCTACTCGAAGCTTTTCCTGAACAAGCTTCACTGAAATTTCCATCTCCTCGAGAGCCTCTTGACCCAGCAACGGTCTCTCGCCAACCTCAGCCCAAAACAAGGGAGTCCTGCAACGCCTCCCATACAAAGCCTAAAACGGGGCTATTTGAAAGCTTTCTTAATAGCTATTGTTATAAGCAAACTCCATAAGCTGCAAACGCTCGTCCCACGCCCCACCATGCTCCAGAATATAGCATCGGATCATATCTTCAACAATCTGATTTATTCGCTCTGTTTGGCCGTTAGTCTGCGGGTGGTAAACAGTTGAATACCTCAAATCTGTCCCCAATCCTTCCTGAAGGCTCTTCCAAAAACGAGACGTGAACCTGGAGTATCGATATGATATGATGCTCATGGGGACTCCATGTAGTCTGATAACCTCTTCCACATACAGCTCAGCTATCTTCCTCATCGGGTAATCAATCTTGAACGGCACGAAGTGGGCACACTTCGTTAGTCTGTCAACGATCACCCATACTGAATCATGCCCCCTCGGAGACCTTTGTAAGCTTGTAATAAAATCCATCGAGATGCTTTCCCACTTCCAAGTAGGAATCTCCAAGGGAGCCAGCTTGCCACCTGGCCTACCATGATCAACCTTTACTTGCTTGCAAGTGTTGCACTCAGAAACAAATCTGGTTATGTCTCCCTTCATCCCATACCACCATGCAATCTGTTCCAGGTCGCGGTACATCTTGGTGAATCCTGGGTGGTAGGCAACGCTAGAACCATGGGCTTCCCTGCACACCATAACCCTGATATCGCCAACAGCAGGAATGCAAAACCTGACATCGTACTTCAAGGTACCTGAATCATCTATAGAAAAATCTGGCAGCTCGCCTTTCTTAGCTCGAACATACAACCGCAGAAGGTCAGGATCATCTTTCTGATGCAATCTCGTGAGCGCGATCCATGAAGGCTCTGCCACTGCAAGACTACTCTGCCCATCACAGCTACCCATAGAAATGTCCATCAATAGAAACTCCTCTACCAATGACTCAGCTGTGAGACCAAAGATCTTTCCTGATTTCCGACTCAAGGCATCAGCCACCACATTGGCCTTGCCCGGATAATACTGAATCTCAACATCATAGTCGACCACATACTCTAACCATCGCCGTTAACGCAGGTTCAACTCCTTCTGCGTGAAGACATACTTCAAGCTCTTATGATCAGTAAAAATATTGCACTGTACACCATAAAGTAAATGCCTCCACAACTTCAGAGCATAAATCACAGCAGCAAACTCTAGGTCGTGCGTAGGGTAATTCCGCTCATGAGTCTTCAGCTGTCTCGACCCATACGCAATCACCCTCCCGCCTTGCATCAGCACGCATCCCAGTCCAATATGGGAAGCATCGACATATACCTCATACTCGGCACCTTCTGTAGGCAAAGATAGAATAGGGGCTGAACATTGCCTCTTCTTTAGCTCCTCAAAAGCTTCCTCACACTTGCCATCCCAAACAAAAGCTACATTCTTTTGTGTCAACCGGGTCAACGGTATGGACAGAGTCGAGAACCCTTTCACAAACCTTCTGTAATAACCTGCCAAACCCAAGAAGCTCCTGATCTCACGAGGCATAACAGGTCTCGCCCACCCCATAACTGCAACAATCTTCTCTAGGTCTACTGAGATCCCCTCCTTGGTAACCACATGGCCTAAGAAAGATACTTGAGGTAGCCAAAACTCACATTTGCTCAGCTTGGCATAAATCTTATGACCTCTCAGAGTCGCCAAAACTAGACGCAAATGCCGATCATGCTCTTCTGCGCTCCGGGAGTACACCAACACATCATCAATAAAGACAATCACGAACTTGTCTAAGTAATCCCTGAACACGCGGTTCATCAAATCCATGAAAGCTGAAGGCGCATTAGTCAAACCAAATGAAATGACTAAGAACTCGAAATGCCCATGACAAGATTGGAACGCCGTCCGCGGAATATCAGACTCCCGAATCCTAACCTGGTGATATAGCCTGAACGAAGGTCTATCTTTGAAAACACAGCACTACCACTCAGCTGGTAAAACAAATCATCGATCCGAGGCAGTGTGTACCTGTTCTTAATTGTAACCTTGTTCAGCTCTCTGTAGTCGATGCATAGCCTCATCGACCCATCTTTCTTCTTTACGAACAACACAGGCGCACCCCAGGGTGACAAACTCGGCCTGATAAAACCCTTTGCCAACATCTCATCTAGCTGGATCCGCAACTCCTCCAGCTCTCACGGGGCCATGCGGTACGGTGACTTAGAAATAGGACGCATACCCGGCTCCAAATCTATAACGAACTCAACATCTCTATCGGGTGGAAGTCCGGGAAGATCAGCAGGAAAAACATCGGGGAACTTACAAACAACAGGAATCTCTTCCAACCGCGGCACACTAACATCTGCCCTTACTAGAGAGACGAAACAGGCAAAACATCTCGGAACAAGCAAATTGCAAGCACGTACCGTGGAAATAATCGGAGACTCATGGAGAGGGTCGGCAAAAACGCTCCCGGGCTGATCGTCGTCCTTCACGAATTCCAAGCGCTTACCCTTACACTGGATAACCGCATCACATCTGGACAACCAATCCATGCCTAGGATAACGTCGAAGTCCTCTAGATCAATCACTTTCAGATTTGCCTTAGCTAGAAAGTCTCCCAACAGGATTGGGTAGCCCTGAATACCCAAGTTTGAAACAACAGAGTCACCCGAAGGAAACTTGACGTTGAAAGCTCCACTAACATAATCTAGGCTCAAATGGAATCGCTCCACAAAAGCCCTAGCAACAAAAGAGTTGGTGGCGCCAGAGTCGAAAAGAACGCGCGCCCAACGATTCTTTACCTTAAATCTCCCTATATAGCAATCCACACAACTAAGGGAAAACAAAAGCTAAACTACACAAGAGGCAGAAAATTCAAGTTAGGAAGAAATCTTACCTGAAATAACCTGGGTCGAGTTCATTGCTTCCTCTACAGAGATAACATTAAGCTTCCCTTTGCCTCTATCCGCCCGCGGGGGTGGCGGCAATGCCTGCAAAGGAACCACTGGAAGAACAGGCTGTGCCTGAGGGCACCTCGACTTTAGATGGCCCTTTTGCCCACACTGAAAGCAAGCTTTATATTTCGACCAACAACGGACCAAATCATGCCCCTTCCTTCCGCACAAGGAACACATCACATCCCCTTTTGGAGCACCCTGGATAGCATGGACTTGTTCTTTCTTCTGCACTGCCAATCTCTTGAAGCACTTCTCCAGGGGGTGGCCTGGCCGGTCGTAGAAGCTACACGTCCCCTTGGTCTTCTTCCTTGAAAATGCATAAGGTTCCTGGGGGCCTTCCCCCACAACAGACTTCCGCTTGTCTTGCCTCGCATGCTGGCCTCTGTTCTTAGCATTCTCAATGGCCTCAACTTTCAAAGCAGCTTCCACCACTCCGGCATAACTGAATGCTTTGTAGGTATTTGCTATCTACTGAACGTCGCTTCTTTACCCACCTAGAAACCGCTTAACCAGGTCTGCTTCAACACTCACAAGATCAGGAGCAAACCGACTCAATTTGCTAAACTCAACCTCATACTCACTAACCGTGAGTTTCCTTTACTTCAAATGCAGGAAGTCATTCATCAACCGGTCCCGCTCGATCGAGGGACAAAATTTACCTAACAACATCTCCTTAAAAACTCCCAGGTGCATCCTGCCACCATACTTTCCTCAGCCACACTTCTTTCCTTCTCCCTCAGCCACCAACTCTTTGCCAATCCCTTGAGCTGGTAGGCAGCGAGCATTACTTTCTGATCATCCGTAATCCCGGAATAGGTGAACATCTCCTCTATAGAAATCAGCCAATCATCCATAATCATGAAATCCGCCTGCCTGTCATAAGTAGGGGGCCTAAGCCGCTGAAATTGAGATATGAAGGCCATCTCCGGGGGCACTATAACTGGAGGCACAAGAGGAGCAGGAGGAACAGCCACACCCCCAACGGGGTCCTGAGCTCTCTGAGCCTGCCCTGCCACTACTTCTACCAACGACTGGATCTGGCTCTGCATGTCCACCATCTGTCTTGTCAAGGCTTCATTACTTAGCCACAAGCTCTCAATCAGGGCCTCGCTCTGGGATCCCGAAGACTTACCCGCAGATTGGGGAGTCGATCGCGTCGCAGGACGCTTCACCATCCTATAATCGCACCAACCCAAATTAAAACCCATCCCGACTACTAAAACAAGCCTACCCGATACAGACAAGCATACTTAAATATGAATTGTAACTGCAAATCTTGCTCTGGGATTTGTTTTATAATGATGATGTCATGCTTATCCTAAGATTGCTCACTACCATCATAGTAACTCATGTGCCTAAATCATGAATGCATGCTTTTATATTCGTTTTGACTCAAAACCATGCGTGTACATATGTCATCATGCAAATCTTTAGCCTGGCACATTGTGCTTATGAAATGTTATGCTATGCATTCTAAAAAGGCCTTAATGCATGCCATGGGAGGCATACACATGAAAATGTTATGCATCCCATACTACATAACATTCCCATGCAACGAAAAAGAAAAACGTGTTAGCCGCATTTATGTGGTGAGGTTATGCATCCCATACTACATAACCCTCACATGTTGCCTCCTATGGTGGATCCATATACGAACACATATTATGCATCCCATACTACATAATATGCCCCATATACTTCTTTATGCTTATGAGTGTAGTGTTCGTGCTTCGGCCAAGACGTGCTGATGACATATCGGTGAGTGTATGCTTATGAAGCTAAACATCTAATGCAATCAAAGGACAGGTTGCCCGACCAATTATCAAGACAACCTCCCTCTGATATAAACTGTCACGACCCGCATTTTCCCCGAGGTTAAGAAGTATCAGTGTAAGGGAAAATACGCATTGGGATGCCACGTCGAGCAGGGGATAACTGTCGACGCTTAGGCGACACACCAAAACCATAAATCATGAGTTTTAATTTAATAGAAAACAAGTTTGTTTGAAGGCCGTATCCCTCGGCACAATGGATCAGCTAGTCCACGCTGAGAAAATATATATGCTTACAGCGGAAAAATACTTTGATTCAGTTAGTTTGACACCCTAAATGAGTATAAGGGTCCACTAGAGACCACTTATAGAATGCACGACACCTAAGGTGAGTATAGTATATATATATTAAAAGAGGTTTTACGCTTTATGAAAATAGTGCTTTAGTTAGCAAATATGTTATGCATGAGGTACATATAATAGTTTAGGGTTTTAAAATACCTAACATGCAACCTAGTATAAAACCTTCCCAGAAGCAAGTAAACAATCCCAAGAGGCAAAAACAGCTGTCTAAATTCATACTTAGCAAAACGAGAAAGCCACCAGTGGACGTCGACAACCCGACACGAACCCACCGGTGAGTGTGCATGTCCATACAGAAAAGAAAATGACTACCTCACAAGGGAGTGATCTACAACTCTGCTGCCCTGGGGGCTACCAGCAAGACCCAGCAAATAGAAAATCAGCCGCTCAATCGGCTACAACATGGACCTGAGACATTCAAGAAAAGAAATGCCTCAGCAAGGAAATAAAAAAAAAGATAGGAGTGTCAGTTTACTTAAATAAAGAAGGGTTTTACAACCCGGCAACAAAGTACTAAACTACAGAAGTAGGAAAAGAAAGAAGCATTGCTTATAGAGCAAAAAAGGCAAAACACACTAAGTGTGAGCACAAATCTACCTGCTTTGGAAAGAATCAACCTGCAGAAGAAATGCATCAGCATAAAAGCAGGAAAAAACCAAAAGTAGACAATAGGGAACTAACGGTCCTAAGTTTGTGGGCAAATGACTAGGGTGTAAAAATAAGGGGGACTGGAGTGGGTGGCCACAGTGTCCAACACCAACAACCAAACCCAAAAATGCTCAAGGGTGAAAACACAACCGGTGGCAGCTTCAGGGTCCACACACCCAACAAGTTGGCCACAGTGTCCAAACTTAGTGGTGTCCACAACTTAGCACACACAATTCACCCCTCAGAGTCCAAACAACAACACCCCCCTCTGGTCATAGCCCACGAGTCGGCATGCAAAAACTAGCCGAACACCCCCAGCATCCCCCTTAGGAAGGTAAAACTTTTCTAACAGCCCTAAAGAAACTCACATCCCAAGGCTAAAGCATTAGCCCAAAACAACTACGGCGTTGAGTGGGGTACCCTCACACGCCAAAACGGTCACGGCATTGAGTGAGGTACCCTCACTCAACGCCATCAGACTTAGCTGCAAACTCAACACATAGCGTTGAGTGAATGGCCCTCACTCAACGCATGGGTACTTAGCTTAATTCCTGAACCCGCCCAGCTCTCCTCAACACCAGCAAACCTTACCTGACCTAGCAGCAACTTAATCTAGCCATAATACATCATTAATCCTAGGCCAAAACCTTCACAAGCTGCAAACATAGCTACTAGCCGAGACACTCAAAGACAGAACAAAGAAAAACAAAATTCAAAACAGTCCAAAGTGGTTGATTTAGCTAATTGATCAGGAATAATAATAGTAAAAGGAAGAACTAAACAAACTTGATCTCAATTGAGTAAGCAAGGGCCAGGGAGCCACTTGCCTCTAGATGGAGCACTTAAATCCACGGGTTGGCACTAGCAGCCGAGCTTCCTAAAGAAAACTGAGAGCTGGAGCTGTTAGAGAGGTAAAAGGAGAAAACCCGAATTTCTAGGGTCTCTAAAAACAGCCCTAAAAGCTAATAAACATACCTATAAAGCTCGATCTCGGCGAGAACAGCTCAAATCTGCAAATTTTCGGGCAAACCGTGCTCTAGATCGTCGGAAACCGCCGGTCAAGGCAGCAGGCTTTCCGTCTCCTGCCTGCTCCTTCCGCTGGAAGCTATCAAGTTGAGCTAGCTTTGGGAAAAGTGGAAGAAGATAAAGAGAAGGCTTTAGATATACCCCCATTAGCTAATATTATATTAGTATTCAGCCACCACTAAGCTATTAAAATAATATTACTTAGCCACCAAAGCTTAAACTATAAGAATATATTCAGCCACTAACCAAGTCTTATGCTTATCCTAACAGCTATCTCGAGCCCCCCTTCACCCAACCAGCAAGCATATATATATTTATATATATATACATATATATATATATATATATGTATATATATATATATACAGCACACATATAACTTATATATATACATACATATACATTTACAGCATAAATTGCTAAACATACTTAGCCTAAAACAAGCACCGGCCTTACCGAGCTCGATCAAACAATGCCACGCACAATAAACAGGTAGCCACTACCGGCCAACAAATCGAACGTCGAAACGACGCGAAAAAAAAATGATCTCGGATTTCGACAAAACTCGCACCGTAGCTAAACACCCCAGCTACAAACACAATGGCAAAGTCGAAAACAACATCCGACGATCAAAACTCGGGCTAAAACTACCTGAATCCAAAATACAAGCATTCCCTAAGAGGCCTAACCGAGTCACCAAAATAGACTTCGGCTAGCTGGGGAATCTTGCAAACAGGCTCCTTATGGATCACTAGAGAATCCTAAAGAGCTATGATCACGCTTTAACGATGGAAAAAGATGACAACACGTCATCGTAATTCTATGTAATGGTCAAACAAAACACAAGAAACACCGGGGGCGTTACAGGAAGACACTCCACGAAACGTTGAAGTGGTTCTCCTTACAGGTAGATCCGTATATCCCCATTAGTTTTGCATTTAGATCTAGAATCGAAGTATTGAATAAGCATGTTGTGTGAAGCCCATCCAGACAGGTTGGTCTGGATTGATGATGTTTGTATGTTTTGTATGTCTTAGAAGACTCCGTGGTTATCTCGTAAATTTCGGAGTCATATGGTGCGTTGATGCCTGCTTCTTGGAAACCTTGTGGCCATTTACTGAAGCTTGTCTCTCGGAGACCTGTTTGCTATTTTGTGAGGCATGTCTGATGAGACCTAGGGGACATGGGTGCCAATCTTTCGAAGACCTTGGGGCCAATTTGTGGATCGTGAGCTTAATTTGCTCAGATTTGGTAGCCGTGAGTGCTAGACTTTGAACCTTATAGAGTTATGGATCATACGAAAAAGGAAAAGGGGATGCTGACCCGCATCAGGCCTACGAGCCAGATGATTTGAGCATGGGATGTGGCTGAACTGTACCCTCCCCTATGTCGGTCAACGGAGTGAGTCAAAATGTGAATTTCAAGTCACCATGACTTTGTCATAGCATTGAGGCATTTTCTCTGGCTTTGGCCCAATGGCAATGAAAGCTTAAACATTGTAGACCGTCTTAAAGAATGGTGGTACGACCCTTGTGGTCTTGTGCACCAAGAATGTTCCCTGAGTACACGGGAGGTGATAACTCTAATTTTATCCTTATTTTTATATAGGTTTTATATAATAATAAATTAATTTATAAATATATTTTATGAATTTATTACCTAATTTCTTATTTTAGGGTCAATCTGGGCTGCCAATTTTAATTTGGAGCTTACAGGACTGATCAGGAGACGAAGTTGGACAAAACTAGAAAATGCCAATTTCATGCTCCGGTAACGGGCGTGTCAAGTGAGCGTGACTCCTTCAGGTGCTCCCGATTCCATTGCCAAGTCAGATTAAAAGTATACGCCAATGGTATGGGCATGACCATCAGGTCACGGGTGTGAGTACGAGGCGTGACTCTCAGGCGTTCTGGACTTTATGATAGTAGTTTCAAATCGATCAGTTTTCAGCTTACACGTCGTAGGTCGCGGGCATGACCCTAGAGCGTGACCTCTTCAGTAACGCCAGATTTTCTCCCACCATTTCTCCTTCCCGCCATTTTCACCAATTGTAAAGATGCCCTAGGTCACAGGCGTGACCTAGGGGCGTGACCTACAGAACGGCAATTTTTGGAAATTTTTCTCCAACGTTCGCGAGCTTTCATGACCACGGTTCCGCAGCGTAAGGGCCCCCATGCCACGTGTGTGACCGAGGGGCATGACTCCAGAAGAAAAATTCTATAAATTTCAAATCTTGTCAGGAGCTCAGGAGGCATTAGGAGAGAGTCTTAGAGTCAGTTTTTGGTGTTTATTTTCTGCTTTTCTTATATTTCCTTTCATGTATTGCTCTAGTTTATAGTTTAACTTTTAGATTAGTGTTTTTGTTATTTCAAGTCCTTTTTATAATCATGTCTCTCTTCAACTTTTCATGTAATTCTCCCATCATGATGAGTAGCTAAATTCCATTTAGCACTTAATCATGATAAACTTTAAAATGGAATAAATTTCTTATTTTTTTCTCAAATTATCAAGCACTCTATTTTATGTACTTCGGTTTATCTTTGAAATTTATTTCATCGAATTCATAAATTGCAATTATGCTTATTCGATCTTAGATACATATCCGAGATTTACCAAGAGGTTGTGGATACGAGTAGATCACTCAAGGATAAAGGGAGTTGCATGCACTCCTCGAGAGAGGAAGACATAAATCTTTCAGATTGGATTCAAATCCAATAGTGAGGTTCACCACTTAAAGAAACCTTAGGGGTTTCAATAGGCCGAGTGGTTTTAATCAATCAACCTAAAGTTAGTCGAATGCGTATTCTCGAGAGAGGCGCTTCATAGGTAGGGAACCTCTGCGGTCGAAGTTTATAATTTAGATGCTTGTATTTTGTAATTCCACGAAAATTTATTCTAATCCAAAGGGATTCTAGATCAAGTGCTAGCTTCTAAAAACATCGTAATTCTCTTAAGTATTGCAAATCAACCAACTTTTCGTTCGATAAAAATTGTTCTTCCTTGTAAGTACAAGTACTCAACAAACCCCGTGTCTAAATACTACATTTTCTATACTATATTTCGATAGGTACACTTGACTTTTTTGGGATATTAGTTTGTATTTAATTTTAAAACTATAAAATTTTCATCAAGTTTTTGGCGCAATTGGTTGGGAATTTTTTTGTTGATATTTTGAAAGCAAAGATCTATTAATTTTATCATTTTCATTTAGTTTCTAAAAAATAAAGAAAAATATTTTATTTTTTTTATTTTCTTTAAAAGTTTTAACTTTAATTTTTTATAATTAAAATTTCTTATGAAAGGGTCGTATCGAGTTTTCATCCCACAATACCGCCTAGTACCTTGTGAACTCGTCCTTGGTTATCCCTTGGGATGTCTGGGAAATTTTATTTTATAAAATTTTAATCTTAAAACTTTTACTTTTATTTTATTTTGTTGTATGACCCGAGGGAATCCGTCAATTCTATTTGACTTGGATCCGGAGATCGAGCAAAGCTTACGGCGATGCCTAAGACTCCATGAACTCAATTCTCTAGATTTGGTTGAGGAATCCGTAGGTGACACTTTTTCTTCTTCTTCATCTTTGTCTTTCACTTCTTCTTTTTCTCAAACCCAAATCCAAATATGGCCGAAGACTGGACTATATCCTATTATGCCCGACCGAATTTGGATGAGGCACAATCAAGTATTGTTCGACCCGCTATTGCGAACAGTAACTTTGAATTAATGCCAAGCATCATTAAAATGGTACAACAATCAGTACAATTTGATGGGCTTCAATATGAGGACCCAAATGTGCATATTTCCGATGATGCCATTCGGCTAAGGCTTTTTCCTTTTTCTTTGCTCACCAAGGTTAAGTAGTGGTTGGGTTCTCTACCAAGAGGCTCCATCACTACTTGGGCCGAGATGATGGAAAAATTTCTCAAGAAATATTTTACGCCCGCTAAGACGGCCAAGTTGCTCAATGATATTACATATTTCTCCCAAGTTGATATGAAAATGTTATATGATACTTGGGAGCGATTTAAGGAATTGCTTCGCTATTGTCTGCATCATGCAATCCCTGATTGGTTGTAAGTGAAAACATTCTATAATGACCTCAATAAACAAACGAGGCAACATATTGATGTCGCCGCCGGTGGAACGTTAAACCGTAACACACTGGCGGTCGCCCAAGAACTTATAGAAGGTATGGCCATGAATACGTATCAGTAGAGTACACCCCGGTCTCATCCACCTAAACCGGCTGGGATGTACGAAATATATACGGTTTCTATTTTATCTCTCCATATTGAGAAACTACAAAAACAAATGGACGAGATGTCTTCTTTCTCATCAACACCTACCTGCGAACCCCAATTTTGGGAACCTTCCACCATTACCGAACATGTGGATTACATGGGTAATCTGAATCGGCCACCTTCTAATTTGGGTAATAATTATGGTAATACTTATCACCCGGGTATAAGAAATCACCCCAACTTTTCTTGGAGTAATCCGGGGAACACGACACGTCCACCAAATACAATTCCACTCGGTTATCTACCACCCCAAGCTCCAAAACCTCTTACTCTCGAAGATTCTTTCAACAAATATGCGGCCACTAATGAAGCCAATATCCGGAATCTCACCGGATCTATTCGCAATTTGCATAATCAAATTGGGAAAATAGCAAAGATGCTCTTCGATCGACAACAAGGAGCATTACTGTGCAATACGGAGCCCAACCCAAAGGAGCAAGCGAAGGCTATCACACTACGGAGCGGGAAGGAGGTACATACTTCTTCAAATCCTGTTGAATAATAGGTAACAATTTCTACATCTCCTCCTCCTCAGGTTTTTAATGAAAATAAAATTAAAGAATATCAACTGCCTCTTCCCTATCCGTCTAATATAAAAAAAGGCTGGAAGGATGACCATTACTGTAAATTTGTAGAATTATTTAAGCAAATTCATATAAATTTACCGTTTTATGAAGCTATGACGCAAATGTCGAAGTACGCAATGTACCTCAAGGATCTTATATCTAATAAAAAGAAACTTGAGGATATTTCCACGGTTCAATTGAACGCGGAATGTTCGGCAGTTTTGCTTAATAAATTGCCTAAGAAACTAACTGATCTGGGTAGTTTCTCTATTCCTTGTCTTTTTGGCGACTTATTAGTGAAACATGCTTTGGCCGATCTAGACGTCTCGATTAATTTGATGCCTTATTCATTATTTAAAATATTGGGATTTGGAGAGCCTAATCTAGCACGAATGAGAATCGAACAGGCAGATCGGTCTATAAAATACCCTATGGGTGTTATTGAGGATGTGCTTGTCAAAGTTGACAAATTTATCTTTTCGGTAGATTTTGTCATCCTTGACATAGAAGAGGACACTGAGGTTTCACTAATTCTCGGTCGCCCTTTTCTCACCACCTCACGCGCCATTATAGATGTTAGTAATGGTAAACTTCTCCTTAGAGTCGGAGATGAAGAAGTTACCATTACTATCAAATCATCTATGAAAAATACGCTAACGATTACTCATGTTTCTTTTTGGAGGCTTCTCCCGATGAAGACTCCATTTTATTTTCTGAAAAATTTTATTCGCCTACTGTTCATGAAGAAATTTTTGAAACTTTAGATCAACTTTCTCATGAAAATAGTGATAATAAATCGGTCACACACGGGCCTATTTTAAAAATTCTAGAACTAGGTAGTGACTGATTTAAAACCTCTTATGATGAACCTCCAACCTTACAACTAAAACAATTTCCAAATCATTTACAATATTTGTTTCTAGGAGATGGTTCAAAACTTCCTGTTATTGTGTTGGCGTACTTATCCAATGAAGAAAAATTGAAAATATTAAATGTTTTAAAATGTCATCGCCGCGCAATTACGTGGAAAATTACGGATCTAAAAGGGATTAATTCCTCCTTCTGTATGCACAAAATTTAATTAGAAGAAAATTCTCATAAAACTATTCAACCTCTATGCTGGCTAAATCCTAATATGAAGGAGGTAGTTAAGGCGGAGGTTATTAAATTATTAGACGCGAGCATCGTCAATCTGATTTCGATAGCACTTGGGTTAGTCTGGTCCAAGTGGTGCCCAAGAAAGGAGGATTAACGGCAGTGCCTAATGATAAAAATAGAATTAATCCCTACTAGAACCTTTACCGGATGGTGGGTTTGCATTGACTACCGCAAATTAAATGATGCAACCCGAAATGATCATTTTCCTTTACCGTTCATTGACCAAATCATTGAACGGCTATCCGGACATTATTTTTATTGTTTTCTTGACGGTCTCTCGGGATACTTCCAAATCCCAATTGTGCTCGAGGATAAAGAGAAAACAACCTTCACTTGTCTGTTCAGCACCTTCTCCTATAGGAGGATGTTGTTTGAATTATGTAACACGTCGGTAACCTTTCAAAGGTGTATGCTAGCAATTTTTGACGAACTAGTGGAGGGTATAATGGAAATTTTCATGGACGATTTCTCTGTTTTTGTAGATTCATTTGATTTATGTTTAAATAACCTCTCCCGTGTTCTCCAAAGATGTGAGGACACCAATTTAGTTTTAAATTGGGAGAAGTGTCACTTTATGGTATGGGAGGGTGTAGTGTTAGGCCATAAAATCTTTAGTAAGGGTATAGAGATAGATAAATCCAAAATAGAAACTATAGAAAAACTACCTCCCCCTTCAAACGTTAAGGTCGTACGCAGTTTTCTTGGGAATGACGGTTTTTATTGCCGGTTTATTAAAGATTTTTTTAAAATAAGCAAGCCCCACACTCACCTTTTAGAAAAAGATACACCATTTCTTTTTGATGAAAATTATTTGCACACTTTTTCTATTATAAAAGAAAAATTAATAAACGCACCTATCGTGATAGCTCCCAATTGGGATCTTCCTTTTGAAATCATGTGCGTTGCTAGTAGTTTTGTCGTTGGTGCGGTCTTAGGACAACGCCTCAATAAAAATTTTCATCCTATCTATTATACGAGCAAAACACTAACCACCGCAGAAGAAAATTACACAACCACCGAGAAAGAACTTCCTGCCGTTACTTTTTATTTTGATAAATTTCATTCTTATCTCTTTTGTCCAAAGTCATCATTTTTACCGATCATTCGGCTTTGCACTATTTACTAACGAAAACATATGCCAAGCCCAGATTGATTAGGTGGATATTTCTTCTTCAAGAATTTCACTTGGAGATCCGGGACAAAAGAGGAGCGAAGAATCTGGTGGCAGATCAACTTTCTCGGTTGGAGAACCCCAATTTAGAGGAGCTTATCAAAGAGGACATCGATGATGCATTTCTCGAGGAGCGCCTCCTCGCATTATATAAGGTAATAACTCTCCCCGCCCTTGGTTCGCCGATTTCGCAAACTTCCTTGCTGCGAGATTTCTCCCAAAAGGGTTTTCTTATCAAGAAAAGAAGAAATTCTTTTCTGATTTGAAAAACTATTTTTGGGAGGATCCGTTTCTTTTCCGATTTTGCGCAAACCAAGTGGTGCGGAGGTGTGTTTCTTGTGAGGAGGGTGCCCAAATATTGAAACATTACCACATGGGACCCGCCGGTGGGCACTATAAAACAAATCAGACGGCGCGGACAGTAATTGAAGAAGGCTTCTATTGGCCGAGCATCTTCAAAGATGTTCACGCTCATGTAAGTCGTTGTGAATAATGCCAACACTCAGGTAATATTTCCCACCTCAATGAAATTCTTTTAAATTCATTTTTAGAAATTGAGGTTTTTGATTTATGGGGAGTCGACTTTGTCATCCCGCTACCAACTTCCTTTGGAAATCATTATATTTTGGCAGCGGTCGACTATGTGTCATGGTGGGTGGAAGCATAAGCCCTTCCCACCAATGATGTCAGAGTTGTGACCCAATTTCTTAAAAAACACTTTTCATGATTAGGAGCACCGCAGGCGATTGTGAGTGATAGGGGAACTCACTTTTGTAACGCACAGTTTGCCAAAGTATTATCTAAATATGGCGTTACACATACGTTGGCCACTCCCTATCACCCTCAAACAAGTGGCCAAGTAAAAGTAGTAAACCGTGAATTAAAACGAATACTAGAAAAAATTGTGTCTACTAATAGAAAGGATTGGTCAGTTATGCTTGACGATGCACTCTGGGCTTATCGGACCACGTACAAGACCGCTATCGGTGGTATGCTGTACTGATTAGTCTATAGGAAACCATGCCACTTACTGGTTGAGCTTGAGCACTGGGCAATTTGGGCGCTTAAATTTTTAAATCTAGATGATAATTTGTCATCAGATCTCTGAAAATTCCAAATTAACGAGCTCGATGAGTGGCGCTCCTTCACCTATAAAAGTAATAAACTTTATAAGGAGCACACAAAATTTTATCATGATTAAAAAAATTAAGCACCCCAAAGAATTTAAATCAGGAGACCATGTTCTCCTCTATAATTTGCGCCTACGTCTTTTTCCGAGAAAACTGAAGTCCCGTTGATCCGACCCTTTTCTTGTAAAAGAGGTGTGGCCCTACAGGACAATCTTTATCTTACACCCAGAAAAAGGCGAATTCAAAGTGACCGGGCATCGATTGAAAATATTTTTCTCCGACGATATTACTAATGAGCATCGGAAGAAAATTACCCTCCCGAACCCATAAATTACTGCCCCACTTTGGGTGAGCTCAACGACCATAAACAAAGCGCTCTTGGAAGGCACCCCATGGTTATCCTTTCTTTTTATTTTAATTTTATATTTAAGTTTTTGCATGTTTGAAGGTTCATTGCAGCATGACGAGCGGTCGGGTTCACACGTCAAGTTCGTGTGGTTTCTTCATGTCGGTAATTTTTATATAGTTTATTTTATTTCAATCACAACAATATAACAAAAAGAGAAAGAAAATATATATATATAATTTCATGCAATTTTTCTGTTACACGCCTCGGTCACGGGCGTGACCATATGGTCACGGGTGTGACCGATGGGCATGTACTTCCCAGAATATGAAACCTGGCGCTGGTTCTGAGGGGGAGTTTTTTACTGTCCATCTTCCATCCAGATCATGGGCGTGACCTTTCGGGTCCCAGGCGTGACATACACGAAACCATCCGTCCAAAGAAAGAAAATATATAAAAAAATAAAACTCTTTAAAAATCCATATATTTAGTCACGCCCGTGACATCCTATGTCACGCCCGTGACATCGGAAAGTCACAGTCGTTACTTAACTCGCGTGAAACTCAAAAAATTATTAAATTAAGGAAAACTTTTTCGTCATTCTAAGTTACACGACCCAGAATCACGGGCATGACCCTGGACCGTGTCTAGTGAATCCGAGGCAATGAATCGATCAATGCCTCAGATTCCCTGATTTCCCTTAAGTTTAGGATACACGCCCCATAGTCACGGGCGTGACTAAGGAGCGTGGCCTACAGAAAATTAAATTGTCTGCATTTCCCGAGATTCCCCATTCCCGTATAGGTGACACACCTCCATATCATGGGCATGACAGGGAGCGTGACCTCACAAATTTTTTCTATTTTTAGGTTTTCCCCCTTTGTTTTCTCAACATCATCCAACCCTCCTCCTTCCCTTAGCTAACCCGAAACCATTCATTTCCTTCCACAATGCCTCGCTACCAACCTCGATCCGGCGCATCCTCCTCTGAGCGACTCGCGGACCCCACCGCGGTAGAAGCCATGCTCCTCTTTGAAAACTCCACCCAGCGGATAGGAGTGAATTATTACGCGCCAAATCTTTTGGCGTATTCCGGGTCTTGGATTGGGCGATCATCGCCACATTTGGAACGGCGAAATTAGTCTGAGAATTTCTATCCACCCCTAGATAGAGTTCTCTCTTCGACATCTCGATGCCTGTCTTCCTGGAGCTCATCGTTGAGTTCCTTGCCTCGTTCGAGTTCTGTTAAGGAGCGGAAGATGATTTTATCATCTTCTGGATGGGCGGCATCGCACATCAGCTCACCATCTATAAACTCAACATAGCGATGGGATTTTGTGACGAGGCCTTTTCTCTTTCCCCCTCCTACTCCACCCTTTGTATTGATTTCCCTCCCAACTTTAACCTTCTTGCAATTTTGTTGAAAATCAGAAAAGATATCATCCCCTACACTCCCAAACAATCAAAAGGTAGCAACCTCATTTCTCTCGCCCTTCGTATTCTCCATAACCTCCTCACCTTTACCATCACCGATCACGGTAATAGCCATGGCATGGTGACTCGGGCTAATTTACTATATTTATATTGTATGTTCTACCGGGCCCCACTCAACCTAGGCCACGCGCTTGCGACTTTATTTCGGCATCAGGACGAGAATGTGAGGTTGGGAGTCATCCATGGCGGCAACTTCATCACTCATCTTGCCAAGCAGATAGGGATTTGGGACGCTCTTCCGCGGATGACATGCATTCAGACGCCGCTTCCTATTCAGTTCCAGGCCCTCCAGGCCCTAGGCCTTACACGGCGATGAGACGGCAAGTTCGAGGCCATCCTAGAATTAGTTGGTGGTGGAGATATTGATTTTGATCTCGGGGTAGGTCCTAGTGGCACTATTCGCTCTCCACAGATTCCACCACCACCGCAGGATCCTTCTCGAGCGCCCGGTCCTTCGACGTATTGGGATCGTTAGTTTGGGTCTATTCACACATGTTTAAACGAGATGCAGACCCATTTTGATGCACGTTTTGAGAGCTTTGATGGTCGGTTTACCATGCTGGAGGAGAGTCAAGCTTCCTCTATGGCACGTATTACGCGTGAGTTTGCCGACCTGCGGACATACTATCAGTAGCTGGGGCACCATAGTGATTAGGATTAGGTTTCCATTTATATTGAATCTATAGTCCGACGATTGTATCTGTATTTTTATTATTATTATTATTATCAGCACTTTCTTTTTTTATTGTTATTATACTAAAACCAAAAAAATATAAACAATTGTGTTTTGCTTTAGTGTTTTATTTCAGGTAAGACTTGGTGCAGATTTGGACTCTTTAGGGATGTTTTCTCTTCCCCTACTCTTTATTTTTACGCATTGGGGACTATGTTTCGTTTAAGTATGGGGGATATTTCTCACTAGTTTAGCCTCTTTGTAGCAAAATAAAAAAAAATAAAAAAATTTAAAAACCTTACAATTAATTTTTGCTTTCTTTTTACAAAATAAAAAATAATAAAAAAGACATACAAAAAAAATAGAAAATCGAAACTTCATTGTTTAGAAATGGACGTTTGGGATATCACCCCATCTTACCTCCTAGTACCAGTGAGAGCCCTTTACAGGGTATACCACTGGAAGTGTAAGAAGTAACAAAAAAAATTATGTTTAAATTTTAATATTAGAGAAGTCTTTATTTCTATATTTATTCACATGCAAAATCTCTAGTATTCATCTTTTACATAGTGTTGAGAAAATTTTTATGCTTTAATTGAATTTTGAATTTTGGAGTAGAACTATTGGACATGCTATGTTTCTAGTTAAGTGCACATGTAAGTAGAATTAAAAATTCAGCATACAATTAGAGTTTTTGTCTTTCTAAATGCATAGAAACAGTTTATTTTACTTTTACTTTGAAACCGGTAAAATCAAAAAATAATTTAGGAGAGTGTGTAGAAGTTTACTAGAGCGATATTTCATGGAAAAAGAAAGATGTATTCTTTCTCAATGTCTAGAACTTTCCCTCTAGCTATTCTCAAGAATTTGCATAAGTTAAACTCATTAGCATAGATATGATTTAGGCACTTCTTTTGGCAAGTTTGAGCCTTTGCATCCATACCTAACGTTTTATCTTTGTTAAGCCAATTTGAGTATATTATCCTATCTTTTGTTTTAGCTCCACCAATCACTTTACCAAAGCCTAAAAAGCATCCTAATTACACACCTAAGATCGAGCTTGAAAAAACAAATACAGAAACGATTTGTAAGTGTGATGCAGTGTATGTCACCGCGAAGAGTTAAATGGGAAAACTCTAGTTCGCCTACAACGCACTCTTGATTGTTCGCACCTACTCAAGCATCTAAAGCCCATAACACGTTTCCTTTCCGCATACAAACCAAAACAAATCGGAGGAGTGCCAACTCTAAAACAGTGATAAAAATAAGAGTCAACTTGTTCCCCAAGAAAATGCAAAGGTTTCCAATCCCTTTCAAGAACAAAACCAAGGCGATAAGCCAAGATCCGCTCAAGCAAAATGTATCTACCTGATTCAGAAAAAGAAACACGTTCAATAACAATTTAATCAGAGATTTGGAAGCATTTGAAATTTTAAAATTGCGGAGAACATGATGGTTCTTCCTCCACAAAACGTACGAGAAGAAAACACAAAGAGGATAGGGGTTACCCAACCGAGAAGAGTAAGCACACAAGATAAGTGGGAGAATCACTCTCTCCACAGAACCACCAGCTTCACACCGAATTGGGCTGCTACCTTCTTCCACGGAGTCGCACTGCTAGAAGCCATGCCGGAGTCGCACCGAACGGGGATGGAGGAGGCAAAGGTTGGCTTCACACCAAGATGGGGGGGCGGTGGCTAGGAGTCTCTCTTCGCCGAAATTCTCAAGGAGTAGGGTTTTCTTCTTTAATACTTAACTCTTCATAATAGCCTCCTTATATAGGAGTTACAAATGAAATCCAACCATCCAAGATTGAGATGAAGATCTCATCAATCCGGATGGTTAATAGATCACCAAATGTCTAATAACACCCCAACAAGAAAATAAAATATTACAAGTTATATTTCAAGGAAAATAAATTTAAACTAATTAAAGCTATTTAAAACTTCTTCAAGTAGGCTTTGCGCACCGCGGACGGAGGTTGTAACGCAGCTTTCCGTTAGCGCCCGTGGCGTTGTCATGACGCCTAAAATCTTCATGTTATTGCGCCGCGGCAACCGGGTCATCATCAAGAAGTGTTGGAGGAGCCGCGCCATCAAAGTGATTAAGAGCCATTTTATTTTGGTGGCTTAAAAAAAGAGTTTATTTATTTTTCCTCCTCTCAAAAAAATACTAAATAAAAGATCATGAAAAAAGAGGAAGTAGAAAAATCTTCAACATGATGAGAAATTTAAAAAAAAGAAAGAAAAAGAAAAAAGGGATTTAGGAATTGGCTGCAATTTATTTTTTGTACAAGCTCTCTTTAGGTTTTGGTGTGTCTAGCCATCGTTTTTATCTTTGATTTTCCTCACCAAAAACCTAAGCCTATGTTCAACCTAGTTAAGTCCTATTGATTTATGCTTATAAGTTAAACTATTGTCGTGGCGAGAGTGTGAAAGGGCAAGCCTATGACCATCGACATTGATGGATTTCTTTGGAGGGTATCTCGATCTTCGATTTGTGCAATATTATCTTAGTAAGCACGCTACTTTCTCCCTAAATGTGATTTTAAGATTTAATAGGTTTTTAATTTCGAAGTAAAAATAATAAGTGAAAACACATTATAGAAAATTAAAAACTAATTTGTATGTTGAGTAGGTTTTTCTACAAAAATAGCTACGCGCATAGACATAAGACTTCATATTTTACTCCTTAGGTTCAATTTTATCCTTATTTGATAACACTAATTTTATCCTTATTTTTATATAGGTTTTATTTAATAATTAATTTATTTATAAATATATTTTATGAATTTATTATCTAATTTCTTTAATTTCTTATTTTAGGGTCAATCTAGGCTGCCAATTTTAATTTGGAGCTTACAAGACTGATAAGGAGACGAAGCTGGACAAAACTAGAAAATGCTAGTTTCACGCTCTGGTCATGGGCGTGACTGCCAAGTCACAGGCATGTCAAGCGAGTGTGACTCCTTCAGGTGCTCAAGATTCCATTACCACGTCGAATTAAAAGTACACGCCCATGGCACGGGCGTGACAATTAGGTCATAGGCACGACTACCAGGCGTGACTCTCAGGCGTGCCGCACTTTATAACAGTAGTTTCAGATCGGTCAGTTTTCAGCTTACAGGCCCTATATCATGGGCATGACCCTAGGTCATGTCCTCTTCAGCAATGCCAGATTTACTCCCACCATTTATCCTTCTAGCCATTTTCACCAACAGTAATGACACGCCCTAGGTCACGGGCGTGACCTAGGGACGTGACCTGTAGAACGATGAATTTTGACAGATTTTCTTCAATGTTCCCGGACTTTCATGATGACAGTTCCGCAGCATACACGCCTCCATATCACAGGCATGACCGAGGGGCGTGACTCCATAAGAAAAATTATATAAATTTCAGATCATGCCAGGAGCTTTGGAGGCATTAGGAGAGAGTATTAAAGTCGGTTTTTGGAGTTTTTTTTCAGCTTTTCTTGTTTTTCCTTTCATGTATTGTTCTACTTTATAGTTTAACTTTTAGATTATTGTTTTTGTTATTTCAAGTCCATTTTATAATCATGTCTCTCTTCAACTTTTCATGTAATTCTCCCATCATGATGAGTAGCGAAATTCCATTTAGCACTTGATCATGATGAACTTTGGAATGGAATAAATTTCTCCTTTTTGTCTCCAATTATCAAGCACTCTATTTTATCTACATCGGTTTATCTTTGAATTTAATTTCATCGAATTCATAAATTCCAATTATGTTTATTCGATCTTAGATCTATATCTGAGATTTACCGAGAGGTTGTGGATACAAGTAGATCGCTCAAGGATAAAGGGAGTTGCATGCACTTCTCAAGAGAGGAAGACATAAATCTTCCACATTGGAGTCAAATCCAATAGTGGGGTTCACCACTTAAAGCAACCTTAGGGGTTTCGACTGGCTAAAAGGTCTTAATCGATCAACCTAAGGTTAGTCGAATGTGTATTCTCGAGAGAGGCACTTCGTAGCTAGGGAACCTCTACAGTCGAAGTTTATAATTTAGATGCTTTTATTTTGTAATTTCATGGAAATTTATTCTAATCCAAAGGGATTCTAGATCAAGTGCTAGCTTTTAAAAACATCATAATTCTCTTAAGTAACAACTCATTTTCTTCCTTAGTTTTGCAAATCAACCAACTTTTCATTCGATAAAATAATTGTTCTTCTTGTGAATACAAGTACTCAACAAACCCCATATCTAAATATGAAATTTCCTATACTATATTTCGATAGGTACGCTTACCTTTTTTGGGATATTAGTTTAGATTTAATTTTAAAACTATAAAATTTTCATCATGAGTTTGGGTGTTTGCGCCAACGTCTGTGGTGAATGGTGCTTAAGTTGCACATTTTGATTGCCAATATATGATAATACTAATGCCTCCACGGAAGGAGCACTGCCACCCAGAATGAGGGGTGGGGTCTTTATAATTTGGTCTGCCAATGTTAATCGTTGCTTTTATTTTCCACCACGTGATGGAATGTTTTGTACATGTGCAGTTGAGCCAAGCAGGAAATAGAGGGTTGGAGCCCAACATTGCTAAGCTGACCCTTGAAGGCCAAAGAGAATTACCCATTTATTTTATTGTTCATGTGTGACCGGCCTGCATGTCGATGTTTGCAAGACATTTTAATTTGAGTTGAACAATGTAAGGCCTTAAGGCCAAGACTATTTGTTTATTTGTTTATTCATACCTACTTTTATGTTAGTGGACAATTAGTTTGTTGGGTTTCTATTAATCTTTAAATTACTTCTGCTAGAATGCACTCTGTGATAGGATGCGTGTACATAGTTTATGATTTCAATTAGTAACTCCTTCGACTATTCGTACTATATGACGTTGGGACCTGACAAGAACTTATGTTATATGTTATGTGACAGGCTGGGATGTTACAATAGGTGACTCCCAATTTCATGGGAAGGTAAACTCCCACACAATCCTTTATGAATCAGAAACTTCCATTAACGGTGAAGACTATTCTTTTGAGGAAGACAAATCTGACTTGATGGTTCAGCATCAAGAACTTTTGAGAGCTTTTGACAAATGTCGCAAGTTAGACAAAAAGCAATTAAAAGAGATTGCTTCTCTCAAGGTTGTGGAATCAAGCCTGAGGGAGGAAATTGCTGAATTAACTCCTCTCGGAAATGAAGTTCACTCCTTGTAAGAGGAATTAAAATGCTCGGCTGAACTATTGAGTCAGAAGGTGAAATACTTAGATGAGCTAGAAGAAAAGCACTTGGTGGAAAGGAAGCTGGTTGAAAGCTACTCTAAGCCAAAGACCATCCTTCCCCTCATTAATTAGTTTTTTGCTCCTAAGAAGGGTAGTGGTCTTGGCCACGTAGATGAAAAAGGTAAGGCTGCTAAGAGAGCCAACACCAAATTCCAAGAGAAGGCACCTCAAGTTCAATCCTCTTTTAAGAAGGTAATCTTCCCAATAAATCAATACGACCTTGAGACGTCCTATGGTCACCTTACTAGGCCTACCTATGTGGAGCCAAAAAGGACTTACCAAGGATGGTCCCGTCCTCGAGACTTTGGTGCTAGTGTTTTCAAAGCACCTTATGAAGAAATTACTCTCTCAAATTATGTTCCATATGTTCATGAACCAAGTGGCAAGAAGGCTCCAAAATCCAACACTGTTGCTCCCAAAGTTAAGGAAACAGAGAAGCCTTATGTGTGCTGCAATTACGAGCGTTCCACCTCCAAGTCGGTGACCCCAATTAGACCTCCTGTTCAGAAGGTAAAGCAAGAGTATAAGAAAAGGTACAATATGTTTGACTGTTGGTGTTGCAGCAAGATTGGTCACTTTACCGTAAGATGCTGGTTTCATCCGGTAAAGCTTAAAACTCCACGAGCTAACAGTGCGAGACCGACCACTCGCAATGTTAGTGTTCCAAGTGGTGTTAAACTAACAAGGAACCCAGGACCCAAATCTACTTGGGTTTCTAAGGTAAACTGATTTATGATTGCAGGTATGTCCAAAGGCCAACAAAATGCCAATCTGGTATTTGGACAATGGATGCTCTCGACATATGACCTGGACTAGAAGCCTACTACTAGAATTTACCCCAGTTGAAGACGGACCAAAAGTTATATTTAGAGGGTCTGATAGGGGAATCACCCAAGACTACGGTATGATTTCCAATAGCATAGTCTCTTTCACAGATGTGGCTTATGTTAAATGATTACAACATAATCAAATAAGCATAAGTCAATTATGTGACAAAGACAACATCATTGAGTTCTACAAGGAGAAGTGTCTTATAAAATTGTCTGTTAATTTGGAGATAATCTTTATAGGCACTCGGAGTAGAAATATATTCTGTTTAAATTTTTTGTGTTTAGAGAATTCTACACCTGTGTGCTTTATGGCAAAAGATAGTGTGTCTCTCTATGACCAGTGGCATAAGAGATTAGCACATATTAATTTTTAAATGATAAATTTGTTATTTTCTCAAAACTTAGTGAGTGATTCTCCCGACATTAAGTGTCTTAAAGAGAGTCCATGTCATGCGTGCCAAATGGGTAAGCAAACAAGGGCTACCTTTAATGGTATTTCAGAAAAAGATTCCTCTAGATGTTTGTATTTACTTCATATGGACTTATTCAGTCTATGCCAATTCACAGTTTAGGAGGTAAAGTGTATACGTTGGTCATTGTTACCATTTTACTTGGGTGTTCTTTCTGAAACACAAGTCAGACACCTTTAAGGCATTAACTAATTTTGTTAGGTAAATTCAGAGCGAATTAAACTGCTCGGTGGTCAATATTAGATGTGATAACAGAACGGAATTTGAGTCTAGTGCCATGACCGAATTTTGTGGAAGTCGAGGTATCTTTCATGAGTTTTCATCTTCATATACTCCATAACAAAATAGAGTTGCTGAGAGAAGAAATAGAACCCTCATTGAAGCATGTAAAACTATGTAGAATGACGCTTCACTACTAGAGTACTTCTGGGCCGAAGTAGTCAACATAGCTTGTCACATGCAATACCAAGCTTTTGTTGGGTATTGTATCCACAATCACCGGGATTTGAGGAAGCCTCCTATCAAGCTAAGATGAATTTACTATGTATTTGATGAATTTCTTTAAGTTGTGCTTGCAGTTATTCCACGCTAAGTACACACCAATGTCAGGGTGCAGTGGGTCAATATACACTGGTCTGTGCAACGTAATCCCTCGTTGAGCAGATCAGTGTGTTGGCCTACGTGTACTCTCTCTATTGGGGTGTACTTAAGTTCAAGTATAGGGCTATGATAAAGCAAGAGCAGACAAGAAGCAAGGATGGGCCAAAGACCAGCTCATGGGTGGAAAGACGAGAATTCGTCTAAGTATAATTCGTCGAGAATCACTAAGTGATTCTCGCCGATTCGTCGAGAATCACTAGTGATTCTCGACGAGTCGACAAGAATCACTAGTTGATTCTTGCCGGGTTGGGCCGGCAGTCTCGACGCAGTCAGAAAAATCATCTAAGGCAGAATCGTCGAGAATCACCAAGTGATTCTCACCGATTCGTCGAGAATGACTTTGCATTCTCGACGAGTCGGCGAGAATCCAAGGTGATTCCCACCGATTCTCCCCGGCCTCTATAACCTGTGCAGCCTGAATTCTCTAAGTAGAAATCGGCGAGAATCGTAAGTGATTCTCGCCGATTCGTCGAGAATCACTCACGATTCTCGCCGAATTTGACTTGGGCATTTTTCCAACTCTGTCTGGACCGGTCCACGTTATCTGCGGGATTTTGAACCGGACTTTGGTCTTACTGCTGGTGGGGCCCACAACGGTCATCTCTTGACCTAATGTATAAATACTCTGTATTTGTGAACAGTAAAAACATGGATTACAGATCAAAGAAAAAGAAGCCGCCGTCAAGCCCTAGATCGGAAGCGAGCTCGGCCGACCTGCTCCGCCTCTCGCTAATTGCTCACCACCATTGATCGAGGTGTTCGTTACCTCTCCCGGCGACAGAAGCCTAGTCGGGCACATCGTCTCACGCGTCTATCCAGAGATCTTTTGTCTCTTGATTTGTGATCGGGAAACCTTCCCTATCCGAATCAATCGAGACGATCGATCCTAGTGTGACCGTTGGAAGACCTTGCCGACTTTGCTAAGAAGATTGGATCTACATAGCATCACCGCCTCTCTTATTTAAGCCGTCGATCTAGAGAAGATTCTCTCCAAGTGAGATCTAGAGTTGTGGACTCTTCGCTGACTTCAAGAACACGTCGTCGAACGAAGAGGGACACCTTAGTCTCTATACGTTGTTTGTATTTCGTACAAGCTATTTTCATTTCTTTGTAAAGGACCGTTTGGTCTCTAGTTGTAGGGTTAGGTGCAACCCGTGTTGTGGGAGTGTTGACTCCTACGTGTGGAAGGGTTCCTTCCATTAGTGCAAGGATTGGATTTCAATCCTGTTGGTGAAGTGACCGAGTCGTCCCTGGTTGGGAGATAGGTAGAAGGGGGAAAGTGGACGTACCCAAATCAGGGAACCACTATAAATTGCTTGTGTATTTTTTGTGCTATGTTGTTTTGTTTTCTTGTGCAGGTAAAACATTAATTCCGCAAATTCGCTGCAAATACACCTATCCCCCCCATAGGTGTAAGTAGTTGACAGTAGGTGGACTTTCAAGTGGTATCAGAGGGAGGTTACTCAACAATAAGGTTAACACCTTGAGTAAGATCCTGCCTCCTGTGTTAACTAGAAGACGAGACTCAAGCATGGAGCTGGAATTTGATGTCCCTCCTCTGAGACTCCCTGCGTGCACAACAGAGTATTACCCTATCTGGAAGATGAGAGTTATGTTTCATCTGGAGGCCATCGACCCTCGGGTGTCAATCATCTTGGAAGAGGGTCCCTTCATTCCCATGAAGGCTTCTGATTCTGGAGAGGATATCCAAATCCCCAAGAGTCCCGAAGAGATGTCTGAGACCGAGCTCTCACTGTACAACTTGGACAAGTTAATACGTCAGATCATCACTGATGTCTGGTCTGGTGTATCTCGTTCAAGAGTGGACAAGTGTAGGACGGCCAAGTCTATGTGGCAAACCATCTCTGACCTCATGGAGGGATCAGAGAAAGCTGGGACCGGTTGTCAGCAAGAGGATGAAGCCTATGTAGGGGTCCTTATTTCTGAAGATGAAGGGCATGATCAATATGTCAATATCAGGGCTCCTGTGTCCTTGTCAGAGACTGAAGAAGAAGCTGAGGAAAGCAGTTCTGATGAAGCTAACTCAACAGTCTCTACCGATCTGGATGGTAACCATGAACAACAAAGTCTGAAGCAGGTAACTTCTTCCTCATGCCCCTCTCCTCTTGAAGTTCCTGAAGACAGGAATAGTTTTGAGAGTAGTCCTTCCAATGATGCAAGGGATACACATAGCCTCAATCAAAAGATTGATAATCTTGATTCCCTTGAGAGTGCCCTTCAGACGAGCAACTTACTTGTTGAGGAACAAGCTAAGGAGATTGCTCAGCTGAAGATCTTGATGAATCTCCAATTGGAATCCATCAAAGTAAAGGACTCACAGATCTCGGATCTAGAAAGTCGTCTAGAGACCGAGAAGAGGATAGTTTCTAATTTTTCCAAGATTGATGCTATCAAGAGAAAAGCAGAAAATGGGTGGATCTCCCAAATTATTAAGTCATGGAGAAATGGGAAAACTGTGTTCAGACCCCCCACCCCGAGTAGGAAGGACACTCATCATGCTTTCAGGTATGACCATAGGAATAACCATGGTCACTGCAAGAATGATCAGTCCTCTTGTGGAAGCACCCAGAATGCCAGGGCTATCATGGCTACCCAGAAGAGGATACCTCAGGCTTCCACCAAGCCTTTTGTATTCTCGGCCACTGCCCCTACTAATCATGAGTCTGCCAGCATCAGCACACTATGCGCCTCTCACCTCCCTAGGACTCAGGAAAGGGGGGTTAGAAATCATGTTGTTGGCACACATGGGGACCTTGGAAGGGGGCTGACTGAAAGGAAGGCACCTCCTCCCAGGCCTCATGACGCCTTCCATATGCACTCTTTCCACCCATCCATGAGTCAAGGTGGAAGAGACAAGTCTGTTAGCAGATTCGGCCCCATCCCGTATAGACCTAGGACTTTGACTACCTCAGTCACTAGGTCAGGTCACAAACGGCGGTATAACATTCATGAATGTTGGTGTTGTGGAAAAGTGGGTCATTTTGCCATAGATTGTTGGCACAACCCTTCTGTGTCAAAGGCAAGGGGACTTCCACATCCTCGAGGCAATGTTAGTCCTCTCTGCAGGATCCCTGAGGGGAGGCATCCCAATTATTATGCTGACAGGAACCTAGGACCCAATACTTATTGGGTTCCTAAGGCAAGATAACTCTTTTGCAGGGTAGTCTAGGTTCCCGTAAACCTAATGGGAACCAGACAGGAGATGTTCCAAAAATGACGTGGAATAAGTATCTGGAAAAGGAGCAGTGCCATCACCACAGGCACGTGCAAGTTGACCACCTGGTGTTCCTTGAGCAGAAGTTCTAAATGATACATCCTTTAATCTCAGGTAATTGCAATCAGCTTCAATATATGAGCTATAGCGCATCGATTTTTATATATATGTATATAAGTATGTCTGCATATCCACATTAAGTCATGAATTCCCTCTCTCGAAAGTAAATGGTCATGTATAGACTTACACTTATATGCTTGTTCACCTAAAGAAAGATTAAGATTGCAAAAATAACCTTTAGATACATTGTTAAAGATTTATCTGTAAATACACTAGTAGATTCGAGAATAAACCTCAACAGGCCTAATTCAGCCCACTGAAAATTAATGAAGATACGCCATTGGAAGTCACTAAAACTTACAACTGACATAAAGAAGATTATTCATATCTCGATCGAGAAATAACCCATTGAAATTGATTGCCATGGTTATTGTCTTGGGTATATTTAGAAGATTTCTAAATCCGGTATGTACTCCCGCCGACTCGTCGATTTAGAAAGCTGCCGACTCTTCATCTCCCGCCTTTCGCAGAGAATCCCGCCGACCCTTCCTCAGAAACCCGTCGATATTCCTTCCCTCCTCCCGGCAACTTCCCGCATCTTGGCTCCCTATCTCATTCGCCTCATTCCGAATTCCGTAGACTCCTCTCCTCGCGTCCAAGGCGCTCGTCTTAGTTTCCATTCTCCGCGGTTTCGATCAAACAAGGGCATGAGCTCCTCCAAGCTTTCCGTCGTCTCCATCAACTCTCGCACCCTCCGCATTTGGGTAACCATTTCCTCTCCCCTACAGTGACTCACTGTTCGTATAGCTTCCTTTTTGAGCTTTGATTAGGTGTAAACTTGGGATTCCCTTCCTAGGTTTGCTATGGCTCCAAGGACCACCGCCAGGCTGGTCACTGGCTGTGAGTTGGTTCGAACCGGGTTCTCACATGCCTCGAATGAGTTCAGAAACATCATCATCATGCTGGAGGAGGCTAGACTCACATTTGTACTGGAGCACCCCTGCAAAATTCTGGGTAAAGAAGTGATGGAGTTCTTCGCAACCGCCAAACTTCGGAATGAAGACTCTATCATCAAGAGTAAGATTGCAGGTGCAAGGATCAAGATGTCTGCCAGGAAACTGACTCAATGCTTGCAGCTCTCCAGTTCTGAGCATGAGGATTATCTGGAGGAACATGATAGAGCCAGGACCCTATTATTCTGTGGGCTAGCTAGGGGCACCGGATCGATAAAGAGAAAAGAAATGAATGAGGAGGGGAAACTCTTGTTCGACATCATTGGGAAAGTACTGATATGCAAACCAGGCTCACACGACCACATCTCAGCCGACATGTTCAAGATTCTTGTGGTGATAGTCTGCCGAAAGAGATTCAACTGGGGGGCCATGCTTTTTGAGAAGATTAAGGACACCCTTAGATCTCCAAGTTTTGGACGAATCATCAGCCTATTTCTCAATCAGTTGAACGGAGATAGGTTTGACATGAGCAAAGGAGTTCCTTTGCATTATTTGAAGAAAATGGACTCCAGTGTCTTTGACAGATGGGAGCGACTCATAGGGCAAGCTGCAGTGGTAGTTGAACAAGAAGAATCTCCTACCGAGGACAACAGAACTTCAGGAGATTTCGTGGCAACACCCAGTGAAGTTCTTGACGCCCTGATTGCAGGAACTGAGGGGGAGCCTATAACCGGTTCTGCAAACATCTTATCTGATATTTCTCTGATAGCTAAAGAAGCTATGGAGATGGTGGCAGATGAAGTAGCAAATGATGAGGAGGTTGAGAACGATGAGGAAGCCCTTATCGACGATGATCTTGGAGATGAGGTGGCTGATGAGGAGGAGGAGGAAGAAGTAGAAGAAGATGTGCACAGCTCTGCCGATAAGCATGATCACTTGGAGACTGAGATAGAAGAAGAAGTACTAGAGAATGAGAAAGCAGCAGAGTCTCAGGAGGATGCTGAGGTTCCATCTGTGGAACAAGCTCCTAAGTAGTTAGATGCAAGGATGGAGGGGGAGCAATCCTTTGTTCCCCCTGTGGGCTCCATACTACTATCCAGCTCTCCCAGTACTTCTGCGGGGGAGCTTGACCAGGGTCTGCCTGCAGCTCCTTCGCTACAAGAAAGCATAGCAAATCTCACTGTCAATTTTGTCCAAGGTATGCTTGATGAGCTCAAGGATACGGTTGAGAAATCGCACAACAAAGTGCTAAAGAGACTGCGGGAGTCTGAGGATCTCATGCTTAAGAATGTGGTTCAGATCAACCACAAACTGGATTTGATGGAAAAGAAATTTGATGAAAAATACACAGAGGCAGGCACAGCAGTATCTCTTCTCATGTAGGGACTGAAGAAGAATACTGACGATCTGGGTATCATCAATAAAAATGCACATATTGTGGCAGACAGCATACAAAAATTCGATGCCAACATGGTAACGCTAAACGCAAATCAGAAATCTCTGTTGGACGAATTCAGTAAAACCGTGAAGCACATTGATGCCTCTTTGCATTCCTATACAAACTCGGTAGCCGTCGAAGCCAAAAAGGGGGAGGAAGCGTATAATGCTAAGATGGCGGGGCTTCAAGAGTTGGTACTTCTAAATTTCGACCAGACCAATAGGTACGTGTTTGAAACGGCCCACTGGCTGGTAAAAGAAGCATCGGGAATACATATCCCTGTTGCCCCACCTGAGGATGAGGGCCGTGCTGGTACTACTGAGGGTGATATAAGGGCTGAAGAAGTACAACTGAGCGAAGTCGAGTTGAAGAAAGTTGCGGAGAGGGCTGAAAGAAGAAGCTGGTTTGACCAAGATGCCTTAGCAAAAGCCAAAGGCAAAAGGCAAATCAAAGAAGGAACTTTGAAGGAAACACCAGCTGAAAAGAAGATTAGATTGAAGGAGGATGATGTGAGGAATGAAAAGTGGAGTCCCGTATCAAAGAATATCATCTTGGACACCTTTGCATTACTACAAGAAGGGCAAGTCAAAAGGAGTGACGTATATAGCCAATACGAGTGGGAGCAGCACAAGTTGTATGAAGCCAAAAGAAACTTGTTCTTCAGAAGCAACACTGGGGCAAACAAAGCTACAAACATAGCTCCTCCTCCGAGATACTATCCTAAGCCCAAGGAGTATTTTGAGCGACAAAGCAAAAGATTCTTAGCTCAGCAACTCAAAGAAGACTTAGCTAAGGACAAAGATCTGTAGGATGTTAGCTCTTGTGATTATCTCGTTTAAACTTTTTTATTAAGTAAACCGTGAACATTTGTGTGTGGACATTAATATTTATATATACATGTGTGTGGATTATTATTTGAATCTCACATTGATCTAATTACGCTTATTGCTCACTCTGTTGATTAATGCATATTTTATCTGGAATGTTGAAATTCATCTTAGCTTAGTAGGATTTTGGCTTCGTCAAATAGGGGGAGATTGTTGGGTATTGTATCCACAATCACCGGGATTTGAGGAAGCCTCCTATCAAGCTAAGATGAATTTACTATGTATTTGATGAATTTCTTTAAGTTGTGCTTGCAGTTATTCCACGCTAAGTACACACCAATGTCAGGGTGCAGTGGGTCAATATACACGGGTCTGTGCAACGTAATCCCTCGTTGAGCAGATCAGTGTGTTGGCCTACGTGTACTCTCTCTATTGGGGTGTACTTAAGTTCAAGTACAGGGCTATGATAAAGCAAGAGCAGACAAGAAGCAAGGATGGGCCAAAGACCAGCTCATGGGTGGAAAGACGAGAATTCGTCTAAGTATAATTCGTCGAGAATCACTAAGTGATTCTCGCCGATTTGTCGAGAATCACTAGTGATTCTCGACGAGTCGACGAGAATCACTAGTTGATTCTTGCCGGGTTGGGCCGGCTGTCTCGACGCAGTCAGAAAAATCATCTAAGGCAGAATCGTCGAGAATCACCAAGTGATTCTCGCCGATTCGTCGAGAATGACTTTGCATTCTCGACGAGTCGGCGAGAATCCAAGGTGATTCCCACCGATTCTCCCCGGCCTCTATAACCTGTGCAGCCTGAATTCTCTAAGTAGAATTCGACGAGAATCGTAAGTGATTCTCGCCGATTCGTCGAGAATCACTCACGATTCTCGCCGAATTTGACTTGGGCATTTTTCCAACTCTGTCTGGACCGGTCCACGTTATCTGCGGGATTTTGAACCGGACTTTGGTCTTACTGCTGGTGGGGCCCACAACGGTCATCTCTTGACCTAATGTATAAATACTCTGTATTTGTGAACAGTAAAAACACGGATTACAGATCAAAGAAAAAGAAGCCGCCGTCAAGCCCTAGATCGGAAGCGAGCTCGGCCGACCTGCTCCGCCTCTCGTTAATTCCTCGCCACCATTGATCGAGGTGTTCGTTACCTCTCCTGGCGACAGAAGCCTAGTCGGGCACAGCGTCTCACGCATCTATCCAAAGATCTTTTGTCTCTTGATTTGTGATCGGGAAACCTTCCCCATCCGAATCGATCGAGACGATCGATCCTAGTGTGACCGTTGGAAGACCTTGCCGACTTTGCTAAGAAGATTGGATCTACATAGCATCACCGCCTCTCTTGTTGAAGCCGTCGATCTAGAGAAGATTCTCTCCAAGTGAGATCTAGAGTTGTGGACTCTTCGTTGACTTCAAGAACACGTCGTCGAACGAAGAGGGACACCTTAGTCTCCATACGTTGTTTGTATTTCGTACAAGCTATTTTCATTTCTTTGTAAAGGACCGTTTGGTCTCTAGTTGTAGGGTTGGGTGCAACCCGTGTTGTGGGAGTGTTGACTCCTACGTGTGGAAGGGTTCCTTCCGTTAGTGCGAGGATTGGATTTCAATCCTGTTGGTGAAGTGACCGAGTCGTCCCTGGTTGGGAGATAGGTCGAAGGGGGAAAGTGGACGTACCCAAATCGGGGAACCACTATAAATTGCTTGTGTATTTTTTGTGCTGTGTTGTTTTGTTTTCTTGTGCAGGTAAAACATTAATTCCGCAAATTCGCTGTAAATACACCTATCCCGCCCATAGGTTTAAGTATTTGACACTAGGTGGACTTTCAGCTTTAATTAACAAAAGCCACATAAAACTCCCTATGAACTTTTGAAGGGCAAAAAACTGACTGTGTCTTACTTTAGGATCTTTCGCAGCAAATGCTTCGTACTTAATAATTGAAATTATCGCATGAAGTTTAGTGAAAAATGTTTTGATGGTACTTTTGTAGGGTATAGTAGCCATAGTAAGGCATATAGAATTTTCCACAAAAAAACCTAGTGGTAGAAGAATTTATAAATATTGTATTTGATGAGACAAGCAGGCTTCATAGAATCTCATCTAGTGTTATTGGTGTAGATGCAGGTACCAGGTTAAAGGAACTAAGCTTGGAAGAAGCGGTCAAGGAAGATGCTCCAAGCTTAGTTAAGGTCGTCGATACAAGTGTGGTGGATGAAGAACCACTAGATGAAGAAAAACCTCGTCCTCCAGGAGATACAATGGATGTTGCAGAACCTGTGGGTGGGGAGGAAGAAATCTTTTGTTCAGACACCTAAGAGATGACCTGATTGATCTGATAATTGGAGAGCCAAGCAACGATGTTAGAACTAGAAGAGGTACTGTTAACAATGTTATACATCTTAATTTTCTATCTCAGGTTGAGAAAAAGAAATTTAAAGAAGAAAATAAGGATGCCTCTTGGATTATGGCCATGCAATAGAAACTCAACCAGTTTGAAAGATGCAAGGTTTGGGAGTTGGTTCCCAGGCCCAAACGATAGAATGTGATCGATGCCAAATGGGTATTCAGAAACAAGCTAGATGAAAACAGAGATTATAAAGAACAAGGCCATGCTTGTAGCTTAAGGGTACATACGAGAAGATGTTATCGACTTCAATCAAACTTTTTCTCTAGTAGCCCGACTAGAAGCGATAAGGTTGTTTTATGCGTATGCTGCCCACAAAGGCTTCAAAGTCTATTAGATTGATGTGAATTCAGCATTCCTCAACAGAGATCTAAAAGAGGAAGTATACGTAGCACAACCCAAAATTTTTGTCAACTCAACTTTTCTTGATTATTTTTATTTTCTTAATAAAGCTTTATACGGCTTAAAACAAGCTCCCCGAGCTTGGTATGAGGTGTTGTCTAGCTTTCTTTTTGAGAACAAGTTCACAAGAGAAAAGATAGACAAGATATTATTTCTTAGGGAAGTAAAAGGCAAGATTTTACTAGTGTTAATCTATGTAGATGACATTATTTTTGGCTCTACGGAAGACAACCTTTGCAAGAGGTTTTCTAAACTCATGCAAGGGAAGTAAAAATGAGTAGTATGTGAGAGCTGAAGTATTTCTTAGGACTTCGGGTGAAACAACCTAATAATGGAATATTCATCTTTCAAACGAAGTTCACCAAAGAGTTACTTAGGAAATTCGGAATGGAGTACGCAACCTTGATGAGGACACCAATGGGTTCAACAATGTCTCTGGACAGGATGAGATAGATAAACCTTTTGATGAAATTAAGTATAGAAGAATAATTGGGTCCTTGCCCTACCTTATGGCAAGTAGACCATAATGTTTTCAACATGTGTGTGTGCTATATATCAGGTAAACTCTAAGGAATCTCATTACGTCGCTGCAAAGAGGATCGTGAGATACCTTAAGGGTACGCTAAATCTTTGCTTATGGTACCCAAGAATTAATGATGTCGAGCTAATTGAATTTTCAGATTCAGATTTTGCAGGTAGCAGGGATGATAGGAAAAGCACTTCTGGTACGTGCCAATTCCTCGAAAGAAGAATTAATTTATGGAGCATAAAAAAGCAAAATTATGTGGCAACCTCCACTACCGAGTCAGAGTACATCTCTGCTGGTAATTGTTGCGCACACCTTCTTTGGATCAAGAATCAGCTAGAAGATTACAATCTAAAATTCAAGGAGATTCCAATATTTTGCAACTCCTCCAATGCGATAGTGATTGCAAATAATCCAGTCTCTCACAGCCGGACAAAGCACATTAAAATCAGATATCATTTCATCCGGGAGCATGTGGAGAACAGGTACATAACCCTCAACTATCTTCTAACGGATAAGCAAGTCACATATATTTTCCTGAAGCCACTGGATGAGGCAAAGTATTCATTATTCAAAGTGGAACTGGCATGATCAATAAGGAGTCTTGAAGATGGCTAACAAGTTGGACATATTCTCGGGAAGTACACCTCCATACAGAAAATTTTTCCAAGGCAAATTCGCCGAGATGTCTTGCCAAAACTCGAAGATTCGTCGAGATTATGTAAGTGTCCATGATGAAAGTCGATGAATTCCACTCATCTTCTGTGCAATTTCGATGATTCTTACTTAGGTCAATTTTATTGGATCCAAAGAGTTGCCAGTTTCAAGTACGCGTCGTTTTCCCGTCTTAAAACTTTAAACCTATATATATATAAAGTTATCGGGGAAACCAACTCCATTCTGCCGAACATGAAGCTGAATCCAGCCGAATACGTCTTCCCGACAGTTTTGATTCCACTATAGTGACTGCAATAGTTCTTCTTCCCCAACGATTCATCTCCAGCAGCGATTCTTCTTAACTTCTGACAGAAACAACAGTTCGCTCGAGGTTAAGGATTCTGGATTTTAGACTAGTTTCCTACATCAAATCTTGTTACCGAAGATCGCTCAGAATAGACTATATCGCTCCTCACTGAAGTTCTACCGCTATCTATGGCTCCTAGAGGAACAAGTGGCATGCTTGTAGGGGGAGAGCTTGTGCGAACAGGGTTTTCGTCGGCCATTAATGAATTCAAAAATGTGATTCTTATATTGGAATTGGTCGTACTATTATTCATTCTAAAACACCCTTGTAAAGTCCTGGACAAGGTTGTCCTAGAGTTTTTCTCAAATGCAAAGCTCCGTAGAGAATACACAGTCATTAAAATCAAAGTTCGTCAAGTCAGAATTAAGGTGAAAGCATCCCTTCTCACAAGGTACTTGCGGCTTCCTGAATGTGATGAAGCTGATCAGTTATAAGGGGACAATTTCTCAAGGGCTCTGCTCTTCTATGGTTTGCCACGAGGAAAAAAGGGAGTTAAGCGCAAATTGATGAATGAAGAAGGAAAGCTCTTATCAGACATCATCGATAAAGAGTTGTTATATAAGACTAGATCCCACGACAACCAATCTTAAGAAATGTTCAAAATTCTGGCGGTCATTATATGTAGAAAGAAGATTGACTGGGGTGCTATAATGTTGCAAGAACCAAGAATAGACTCCGCGCACCCAATTTTGGCAGAATTCTCATCCTATACTTGAATAAGCTTGATCGAGACATGTTTGATATGACCAAAGGTGTAATACCCCAGAAGGAGTAGGAATTATATGGACGAACGTCTAACGGCTAGCTCGAGTTTGACGAACGTCGAACGACTAGCTAGGGTTTGACGAATGTCGAACGGCTCGAGTTCGACGAACGTCGAATGACTATCTATTGTTCGACGAACATCGAACGACTATCTCGAGTTCGACGAATGGCAAACCTTTCGACGAACGTTGAACCGAGTTTGACGAATGTCTATCTGGAGTTCGACGAATATCGAAAGGATTTGCTCGAGTAACAGCAATGCTGACTAGCTGGTCAAAGCAGTTTTAACTCAAATCAAGGCCAGTGCTTCATTTTGATGGATTGATCGTGTGGTTGGGGTTAAACCCAAGGCAACTTATGCAGAGGGGTGTGGGATGAGGAGATCATTATTTCCTTCTCACTCTCCCTCTTCGTTTCATCCAAGTTCTTGAGAAGAGAACTAACGGCTTGAGTTACGGGTTTATGCTGACCTTTGTGAAGGTGCTAAAGGAGATTCCCTCATCGGAAGTAGTATCCGAGGCTAGATCCACGAAGGGGAAAGTGAGGCGCTCACTTCCATTTGCATAGAAAAGCTTCGTCATGGCTCCGAGGAAAACTACAAGGGTAACGACCTCCTGCTTGGACAAGTGAAGTCCAAATTTCTCATGTGCAGGGAATCCTCCACCAAAAGGTGAAATTGTCAAGAGATTACTTTTGGTCGATACTTGTTATCCCTATTTCAATTTTGATACAGATCCAAAACTGTATAGTATAGAATAGGCATGCTGTGCGAAGTCCCTCAGGATAGGTTAGTTTGAATTGGTGTTGTTTTATTTTGCGAACTGAAGAAGACTTCGCGTATAAACGAATATTTTACGGAGTATGTGGGTTGTGCCCGTGAAGTGGAGTAATAGGAATTACTGGAGAGGAGCTCCAGGAAAATACCCAGGTGCAATTATAGTTTTGGAGAAACTGTTGATGCTTTATTTTGCTGTAGAGGGATTGTTGGTCCAGTTATTAATGAGGTTGGGGACAGAAGTTGAATTCTGTCGCTACACCCGACAATGGTAGTTATCGTTGGCAATAGCTCCCATATAACCTATTGTGAAGCCAGTTTCTTGGAGACAGTGTGGCTAATGTGAGATATGAGCTCTGAAAGGCTAGTGAGCCGAACGGATAAGGGGAAGCTGACCCGCGTCAGTCTAGACATTAAAATGGCGATTTGAGAACCGGCCAAGGGCTGAACTGTATCTGTATTATGGTTGTCTAACTTGAGTGCCTAAGTTATTGGCATTCGTTAGGATTATATAATGAGAGTCTTGGGCTGTTCTCCATCAAGACTAAAGTCTCCGATCGTTGGCCATGGAGCATTAATGTTCAATATTTACCGTTGGGTCTGGGACCTTTGGAACGGTGGTGGGACCCTGGGAAATCCGGTATACTGATATTATTCCCTGAGTGCACAGAACATCGAGCAATGCGACCGATGATTGTGATATATGGAAATGTGTAGTCATGTACTTTCTTATGATATATCTGTTGAGATTGCATTGCTTGCAGTGAAGGAACCACTGCCCCGGGTATGGGGTAGGGTCATTATAATTATTCAGCTGAATGCTGACCGTTGGCTTATTTACCGCCCTTGTGGTGGAATGTCCATGTGCTGGTGCTGGACTGAGCAGGAAATAGCGGGCTGAAGCGCTTACTGCTTTGCTGGCCCTCGAAGGCCAAGAGGAATAGTTTTACTATTCTCATGTGTGGCCGACCTGCGCGTCGAAGTTTGTAAACCACACTTGTGAAGTTTAATTGTAAGGCCTTAAGGCCAAACCCTTTTGTGTATTTCTGTGTAAATTCCTATGAGATATATATAAATGTGATTATCTATATATATAGTGGATATTCATGGTTGATGAGTTCAGTAATAACCCTTAAAGCTTTCGCTAGAATGCTCTGAGTTAGGATGTGTATAGTAGTTTTTGATATTAATATGTAACATCGCTGACTATCTGTGGAATATAGCGTTGGGCCCCGGGCGGACCCTTTGTTATATTTCATGTGACGGACGGAGGTGTAATAATTTGGTATCAGCTTGTCTTGATCTTCCTCCTGCGAATTCGTGGTCTAATTCTTTTGCTGGGTGCCGAGCACGTGTATGTGAGGCTATTATAACATAAATGAACTCAAGAATGTCCATTGAGGAATAAAAATACACTTATTTAAGTAACCAGCGCGTTCCTAATAGTCGGTTTTTGCTTCTGAGTAGTCACTAAATTGTGTATTTTACACTTATAAGTGACTCGGAGTGGTGCTGTAACACCCCAAAAATCTCAAAAATGGATTTGAGGTGCAGGTTGGTTTACACGGCCTGGGACACGGGCGTGTCCTAGGGCATGTCGGGGGTACACGGCCTTGGACACGGGCGTGTCCCAGGGCGTGTCACGCAAATAATAGGCATTTTGAGTAAGAAGATTACACGGCCCGGAACCAAGCCTTGAACACGGCCGTGTCAGATTGGACACGGGCGTGTCCGATGCCGTGTGCCTACCCGTGTACTGCTGGTTGTGTTTGGAGCTCGATGAAGAAGGGGGACACGAGCGTGTCTCATGACTGACACGGGCGTGTCAGGTTCGACACGGGCGTGTCGATGCCCGTGTTCTGGTAAATATCAGTCGGTACGAATACCGCGTGCGCCGCTTAAGGGTACACGGCCTGTGACACGGGCATGTCACAGGCCGTGTCAGCCAAAAAATTGTGATTTTGGGAAAATCGTGGCCGTTCATTTTCTCTCTTTGGATCCAAGGGCTCAGGTGATTCCTGGCTGGTTTAAAGTCAGCAGAAGCTTGAGTCATTCTTCACTTGGCTAAGTGAAGAGAGAAAGAGAGATGAGGAAGAACAAGGAGGAGGAGATCAAGCCACCGGCGGAGCTCCCGTGGTCCGATTCGTGATCCGAGGCCAGCGTTGTGAAGGCAAAGCTGCTGCGGTTCTTTCTCACTGGATAGTTTTCGATGGCTCCCAAGAGATCGTCAAGGGTAACGATCTCCCTTCTTGGACATGTGAAGTCCTTCTTTTCTGCATTGCATAGGGAAAACCCTTCCCCGCGAGTGTGTGGTGGGTTGTGGTGTCCCTTTGGGTAGATATGTGAAGTCCCCCTTATTAGAGTCCGGAATTGGAGTACGGATCTAGGCATGCTGTGTGAAGCCCATCTGGACATGCTAGTCTGGATTGGTGATGCTTGTTTGCATATCGGAGAAGGCTCCGTGATTATGGCTTGTGTTGCCTTGTGCCTACCTGTTGCTTGGTGCAGCAGGAAGTACTGGATGAAGTCCAGGAAATGAAGAGGGTTGCAACTCTTGTGGCAGTGCGTTGCCACTTTATGTGCGGTTGAGCCGTTGGGCTGCAACTCGATGAAAAGGCAGATTGCCGAACAGGAAAGGTGAAACCGACCCGCGCCTATAAATTGCCATGGATACTTCCGTATTCGAGGTGGCACGGCGACTTGAGCAACGGGGGGGTGGCTGATCCGTACCTGCGTTAGGTCCGACCGACTTGGAAGCCTGGTTATGGGTTTTGTTGGAGCGCCTAATGAGAGTCTTAGGCCCGCGCGCCAAAAAGACTAGAATGCTCAAATACCGTGTAGACGGTGGTGTTGACCCTGGTATTCCAGTACACCAAGAATGTGCCTTGAGTGCACGGACTGTCGGGCCGTGTGGCCGACGGTTGTGATGGCTTGAATGTGCCTGCGCGCATATAGTTGCTATTGATGATACCATGCTGTGCAGGGAAAGAATGCGACTGCCCCGAGAAAGGGGTAGGATTGTTATAATTGGGTCAGCTGAATGCTGACCGTTGCAATGTTTGCCACCATTTGGGTGGATTGTCCCTATGCAGGTGCTGGAGAGCCAAGTGGTAAATGAAGGGCTGAAGCCCTTGCTGCTGTTGATGCTGCTTCTGCGGCTGGCCCTTGAAGGCTATGTGAATAGTTTTGTTTGTTTTCTTTTAATCATGTATGGCCGTCCTACGCGCCGATGTTTGTAATCCATACGGTGTGGAAAGAGGAACTGTAAGGCCTTAAGGCCAAACCTTTATTGTACATTTCGTGGTTGTATATATAACTGTGGTTTATATATATTGGACATTCCTGGTTAGAGTTCAAATTTACAACTTAAAGCTTCCGCTAGCATGCTCTGAGTTAGGATGCGTGTATGGTTTGGTATTATCCTGTGACCTCACCGTCTGTTTGTGGCATATAGTGTGGGGCCCCGGCCGGACCTTCTACTATACGTCATGTAACGGATGTGGTTGTTACATTTTGGTATCAGCTTCGTTCGGTCTTCCTCTCTCGAATTCGTGGTCGAATTCTTTTATGGGGTGGCGAGCGCGTGTTTATGCGCCCTGCTGTAACGCTAATGAACTCTGGAATGTCCACTAAGGAATGTACAAAATCTTGTTTGAGGAATCTGCGCGTTCCTTTTTTGTGTTGTTTTGCTTGCATACGTTCGCTAATGTGTGTCTTGTCCACCTATAGGTGACGTGTAGTGGTGCTGGGCAGTCTGAGCCCCAGCGCTCTGATGAGAGTGCGGCACCAGCTGAGGTGCCAATACCTCCTCCATCTGCGGAAACTGTTCGCTTAGTTGCTGAGGCTCTATTTGCCATGATTCAGCCGACCGGGCAAGCGCAGGCGGCAGTAGTGCCAGTTCGTGTTGATGTAAGACCCGAGCCGGTTGAGGCTATCGATCCACGAGCAGCTGACCGACAGTTGAAGCAATTCATGAGCTTCAGTCCGCCTACGTTTACGGGACTGGGATCCCCAACGCAGGCAGAGGATTGGTTATCGCGTGTCAAGCGGATAATGACAGCGATCAGGGCGGAGCAAACTCTAAAGGTCACCTTGGCCACCTTCATGCTTGAAGGAGAGGCGCGGTTGTGGTGGGACGAGGTTGAGGTACACCATTTGGCGGGCAGGCAATTAACGCAAGTATCGATTGAGGAGTTCTCTCGAATATTTCTGGCGAAGCATGTCCCAGCGGCACAACGCATTTCCATGGAAAATGAGTTCCAACGGTTAACGCAAGGCGAAGGTAGCGTGGATACCTACTTGCATGAGTTTACAAGGTTGGGACGGTATGCGGGAACAATCTTCGCGGATGACCAAAGGAAAACGAATCGGGTCTATGAAGGATTGCGGGATGAGTTGAGGTTCCTGCTTTCGAGTTCAGTGAACCAAGGGTTTCAGGCGTTGGTTGATACTGCATGTGCATTGGAGAAGGACATGTGGCGGGTGCAAGGGAACAAGGGCTTGGTTGTGTCAAAGCCAGAGGTTCAAGCACCTCGCCCTAGCAAATCGTTCTACCAGAAGAAAGGGGGCAAGAGGTCCAAGCCTTCTGGGCAAGTGTCGACGACCGTTGTGTCGGGGGCGACATCAAGGCCGGATTCTCGTACATGCTATAACTGTGGCTGGGTGGGGCATATAGCCCGTGATTGTCGGGTTGTTCAGCCCAAAGGGGAAAAGAAGACGGGTGCGTCTTATGCTGAGAAGGGCAAAGCGGTGGTTGATTCCTCTGCGTCCCAGGCACAGCCCTGAATCTACCAGCTTGGCCAGCATGAGGCGATTAAGCAAAGTGACGTCGTCACAGGTACGAGTAATTATAGCTTACTTGCTTACGTGATATTGCTTGTGGTTATGTACAGCTTGTGCATGATGCGTGTGCTGCAGGCTTTGTCCTGATTCGGAATAATCTGGCGAGAGCCCTGTTTGATACAGGTGCTTCACATTCTTTTCTGTCTGAGGACTTCGTATCTCGAATTGGGGTGCCGAGTCATGTGACGGTTGATAGTACACGGGTGCTATTGCCGAATGGCTGTGTAATGCTTGCGGATAGGGCTTGCGATGTGGATGTTCAAATAGGAAGTCGGGATTTCGGTTTGAGTGCAGCTGTGCTACCGTTATCGGAGTTTGATGTGATCTTTGGCATGGACTGGCTCTCGGAGCAGCGTGCCTTTATTGATTACAACTCCAAGGAGATCACACTGGGCCAGAATACCGGACTTGTGACGAAGTTCGCTGGTATGCGAGGAGTTGGCGGGACTCTGTTGTCTGCGCTCCAAGTCGTCAATGCTGTTCGGAAGGGCGCAGAGTTATACTTCACGCTAATTCAGGCTGTTGAGCCAAAGGCCAGTGTCGGTGAAGTTCTGGTTGTGTCAGAGTTTGCCGATATGTTTCCTAAATATCTTCCTGGGTTACCACCCCAGCGGGAGATTGACTTCTCTATTGAGTTGGTGTCAGGTGCGAAACCTGTGGCCCGCTCACCATATCGCGTCGCGCCAAAAGAGATGGCTGAGTTGAAAGTCCAATTGCAAGAGTTGTTGGAGCAGGGATACATACGCCCAAGTATGTCACCTTGGAGCGCGCCTGTTCTATTTGTGAAAAAGAAAGACGGTAGTTTACGGTTATGTATTGACTACCGCAAATTGAATAAGCTGACAGAGAAAAACAAATATCTGATTCCACGGATTGATGATCTATTTGATCAGCTGGCAGGATCAACGGTCTATTCCAAGTTGGATTTGAAATCGGGATATTATCAGTTGAGGATTCGGGAATGTGACATTCCCAATATGGCGTTTGGAACACGCTACGGTCATTATGAGTTCACGGTAATGCCGTTTGGCCTATGTAATGCGCCTTCGATATTTATGGACCTAATGCATCGAACGTTCCGAGAGTACTTGGATTTGTTCGTTATTGTGTTTATCGATGACATCTTGGTATACTCTCAGTCGGAAGAGGATCATGCAAACCATTTGAGGTTGGTCTTGCATACCCTGCGGAGGATTAAGCTTTATGCCAAGTTCTCAAAGTGTGAGTTCTGGCTCTCTTCAGTAGCCTTTTTAGGCCATGTGGTAAGTGGAGAAGGTATCGCGGTGGATTCGTTGAAGATAAGTGCCATTCGAGATTGGCCAGTGATGTCTTCAGTGGCCGAGGTCAGGAGCTTCCTTGGGCTTGCGGGCTACTATAGACGGTTTGTGGAAAACTTCTCACGGATTGCTTTACCTCTGACCACGCTGATGAGAAAAGATCAAAAGTTCATTTGGACGCCAGAGTGCGCGCGAGCTTTTGAAGACTTGAAGAGTCGTTTGACAACGGCGCCTGTGTTGACATCGCCATGTGGTACAGATGGGTATGAGATCTATAGTGATGCTTCCGGGAGCGGCTTAGGCTGCGTCCTTCTGCAGTTTGGGAAAGTGATTGCTTATGGCTCGCGCCAGTTGAAAGTGCATGAGCGAAATTACCCCGTCCATGATTTGGAGATGGCGGCGGTAATCTTTGCGCTCAAGTTGTGGCGGCACTATCTTTATGGCGTTAAAGTGGACATCTATACAGATCACAAAAGCCTAAAGTACTTGTTGGATCAGAAGGATCTGAATATGCGACAACGAAGATGGATGGAGTTCCTTGGGGACTACACCTTCGAGATTCACTATACTCCCGGGAAGGGAAATGTGGTCGCTGATGCTTTGAGTTCGAAGACTCCGGTACGGGCAAGCTGATTGCAAAGGCATGATCAGCGGTTAATCCAGGAATTGGAAGCGTTGGAGATATCTTGTGTTGACAAGGGTTCGTCGACCGATGCATGCTTGAACTGGACGGAGGTGCAATATGACCTTACGGACAGAGTTCGGCGAGCAACGGAGCTTGATGAAATCTCCAGCGCTATGCTAAAGATGGGCCGGATGACAAATTCTCTTGGGATAACGGTTTGTTACGAAGAAATGGTCGAGTGTGCGTCCCGAGTGTGGGTAAATTGAGGGAAGAGTTGATGTACGAAGCTCACTTTGCAAAGTACTCAGTTCACCCAGGGAGCACAAAGATGTACAGAGATCTGAAAAAGCTGTTCTGGTGGCCCGGACTAAAGAAAGATGTAGCACGTTACGTGGCAGAATGCAATACTTGTGCATTGGTGAAAGCGGAATGCTAGAAGCCTGGCGGTTTCCTGAAGTCGTTACCTATTCCGGAGTGGAAGTTCGATGACATTTCGATGGATTTCGTGCACGGGTTGCCGAGATCTCAACGCGGTCATGATTCAATCTAGGTGATTGTGGACCGGTTGACAAAAGTGGCGCACTTCCTTCCAAATAGAAGAGACGATTCAGTAGAAACCTTGGCCAAGCTTTATGTGGAGCAGGTTGTTCGACTGCACGGTGTTCCTCGGAGCATCGTCAGTGACCGTGATGGGCGGTTCACATCGAATGATTGGCGGCTAGTTCATCAAATGTTGGGTACAAAGTTAGCGTTTAGTACGTCCTTTCATCCCCAAACGGATGGCCAGACTGAACGAACCAACAGGACGATGGAGGACATGCTCCGCATGTGCGCCCTAGACTTTGGTAAGAGATGGGAAGATTATATTTTTCTTGTCGAATTTGCCTATAATAATAGCTACCAAGCGAGCATCGGTATGGCACCATTTGAGGCTTTATATGGTCGTAAATGCCGTACACCGTTAGCTTGGGCAGAAGCAGGCGAATCTAAGCTGAGTGGGAAAAAGAAAGTTGAAGAAGCTACCTCGCTTATACGCACTATTCGGGAGAGGCTATTGATAGCCCAAGATCGTCAAGCAAAGTATTACAATGCCAAACACCAGAACGTGGAGTTCGCGGTGGGTGATTGGATATATTTGAAGATCAAACCCTTCAAAGGCGTGTCCAGGATTCGGCGTTTGAAAAAGCTAAGTCCGAGGTATCTTGGTCCATTTGAGGTGGTGGAACGAGTTGGGGAAGCTGCTTATCGACTAGCACTTTCAGCAGACTTGGGTGGATTACATGATGTATTTCACATCTCAGTTCTTCGTAAGGCTGTGAAGGATCCAGCTCAAGTAGTGGAGAATGATCAGGTACCGGTCGAGTATGGGTTAACGACGAGGGTTCGACCCATTCAAATCGAGTATCGAGCCGAGAAACAGTTGCGGAACAAAGTGATCGAGATGGTCAAGGTCCGATGGGACAATTGTGGCCGTGAAGAGCTAACATGGGAGCGAGAGCAGACCATGCGAGCTAAATTTCCCGAACTGTTTGTATAAACTGTAGACCGTGTACCTTGTGTTATAACAGAGTTATCAAGTTATAGCATTGTTTTTCCTTGTTTCCTTACCGTGCAAATTTCGGGACGAAATTTTGTTAAGGGGGGGATTGTAACACCCCAAAAATCTCAAAAATGGATTTGAGGTGCAGGTTGGTTTACACGGCCTGGGACACGGGCGTGTCCCAGGGCGTGTCGGTGGTACACGACCTGGGACACGGGCGTGTCCCAGGGCGTGTCACGCAAATAATAGGCATTTTGAGTCAGAAGATTACACGGCCCGGAACCAAGCCTTGAACACGGCCGTGTCAGATTGGACACGGGCGTGTCCGATGCCGTGTGCCTACCCGTGTACTGCTGGTTGAGTTTGGAGCTCGATGAAGTAGGGGGACATGGGCGTGTCTCATGACTGACACGGGCGTGTCAGGTTCGACACGGGCGTGTCGATGCCCGTGTTCTGGTAAATATCAGTCGGTACGAATACCGCGTGTGCCGCTTAAGGGTACACGGCCTGTGACACGAGTGTGTCACAGGCCGTGTCAGCCAAAAAATTGTGATTTTGGGAAAATCGTGGCCGTTTATTTTCTCTCTTTGGATCCAAGGGCTCAGGTGATTCCTGGCTGGTTTAAGTCAGCAGAAGCTTGAGTCATTCTTCACTTTGCTAAGTGAAGAGAGAAAGAGAGAGGAGGAAGAAGAAGGAGGAGGAGATCAAGCCACCGGCAGAGCTCCCGTGGTCCGATTCGTGATCCGAGGCCAGCGTTGTGAAGGCAAAGCTGCTGTGGTTCTTTCTCACCGGCTAGTTTTTGATGGCTCCGAAGAGATCGTCAAGGGTAACGATCTCCCTTCTTGGACATGTGAAGTCCTTCTTTTCTGCATTGCATAGAGAAAACCCTTCCCCGTGAGTATGCGGTGGGTTGTGGTGTCCCTTGGGGTAGATATGTGAAGTCCCACTTGTTAGAGTCCAGAATTGGAGTACGGATCTAGGAATGCTGTGTGAAGCCCATCTGGACATGCTAGTCTGGATTGGTGATGCTTGTTTGCATATCGGAGAAGGCTCCGTGATTATGGCTTGTGTTGCCTTGTGCCTACCTGTTGCTTGGTCCAGCAGGAAGTACTGGATGAAGTCCAGGAAATGAAGAGGGTTGGATGCAACTCTTGTGGCAGTGCGTTGCCACTTTATGTGCGGTTGAGCTGTTGGGCTGCAACTCGATGAAAAGGCAGATTGCCGAACAGGAAAGGTGAAACCGACCCACGCCTAAAAATTTCCATGGATACTTCCGTATTCGAGGTGGCACGGCGACTTGAGCAACAGGGGGTGGCTGATCCGTACCTACATTAGGTCCGTCCGACTTGGAAGCCTGGTTATGGGTTTTGTTGGAGCACCTAATGAGAGTCTTAGGCCCGCGCGCCGAAAAGACTAGAATGCTCAAATACCGTGTAGACGGGGGTGTTGACCCTGGTATTCTGGTACACCAAGAATGTGCCCTGAGTGCACGGACTGTCGAGCCATGTGGCCGACAGTTGTGATGGCTTCAATGTGCCTGCGCGCACATAGTTGCTATTGATGATACCATGCTGTGCAGGGAAAGAATGCGACTGCCCCGAGAAAGGGGTAGGATTGTTATAATTGGGTCAGCTGAATGCTGACCGTTGCAATGTTTGCCACCATTTGGGTGGATTGTCCCTATGCAGGTGCTGGAGAGCCAAGTGGTAAATGAAGGGCTGAAGCCCTTGCTGCTGTTGTTGCTGCTGCTGCGGCTGGCCCTTGAAGGCTATGCGAATAGTTTTGTTTGTTTTCTTTTACTTCATGTATGGCCGGCCTGCGCGCCGATGTTTGTAATCCATACGGTGTGGAAAGAGGAACTGTAAGGCCTTAAGGCCAAACCTTTGTTGTACATTCCGTGGTTGTATATATAACTGTGGTTTATATATATTGGACATTCCTGGTTAGAGTTCAAATTTACAACTTAAAGCTTCCGCTAGCATGCTCTGAGTTAGGATGCGTGTATGGTTTGGTATTATCCTGTGACCTCACCGTCTGTTTGTGGCATATAGTGTGGGGCCCCGGCCGGACCTTCTACTATACGTCATGTAACGGATGGGGTTGTTACAGGTGCTGGGCAGTCTGAGCCCCAATGTTCTATTGAAAGTGTGACACCATCTGAGGTGCCCACACCTCCTCATTCTGCGAATACATTGTGTTTAGTTGCTGAGACATTATTTGCAATGATTCACACACAGCTTACTAGGCAAGTACAACTTGCAATGGTGCCAGAACAGGTTGGTGTGAGGCCAGAACTTGTGGAGGCTGTGGTAGATGCACGAGCAGCGGAATGATAACTGAAGAAGTTTATGAGTTTCAGTCCTCCTACGTTTTCGAGGGAAGGATCCCCAATGCAGGCAGAGGACTGGTTTACCCGAGTCAAAAGAATTTTGACAGTATTACAAACTGAGGAGGAACAGAAAGTCACCTTGGACACTTTCCCGTTGGAAGGAGAGGCTCGTCTTTGGTGGGATGAAATTGAACTGCACCATTTAGCAGGCAGACAACTAACGGAGGTCTCGATAGGGGAGTTTTTGAGAATGTTCTTGGCGAAGCATCTGCCGTCGGCACATCGCATAGCCATGGAAAATGAGTTCCAGCGTCTAACTCAGGGAGAAAGTAGCGTTGATACCAACTTACATGAGTTTACAAGATTGGGGCGCTATGCGGGGTCTATTTTCGCAAAAGAAGAGCATAAAACCAAAAGGTTCTACGAAGGACTGCTGGATGAGCTGAGATTTCTGCTCTCGAGTTCGGTGAACCCAGGGTTTCATGCATTGTTAGATACAGCACGTACATTGGAAAAAGATATGAAGTGGGTACAGGGCAAGAGGGACCTATCGGTGAAAAAGTCCGGTTTCAAAGCGCCGCGTTCTGAAAAGTCGGGCTACCGCAATAGATGGGGTAAGAGTTCCAAGTTTTCTGGACAGGCTCCTTCTACAGTTGCGTCTGGAGAAACTTTTAGGTAAGACCCCTGTGCATGTTATATATATGGAAAGGTGGGTCATCTAGCCCGTGAGTGTCGGGTTGGTCCGCCAAAGGTTGAGAAGAAGGCAGGAGCTACTTATTCTGAAAAGTGAAAGGCGATAGAATCAACAGCATCCCAGTATGCTCCAGCCCAACCAAGGGTGTACAATCTTGGACAACAAGGGGCCATCAAACAGGCCGATGTGGTCAAAAGTATGAATAATATATAGATTTGATGCTTTATATATTGTATATCTTGTGATTTGCGTGTGCATAACTTGAGTATTATAGGCTTTGTCCTTATTCGGGACTGTACGATGAGAGAACTATTCAATACAGGTGCTTCACATTCGTTTCTATCTGAGGACTTCGTGTCTCGGATCATAGAGCCTACTCGTATGACGACAGATGGCGTGAATGTATTATTACCTAACAGATGCGTGATAAGTATGGATAGGTCCTTTTTTGTTGAGGTACGGATATGAAGTCAGGATTTCGGGTTAAAAGTATCCTTGCTGCTGATATCTGAGTTCGATGTGATCTTTGGTATGTACTGGCTTTCGGAGTAGCGTGCATGTGTTGATTGCAACTCAAAGGAAGTCTCACTGGGTCAGAATACTGAGCTAGAGACTAAATTCGCTGGTATGCGAGGATCGAGCAAGATATTGATATCTGCTCTCCAAGTAGTCAAGGCTGTTCGGAAGGGCGCGGAGTTGTTCTTCACGCTTGTTGAGGCTATTAAGCCAAAGGCTAGTGTGAATGATGTGCCGATTATATAAGAGTTTGTAGATGTGTTTCCAAAGGTATTTTTCTGGGTTACCACCCCAGCGGGAGATTGACTTCACTATTGAGTTGGTGTCAGTGCAAAACCTATGGCCCGCTCGCCGTACCAAGTAGCGCCAAAGGAAATGGCGGAACTTAAGGTTCAATTGCAAGAGCTGTTAGATCAAAGATATATATGCCCAACAATGTCACCTTGGAGCACACCGGTTCTTTTTATGAAAAAGAAGGACGGAAGCTTGTGGCTGTGCATGTACTATTGAAAGTCATTGGCTTAAGGTTAGCTAGTCACCTAGAGGGGGGTGAATAGGTCTTTGAAGTTTTTGAAGTCTTTTTGCTATTTTCTTACTAAGTGATCTAAAGCATGTCCTTATTACCTAAAATACAAAAGAAGAACAAGCAATACAACAAAACACAAAGATATTTAAAGTGGTTCCCCAACTGGGTACATCCACTTTCCCTCCCACCTTTCTAAGTTATGTTAGACAAGGCATAAACTCCTCCAAGATTCTCCTTAGAGCTTACACCTCAGGCCCTCAGCCTTACACTCAGGTTCTTTTCAAAACCCTACCTCACAACCACAAAGGTTCCTACCTCAGAGCCCTGCAGTGCCCCTAGAGCTCAATGATCCTCAAACGACCTACCTCAGCCTTATCTCTAAGGCCTACAGCTTAGGCTTTTCAGTCCTACAACTTCAGGCACAAGGCCCTACTCTTAGAGTGCTGCAGCACTCCTACAGCTCAGTACCCTTCCAGGTACCTACCTAAGTGCCCTTCTAGGCACCTACAGCTCAGTGACAAACTTGTCACCTACCTCAAGCCAAAAGGCCCTACACTCAGTCTCCTCCAATACCTACAACTCAGTGACATACTTGTCACCTACAGCTCAGTGAATCAACAGTCACCTACCTTAGGAACTAGGCCCTACTACTCAGGCTGGGAGGACATCCTTACTCTCAGATCCACACTTGGATCCTACCTCAGTACAAAAGTAGGGCACCTACCTCAGTGACTAAATTATTCACCTACAACTCAGGCACAAAAGGCCCTACAGTTCAAATTCAGATAGCTTGAATCCTATAGGATCTTAATCAAGAAATTGAAATAACTTAAAACACTTACTCAGAGATGAATATCAGAGCCTACCTTGCTGGACTGAGAAAATATCAGTCCATCTCTCTTGTTATAGAAGGGATTAGTGGTCTTCTACAACTAACTCCTTCTTTGCTTTACTGAAGAGTAGCTACCTGTGGTTGAAGGCTGACGACCCTTCACACAGCTATCTCTCCTTTCTGATTATGTGAATCAGCCACCTTATTCTCTACAGAACAACCTTACTGAACTGGAAAAGCTTTAGCTATCTTTTATTTGTCTATAGGCTTGCTCTGTTGGACATGGCTTTCAAGCTCGTTGGAGAAGAAGAAGTCCAGCCGCCTCTATTTTTCATTCGTTAACCCTAATCCCATTTTCTCTCTGCATTTTATATCTGTTGATTTCAATCAATGACACTATTTGAGTGTGGGCCCAGCTAAGGATTGTAACGACCATGGCCCATTTAGACCAGGCGCCGCCCGGCCCACCACGGCCCTTTAGAACGGGTGCTACAACCGGAATCTACAAGGCCTGTAGTCCGTACACCCCAAAGCATCTCATGCTTGTTTATCGACCGCTCGCATTGTTGCCACGGGGTTTCGAACCCGCAACCTTGATAACAAGCCTTAAACACCGCTTCGCATCACCAACTGAGCAGCTCAGTTGGTGATGCGAAGCGGTGTTTAAGGCTTCTTATCAAGGTTGTGGGTTCGAAACCCCGTGGAAACAATGCGGGCGGCCGATAAATAGGCGCGAGATGCTTTGGGGTGTACGGACTGCATGCCTTGTAGATTCCGGCTGTACCACCCGGTCTAAAGGGTCGTGGTGGGTCGGGAGGCGCCTGGTCTAAATGGGCCAGGGTCGTTATAAAAAAGTGAACTTTTTGGTAACGACCCTGGCCTATTTAGACCAGGCGCCGCCCGACCCACCACGGCCCTTTAGACCGGGTGGTACAGCCGGAATCTACAAGGCCTGCAGGCCGTACACCCCAAAGCATCTCGCGCATGTTTATCGGCCGCCCGCATTGTTGACACGGGGTTTCGAACACGCAACCTTGATAAGAAGCCTTAAACACCGCTTCTCATCACCAACTCAGCAGCTCAGTTGGTGATGAGAAGCGGTGTTTAAGGCTTCTTATCAAGGTTGCGGGTTCGAAACCCCGTGGCAACAATGCGGGCGGCCGATAAACAGGCGTGAGATGCTTTGGGCTGTACGGCCTGCAGGCCTTGTAGATTCCGGCTGTACCACCCAGTCTAAAGGGTCGTGGTGGGCCGGGCGGCGCTTGGTCTAAATGGGCCAGGGTCATTACAAGGATCATGAGCGCCACTTCCCTCAGAAGAGGACAAATTGTAGCTTCCGACGCTACTACAGTTTTCTCGCAACGACATAAAATGCTTTGACTTTGTTGACTTATGGTGATGTCAGCAGTGGTCATCTAATGTTGTTGTAGCTTTCCCACAATGACATGAAATACTTTGACTTGTTGACTTTTGGTGACTTCAGCAGTGGTCATCACTTTCATGACTTAGAGAAATTCCAGAACTCATTAAGCATTGAGTGATGTTAAGTAACTCGACGCATGATGACTTGGCTCTTCATTAGAAGTGTTGAGTGAACCTGCTTCACTCAACGCTTCTGAACATAGAGAATTTCTGCTGGCTTTGTCTCAACGGTTCCTTCTCATCTATCTCAGTGGTTTCTTCTCAAATGTCTCAGCGATCTCTTCTTCACAGCTGAGACTATCTCCTGTCTCAGCAGTTGGGCAGAGTCCAACACTTCTCTCAACTCTTTGCATTGAGCTTCTTTATTGTCTCAGCGGTTATGCTGAGACATTATTCTCAGTTATCTCAGCTGTCTCGACGTTTTTGCCTTATCCAAATTATCCAACTTCTAGCTTACTCTTTTTTTTTCACCTATCCAAATAAGGACAACCTACATGCATGAACTTAAGCACACATCAAATACAACTATGTGTGTATGTCATTGACAAGTTTGACTTCTTACAAATCTAGGACATTGGGATCAATAGACCAAGTAATCTCCCCCTATTTGAAGAATTCAAAACTTTGCTTGATCAATAATACAAGTCATTGACATACATAGTTTATTCAGCATAAAAACTTAAACTTATATAACATCATTAAAGTTTGGAGAAGTTACCACATTTCTCCAGCCTGTGGAGAATAACTAACTCCCCCTGTCTTGCTGCTAGTCTCAAGTCGTATTTCACTTGGGTGAGCCACCCTTACAATTCTAGTGTTGAATCAATTTCAAAACCACCTAGCTTTGAGCTTTCTTCATCTTGGTTGTACAACACTGACATCTTAGCATGGTCAAGTCTTGATTAAGTCTATCTGCTCTCCCCCTAACTGCTCTCCCCCTTTTTGACTTCTGCAATAGGGAGATCTTTGTAGAGTTTTTCTCCCTTATCTGTCTGGGGTGGATCTCCCCACTTTGACTCAATCCCATTGCAGTTATTGGTCTTGCTCCCCCTCAACAGTTGTACACTAGCTTCATTATCTTGAGGAAGGACTTGCACTACCTGCAATATAGACAGTACTGCATATGGTATAGGAGAGAATTGAAGCTACACAAGATTCAACATACCCAATTCAAATTTGAAGGTATTGAACTTGGCTTCATCTAGTGGCTTAGTGAAGATATCAGCAACTTGCTTGTTTGTGGAAAAAAACTCAAGGCTGATGTCTTCCCTTTCCACTCTAATTAAATGATTCCTAATTTTTATATGCTTAGTCCTGCTATGGGAGACAGGATTTCTAGCTATAGAAATTGCACTAGTAGAATCACAATAGAGTGGGGTTCTACTTATCTGAATATTGTAGTCCTAAATTTTATGCTTGATCCACAACAACTGAGCACAACAGCTCCCATCTGAAATATACTCTGACTCAGCAGTTGATATTACAACACTTGTTTGCTTCTTGCTGCTCCGGGAGACAAGCCTTCCACCTAAAAATTGACAGGAGCCAGAAGTGCTCTTCCTGTCCTCCTTGAAGCCTACAAAATCTGTATCTGAATATCCTGTTAGTTCAAACTCCCCATTCTTAGGGTACCATAGGCCAAGATCTGGGGTTCCCTTAAGATATCTCAATATTCTTTTCACAGTAGTATAGTGAGACTCTTTAGGCCAGGCCTGATACCTACCATAGATACATGTTGCATACATAATGTCAGACCTACTTGTAGTGAGGTAGAGAAGGGAGCTGACTATACCTCTATACAAAGTTGGATCAACAGGTTTCCCTGGATCATCTTTGCCTATAGGCATACATGAGGTCATGGGAGTTCTTATTGTGGAGCATTCTCCATACCATATTTCTTGACTAACTCCCTGGTGAACTTTGGCTGGGATATAGATAGACCATCATCAGTCTGTCTTACTTGGAGTCCCAAGAAGAACTTCAGTTCACCCACACTGTTCATCTAAAACTTCCCTGCATAAGTTTTGCAAACTTCCTACAGTGGTTATCATCAGTAGAGCCAAATATTATGTCATTAACATAAATCTAGACTAGGATGATCTTACCCTTAGATTCCCTTAGGAATAGGGTCTTTTCTATCTTTCCCCTTGAGAATTTGTTCTCAATGAGGAAGGTAGATAATGTCATATACCATGCTTTAGGGGCTTGCTTTATCCCATATAAAGCTTTCCTAAGTCTATACACAGTAGTAAGAGAGTTAGAATCTACAAAACCTGGAGGCTGCTCTGCATAGACCTCTTCTTCCAAGTCTCTATTCAGGAAGGCTGACTTCATATCCATCTGGAAGACTTTGTACCCCTGGAAGGCTTTAAATGCAAGGAACATTCGGATGGCTTCCAACCTTGCAACTAGGGCAAAAATCTGATCATAATCAATCCCCTCTTCATGTCTGTACCCCTTGGCCACTAGTCTAGCTTTATTTTTTATTATTATGTCATTTTCATCAAGTTTATTTCTGAAAATACACTTGACTCCAATAACATTATGTACATTTGGTCTAGGAACTAGCTTCCAAACCTTGCACCTTTTGAATTGGTTCAGTTCTTCTTGCATTACACCAATCAAAAATTGTTCTTGATTTGCCTCTTCAAATTTGACAGGAAGCTGGAATAAAGAGATGTGTTGTAACTCCTGCTTCTAGTCTTTATACCTTGGCTAGCCTCACCTATTATCTGATCTGGAGGATAATCTCACATATATCTGACTGCTGGTGGTAGCCTGACTACTTCTTGCTGAGCACCATTTTCTTCAGCTGATTGGTCTTCATCTCCAGCTAGACTGTCCTGTGCTTCCTCTAGATAACATCACTCTCCATTTTCCTCTTGCATAGTTGGGTCTTTATTTTTTATGGAGAGCTTTTCCATCATGACTTCTGTACCTGCAGAACTAGGCAAAGAGCTTGATAGCTCTCTGTCAATCATGCTTGACTCATCAAACTCTACATGGACAGATTCTTCTACAACTTGATTTGTCAAGTTATAGACTATATATGCCTTGCTATTATTGATGTACCCAACAAAGATCCCCCCATGGGATTTGGCAGCAAACTTAGTCACTTTTGACTTACCATTGTTCAAGATGAAACACTTGCAACCAAAGATCCTGAAATAGGATATGTTTGGTTTTCTGCCCTTCAAGATCTCATAGGGAGTCTTCTTGTGACCTTTGGTGATATAAGCACTATTTAGAACATGACATGCAGTGTTAACTGCCTCATCCCAGAAATATTCAGGGAGAGTAGTGTCACTCAATAATGTTCTCCCAGCTTTTATGAGAGTCTTGTTTTTCCTCTCAACTAACCCATATTGATGTGGTGTTCTTGGAAAGGAGAATTCTTGATGAATCACTTGCCCTTCAAAGAATGTAGTCATGGCAGCAGAATGAAATTCAGTTCCATGGTCACTTCTTCTTTTGACCACTGAGCTTGAAAGTTCATTATAAATCTGCCTGACAAAATACATGAAGACATCAAGGTTTTCATCCTTTCTTCTAAGGAAGAACACCCAAGCAAACCTGGAATAGTCATCAACCACCAAAAGGGTTTATACCTTCCTACCTAGACTGTGAATAGGCATAGTACCAAGCAAGTCCATATGCAGGAGATATAAGTATCTCACTAAGTCCTTGGTCCCAAAGCCCTTGAAGGAGGTCTTAGTCTGCATACCCTTTTGGCAAGAAGCACAGATACCCTCCTTGGAGCATTTTATTTTGGGGCCATTTTTAACTAGCCCATCACTGAAGAGCTGACCAATGGTCTTATAATTAAAATGAACCAGTCTTTTGTGCCATTTGACACAATATGAGACTTTGTCATTTGCAACTAGGCATATAGGGGAACTACTATCTAAGCAAGAAAAGTTTAAGCAATAAACATCCGCACTCTTAGTGCTTAGTAAGATGACACTTTGGCCAATTAACATCTTGATGTGGAACTTATCCTTGTGGAAGGAAATATCAAAACCAAGGTCATATAGTTGGCTTATGCTTATGAGGTTGTGTTGCAACCCCTCTACATAAGCTACCTTTGTGATGGTGACTATGTCATTTGAGATCTTACCATAACCTCTGGCTATTCCCTGTCAGAGCCTCCAAAGATGACCTTAGGTCCATTCTTTACTGGAGTGAACTCCTTCAACGGCTCCTTTATTCCAATCATGTCCCTGGAACATCCACTGTCCAAGTACCATTTAGTGGAATGGGTACTTGAACTAAACTGAAAAACCCAATTTATCTCACCTTAGGACCCCAATTTCTATTGGGTCCTAGGTTCACATTAGACTAAAAATAAGTTTGCCTTCCTGTAGTATTCCTGACAGGTTGGCTACCTCTGGACGTTGAAGGATTGTGCCAGCAATCTACAGTATAGTGGCCCACTTTGCCACAGTACCAGCAGTCATGGACATTATATCATTTTCTGTTTAGGAGCAGCATTTAGCTGAACAGCTCCCTGAATAGTGGTAAAATGTGCTACTATATATCTCTGATTTCTTTCAGCAGCCATTTGACTGAAGGTAAGTCTTTCAGTTGATTGTTTTGGTCTTATCTGAGAGCCACCAGTTGCATGTCTTTTTTCAGCTAACATGCATCTGATAGCATCAGAAATTGCCATTCCATCCTTGCCAGAAGACTCACCTTGAGTCACTACTTTTGCTGGATGACTCAGATTTCCTATAATAGCATTATCCTTGAGTTTTAATGCTAGGGAACCAAAAACAAATGCTCCATAATAGGCAATTTGAATTTCCACATGAGTAGCCTTAAGGGCCCTCACATGGATGTATCTTCCACCTTGGCTATGGACACATTGGTCCATACCAGTGGATCTACCATTCTCCCAGTAACCATAATAGCTTTCATGGTCATACATGTTAGAAGGCAACAAGACTTTCTGAAAAGAAATTTGAGGCAATGAGGCTAGAGGCACCACGGGTGCCTTCACCTTTCCCTCTCATTTTGGATTGGGAGGTCTAGCAGGTACCTTAAATCCTAACCCTTTCTTAACCACTTGGGTAAGGAGGGTGTCAATTAAGGGAAGCACAATGCTTGGCTTAGAGAACCTGGCCACCAGTAATTTCACATTTAGGAGATCATCTTTAAGTTTTTGGATTAGTTTCTCATTTGAGATTCTCACAACATACTGCATATCAATGATCCCTTTGAGCTTGGCTGATTGTGCAGCCATATCATTGAAAGCCTTTTCTTGGCCCTCGCACTTGCTCCTAAGACTGAGAAGCTCTTTTTCCTGTCTCTTGGCAAGGAGCTTACACTTTTTGAATGCTTCAAGAATTTCTCCATACTTGTCAATTATAGTGTTCACATCATCCTCAGAATCTGAATCCTCTCCATCTCTTGATGATTGAGCTTCAGAATCTGAGCTAGCCTCATGAATTGAAATAGAAGGCTGGGATTTAGAATTTACCTGAGCTTGTCCAGGCTGATCCTGGCTGCTCTCTTCATCAGTTATTGCCATCAATCCATGGCATTGAACATCTTCTTCTTCATCTTTATCCACCTCTAAGTCATTACCTGAATATGACAGAGGGGCACTGATCCCTATCCTTGCAAAAGGATATTCTTCAAGTTCTTCTTTAGCAACAGACATTAGCCCAACGTAGGCTTCTTCTTCTTCACTGTCTGTCCCATAGGAAGATTCAGATCAGGTCTTTTCCTTCTTGGACACAAGGGACTTCTCTTTCTTCTTCCCCTTGTGGTGCTTCTTCACTCCTTCTTTCCTCTTCACTGGGCAGTCAGCAACTATATGCCCAGGTTTGCTGTAATAAAAACAAATAACATTAGAAGAATTTTGTTTACTAGAGTTAGGATCATACCTACCCTCCTTAGAGGATTTCCTTTTGTGTTATGAGGAAGAGGAAGGCTTGATGCTCTTCCAATGCTCCTTCTTCATGAATTTCTAGAACTACCTAGAGAAGGCAGCAAAGTCCTCATCAAACATATGGCTGTCTTAGGTGCTGGTCTTTGAGCTCTCATAATCAGAATCAGTAATTCTCTTAAGTGGAGAGTTCTTCATTCTGTTCCTTGTTGGGGCATCAGCTTTGAAGGCCACAGACTTCTCCTTGGCATGTGACTTACTGCTCTTCTCTTCTTCCTTTCTTGTAGCAAGTTGCATCTCATATGACAGCAGCTTTCCAAATAGGGTTGTAGGAGGTGTGTCCATTAACTTGGCTATTTTCCTAATGGAACAAATCTTTGTGTTCCAATCCTTTGTGAGGGACCTGAGAAATCTGTAATTCAGCTCATAGGTGTTGAAGACCATTCCATATATTCTCAGTTCATTCACTATTAAGAAAAATCTCTCAAAGCTCTAAGCAATGCCATCAGACTTTCCTTGTCTAAAGGCCTTATACTGCTTGTTGAGCATGGAATTTCTATCATCCCTCACCTCCTCTGAGCCTTCCATGAACACAACTAGGGTATCCCAAATCTCCTTGGAGGTCTTGCAGTGCACCAGATTTTGGAAGGTTGAATCATCTATTGCACTTGCAATAATGTTTTGAGCTCTCTTACCCATGGAGGCAAGTAGGAGCTCATCTATGTTCATTTCATCATAATATTTAGGTGTTTGGACATTGGCATCCAGAACTGAGGTCTACATAGGGATGAAGGGTCCTTCTTTGACTGTGATATATATCCTAGGGTGAGCAGCTTCCATGAATAACCTAACCCTTTCCATCTAGAGGCCAAAGCCTTCCTTTCTACAGATTGGAAGCTTCATGGCTCCCAGCTCCTTGTAGTTTACACCAGACCCCATACTTACGTCTTATAGCTAACCTTGGAGGTATACTCAGATTATTAGATCCTTTTTGAGGAACATTCCTCTAATACCACTTGAATGTTATTAGCTTAAGGTTAGCTAGTCACCTAGAGGGGGTGAATAGGTCTTTGAAGTTTCTTAAGTTTTTTTACTATTTTCTTACTAAGTGATCTACAGCTTGTCCTTAGTACCTGCAATATAAAGAAGAACAATCAACACAGCAAAGCACATAGATATTTATAGTGGTTCCCCAACTGGGTACATCCACTTTACCACCCACCTTTCTAATTATGTTAGACAAGGAAAAACTCTTCCAAAATGCTCCTCAGAGCTTACACTTCAGTCCCTCAGCCTTACACTCAGGTTCTTTTCATAAGACTACCTCAGAACTATAAAGGTTCCTACCTCAGAGCCCTGCAGTGCTCCTACAGCTCTGTTGTCATCAAAACATCTACCTCAGCCTTATCTCTAAGGCCTACAGCTCAGGCTTTTCAGTCCTATAACTTCAGGTACAAGGCCCTACTCTCAGAGTGCTACAACACTCCTACAGTACAGTACCCTTCCAGGTACCTACCTTAGTGCCCTTCTAGGCACCTACAGCTTAGTGACAAACTTGTCACCTACCTCAGTCCAAAAGGCCCTACACTCAGTCTCCTCCAAGACCTATAACTCAGTGAAACACTTGTCACTTACAGCTCAGTGACTCAATAGTAACCTATCTCAGGCACTAGGCCCTACTACTTAGGTTGGGAGGATAGCCCTACACTCAGATCCACACTTGGATTCTACCTCAGTACCCCAGCAGGGAACCTACCTCAGTGACTAATTTAGTCACCTACAACTCAGGCACAAAAGGCCCTACAGCTCAGATTCAGACAACTTGAATCCTATAGGAATTTAATCAAAAAATTGAAATAACTTAAAGCAATGACTTAGAGATGAATCTTAGAGTCTACCTTGTTGAACTGAGTAGATATCAGTCAAGCTCTCTTATTTTAGAAGGGATTAGTCGTATTCTACAGCAAACTGCTTTTCTGCTATACTGAAGAACATCAACCTATTGTTAAAGGCTGACGGCCCTTCACACAGCTATCTCTCCTTGCTGATTAGGTGAATTCGCCACCTTGTTCTCAACAGAACAACCTTACTGAATAGGAAAAGTTATATTTATTTTTCCATTGCTTGTAGGCTTGCTCTGCTAGACTTGGCTTTCAAGCTCGTCGGAGAAGATGAAGTCCAGCCGCCTCTATTTTCTGTTCGTTTACCCTAATCCCCTTTTCTCTCTACTTTTTTATCTGTTGATTTGAATCAACGACACTATTTGACTGTGGGCCCAGCCAACGATGGTGAGCGCCACTTCCCTCAGAATTGGACAAATAGTTGCTTCCGTCGCAATTATAGCTTTCCCACAACAGTATAAAATTCTTATACTTTGTTGACTTCTTATGACGTCATCTGTGGTCATTCGGTGCTATTGTAGCTTTCCCGCAATGACATGGAATACTTTGACCTGTTGACTTTTGGTGATGTCAGCAGTGGTCATCACTTTCTAGACTTAGAGAAATTCCATAACTCATTAAGCGTTGAGTGATGTTAAGTCACTCAACGCATACTGACTTGGCTCTTCATTAGAAGCATTGAGTGAACCTGCTTCACTCAACGCTTCTTGACTTAGAGAATTTTTATTGGCTTTGTCTCAGCGGTTCTTTCTCAACTATCTCAGCGGTTTCTTCTCAACTATCTCAACATTTTCTTCTTCACATCTGAGACTATCTCATGTCTCAGAAGTTAGGCTGAGACCAACACTTCTCTCAACTCTTTGCATTGAGCTTCTCAACTGTCTCAGCGATTATGTTGAGACATTCTTTTCAGCTGTCTCAGCTGTCTCGACACTTTTGCCTTACTCAAATTATCTGACTTCCAGCTTACTCATTTTGTTCACCTATCCAATCAAGGATAACCTGCATGCATGAACTTAAGCACACATCAAATACAACTATGTGTATTTTGTTGGGTCCATTGCCCACAATGTTCCCTAGATTAGATTTGAAGAGGCATCTCCATCAACACTAAGAGCATAGTTGTATTTGATATTGTGTAAGCTCATCATATGCAGGATATTCCGAGGAACAAGTCTAGACAGGTTGTCTAAGTGATGTGACAGGTGATCACAAAGTTAAGATGTTGGAAAGGCAGGAAGTAGCCTAAGTGACTAAGTCATGTAGTCAATGATTGGACAGGTCAACAAGAAGAATGTGATGGAGAATCCCAATTTTGTCAAAGCTCAGTTCAAAGAGTGGGTCTCAAATTTTGTCGAGCTCAGCTCAACGTTCGTCGAGCTCAAATCACTCTAAGGTTCTTCTAGGAAGAACTCAAACCAAAGGTATGTCAGTCAGCAAGGCTACCTTGGCTGTCCTAAAATCCATGAAGAACATTCCATCTATAAAGAGGGCTATTGTTAATGATGTTCAGAGTAAGCCAAGTTCATCTACTAGCATACTCACCTTTCATCAAGCTCTTGCTGATAGAAACAAGAAGAAGTCCATAGTTCTCCCCACTGAACAAGCAGCCAGAAATGGCTTACACACTTCAAAGCTAGTGTGTTCAAAAAAGTAGATACAACATCCATGAATGTTGGTGTTGTGGCAAAATGGGCCACTTTGCCATAGATTGTTAGCACAACCCCAGTGTGCCAAATGCAAGGCAGTGTATTCCTGACAGGACTCCAGTAGGTAGACATATGCATTCTTATTCTAACAAGAACCTAGGACCCAATAGATGTTGGGGTCCTAAGGTAAGGTAATTCTGTTTTGCAGGTTAGTCTAAGTGCTCATCCCCCCTGTGGCACTTGGACAGAAGATGTTCCAAAACATGGATTGGAATAAGGAAGTTACCCTATGATTTATACACCAAGGATAAGGAAGTTGTGTACATTCCTGAAGAAGGGTACAAGTGGTATCAAGTGGCATGGGAGAGCTGGGTCAGTTGTATCTACTCTAGAGATATGCTCTCTAGTCAAGGGGTACAATCACTGTGGGAGTGGTAACTAGCCATGAGCATGGATGAAGGCCAGCTAGATCCAGCCAGCATGAATGTCTGATTGGACAAAGTCTTGCTGCCACACCAGCAAACTAGGAGAAGAACAAGTAGGCTGTACTCATCTCTAAGGAAAGCACATGTAGCTCCTGTGAGAGCAGCAAAGAAGGAGCACATAATGCTCAGCTGAAAATGTTCTTAAGTGGTGATCAGAAAGCTGAATCTAAAGGCAAGTTTATTGCTAAAGAAGGGGAGAAGATCTGGCTCAACAAGAAGTGATCATGGTGCAAGGGAGCTGCTGGGATTAGCTGATGAGAATTCAGCCACTGCTTCAGAACCATAACCTCCAGATAAGTAGATAAGCTCTTGATGTGACATCAAGGCTATAAAGACCATTAAATGGTATCAATACTTAAATGGACTCAAGTGTCCAGTAGAGGGAATGACAAGGATGCTCCTATTGAGGGGGAGCAAGCTCAACACCCTATAAAGGGGGAACATGTCCTGCAGTTGCTGAAACAGGATCAACCTCCTATTGGAAAGGAGCAGGCAGCTGCTGTAGTAGGTCAGCTGTCACAACAGCTGATCAGTTTGTCTTAAGAACAAGGCACCGACTAAGGGGGAGATTATGAGAAGAGGAAGTGATAGCATCCAGCTCAAGTGGATCCCTGGGTCACTCAAGTGCAAAGGGGGCTATCGTGATGTGGTGCATCAATGATATCACCATAGGTGGATGTTGATTTTGTATATACTACATCAGCAAGAGGAACTAGGTGTGAAATAAGCTAAAATGTTGTAGTTTTGTGTTGTATCAATGTATCAACACAGAAGGTATGACTCCTAATTAAGTAGACTGATAAGTAGGATGATTTCCTTAACAGTATCAACATACGACTTTGTTTAGGATCTAGAGATAATCTCTCCCATGATATTTTCTACTCTCTCAATAGATATGCCTATTGAAGAAGACAGAAAGGGGGAGATATGTATGGAAATACTTATGAGGGAAATATAGAAGCAAATTTTGACATGACAAGGTCATGTTGAGTAAGTTCATATTACTGGAAAAGATTTTAGTAAGTATGAGAAATGCAATGAATGACCACATGTTGAGTTATGGTTGGGTCAGTGCATACAGTGAGGCAAGTGCTTCTAGTGGTGCACCATTTAAATATTAAGTAGTATAAAGGAGAGTTCATATTACTTGAGCAATTTCTCAAGTAGTATGAGGATGCACATTGAATGAATGTAGCATAAGCTAGAAGGTGTAGCAGATTATAATCTGAAGCTGCATGAAGCTGTACTGCCTATTTTGGTAATGCCTCTCAGTATTACTGGGTAATCTGCCTTCTTTAAATAGGGAGAGATTGTTGGGTCCAATGCCCACAATGTTCCCTAGATTCGATTTGAAGAGGCATTGTTGGGAATTGTGCTCCTCGAAGATCCTTAGGATTTGAAGAGGCATCACAAATCATGTTAAGTGGCATAATATATTTGATGTGTACTTGAGTTCATGCATACAGGAAGTCCATGATTGGACAAGACAACAAGAAGAATTGGCTGGTAAATTCAAAGTTTGTAATTCTCAGTTAAGATTATGAGTTTAAGAAGTAGTCGAGCTCAGTTCACAGTTCATCGAGCTCAGATTACACATCATCGAGCTCAGCTCGCAGTTCCTTGAGCTAAAACTCAGAAGCTTAAGGTTAGGAAATCATCGAGCTCAGATCACAGATCATCGAGCTCAGCTAATAGTTCCTTGAGCTAAAAATCAGAAGCATTGAGGATCAGAAATCATCGAGCTCAGGATGCAGTTCGTCAAGCTCAACCCACAGATCGTCGTGCTCAGCTCAACAGTCGTCGACCTAAAGTCAGACAAATAGTCTAAGGCAAAAACCGCAGAGACTACTGAGAGCGCTGAGAATAAACTGCTGAGAAAGAACACAACCACAGTTGAGAAGAAGAAAGCGTCGAGACCACTGAGATGAAAGCACTGAGACAAAGGCTTGTCTCATATGTTAAGAAGAAACCGTTGAGACTTCTGAGAAAGAACCGTAGAGACAAAGCCAGCAGAATTCGTGCATGTCCAGAAAAGTGAAGTTTCGTCGAGCTGAGCTCACATTTTGTTGAGCTCATCATAGTGTTCGTCGATCTCAGATCGATGTTAGTCGCGCCCAGTTCAAGTATTTCAGGTAGTTGCAGGAAAGCTACCGTAGCGCCGGAAGCTACTTTTTGTCCTCTTCTAAGGTAGACGGCTCTCACCATACTTGATTGGGCCCACATTCAAATTGTGTTGTTGATTCAAATCAATAGATATAAAAAGAAAAGAGGAGATGAAATTAGGGTTAATAAAATCATGAACGAATAGGAAAAACACAGTGAAGAAAATACGACAGAAAAAGAGGGGTTGGACTTCATCTTCTCTAACATGCTTGAAAGCTTTAGTCCAGCAGAGATAGCCAGTGGGCAAAGGAAGATAGCTGAAGCTATTTCAATTCAGCAAGATAGTTCTCTCCAAAAAAAAGAAGCTGATTCATCCATTCAGCAAACTGATAGCTGCTCACCTGTGCAGCAAAGAAGAAGTTAGTTATAAAAAAGACTCATCCCTTCTACAGAAATATAGCTGGACTAATATCTGCTCAGTCTAGCAAAGTAGACTCAGAGATTTTTCTCTGAGTCAGTTGTTTTACTTTTCTTAATATCTTTTATTGATTTCATGTACGATTCAGTTTATCTGAATCTGAATGTAGGGCACTTTGTGCCTTAGTGGTAGGTGACAAATTTGTCACTGAGGTAGGTGCCCTGCTGGGGTACTAAGGTAATATCTAAAAGTGGATCTGAGCTGCTGGAAGGCTTAAGAGCCTGAGGTAGGAGAGTGTTTCTCTCTGTGGTAGGATCCTTTGTGGATCTGAGGTAGGGATGTCCTCCCAACCTAAGTGTAGGGCTTAACAGACTGAGGTAGGTGACTGGATAGTCACTGAGCTGTAGGTGACAAGTGTGTCTCTGAGTTGTAGGCCTTGGAGGAGGCTGAGCTGTAGGTACCTCGAAGGGTACTGAGTTATAGGAGTGATGCAGCACTCTGAGAGTAGGATTATGTACATGAAGTTGTAGGGCTGAAGAGCCCGAGTTGTAGGCCTTAGAAATAAGGCTGAGGTAGGTGATCAGTGGATCACTGAGCTATAGGAGCTCTGCAAGGATCTTAGGTAGGAACCCTTGTGGTTCTGAGTTAGGGTTCCTAAGTGAACCTGTGTGTAAGGCTGAGGGCCTAAGGTGTAAGATCTAAGGAGCATATTAGTATAGTTTGTGCCTAGTCCAACAAATCAGTTGGATATATGGGAGCGAAAGTGGATGTACCCAATTGGGAAACCACTATAAATCCTTATATGCTTTCTGTGTTGCTTTTATTTCTTTTTTGTATTGCAGGTGTTAAGGACAAGCTCTAGATCAACAAACATATAAATAGCAAAAAGATCTAAGAAGACTAAAATAATTGCAAAGACCCATTCACCCCCCCCCTCTAGGGGATTAGCTAACCTTGAAGTAATAACTTTCAAGTGGTATCAGAGGGAGGTTACTCAAAAAGGATTTAACAATCTGAGTATACCTCCAAGGTTCGCTATAAGATAAAATTATGGGGTCAGGAATGAACTATAAAGAGCTAGGGGCCTTGAAGCAACCCATCTGCAGAAAGGAAGGATTTGGCCTCTAGAAGCAAAGGGCCAGAATGTTCATGGAAGCATCTTACCCTAGGATCTATGTAACAATAGTGGAATTCCCTTTTTTCCCCACAAAGGCTTCCACTATAGATCTAACTCTGAGAGTGCCTAAGGCATATTCAAAGATGGGTAGAGATGAGGTAGTGCTGTCTACCATGGACAAGAGGGCACAAAATATTATAGCCAGTGTCATTGATGACTAAACCTTCCAAAATCTTATACACTGCAAGACCTCCAAGGAAATGTGGGACACCCTTGTGGTCTACATGGAAGGCTCTGAGGAATTTAGAGATGACAGGAACTCCATGCTCAATCAAGAGTATGAAGCTTTCAGGCAAAGCAAATCTGAAAAGTAGCTGACTGTTTTTAAAGGTTCTTTAGGATAGTTAATGAACTAAGAACCTATGGTAAGGTATTCAGCAACTATGAGCTGAATGACATGTTCCTTAGATCTCTCACTAGAGACTGGACACCAAGATTTATGTCATTAGGGAAATGGCTAAGTTGGCAGACACTCCTCCACAAACTTTGTTTGGAAAGCTACTATCCTATGAAATACAGCTGGCTGCTAGACTAGAAGAGGAGAAGAGCAGCCAATCCAAGTCCAAGGAAAGGTCTGTCGCATTTAAGGCAGAAGTCTCAAGTAGCAGAAGGAAAACTCCCTCACCACGAAGGAGGGAAGCTGAATCATGCTCAAAAATCTTAGTCAAGCTCATCAGACAACCACATGTCTGATAAAGATCTAGCTGCCTTCTTAAGGCAATTTCAGAAGTTCATGAAGAAGAAGGACAGGAGGAAAAGGCCATCTTCATCCTCTCACCACAGGAAGTCATCCAAAGATGACAGGTATGCCCCTAAAACTAGTAAACAGATTTCATCTAAAGTCATCTGTTATTTTTATAGCAAGGTGATGCATAAGATCACGGCAGTGAACCGATCGCACAAGTAATATAAAATGGGCGAGTTTTCCCAAGTATCGATCTCTCACGGAACACAGACAGGTGGATTTAATTTCGAGGAGAACTTGAGATTAAATTCCTTAGGTCGGCGTTAACGATGGGGGTTTTGGTAATTGCGGAAAAAGAAAATTAAAATACTAACAACTATTCCTATGCAAAGCCATTATGCGAAGCTTTGCCAGGCGGGATGGAAGACTACAAGGGCCGCTATGCACAGATTCGCGAGGCAGATGGCCGAGTAGGAGAGCGTAAGAACCAAAATTATAGGGTCTTAAGCACCTTTTCGCTATGTACGCTTCTAACAATTGCTAGAACGGCAAGAACGGGTGGATGGCGGGCGGATGGATATAAATAGGCGCACCTCAAGCAGATAACGAATACATATAATCACATAGACATGATTAAATATATACGTTTATTACAATAAGTACACTTCATCAAATACAAAGAGTTCAACTAAGCTATCAACAACAAGAGAGGAAGAGTGTGCGAAATCGACCGGATCTGAAGTCTTGTCGTGGGTTCACTGTTGGAATTGCCGGGTTGTCAATCCGCATCCAAGCTCGGTCCTCAACTGTGTCCTGGGTAGAGGAGGCTGTCACGCACTCCCAATGGACCAATCTTCTTTGTGTGATGAACCGGTGGAGGATGGCACAACTTCTCCAAGCTTGATGGAGAAAGCTAGGTCAAGCCTCCTCTTGAAGCTCAAGGATGAAGGAGGAGGCCGAGAGGAAGCTCCGACTTGGATTTTGAGGTGAAAGCTTGCTCGGAGCACCTCCCTAGGGTGGCGAATGAAGGGGAATGGCGGATCCCTTCGTCGGAGGCAAAAAATGGCGGAATATGGCGAGCTCTCCGAAAGATGCGGAATTAGGGCGAGACGTGCAATATTTATAGAAAGTAGAATTTAATAATGCGCACGATCATGGGCACACGACCAGTGGTCGTGCGCACTATGGCCAGTGATCGTGCATATTGGCATGGCAGAATTAAGAGAAGAAATGGGGTAATGCGCATGAGCGATGGCGCACGACCAGTGATCATTCGCACTATGTCCAATGGTCGTGCGATTAGCCTAGACAGAACTCTAGGAAAAGATGAATAAATGCACATGATCAGTGGCGCACGACCGGTGGTCGTGCGCACTATGTCTAGTGGTGGTGCGATTATCCCAGGTAGAACTTGGAAAAACGGAGAATAGTGCGCACGATCATGGGCACACGACCAGTGGTCGTGCGCATTAGATCTGATGATCGTGCGCAGTATACCTGTTTCCAAAAAGTCCCGGAACACGCACATGGCCCCTGCACCAACACTGATATATGCAGACATTCCAGACAACCACAAAAAAGGATTACAAATAACAAAAGCACAAAAATACACAACCACGAGCCTAAATGGCACTTCCTATGGGAATAAAGATAGGATGAAAAATATACGATAATGAACTAAAAGTGAAGTGCAAGCAAAGGAAAACAAGCCCAGATGTGCCTGAAAATAAGGATATAAAATGTACTCATCACACACCCAGACTTAACTATTTACGCGTACCGAGCAAACAAAATCTAAGAAGATAGGGAAAGTTACTAACTAACAATGAAATTGAAAAAAAAAATACCATGTGAAGTCGCATGCTCGCGTGAGTAAAAATACGATAGAGAAAATTTTAAGTATGCAGAATAGTTTATATTTTTCACAATACGTATCAAAATTTTATCTCAAAAGTATAATCACGGTGAATCATCCGGTCACGCGTAGGAAGAAAGTAGGCAGGCCACTAAGGTGAGCTTTGCCAAAGATCGGGGCTCTGGATCAACTCCAAAGGAATCCACCAATGTCGGGGACCATACGCTTGCCCGTTTACACTCTCTCCACTACACTAGTTCGACTCAAGCACGAATCCGTAGGACTTTAGGATTAGAGATGGGGCTTGGGTTACGGTGAGGTAAACAATGATAAACAGGGAGGCTAAGCACCTAACCCAAATGAGCTATCCTAAAACAAAAGAATCCAACTGCTAACAACAATACAAACGAGTACGCTACACCCCCAAACTTAACTTTTAACATATGGGTGTGCGCACTGCCTACTCCACATACAATCACATCTCCAAAAGGATTTTCAATAAAACCTTTTCTTTTCACTTTTTCATTACAAATATTTTTCTTTTTTCATCTTTTTATTTTTTTTCTTTTTCATCTCAGCAAATATACCTTGGAGCACATCCACATAGTCACAATGAATATCACCAAATCACATCCCAACATGAAAATGTAAAATATTAAAGATCGACTTGGGTGTGCGATTAAGATCGGCTATGAGGCTTCGGTGAAATCATGGTGGAGCTGAATTAAAAGAAAGGGTAGGCACAACGGGGCTAGCGAGGATATGATGTTAGGAATGGTACAAAGCTCAACCAGACCAAAATGATGGCCTACATCACACTCACTCTAGACTAACCATGTACAAATGCTTCGAGAGTAGCTTGGGGCAAGTTCTTAGCTACCAAGAAAGATAATCCTTCCTCCCGACTTGAGCAAAACGAGTCTAGTGACGGCTACACACATTCCTACACTACCGTTTGATTCACACCGAATTCACCAACTTTTGAGTAGAATAAAAAGAATTTACACAAATAGAAAAATATAAAACTATAAGCATACAAAAAAATTTAATCTACTCAAATTTCTACACAAGACGAGAGTAGTTGACTAGAAACACAGCAAGGTCAACATTTTACTCTGTCTCACAATCCTAAGCAAGCACCATAAGTTTCCAAAATCAAACAAAGACACAAGTTTAACTCGTAACACGCTAACAGCTAAGCACACGCTCATGTGGATGCAGTGGTGTGCAATACAATGAACTAAACAAAATAATACTACAAATGCTTCTAGTATGCACATGAAATGTGCACGTGCAAAAGGTAACAAGTAATAGCTCTCCCCCAGACTTAAACTAAACAACACATCATATGATAAAGAAATTAAAATCAGAATGAGCTAAGGGAAGAGGTTATCCAATGCTCAGCTAGTGAGCATACCAGAAGACGCGTGAAAAGTAGAAGCAGGCCCGCCATACGAAGAATCACAACCCCGCCAATACGAAATTGTCATGAATATCTACAGGGGTGAGCTCCGCAAAAACAAAATAAAATATACAAAATACTAAATACTACTAAAACTAAAATAGGCATGAAAATAAAAATACAGAAAATGAAAGATAACTACTGGGGTTACAATCATCCCAGCACGACTTATTAAATTCTATACATATCTAGCTAATGGGCCTATGAAAGGAAAAGTTAACATGCAACTGTCCTAATATCCGTGTCGGTAACGGGTACCGATACGGTGATAGAACAGTAACCCCTCTACTTGAATAATAATACTTGCAAACTGCAAGTAGAGGAAACATAATGTAAGATGAGGAGGAGTCCTGGTCCTCACTCATCTCACACAAAAATCCTTGCCTTGGAAGGTATCATCCACATCAGGGAGACAGCAGGAGGAGAAAGCAATCAATGGAGCTTCCTCAACAGAGGAGGAATCACCCTCCTCGTGAAAGAGGATGCTATCATCCACGACTCGAGCAAAAAGCTCCAAGTCCTTGTGAGGCACCTGCGAAGACTCAACCCGCACGGGCTCAGATATATAAAGGGGATCAAGAAATAAATAAGACGAAGAACTAAAATAATCAATAATAGGGGGAGTGGTCCCGGTCTCACTCCCAGCAGAATCCAGGCATAGATAACCGTCGGTGTCATATGAGTCATGGCGAGGGGGATCCGAGAGCTCGAGGTCCTCGGTGGTGGTTTAGACCTCCGCATCCAACAAGGAAGTGGAAACTTCCTCATCAGCTAGGATCTCCTCATCAACACACCTCGGTGCATCCACATGTTCCAAGATATAATACTCTCCATTAATGAGAATAATATCCTCGTCACACCATGACACAACCTGAGACTCAGAATCACAATCTGGCATTACATCATCAATCGACTCACTAAAGAACAGAGTAGATAATTCTTGCATAGAAGGCGGAAGAACAACAGCATCAGAGAAAATATGTGCAGGTTCCTCCGGGGGTGAATAAATAAGAGGGAAAGAGGGCATGGGGAGAGACGATGCCACAATGTCATCACACCGATCTGCAGCACTGCCAAAATAACATGGTGGTACTGCAATATCAACGTCAGAATCAGTAGAAGCAACTAATTGAGAGGTGGATGGAACGATTCAGATATCCGGCTCGTAGTCCTCCTCCAACTGGCGCTGAAATTCTGCGCAATCTTTCAACACGTGGTCAGTACTACGACAACACAAACATCGTTTTCCATTACTCCTCGGTCTAAGTGGGACCGGAGAGGAATAATAAAAAGGTGAATGCGTAGAAGAGGAGTGACCATAAGACCTGGGTTGGGTGTATGAAGTAACATAGGAAGACGGTGCTCCATACACAGAACCACGAGAATTATGCTCCCAATCTTCAGTGGGGCACTCATCACTACTATGCCTATAATCCCCGCACCATCGGAAATGGATATTCATATAAGAATGCATGGTTCAACCACAAATAATTCACCAACAGAATTTTCTAAGCAAAGAATTAACTACACACTAGCAGATAAAAGAAAATAAATGTCTGCTACTGAAAAATTAAAACTAGAAAAGGAAAAAGGAAAAAATAAGCAACAAAATCTAAAAACTAAAGCAAAGAAAAAAATGAAAAAAACAAATGGAAAAGGGCTTCTATCTCCTATCTCCCTCTCCAAAAACTTGATGCGTAAGATCACGGCAGTGAACCGATCGCACAAGTAATATAAAATGGGCGAGTTTTCCCAAGTATCGATCTCTCAAGAAACACAGCAAGGTGGAGTTAATTTAGAGGAGGACTTGAGATTGAAGTCCTTAGGTCGGCGTTAACGATGGGGGTTTTGTTAATTGCGAAAAAAGAAAATTAAAATACTAACAACTATTCCTAGGCAACGCCGCTATGCGAAGCTTCGCCAGTCTGGATGGAAGACTACACGGGCCACTATGCACTGATTCGCGAGGAAGATGGGCAAGTAGGCGAGCGTAAGAACCATAATTTGAGGGTCGTAAGCACCTCTTCGCTACGCACGCTTCTAAAAATTTCTAAAACGGCAAGAACGGGTGGATGGCGAGCGGATGGATATAAATAGGCGCACCTCAAGCAGATAACGAATACATACAATCACATAGACATGATTAAATATAGACGTTTATTACAATAAGTACACTTCATCAAATACAAAGAGTTCAACTAAGCTATCAACAACAAGAGAGGAAGAGTGTGCGAAATCGACCAGATCCGAAGTCTTGCCGTGGGTTCACGGTTGGAATCGCCGGGTTGTCAATCCGCGTCCAAGCTCGGTCCTCAACTGCGTCCGGGGTAGAGGAGGTTGTCACTCACTCCCAATGGACTTGTTTTCTTTGTGTCACGAACCGGTGGAGGATGGCACAACTTCTCCTAGCTTGATGGAGAAAGCTAGGTCAAGACTCCTCTTGAAGCTCAAGGATGAAGGAGGAGGCCGAGAGGAAGCTCCGACATGGATTTGGCGGTGAAAGCTTGCTTGGAGCACCTCCCTAGGGTGGAGAATGAAGGGGAATGGTGGATCCCTTCGTCGGAGGCGAAAAACGGCGGAAGATGGCGAGCTCTCTGAAAGATGCGGAATTAGGGCGAGACGTGCGATATTTATAGAAAGCAGAATTTAACAATGCGCACGATCACGGGCGCACGACCACTGGTCGTGCGCACTATGGCCAGTGATCATGCGTATTGGCATGGAAGAATTATGAGAAGCACTGGGGTAACGCGCATGAGCGATTGCGCAAGACCGGTGGTCATGCGCACTATGTCCAATGGTCATGCGATTACCCCAGACAAAACTCTAGGAAAGATAAATCAATGCACACGATCAGTGGTGCACGACCGATGGTCGTGCGCACTATGTCTAGTGGTCGTGCGATTTTCCCAGGAAGAACTTGGAAAAACGGAGAATAGTGCGCACGATCAGGTGCACACGAGCAGTGGTCGTGCACATTAGATCCGATGATCGTGCACAGTATACCTGTTTCAAAAAAGACCCGGAATACGCACATGGCCCCTGTACCAACACTGATATGTGCAAACATTCCAGACAATCACAAAAAAAGGAGTACATACAACAAAAGCACAAAAATATACAACCACGAGCCTAAATGTGCACTTCCTATAGGAATAAAGATAAGATGAAAAATATATGATAATGAACTAAAAGTGAAGTGCAAGCAAAGGAAAACAAGCCCAGATGAGTCCGAAAATAGGTATATAAAATGGACTCATCACAAGATTGGACATGTCATTGCTGACTGCCCAGTCAGAAACAAGGAAGAGGATGAGAAGAAAAAGAAGAAGCAGCACCATCACCATAAGGTCAAGAAGAAGGAGAAGTCCTTTGTGGCTAAGAGGGAGAGAAGCTGGATAGGTTCTTCCTCCTCAGAATCTATAGATGAAGAGGAAGAAGCCTATATAGGGCTGATATCTATTGCTATAGATCCAGAAGAAGAAGAGGATTATCCTGCTGTCAGGATAGGGATAAGTGCCCCTCTTTCACACTTTGACAGTGACAATGTGGAGGATGAAGAAGACTGTTGATGCCAAGGGCTGATGGCAATAGCTGAAGAGGAATGAAGTCAGGCAGATTTAGAATCAATCAAGGTACAACCTCTATCCATTCCTTCATCTTCCTATGACTATGAAACCAGTCCAGATACTGGTGCATCTTCATCCTCTGATAAAGATTGCTCAGAATCTGAGACTGATGTCAATCAATTGATTGATAAGTATGGACTGCTCCTAAATGCTCTAAGGGAGAGAAAAATTCTTATCAAAAGGCAAGCTAAGGAGATTGATGTCCTGAAGCCTTATAAAACTCTTTATAACAATAAATCTATTGAGTTTTATAAGATAATCCATGAGGTGTCTGAACTCAAGAAAAGTCTTGAGTGTTAGACCAAGCTTATAGAAGAGAAGAATAAGCATATCAGATATCAGGAACAAAGCTTCACAGAGAGATTGGGGATTTTGATTAACCCTTCCCAGTCACAGGGTAAGTTTCCAAAAGCTATAACCAGCCAAGTCCCTGGGATGCAGGGTATTAATCACACTAATCATCATTTCAAATCGGAATTCCCTAATAAGGTGATAGTATTTCAAAAGGTGAGGTCACCTTCTAAAATTGTCAAGGTTGCACCTCCCTTTGAAGATCAGTCAAATGTGTGCTCTACCAGTGGGGTAAAGACACATGATATTAGAAGGAGTGATGTTGTCCACTCTAGCCATAGGGTTCAGGATAAGTTCTTTAGATTTGGATCCAAACATCCCTTATCTAAGGAAATGAGAGAGTTCGCATGATAGTAGACTCCAAAAATACATCTGGCCCATATTGGACAAGCTATATTTAGTTCCTAAGCACCTTCTGTAAGACCCCCCCCCCCTCCCGGAACACAAAACACGGCACGAGAGGGGTCTTATGCCTAGAACAGCCACTTTGCGGTAACAGTAACACTCGGGCAAGCCTGTACCACAAGACACCTATTCTGCCGGCTACAACCAATATCATACATTGCCAACCCAACAAAAATATAACACAGAAGTCAAATCCACACAAAGCATATAGTCCATAAAATCATAAGTAAAGAAGCTACAACAAGCTTCTAATATTAGAGTACGTAAACAGTTTTGTTCCCAAAAAGGGGTACAACAAAACTTCTCACACTCACATCTGTAACTAACGGTAGTGACAATACCGTCCCCTCATGCCCTCTCGTCCCGGCCTGGCTATCCTGCTGCATAATCTGCTGCTCTACCTGTGGGGTTTCCTCCTAAAAAGAAAGACGTAGCAATCGTTAGTCATAAAGACTAAGTGGCTTCACATCCACTCCCCCGACGACTCCTCGGGATCGGGCGGAGAAAGGAACAGGGTACAAAATATATGAAACATAGGTACAAGCAGGTGGTATATCACAATGTATATAAATCAGAGTAATAAATGAGCAACATCCTATTCTAGCAATTCTACCATCTACAGTAGCATAAGAGTATAGATCTATAAAAGAAAATAACTCAACTTATATGAATGCCCATACAAACATATAAGTTGAGAATTGTTTAGGAGTAAGTAACTCATCGTATAGGAGTGCCCATACAAACTTATACGATGAGGATCTTGTGTATGCAATGAAGTGTAATGACATGTATGCAATGTAATGACTCACCCATGATCACGCACATGCAATCGCTATGTCGACACATACTTGCAGTTCCCACTTTTCGAGCAGGTAGCTAACCTCTCAGGAATCAACCGTCGTATCCAGATGGTGACAGTAGAGCGGGCATCTACACTACTAGGTTGGTCTTCACACTACCTGGCCTAGGCCTCCATACGCCTCAACGCTAAGAACACAACAACAGAGCTCATATGCGTACTACAGCTCAGCGGGTGTCTCGGGTAGATGTGCACCGAGATCCTAGCCCCGAACTAGCCTATGGTGTGACACAGAAGGAGCCTCGGAAATGAGCACGAGGACTAAGCCCAGCTGTACACTTGGCACAGAAGGAGCCTCGGGAAGTGAACACCGAGGACCAAGCCCAACCGCCCTAGGTCTATCTGTCAATCCCCATCGGTATGACGATTGGCGATCCCGTAGACCTGCCAGACTATCCTTAACCCGAGATTACGACACCGCGTGTCGACTCACACCGCATGCAATACAACCACATCGTGGAACGAAAGGAGCCTCGGAAACGAGCCTGAGGACCAAGCCCAACCATCCACTTGGAACAGATGGAGCCTTGGGACATGAACACTGAGGACGAAGCCCAACCGTCCATTTATGAATCTTCCCAACGTTACCAACCAGTGCGATCAGATATCCGTACTCACACCTTTCACAATTTGGTGCCCAAGGCACCTCAAGGGTTTACCACAAACACAGGTGGCGAACCACATCATATAATGGACCATCTTAGACTCCCTTATATGACAAGCCTCAAGACCATGATTACGTCTAATGCTATTATCACATAACTTTAACATCACCACTTATTACTCCTTCACCTAAATCAATCATTTGTGTGCACATGATTTAATCATCCGATTATCAACAACACGTGTTCATAACAACCAACACGGAACAATTACCCAAACTCTAGTAAATCTTATTATTGAACGCTTACTCACCCTTCGTTCACTAACCCCCACCAAAGTCGTTTCTTTCAACCACATACCATTTCACCATTTATTTACGTGGGGTCTATCCAACAAGGTCATCATGCATTTACTTATCCCAATTAGGCATATTATGATTTGCCGACAAATTAACATCAGATTTTTACAAAACCTATTCCGAGTCTAAACCCAACTATACACTAACCAAGGAATTTCAGGTGCAGAACACCTGCTGGATAGCAATTTCAATCGGAGATTCCCGTGGCTACAGAAATCCGGTGAGTGCGTGTAAACCCTAGATGGAAATTTCTTTCCATGCGCTACAACTTTCATGTTCAGTCTGCAACCCAGATCACACTGTATCACACAAGAAATTGGATCCAAAGCCTGCTGCGTACAAAATACAATTTCTACACGCATAGTCTGACAGCCCTCTACTTCGATCAAACATTACTGCGGCTACAGACTTCACCTGAAGGCGTGTAACCACTCGTTGGAAAGGTAATTCCAAGGGATACGACTTTTATGTTTAGTCGAAAGCATAGATCTGGCTAAATCGTGCCTGAAAATAGCCAAGAAGGGCGCTGCGCGCAGAACGCAGATTTCTACAAGCATCTTGAGGCGGAATGAACGACATCGGTTCATCTTTCTCCTCAAGCCGATCCTCCCAAATCATAACCAGAAGTTCCTCCACCCTTATTCACCCTCTTAAGGCCATTCCTCTTCACGAAACCACCCCCATCATTACTTTGAAGGAAGGGGAGGTTTAAGATGACTAAACCTTAGAATACAAGTTCTAGCATGGCCCTCCTAGAAACCTTCATCTCACACATCAAGACTCATTTGAGTCGATGTCACGCCTAAGAATAACTATAGATTTAGCACCAAGGGAGAGGGGAGGAAGCTCACCTCATTTCCAGCAGTTCCACCATTTCCGGCCATGGATCTTGTCATTCTTCTCGTCGGCTTCCCTTTTCCTTGACGGCGGTGGCGATTCCTCACGGAGTTTGGTTGGCTCCAGCAAGTTCTTCCCTCCTCTAGAAGTTTTCTCCAGAAGATGTGTCTTTGAAGAGAATGAAAACGGTTAGTGTTTCATTTTGCCTTTTTATTCAGAAGTGACACGGGTAGGGACACGCCCGTGTCCTTACCCGTGTACTAATCAGGCGAAACGGCATTAACGATTCGACTGCCGCTTCGTGCACATACACGGGTACTGATACGCATGTGTCTGTACCCGTGTCCTGGTGACACGACCATGGTTCTGCTCGTGTCTATACCTGTATCCTGCTCGCGACATATTTCGTCGATCTTGCCTCGACGCACACGGGTAGAGACACGCCCGTGTCTCCACCCATGTCCTTCTCTGGACAATCCTGCTCATCACTCAATGCCATACCACTCAACACCACGACAAATGGGTAGGGGCACGCCCGTGTCTCTACTCGTGTCCGTCTCTGGACAATCCTGCGTATCACTCAACGCTATGCCACTCAACTCCACGACACATGGGTAGGGACACGCCCGCGTCTCTACCCGTGTCAAACTCAAAACAGGACTCAATGCCATTCTCAAGACCACCCAGCATAACTTGAGTTCTAGAAGATGCACACGGGTAGGGACACGCCCGTATCTCTACCCGTGTCCTACATAGTCCAAACTTCTCTTTTCCCCACAAGTGCACGCCGGATCTCCTGCACTCTCTGAGCCTAAATCAGCTCTACTGACTCAAAAGTGCCACGAGGGGCCTAACGCAAATCGGGATGTTACAAATCCTATAAAAAAATAAAAGATTTCATCCTTGAAATCGGGTTAAGGCTACGGGGAGAGAAAAACATAAAATGAACATAAAATAAAATATGCTTTTAAAGGTTACCTTGATGAAATAGCTCCGGGTAGCGCTTTTGCATCAAGTCCACCGGCTCCCACGTATGCTCCTCTTTCCCATGATTGGACCACAACACTTTTACATGAGGAACACTTTTGCGGAGCAAAATCCTCGTCTCGTTGTCTACTATCCGCACCGGCTCTAGTCGCACCAACCTATCAGTCCCAACTTCTCCGTCAGTGGTTGGGACATATTGTTCTGGCCGCAACAATGCCTTTCAGAGTGACGACACATGGAATACGTCATGAAGATTCTCTAGCTTCGACGGTAACTCTAGCTGATATGCCAAAGGGCCAATCCTTTCCAATATGATGTAGGGCCCGACGTACCTTGGGCTGAGCTTCTTCACACCACGTACCCTAGATACTTCATGCATCGGCCTGATCTTTAAAAATACCTTGTCGCCCACTTGAAATTCCACCATCCGGTGCTTTGCATTATAATATTTTTCTTGGCGACTTTGAGCCTCGAGCATGCGGTCCCGAATTTGCCTCACAGTCGCATCAATATTATCTATGTATTCAATTACCAAAGACTTCAGATGTTCATCCTGCACCCAACACAAGGGTGTTCTACACCTTCTTTCGAAAAGGGCTTCATAGGGTGCCATCCCGATGCTAGCTTGATGGCTGTTGTTGTATGATAATTCTACGAAGGGTAGGAGCCTTTCCCACAGCTCTCCTCTATCCAACTCACACAACCTCAATAAGTCTTCCAATGTCCTGATATTCCTTTAATATTGCCTGTCGGTCTGAGGGTGAAACGCTGTGCTGAAGGTATGGTGCGAACCCAAATATGCCTGCACAGCCTTCTATTCCCTAGAGTTAAACTGACCATCCTGGTCAGAAACAATTGTCTTTTGCACGCCATGATACCGTACAAATTGTTCCACAAAAAGGCGTACCAAAACATCCACGTGTGCTTCTTTCTTCATAGGTACGAACCGGGCTACATTCGTAAAGCGATCAACGATTACCCATATCGAATCATTCCCTGAGCGGGAGCGAGCCAAATCGTGGACGAAGTCCATGGAGATATCCTCGAACTTCCACACGGGGATGGGAAATGACTGAAACAATCCACCGGGGCTCCTACATTCTTCCTTCACCCTTTGACAGGCCTCGCAATGCGTAACAAAATGTCTTACGTATTTCTTCATTCCCAGCCAACACATGGTCTTCCGCAAGTGGCGTACATCTTAGAAATCCCAGGATGCACAGAATACTGAGAGCCGTGTGCCTCTCTCAAGATATCTTCCCGAATTTTACCGCCCTTGGGAATGTACAGCCGGCCACGGAAATGAACAAGGCCGTCCTTTAAAGAGTACTCGCTAGTTGTCCCATCTTCAACAGACTTTATTGCCAGGGCCAGAGCCTCATCCCTTCCTTGCTCTACCCGGATATGGTCTCGAATATCGCAAACTATGCTCATCGTGGTCAAGTACTCTGTATACCCGTCAGGTTGATCCTTATACACTAAGGTGATCTCCATCTCCTCAAGCATCCGAGCTAACTCCATACGCATCAACCGGTACTCGGGGCTTATTTTCGGTATCTTCCTGCTCAAAGCATCGGCTACGAAATTTACATTTCCGGGGTGGTAGTTCAGGGTGAATTCATAATTGCACAAAAACTCAGACCACCGCCGCTGTCTTAGATTCAATTTCTTCTGGGTATGGACGTACTTTAAGTTCTTATGATCCGAGAAGATTTCGTAGTGTACGTCGTATAGATAGTGCCTCCAAATCTTCAATGTGAACACAACTGCTCCCAACTCCAAATCATGTACTGGAGAGTTGATTTCATGCTTCTTCAGTTGTCGCAAAGCATAAGCGATCACATGCCCGTGCTGCATCAATACCGCTCCCATTCGTTGATATGATACGTCCGTGTAAACTTAAAATCCTTCCTTCCCGGATGGAATGGCTAAGATGGGTGCGGATGTAAGTCTGTCCTTTAGTTCTTGGAACGCAGCTTCACATTGGGGTGTCCACCTATACAAAACACCTTTCTTTGTTTGGGAAGTAAGAGGAAGAGAAATCTTTGAGAATCCCTTTACGAACTTATGGTAGTATCCGACAAGTCCAAGGAAACTCCGCACGTCGGCCGCTGACTTCAAAGGCGACCACTCTTTCATGGCACGCACTTTGGCCTGATCCACAGCTAGCCTAGCCCCACTGATCACATGACCCAAGAAAGCAACCTCCTAAAGCCAGAATTCACACTTGCTGAACTTGGTGAACATGGCGTGCTCTTTTAACTTCTTCAGTACTAAGGCTAGATGCCCGGCATGTTCTTCCACCGTCTTGGAGTAGACAAAGATTTCATCGATGAAAACAACGATGAAGACATCTAGGTAGGGCTCGAACACTTTGTTCATCATGCTCATGAAAGCTGATGGGTCATTTGTGAGCCCAAACGGCATCACCGTGAACTCATACAAGCCGTACCTTGAGCTGAAAGCCGTTTTCTGAATATAATCCTCTTGTATTCTCAATTGATAATACCCCGAGCGCAAATCTAGCTTGGAAAACCAATGCGCACCCACCAGTTTATCGAACAACTCATCGATCTGAGGTAAAGGATAGGTTTTCCATACCGTCAGTCGGTTGAGGTCCCGATAGTTTATGAATAATCGCAAGGGTTCCATCTTTCTTCTTAACGAATAAAACAGGGGATCCCCAAGATGATGAGCTGGGGCGAACAAACCCTGATTCTACCAACTCTTGCAGCTGAACTCTAAACTCGTCGAGTTCCTTCGGGGCTATTCGGTAAGGAGTCCTGCAGACAGGCTTGGCACCCGGTACTAACTTGATTTGAAAATCTACTTCTCTGTGTGGGGGTAATCCTTGAAATTTCTCCGTAAATACTTCGGAGAAATCGCGCACCACCCGCACATCCTTGATATCCAATACCAACTCCTTCAGTTCAAAATAAATCATGAAAACTTCATCCCCCTTCATGTGGGATTTTAAAGCCTGGACTGAAGATAACATTGTACGGGGCGCGAAGTTAACACCTTGAAAAATGACCTACGAGTCTCCATGTCTCAACGAGATCCTCTTATGCGCACAGTCAATCTTCGCATAGTGCCAATCCTTCCATTCCATGCCCAAAATGAGGTCGAACTCTGACATTCTCAAGACTATGGCAGGGGTGTCGAAGAGCTTTCCTTCAAGGAGAACCTCAAACTCGCACTTTGCGATTGCCATCATCTTCGATCCGTCTAGAAGGCACACCCTTCGAGCAGTACCAGTGAAGTATTACACTCCATCTATATCTTTGATGAAGTATTCAGACACAAAAGAGTGTGAGGCACCGATGTCGAATAACGTATAGGCCGATTTCCGGCCGGCCATCACGGTGCCTAAGTGTTAATAATAATTCTCAAGCTAGGAGTCTAGTATATCTTAAGCAACTTTATGGTATTTATGAAAATAAAATGACTAACTGTAATCATACCTGCAATCACCTCCTGAGGGTTCCGCTCTTGAGTCATGTCCAAGGCATATATCTGATCCCGAGCAGGCCCGGGGTTTCCTCCTCGTGGTCCTCGTCCTCGAACACGCATGTGCCCCCGCCCTCGAGGAGCTGCTGGAGGGAAAGCGAGAGGTGCATTTCCAAATAGTTGCGGGTAGTAGCATCGAATGTGGCCCGGTTGGTTGCATTCGAAGCACACTGTCTCCTGCCGCCCACCGGGTTGCTGAAATTGTTGAGGTGGAGGCAATGGTGGCAGTTAAGGAACCGAGCGCTCCATTCTAAAATTCTTGGAGAAACGCCTGCCACCTCTTCGATATCCTCTTCCTCCTATATTATCAAATCTCCTTCTATTGTTGGGGCCGTCTTCCATCATGCCCTCAGCTGGCCTCTTACCACTTACCAAGTGGTCTGCTTCCAACCTCTTCGTCATGTCAATAATCTCGGCTAGACTAGAGTCTGCTATAAACAAATGGGCTTGCCTTAGGGGGTCTCGCAAGCTATTATAGAATCGTTTTGTGTATCCTCTATCATCCAACTCATAAGAGTAAGCAAATCTAGCCAAGTGCTGAAACTCCCGTTGGTATTCTTTCACCGACTTGGACCCGTGCTTCAGTTGCGAAAACCACTCTTCAAGATCATCCCGAGCGGCTGAGGGGATGAAATGCTCTAAAAAGGCTTCAGAGAATTCACTCCAACTGATATCCATGTACACTCGTCCTTGAAAAGGGGAGCCCGTGAGGGACTTCCACCACCTTTTGGCGTACAGCTCTAAGAGTGTCACTACAAGGGTCACGCCATGTTGTATGGGCACCTTATTCCTGCCAACAGTTCTTGTACAGTGTTGAGCCATTATTTTTTACGCACTACCGACTCTGTCCCAAGGTAAGCAGGAGGGGATAGAGCTCGGAGAGTGCTTAACCAATTGGATTCGGACCCTGCTATTGTACAGGGGCTTGCTGGGATTGAGACCTGAAGGCATCCAGGATAGCTGTGAGCGTTTGCCCCAGCTCTGATTATTGGAATTGTGTAGGTACGAACGGGGCGGGGGTGCCCTCACTGGCTCAACATGCACTTAAATCTACGCATAAGGTACAAACTTAAGGTTAGGTCGACTAATCTAAGGTCAAAGATGGACAAACTTAGTGTGAATTACATATGGGCACACCACTGCTACCGCTAAGTCAGTTTGTCCGCAAACTGACTAAATGAATGGGGGTTGTACCATTGTTGAATGAATTCTTCAGTTCAGGATCATAGCAATCTGATACCATTTGTAAGACCCCCCCCCTCCAAGAACACAAAACATGGCACGAGAGGGGTCTTATGCCCAGAACAGCCGCGTTGCGGTAGCACTAACACTCGGGCTAGCCTGTACCACAATACGCCTATTCTGCTGGCTGCAACCAATATCATACTTTGCCAACCCAACCAAAATATAACACATAAGTCAAATCCACACAAAACATATAGTCTATAAAATCATAAGTAAAGAAGCCGCAACAAGATTCTAATATCAGAGTACGTAAACAGTTTTTTCCAAAAAAGGGGTAAAACAAAACCTCTCACACTCACATCTATAACTAACGCTAGCGACGGTACTGTCCCCTCAGGCCCTGTCATCCTTCCCTGGCTGTCCGGCTGCATAATCTGCTACTCCACCAGCGGGGTTTCCTCCTAAAAAGGAAGACGTAGCAACCGTTAGTAATAAAGACTAAGTGGCTTCACATCCACTCCCTCGGCAACTCCTCGGCACCGGGAGGAGAAAGGAACAGGGTACAAAATATATGAAACATAGGTACAAGCAAGAGGTATATCACTATGTATATAAAGTAGTGTAATAAATGAGCAACATCTTATTCTAGCAATTCTACCTTCTACAACAACATAAGAGTATAAAGCTATAACAGAAATTAACTCAACTTATATGAATGCCCATACAAGCATATAGGTTGAGGATCATTCAGCAGTAAGTAACTCATTGTATAGGAGTGCCAATACAAACTTATACGATGAGAATCTTGTGTATGCAATAAAGTGTAATGACATGTATGCAATGCGATGACTCACCCATGATCACGCACATGCAATTGCTATGTCGACACAGACTTGTAGTTCCCACTTTTCGAGCAGGTAGCTAACCTCTCGGCATCATCCGTCGTGGCCAGATGGTTAAAGTGGAGTGGGCATCTCCCATACTAGGGTGGTATCCACACTACCTGGCCTAGGACTCCGTACGCCTCAATGCTAAGAACACAACAGCAGAGCTCACATACGTACTACGGCTCAGCGGGTGTCTCGGGTAGATGTGCACCGAGATCCTAGCACCAAACTGGCCTATGGTGTGACACGGAAGGAGCCTCAAAAATGAGCATGAAGACCAAGCCCAACCATTCACTTGGCATGGAAGGAGCCTTGGGAAGTGAACGCCGAGGACAATGCTTAACCGCCCAAGGTTTATCTGTCAACCCCCATCGGTGTGATGATTGGCGAGCCCGTAGACCTGCCACACTATCCTTAACCCGGGATTACGACACTACGTGTCGACTCACACCGCATGCAATATAACCACATCGTGGCCTGGAAGGAGCCTCAGAAACGATCCTGAGGACCAAGCCCAACCGTCCACTTGGCACGGATGGAGCCTCGGGACATGAACACCGAGGACCAAGCCCAACCGTCCATTTATGACTCTTCCCAACGTTACCAACCAGTGAGATCAGATATCCGCACTCACCCCTTTCACAATTCGGAGCCCAAGGCACCTCAAGGGTTTACCACAAACACAGGTGGTGAACAACCTCATACAATGGACCATCTTAGACTCACTTATATGACAAGCCTCAAGACCATGATTACGTCTAATCCTATGGTCACATAACTTTAACAACACCACTTACAACTCCTTCACCAAAATCAATCATTTGTGTGCACATGTGTTAATCATCCGATTATCAACAATATATGTTCATAACCACCAACACGGAATAATTACCCAAACTCTAGTAAATCTTGTTATTAAACGACTAATCACCCTTCGTTCACTAACCCCCACCAAAGTCATTTCGTTCAACCACATACCATTTCACCATTTGTTTACGTGGGGTCTATCCTATAAGTTCATCATCCGTTGACTTATCACAATTAGCATATTATGATTCACCTACAAATTAACATCAGATTGTTACAAAACATCTTCCGAGTCAAAATCCAACTATACACTAACCCAGGAATTTCAGGTGCAAAACACCTGCTGGATAGCAACTTCAACTAGAGATTCCCATGGATACAGAAATCGGGTGAGTGCGTGTAACCCCTCAATGTAAAGGCCTTTCCGTGGGCTACAACTTTCATGTTCAGTTTGTAACCCAGATCAGAGTGTATCATACAAGAAATTAGCTCCAAAGCCTGCTGCGTACAGAATACAATTTTGGCACGCTTAGTCTGACAGCCCTCTACTTCGATTAGACATTCCCGTGGCTATAGACTTAACCTGAAGACATGTAACAACTCGTTGGAAAGTTAATTCCAAGGGCTATGACTTTTGTGTTTAGTCAAAAGCCCAGATCTTTCCATATCTTGCCTAAAAATTGCCAAGAAGGTCGCTGCGCGCAGAACGCAGATTTCTGCACGCATCTTGAGGCGGAATGAACGACATCAGTTCATCTTCCTCCTCAAGCCGATCCTCCCAAATCACAACCAGATGTTCCTCCACCCTTATTCACCCTCTTAAGGCCATTCCTCTTCACGAAACCACCCCCATCATTACTTTAAAGGAAGGGGAGGTTGAAGATGACTAAACCTTAGAACACAAGTTCTAGCATGGCCCTCCTAAAAACCTTCATCTCACACATCAAGACTCATTTGAGTCGATGTCTCGCCTAAGAATAACTATAGATCTAGCACCAAGGAAGAGGGGAGGAAGCTCACCTCATTTCCAGCGGTTCTGCCATTTCCGGCCATGGATCTTATCATTCTTCTCGTCGGCATCCCTTTTCCTTGGCGGTGGTGGCGATTCCTCACGAAGTTTGGTTGGCTCCAGCAAGTTCTTCCCTCCTCCAGAAGTTTTCTCAAGAAGATGTGGCTTGGAAGAGAATGAAAATGGCTAGGGTTCAATTTGCCTTTTTATTCAGAAGTGACACGGGTAGGGACACGCCCATGTCCTTACCCTTGTATTGCTCGGGTAAAACGGCATCAACGGTTCGACTGCCGCTTCGTGCACATACACGGGTACAGACACAGCCGTGTCTGTACCCGTGTCCATGTGACACGGCCGTGGTTCTGCTCGTATCTATACCCTTGTATTGCTCGGGACACATTTCGTCGATCTTGCCTCGATGCACACGGGTAGCGACACGCCCGTGTCTCTACCCGTGTCGTTCTCTGGACAATCCTGCTCATCACTCAATGCCATGTCACTCAACGCCACGACATAAGAGTAGGGACATGCCCGTATCTCTACCTGTTTCCTTCTCTGGACACTCCTGCTAATCACTCAACGGCATACAACTCAACGGCACGGCACACGGGTAGGGACACGCCCGTGTCTCTACCCATGTCATACTCAAAACAGGCACTCAATGCCATTCTCAAGACCACCCAGCAGCACATGAGTTCTGGCAGATGCACACAGGTAGGTACATGCCTGTGTCTCTACCCGTGTCCTACACATACCCAACTTCTTTTTTCCCTACGAGTGCGTGTCTGACCTCCTGCACTCTCTGAGCCTAAATCAGCTCTCCTGACTCAAAAGCGCGCACGAGGGGCCTAGCGCGAATAAGGACCAGTCAAGCACACCAGTCAGATAACAATGATTCAATTATCCCTCACAATCATCTGCATTGTAAACTTAAGTAGTCCTTCCTCTCAAGCCCAAAATAATATATAAATCAGCGCATAATAGAGTTATCAATAAAACTGACTTATTGGCTTGCTTGGTATCCATCATACTTGGAATAAATAAATTATCTGTACAATGATGTTACAAATAGAATATACACCCATACTGTGAGGAAAACTACAAATTAATCAGGCACTAAATCCCCGGTATCATAACAAAAATCGTAAGCGCAATCCATAAAATGTAAAAATGATTATTTTGTTAATCAAATGAAAAAGTAATTAGACTTTTTCATTACATATATAAATGCGACAAGTAATGAAAAGCCACATCGCTCTCAAAAACTTAACCCTAGCCGTCGAGACTGAAACTTTCTTAGTGTCTTGCCGCTCTAACTCAATGGCGCCAAAGATCTCAAAGGAGCTCGAGGAGGGCTATGAAATTGTGAGGAATGGATTCAGTCATGCCTCACTAGAGATTAAGGAAATATTGAGAATGATTGAGACCACGGGTTTGGAGTATGCTCTCTCTGAACCTTCAACCATTCTTAGAGAAGAAGTAGTAGAACTTTTCTCCAACGTCAAGGTGTCGTCCTCTCAAAACTCACTAAAATCTAAGACTGGTGATATCAAGATTAAGATAAATCCAAAGAGACTAGGCAAAGCCTTTCATCTACCCACCGTCAACCCTAGCGAGGAAGAAGAAACCACCATCATGGATCGAGACAATGCTCTTAGGTGGTGTGAATACATTGAGGCCAAATCTGGGTCTTTGAAAAGGAAATTCTTCAATCAAAGAGGGAAACTGCTAGCAGATATAGTAGGGAAAGCCTTCATTTGCAAACCTAGATCACATGACACCATCTCCAGGTCAATGTTTGATGTCATGACCAGGATAATCTTCAATAAGCAGACTTTTTGGTCATCAGTCATCTACCAGAGAATAGTAGTGATAGTTTTACTTTCAAGACAACCTAAACACCTAGAGGGGGGTGAATAGGTTCTAATGCTTGTTAACACTTTTTGGCAGAATTCAATCACAGAATTAAAACACACAGCACAGCAGTCACAGAAATTTAACCATCACAGATTGCACACTGTTTTATAGTGGTTCCCCAAGGTCTGGGTACATCCACTTTCCCCCTTCACCTATCTAGCAGTATGCTAGATTTGGCCAAACTTCCTCTTTACTCAGATCCACAGATCCAATAGCTCAGAACCTGAAAAGGTTCCTACAACTCAGGCTCAACAGCCCTACCTCAGCCTTATCACAAAGCCTACAACTCAGAGAAGAACCTTCTCCTACACTCAGGCAAACAGCCCTACCACTCAGAGATCAACTCTCCTACACTCAGCCTTTATAACACAGGCTTACAACTCAGATCTGTATTGACAGATCCTACAAAAATTAGAAAAGAAGTTTTTAATGTCTTGCCTTTGTTGAGAGAGAAAAGAACAAGACAATTCTTGATCAGCTGATGAAATCAACTGAATCTGAGCTTTCTTCAAAGCTTCTTGAATCTGAACTTAGCTGAGTTGATTTCCAAACAGCTTCTTGAGAAACCAATGATGGCTTTCTTCTTCTTCTTCACGTGGCTGGATCCCTCTCTATCCAACACCTTTGATGATACTTCTGAATTCTTGAAAGAACTCTACTTAGATCGATCTTGAGATCGTCTTCTTAGATCTTCTGATGAAGATCTTCTTTAATGCCTTGCACTTTCTTGAAGAGAGGACTAGTATCTTAACTTATGTGTTGATGAAGAATTAATTTCCTCTTATGTATTGTATATGTTTCTTCTTCTGAATCTGTCTATTTATAGATCTTCTTCATGGTAACCGGCTGTTCCGATTTCTAACTGACTTCTGACAAGTCTGACAACATTAGTTAACCGGCTGCAACCCACAGCTGTCAAGTCTTCAAACAGATCCTGTGCCTTAGTCTTGGACAACAAAGTGTTGAGACAGACTGTCAGAAAGTGTCGAGACCAACTGTCTATATGTGTCGACACAAGTGACTTTGGTGTCGACACAGCCTTTGATGATGTTGACTAGTTTGTCTTTAAGTCGACACTGCTTCTTCAGAACTTTATCTTGAGAATGAGTCGACACAGAGGATTTGTGTCGACTCAACACTTCATCTTTCTTCAGAAAATAACTTGGTCTTGACTTTGCAGTGTGTCGACACAAGTCCTGTGTATCGACACAGTTGTTGTAGATTCAGAACTTAGTATGTGTCGACTCTGCCTTCAGGTGTCGACATAGTTGAGGTCGACTATCTTTCTGTGAGTCGACACTGCTTCCCAGTGTCGACACAAATGTGGTCGACTATCTTTCTGTGAGTCGACAATGCTTCCCAGTGTCGACACAAATGTGGTCGACTATCTTCCTGTGAGTCGACACTGCTTCCCAGTGTCGACACAAATATGGTCGACTATCTTTCTCTGTGTCGACACAGCTTCCTTCAAGTGTCGACACGATTATTCTGAAGTGTCGACACAATTTCTTCAGGTGTCGACACATGGACTTAGAATAATTTCCTGTATTCTTTAATACTTCTTCACCTGAACATGTCAACTTAAAACAACATCAAATACACCTTGATGTATATCATTAAGCTAAGTTAGGCTTCTTCAAATCAGGTACACATTTTTCAATGTACCCAACAATCTACCCATATTTGGAGAAGTCATAACCCTTTTAGTTAATGATATACACCATTTATAACAAATATAATATGATGATGTATGACATTACAGGAATACTTAATATAAACAAAATATTAACAATTCATCATACAGTGAACATGAATATATGATTCCAAACAAAATTTTGTTTATAACTTGGTAATGTTTGATTACAGATGTTTACATTGAATGATTAAACAAAACATTACAAAAACACTTTTGAAAGAACTTAGAACTAAGACTGATCAGGCTCTTTTATGACAATTCCTTTGCCAGATTGGATTTGAGCCTTCACAGGAGCTTCAGCAACTTCAGCTGGCTTCTTGCCTTTTAGCTCAGCATTCTTCTGTGCTTCTTCCTTGAGCCTTTGCCTTTCAAAGTAATGAAAGGGCTTTGGAAAGTACTTGCTCGGCTCCTGAGCATCTGGTGGCAGCCTACCCAGCTTGGCTTTTCTCCTGAACTGTACTATAGCTTCTTGCCTAGCTTCATGCTTTTGCCATTCCATTTCATTATACCACTTCCCTCTATCATATACTTGGTCCTTTACAGCCTTCCATGCAGTTAGTATAATATTTCTTGAAGTAGGGCTCCACTGCTAAAAATCTGGCTTAAGTTCAGCCTGCTCTCTAAATCTTCTCTTGGATAGTAGAGCATCTTGCTGTTCTTGCATGTTGGCATCAGGCTTATCAACTTTTTCAATAACAACCTTGGTAACCTCCTTTGGAGGACTATATGTCACAACCCACATTTTCTCCGAATTAAGAATTATCAGAGTAAGAGAAAACACGCGTCGTGATGCCACGTCAAGCAGGGGATAACTGCTGACGCTCAGGCAAAACTAACTACCAACTTAATGAAAGAAAATCATGTGATTAATGATTAGAAAATTAGTTATAATTAGAGTCCGTATCCTTCGGCTCAGTGGATCACCTAGTCCACAAAAGAAAAACTATATTTATACGCTGCGGAAAAATACTTTATTTAGATTTGACATCCTAAGGAGCGCATAAGGGTTCCAAGAGAACCGCTCATGCTATGCAAGACCCTACATTTAATTTATATAATATATAAGAAAACGGTCTTTATACGTGATTTGGAAAATAGTGATTACGCTTTATAAAACATGCTGATCATGAGTTTTATTTATAATAATAATTATAGTTTAAAAATAACTAGCAACCTAGCATAAAACCTTCTCAGAGCAAGTAGACTATCTCCAGAAAAAGGTAGCAGCAATAGTATATATCTAGTACAAGGTAAAAACTACCAGTGGGCGCCAACAACCTGACACGAACCCACAAGCACAAATATATGTCTGTAAGAAAGTACTGAAAACAACCTCACTAACAAGGTAAACAGAACTCCAAAGACCAAGAGTCCACCAACAACACCACCTCCAACTAGCCACCAGACTGGCTACAGCTCAGAACCTGAGGCATTCCAAAAGAAAACAGAATACCTCAGCAAGCTAAACAAAGTAAAACTGCATGAAAGAGTCAACCAAAAGGGGAAAAGTACCAGAAAACATGCAGTAGAAAGAGTCACAACTGTCCAAAACAGGACCACAATAAATGCACAACGTGCAAAGAAACAGCAACGACCCAGCCCAGGAACCACATCCTGCAGGGACTACTAGGCTACCAAGAGCCAAAAGTGCTGCAAACTACCAAGGAAGAAACTTCTAACACCCTAAACTGTGGGAAGTGATAGTAGCAAAAACAACAACGAGGAACCGGATCGAAGGCAAACGCAGTCCCCCAATCCACCATGTCCAAGTCAAAAGCTCGAGGGTCAACACGTGAAAACACAAGGGACCTTCCACCCGACATGCCCAGCCCGTACCTGGAGCAAGAAAAACATGGGTGGCCTTGGCTATATCACACAACTCCACCCCCATAAAGAGCTACAACCACCACTACTAACCACGACCCACGATTCGGCCTTTAGGAAAATAAAGAAAATCGGCCGACAAGGAAAACCCAGAAATACAACTGGAAATCCACTCGGAAACGAAAGACAATGTAAAGGAAGAGTGTTGAAATAAACCAACACGACTAGGCGTTGAGTGAAACCCACTCAGTGCCTACCTAAACTTTGGCGTTGAGTGAGCTAGCCTCACTCGCCGACAAAATAAAGTCATTACCCACAAACCCGCTAAAGAAAACGGAGCTCGACGATAGTCGAACGACCAAGGCAGAAGATCCAGAACTCGAGTAGTTGCCTGCCACTTGAGTATCTAAACTCCCGCACTCGAAACCAGCTAAAATCGCCTAGCAACAGAAAATATACAGAGCGCACAATCAGTGACGCACGATCAGTGGTCGTGCGCACTCATCGGCTGATGATCGTGCAAAACGAACCTGGAAAACCTGAGAAAAACCTAGCAACTGCGCACGATCAGTGTCGTACGATCAGTGGTCGTGCGCACTGCTTGCCAGCGCTCGTGCGATCTACGAGACAAAACTTTGGAAACTGAAAATTATATGCGCACGAACAAAGGCACACGACCAGTGGTCGTGCGCCCTAACGGTTAATGACCGTGCGCGGCTAACCTGTACCGTTTGGAATTTCCCGAACGACACCGGAACGCGCACCCGACTCACGCAACTGCAATGGCAGCAAGAAACTACCAACGTCGCGCACCACTACTATACAAACTATGCCTAATCATTCGAGTAAATACCTTAACGAAAATTGGCAACCACACCCCCCTCCTAACTCTCCCTCTCGGCTACACCCGAACCAGAGCAACAATCAGAGAAAAGGAAAACAACGGCTCCACGCCGACAATTTGGATTCCAATCATCACAAAAATAGGGGGGTTTCAGTAGGAAGAACTAAGCCCTATAGTTAGCAAGAAAATGAGAACAATAAGGCGTCTAACCTGGGCTAACCGGGATTTCAATTTCAGCAAGTAAAATCGAAAAAAAAACTTGGCAAGGGCAAGAATACCACTTGCCTCAATTCACAGCGAAGCTTTGGACTGCTTTCCTCCTCTTCGCAAGAATCAAAACGGCCGCAACACCTAGAACAAAAACTCGGCCATTAATGGCGGAAAGCTCCAAAACCGAAAATTCCAATCCTCGCAAAACTCTACGAAAATCGAATTTCTTACCGTAGGAATGAAGGTCTTGACGAGAGCAATCTGAATCCACTCTCGGAATCGAATTCCGTCCACAAACGCTCCGGGAATCGGCGTCCGAAGGGAAGGGTAGGCGGTTTCTCCGTTCTCTCGTACAGGGCCGGCGGTTTCAAGCGGGGAAGAAGATGAATCGGGGGTTTCATAAACTATATATATATATATATAATTATATAATAATATAATTAATTACAAAATTACATAAAGCACCAAATCGACGCGAAAACCGATCTACCTCGGAATTCGACGAAATTCGCACCGTAGCTAAATACCCACGCTACGAACACAACGGCGAAGTCGAAATTAACTTTCGACGAACAGAACTCGAGTTATACCCAAATAAAGCCAAACACCAACATCCCCCCGAGAGGCCACACCGGGTCACCCAAAATGACTCGGCTTGCTAGGGAGATCTTGCCAACAGGCTACAGAATAGGGCACTCAGTTCTAAGGAGTTAAACCACACTCCACAAAAGGCACAAGCCACGGAAACGCGTCATCGTAACGCCAAACGAGAATAAAAATAATCGCTGAAAAAAACGGGGCGTTATAGTCACTCCCCCTAAAAGAAAGTTTCGTCCCGAAACTTTACGCACAACCCTCCTACTAAAGAAGGAAAAGTAACAAACAGAAGTTACAAAGGGAAACATACCGATCAAATCAGTGAAACAGGTGAGGGTACGCCCACCTCATGGCCGACTCTAGTTCCCAAGTCGCGCTCTCCAAATCCTGATTTTTCCATAGAACTTTCACCATCGGTATGGACTTCTTTCGCAGCACACGCTCCTGAGTATCCAAAATACGAACTGGCACCTCAACAAAAGAGAGGTTGGGCTCCAACTGGGGCACAACATCCAAGAGTTGCCCACTGCTGCGCACACACTTCCGCAATTGGCTAACATGAAAAACATTATGAACACCAGGGAAGTTCGCTGGCAAATCCAATCTATATGCAGACACACCAATCCGCTCCAAAATCTCGAACGGGCCCACATACCTTGGGTCCAATTTCCGATTTTTACCAAATCTCTTCACACCAACCATTGGAGAAACCTTGAGGTATACATGATCCCCTACTAAAAACTCCAAAGCAGACCTACGCCGATTGGCGTTCTTTTCATACCTCTCCTGAGCTAAACGAAGCTTTTCACGAATAAGCTTCACGGCGACTTCCATCTCTTCCAGAGCATCTGGACCCAACAAAGGCTTCTCACCAACCTCGGCCCAAAACAACGGAGTCCTACAGCGCCTCCCATACAAAGCTTCGAACGGAGCCATCTGCAAGCTTTCCTGATAACTGTTATTATAAGCAAATTCCATGAGTCGCAGACGCTCATCCCACGCTCCACCGTGGTCTAAAATATAGCACCGGATCATATCCTCAACAATCTGATTGACCCGCTCCGTCTGCCCATTGGTCTGAGGGTGGTACGCAGTAGAATACCTCAGACCCGTACCCAAACCCTCCTGCAGACTCTGCCAAAAACGAGAAGTAAACCGGGAGTCTCGATCAGAAATGATGCTAACCGGCACACCGTGGAGTCGGATGACTTCATTCAAGTACAACTCCGCTATCTTCTTCATCGGGTAATCAATCTTATATGGCACGAAGTGAGCACACTTCGTCAATCTATCCACTATAACCCAAATAGAATCAAATCCTCTCGGGGATTTTGGCAAACCCGTAATGAAGTCCATAGATATACTCTCCCACTTCCAAGTCGGGATCTCTAACGGAGTCAACTTACCATCAGGCCTTCCATGATCGGCCTTCATACGCTTGCAAGTGTGACACTCAGCAACAAATCGGGCTATATCTCCTTTCATACCATACCACTAGGCAATTTGCCTTAAGTCACGGTACATCTTCGTAGATCCTGGATGGTAGGCAACGCTGGAACCATGAGCCTCACTGCAAATCATACTCCTAATGTCCCCAACAGCGGGAACGCAAAACCTGCCGCGGTACTTCAAAGTACCCGCATCATCAATAGCAAAATCTGGCAACTCTCCCTTCTCTGTCCTGATGAACAAGTGCAACAGATCCGGGTCGTCCTTCTGGTGCAGTCTGGTCAAAGAAATCCAGGACGGCTCTGCCACTGACAAGCTCTCTGCAAACTACAGCATCCCACTGAAATATCCATAAGGAGGAACTCCTCAACTAACCGATCGGCGGAGAGGTTAAAGATCTTTCCCGTCTTTCGGCTCAGGGCGTCGGCCACCACATTGGCCTTGCCCGGATAATACTGGATTTCTACATCATAATCCGCCACATACTCAAGCCACCGCCGCTGACGCAGATTCAACTCCTTCTGCGTGAACACGTACTTCAGGCTCTTATGGTCAGTAAAAATCTTGCACTGAGCCCCATAAAGTAAGTGCCTCCATAACTTCAACGCATAGATAACCGCTGCAAACTCAAGGTCATGCGTAGGATAATTCTTCTCATGAGTCTTCAACTGCCTTGACCCATAAGCAATTACTTTTCCATCCTGCATTAATACGCATCCCAGACCTATATGCGAAGCATCCACATACACATCATAATCCACGCCCTCAGTAGGAAGGGTCAGAACGGGAGCAGTACACAATCTCTTCTTTAGCTCCAGAAAAGCTTCTTCGCACTTCTCGCTCCAAACAAAAGCCACATTCTTCTGAGTCAGCTTGGTCAAAGGTGCGGCTAGAGAAGAGTAACCCTCCACGAATCTCCTGTAATAGCCAGCCAACCCTAAGAAACTTCTGATCTCCTTAGGAGTATTCGGCCTACTCCAATCCATCACTGCTGCAATCTTTTCTGGGTCAACCGAGATCCCATCCTTGTTCACCACGTGGCCTAGAAAAGAAACCTGAGGCAACCAAAATTCGCACTTGCTCAACTTGGCGAATAACTTGTGGTTCCTCAACTCTGATAGGACCAAGCGCAAATGCTGCTCATGCTCCTCAGCACTGCGAGAATAAACCAACATGTCATCAATGAAGACCACCACGAACTTGTCTAGGAAATCCTTGAATACCTGATTCATCATGTCCATGAAAGCTGATGGTGCGTTGGTCAAACCGAACGACATCACCAAAAACTCAAAGTGTCCATGCCTCGACCTAAACGCAGTCCGTGGAATATCTGCCTCACGGATCCTGAGCTGATGATAGCCCGAACGAAGATCGAACTTGGAGAACACCGTGCTACCACGCAACTGGTCAAATAAATCATCGATCCTCGGCAGAGGGTACCTGTTCTTGATAGTGACCTTGTTCAACTCTCTATAGTCGATGCAAAGCCGCATCGACCCATCTTTCTTCTTTACGAACAAAACAGGAGCACCCCAAGGCGACGAACTCTGCCTGATAAAACCTTTAGCCAACAACTCATCTAACTGAATTCGCAACTCCTCTAACTCACGAGGGGCCATCCGGTACGGCGCCTTAGCAATAGGACGTGTACCCGGCTCCAAATCAATAACAAACTCCACATCCCGCTCAGGAGGGATACCAGGAAGATCATCAGGAAAAACATCGGCGAAACCACGAACAATAAGAATCTCCTCCAAGCGTGGCACGCTAACAACGGTTCCAACCGCCGAGACTAAACAAACACAACAATCCGAAAGAAACAATCTCTGAACACATACCGCAGAGAGAACAGGAGAATCCTGACACGGATCAGCATACACGCTGCCGGGCTGACCGTCGTCCCTGATGAAGTCCAAGCGCTTTCCTTTGCACTGAATGACCGCATCAAACCGAGAGAGCCAGTCCATGCCCAAAATGACATCGAAGTCCTCTAGATCAATCATCTTCAGGTCCGCCTTCACAAGAAAATCCCCCAACAAAATCGGGCAATCCAAAATACCCAAATCTGACAACACAGATTCACCAGAGGGAAACTTGACACGGAAGGAATCCCGAACACGATCTAGAGACAACCGATGACGCTCCACAAAGGCTCTAGCCACGAACGAGTGGGTAGCGCCGGAGTCAAACAGAACACGCGCCCAGCGGTTCTTCACCTTAAATTTCCCTATAGGAACGCACAAAGCTAAGGAACTAGCACAACAGTACCGCAAATAATCTAGCAACTAAACTACCAGGCTAGAAGGAAAAACAACAAACAACTAACCTGAGATCACCTGGGTCGAAGTCTGAGCCTCCTCAGAAGAAATCACGTTCAGCTTCCCTTTTCCCTTGTCCACACGCTGAGGTGGAGGTAAAGCCTGTAACGGAACTGCAGGAAGAGCTGACTGGACCTGAGGACACCTCGACTTGATGTGTCCTTTCTGCCCACACTGAAAGCAGACTTTATCCTTGGTCCAACACTGGGCCGCATCATGGCCGGATCGCTTGCAAACAGAACAGGAGACATCTCTCCTAGGAGCACCCTGAATCGCATGAACCTGCTCCTTCTTCTGAGCTGCCGCCTTCTTGAAATACCTCTCGACAGGATGGCCTGACCGGCCACAAAAACTGCACACCACCCTGCTCCTTTTTCCCAGAACAGCATCGGGTACCAGGGGTTTCTTCTCCTCTACCAACTTCCTCTTATCCTTCTTCAACTGCTGGCCTCTGCTCTTCGCCGTCTCAATGGCCTCAACCTTAAGAGCAGCCTCTACAACTCCAGCATAAGTCACTGTCCCATAAGCACTGGTCCAACTGCTGCACCTCACTCCTCAAACCACCGAGAAATTGCTTAACTCGATCAGCCTCAACGCTGACCAATCCAGGGGCAAAACGGCTCAACTTACTAAACTCTATCTCATACTCACCCACCGTGAGCTGCCTTTGCTTCAGATAGAGGAAATCATTCATGAGGCGGTCACGCTCAACCGAAGGCAAGAACTTTCTCAACAGCATCTCCTTGAACACTTCCCAAGAGCACCCAGCTACCAAGCTCTCCTTCTCTCTCAGCCACCAACTCTTAGCCAACCCTTTGAGCTGATAGGTGGCTAACATCACCCTCTGAACATCTGCAATCCCTGAGTACGAGAACATCTCCTCCATGGAGATCAGCCAGTCGTCCATCACCATGAAATCTGCCTTCCCGTCATAAGTGGGAGGGCTCAGCCTCTGAAACTGCGAGATGAAGGCCATCTCTGCTGGCACCACCACTGGAGGTCTCAAGGGTGCAAGAGGAGGAGGAATAGCTAACCCCCCAGCAGGAACTTGCGCACCCTGAGCCTGACCTGCCACAACAGCCACCAAAGACTGAATCTGGGCTTGCACATCCTCTAACTGCCTGCCCATAGCTTCGCTACTCAAACACAGACTCTCGATCACCGCATCATTCTGAGCTCCAGAAGATTCACCCTCAGACAGGGGAGTCGATCGAGTCGCAGGACGCCTATCCATCCTAAAAATCATTACAACGCAAATCAGATCCAACTCCAACGACTAGAACCGATTACCAGTACAGACAATACATATGTAGATATAGACTTAAAGCTGCTAAACTTGCTCTGAGAGTTTATCTTCTTCACAAAAATTAGATGATATGCCCTAACCTAGGATGGTTAACCACCACCTTACTAACTCTTGTGCCTAGATCGGATGCATGAATTTATGTTAATTTGAAAACCCATGTGTGTACATATGTCATCCTGCAAATCTTTAGCTCGGCGCGTTGTGCTTATGCAATGTTATGATATGTATGTTTGTGTTATGCATTCTAAAAAGGCCCTAATGCATGTTATGAGCGGCGTACATATGAAAATGTTATGCATCTCATACTACATAACATTCTCATGCAACGAAAAAGAAAACGTGCTAGTCGCAGCTATGTGGTGAGGTTATGCATCCCATACTACATAACCCTCACATATTGCCCCTATGGTGGATCCATATACGAACACATATTATGCATCCCATACTACATAATATGCCCCGTATACTTCATGTTATGCTATGAGTGTAGTGTTCGTGCTTTTGCCAAGACGTGTTGATGACATATCGGTGTGTGAATGACATGATGCTGAACCACTAAAAGCATCCAAGGAAGGTTGCTCAACTAACTTGTCAAGCTACCTCGCTCTGATACCAACTGTCACAACCCGCATTTTCTCCGAATTAAGAATTATCAGAGTAAGAAAAAACACGCGTCGTGATGCTGCGTCAAGCTGGGGATAACTGTTGATGCTCAGGCAAAACCAACTACCAACTTAATGAAAGAAAATCATGTGATTAATGATTAGAAAATCAGTTATAATTAGAGTCCGTATCCCTCGGCTCAGTGGATCACCTAGTCCACAAAAGAAAAACTATATTTATACGCTGTGGAAAAATACTTTATTTAGATTTGACATCCTAAGGAGCGCATAAGGGTTCCAAGAGAACCGCTCATGCTATGCAAGACCCTACATTTAATTTATATAATATAAGAAAATGGTCTTTATACGTGATTTGGAAAATAGTGATTACGCTTTATAAAACATGCTGATCATGAGTTTTATTTATAATAATAATTATAGTTTAAAAATAACTAGCAACCTAGCATAAAACCTTCTCAGAGCAAGTAGACTATCTCCAGAAAAAGGTAGCAGCAATAGTATATATCTAGTACAAGGTAAAAACTACCAGTGGGCACCAACAACCTGACACGAACCCACTAGCACAAATATATGTCTATAAGAAAGTACTGAAAACAACCTCACTAACAAGGTAAACAGAACTCCAAAGACTAAGAGTCCACCAACAACACCACCTCCAACTAGCCACCAGACTGGCTACAGCTCAGAACCTGAGGCATTCCAAAAGAAAACAGAATACCTCAGCAAGCTAAACAAAGTAAAATTGCATGAAAGAGTCAACCAAAAGGGGAAAAGTACCAGAAAACATGCAGTAGAAAGAGTCACAACTGTCCAAAACAGGACCACAATAAATGCACAACGTGCAAAGAAACAGCAACGACCCAGCCCAGGAACCACATCCTGCAGGGACTACTAGGCTACCAAGAGCCAAAAGTGCTGCAAACTACCAAGGAAGAAACTTCTAACACCCTAAACTGTGGGAAGTGATAGTAGCAAAAACAACAACGAGGAACCGGATCGAAGGCAAACGCAGTCCCCCAATCCACCATGTCCAAGTCAAAAGCTCGAGGGTCAACACGTAAAAACACAAGGGACCTTCCACCCGACATGCCCAGCCCGTACCTGGAGCAAGAAAAACATGGGTGGCCTTGGCTATATCACACAACTCCACCCCCATAAAGAGCTACAACCACCACTACTAACCACGACCCACGATTCGGCCTTTAGGAAAATAAAGAAAATCGGCCGACAAGGAAAACCCAGAAATACAACTGGAAATCCACTCGGAAACGAAAGACAAGGTAAAGGAAGAGTGTTGAAATAAACCAACACGACTAGGCGTTGAGTGAAACCCACTCAGTGCCTACCTAAACTTTGGCGTTGAGTGAGCTAGCCTCACTCGCCGCCAAAATAAAGTCATTACCCACAAACCCGCTAAAGAAAACGAAGCTCGACGATAGTCGAACGACCAAGGCAGAAGATCCAGAACTCGAGTAGTTGCCTGCCACTTGAGTATCTAAACTCCCGTACTCGAAACCAGCTAAAATTGCCTAGCAACAGAAAATATACAGAGCGCACGATCAGTGACGCACGATCAGTGGTCATGCGCACTCATCGGCTGATGATCGTGCGAAACGAACCTGGAAAACCTGAGAAAAACCTAGCAACTGCGCACGATCAGTGTTGCACGATCAGTGGTCGTGCGCACTTCTTGCCAGCGCTCGTGCGATCTACGAGACAGAACTTTGGAAACTGAAAATTATACGCGCACGAACAGAGGCACACGACCAGTGGTCGTGCGCCCTAACGGTTAATGACCGTGCGCGGCTAACCTATACCGTTTGGAATTTCCCGAACGACACCGGAACGCGCACACAACTCACGCAACTGTAATTGCAGCAGGAAACTACCAACGTCGCGCACCACTACTATACAAACTATGCCTAATCATTCGAGTAAATACCTTAACGAAAATTGGTAACCACACCCCCCCCCCCTCCTAACTCTCCCTCTCGGCTACACCCGAACCAGAGCAACAATCAGAGAAAAGGAAAACAACGGCTCCACGCCGACAATTTGGATTCCAATCATCACAAAAATAGGGGGGTTTCAGTAGGAAGAACTAAGCCCTATAGTTAGCAAGAAAATGAGAACAACAAGGCCTCTAACCTGGGCTAACCGGGATTTCAATTTCAGCAAGTAAAATCGAAAAAAAAAACTTGGCAAGGGCAAGAATACCACTTGCCTCAATTCACAGCGAAGCTTTGGACTGCTTTCCTCCTCTTCGCACGAATCAAAACGACCGCAACACCTAGAACAAAAACTCGGCCATTAATGGCGGAAAGCTCCAAAACCGAAAATTCCAATCCTCGCAAAACTCCACGAAAATTGAATTTCTTACCGTAGGAATGAAGGTCTTGACGAGAGCAATCCGAATCCACTCTCGGAATCGAATTCCGTCCACAAACGCTCCGGGAATCGGCGTCCGAAGGGAAGGGTAGGCGGTTTCTCCGTTCTCTCGTACAGGGCCGGCGGTTTCAAGCGGGGAAGAAGATGAATCGGGGGTTTCATAAACTATATATATATATATATATAATTATATAATAATATAATTAATTACAAAATTACATAAAGCACCAAATCGACGCGAAAACCGATCTACCTCGGAAATCGACGAAATTCGCACCGTAGCTAAATACCCACGCTACGAACACAACGGCGAAGTCGAAATTAACTTTCGATGAACAGAACTCGAGTTATACCCAAATAAAGCCAAACACCAACATCCCCCCGAGAGGCCACACCGGGTCACCCAAAACGACTCGGCTTGCTAGGGAGATCTTGCCAACAGGCTACAGAATAGGGCACTCAGTTCTAAGGAGTTAAACCACACGCCACAAAAGGCACAAGCCACGGAAACGTGTCATCGTAACGCCAAACGAGAATAAAAATAATCGCTGAAAAAAACGGGGCGTTACACTATACATATCCTGAACTTGCTGATCAATCATATCAAAATCAGGAGGAGGGTAAATGACTTGGGCAATCTCAGGTTGATTGCCTTCAAGTAGACCTGTTTGAATTCCTGACTCAGCCACCATAGCATCATCACACAAAGGTGGATATCCTAATGTGGCTCGAATACTATTTGTCACCCATTTGGTGTGCTCTGAGCCAGCATGAACTAACAACCTCTCCCCCTTTATGACTTCTCTGGTAATATGATCTCTTAGATCATCCTTCTGAAATCTGATCTGGCCATCTAGATAATTCACACCATCTTTAAAATATGGTTTCAATTTCTGAAGTTTGTCAGATATTTCCTTCTGAGATGTAGTGATGGCAGATTGAACTGAAGCTATAGCTTCCTTTAGTTTCTGATCAAAAACTTCCATCTCTTTTGCTCTTGCTTCAGTCATCCCTGCAGTAGCCTTTGTGAACTCTTCAAGAATTTCATGGTGAGATTCAGTCAAATTATCATTCATCCTCAGCTGATTCTCCAAAACATAACCTTGCTTTAAAGCAATATCATCCACTTTAGTGAGGATAGACTGCTGTTGTTTAGCCAAAAACACTACAGCATTACCTCCCTTATTGAAGCAATCTATCATCTCCTTCTTATTCATATTTACTTCAAATCTAATAGATTTAATATCTTGAGCCAAGTCAAATTGAAGGGATTTATTGCTCTCATCAACATACTTTTCCATTGCTAATCTCTGCTCATCCAACTTAACTTGCAAATCGACCATGAACTTGTTGTAGTTAAATTCAGATGTAGATTGGTGAGTTAAAGTTTGGAGTGCCTGCTTATAACTTTGGGTCCTTCTCTTGAAGACTATGAGCTTTCTCTTCTTAGCCAGTCGGGCTTCTGCATTCTCAGAATCAGATGAACTTTCAATTTGAACTCTGTCAGGAGAAGGAGGAGGAATATCTGTCTCAGTTCCATGTTGTTCAGCCTCAACATGCACAGGCTCCCCCTCAACTACTTGCTCCTCCTCAATTTCTTGCTCTATCTCCATGTCTAGTGCCTTTTCATTGTCTTGCTCCTCCTCTACTCTATCAGTAGCAATTTCAATATTAGGAAATAACTCATCTAGAGTGTATTCCTTCTGAGCTTGAACAGATGTTGAATCATTCAGATCTGTAATATTCAAATCTTTTGATAAATTAATTTGTTCTTCCTCTTGCACTTGTACAGACATCTTCTCCCCCTGCACTTGATCAGTATTTGGAATATCCTGGGCAGGTGAATACACTTGTTCCCCCTGCACCTGTACAGGAATAGAAATATTAGTAATGTCCTAGATAGAAAAAACTCACTTTCTCTCCCTTTACCTGTTCAGAAGTAGATACATTCTGGGCAGGAGAGTGAGCTTGCTCCCCCTGTATCTGTGCAGGAATGGTTTCTTTCTGAACTTGAGTAGACTCAGGCTGATCTTCAACCTGCTCTCTCACTTGCTCTTCTTGATGCTGGGCAGTGCCTAGATCATGTGTAGGGGATCTCATAGGGGTGTCCTGCCTGCTCTCATCAGGAACCTCTTTAGACAGCACCCTACCCCATCTTGAAAATAATCTCATATCCATCTTCCTCATGTGATTAATCTTGGACCCAGGCAGTTGTTACATAACCTCAGGGATCACTCCAGTCAAGTATAAACTCACAATTCTAGCCAGATTTGGCTTCTTGATTCCTTCCTTAATCTTATCAAATACTACTGCAGACCAGTCAGTTGGAATTATAAACACAATTCTGGTCATTAGGCTAAACATATAGGCTGAAATCCTATCATGTCCACCTGGTTTGCACAAAATCACTTTGCCAACTACTTCAGACAAAAATTTTCCTTGTTGATTCATTCCTTTTCTGTTGAAAGCAGCTCCAATCTTCAGGGTTGGATCCAATCCACACCATTGGAGAGCCTCCCTTGACTTAGAAGCAGGGACTTCTTCTTCATTCTCAATGATAGGTAATTGGAGAATCTTTCTTAAACTTCTTGGAGTGATTTTCACCTTTGACCCATGAACTGTGGATTTGATCTTGAGACCATCTGAATCTACTGATGCAGAGGTAAAGAATTCAAGCACCTCCTTCTTCCATATCTTTGAAGGTTCAGAAACTAGAAACTCTATTCCAGATTCGGAGATTAGAGTTATAACCCTTTGAATATCTGTCGGGGCATCCGCAAAGGCATTGTGTACCAACTCATATCCTTCGTTGATGTTATCTTCCACCTTTGGTGCCATTGATCAGATGAGAAAGCTTGAGAGAAGAGAGAGAGAGAATGTCGACACAGGGTTTCAGTCTCGAAAACCTTGTAAGCGTGTCGACAGAATAAGTTCTTGACCTATTTATACCTTCTATTGAAAGAAGATCAAAAGACGGGCAAAAACAGTCTATATGTGTCGACATAGATGGAGTGTGTCGACACAAACTTCAATTGTCTTGATAGCAAGTCTGTCTACTATGTGTCGACACCAATTGTGGATATGTCGACACCTGAGAGACATAGTAGAGCATCAGAAATTCTGTGTCGACTCTTAGGATAAGTGTCGACACAAAATCTGTAAGTGTCGACACCACTATTCTGGTGAAGTCGACACTACATTCCTGGATGAGTCGACTATTTGTTTCTTAAGTGTCGACACAAATTCTCTGTGTCGACACATATTCTCTGACTAGTCGACATGACTTCACTAAGTCGACACATTATCACTGAATGTGTCGACACTATTTTACTTAGCCAATTTCTGTTTTTTATTTTTTTTGTCAATATCACTTGTAAGTTTGTTGATAAGCTAATCAATTGTAAGCATGCCTAATTCAATTTTAAATTTATTGAATTTTGTTTCATCCAGTGGCTTAGTAAATACATCTGCTATTTGATAATCTGTTTTAACAAATTCCAATGAGATGTTTTCTCTTTCTACATGTTCTCTACGAAAATGCTATTTAATTTCTATATGCTTAGTTCTACTATGAGAAACATGATTATTAGCAATAGAAATTGCACTCTTAGAATCACACAAAAGAGGTGTTCTACTTACTTCAATACCATAATCTTTAAGTTGATGCTGTATCCACAATAGCTGTGCACAGCAGCTGCCAGCAGCAACATATTCTGACTCAGCTGTGGATATTGCCACACTGGTCTGCTTCTTACTACTCCATGATATCAATCTTCCTCCCAAGAATTGACAAGTACATGTTGTACTCTTTCTATCCTCTCTACAGCCTGCAAAGTCTGCATCTGAATAACCTGTTAGTAGAAAATCTCTATTCCTAGGGTACCAAAGGCCTAGATTAGGTGTGCCCTTAAGATATCTCAGAATCCTTTTGACTGCAGTATAATGAGATTCTTTAGGGCAGGCTTGGTACCTAGCACAGACACATGTAGCATACATAATATCTGGTCTACTAGCAGTGAGATATAGTAGAGAGCCAACTATCCCTCTATACAAAGATTCATCAACAGGTTTACCTGCATCATCATTGCATATAGGCATACTTATTCCTATAGGAGTTCTCATAGTGGAGGATGACTCCATACCATACTTCTTAATTAATTCTTTGGTGAACTTAGACTGGGATATGGACAGGCCATCATCAGTCTGTCTTACTTGGAGTCACAAGAAGAACTTAAGTTCCCCCATACTGCTCATCTCAAACTTCCCTTGCATAAGTTTGGCAAACTTTTTACAAAGGTTGTTTTCAGTAGATCCAAAGATTATGTCATCAACATAGATCTGAACTAAGATGATCTTACCTTTGGATTCCCTAAGGAATAGAGTTTTGTCTATTTTTCCTCTATAAATTCTCAATAAGGAAAGTAGACAGGGTTTAATACCAAGCCCTTCGGGCTTGCTTTAACCCATACAAAGCTTTCCTAAGCTTATAGACATAATCTGGTTTAAGAGTATCTACAAAACCTGATGGCTGCTCTACATAGACTTCCTCTTTTAAATCACCATTCAGGAATGCTAATTTCCCATCCATCTGGTACAGTCTGAAGTCTTGATAGGCTGCATAGGCAAGGAACATTCTGATTGCCTCCAGCCTTGCTACTGGGGCAAAGGTTTGATCAAAGTCAATCCCTTCTTCCTGCCTGTATCCTTTTGCAACCAATCTTGCTTTATTCTTCACTATTATTCCACTCTCATCCAATTTGTTCCTATAAATCCACTTTGTGCCAATTATGTTGTGGCCTCTTGGTTTAGGAATAAGCTCCCAGACATTGCACCTTCTGAATTGATTCAGCTCGTCTTGCATAGCATCAGTCCAGTGCTGGTCTTGGATGGCTTCTTCAAACTTCTTAGGTTCCATTTGAGACAGGAAAATTGAATGCAGGTCTGTGCTTTGATTTCTGCTTCTAGTCTGCACTCCCTGTCTTGGATCACCTATAATCTGATCAGCTGGATGATCACTTAAATGTCTTGTATCTGGAGGAAGACCTTTCTTGTTGAACATCTCCAGCTCCTTCTTCATGCTGAACCTCTTGGTTTTCATCAGCTTCTATTGAGTCTTGTACTCCCCCTGGACAGTAGCCTTCATTTTCCAATGCTCCATCTTCCTTTGATGCTTCAGCAATGGAGAGCTTGTCCATTCTTTTACTTATACCTGTTGAATCATTTGATCTACAAGACAACTCACAGTTGATTAATCTTGTTTCATCAAATACAACATGAACAAACTCTTCTATAACTTGAGTAGTCAAGTTGAAGACTCTATAGGCCTTACTATTTGAGCTGTACCCAACAAATATCCCATCCTGGGATTTGGCAGCAAACTTAGTCAAATATGACTTGCCATTGTTAAGTATATAACACTTGCAACCAAAGATCCTAAAGTAGGATCGATTTGGTTTTCTGCCTTTCATAATCTCATAGGGAGTCATTTTATGGCTTTTGGTGATTGAAGCCCTATTGATTACATGACAAGCAGTGTTTACTGCCTCAGCCCAGAAATATTCTGGAAGAGAGGTGTCACTCAATAGTATTCTACCAGCTTCAATTAATGTTCTATTCTTTCTTTCAGCAATGCCATTTTGCTGTGGTGTTCTAGGTGAGGAGAACTCTTGGAAAATCCCAAAGTCTTCACATAACTTTGTCATGCTTTTAGATTGAAACTCAGTACCATGGTCACTTCTGATTTTGACCACTGTACTATTCAGTTCATTCTGAATTTGCTTCACAAAATTAAGTAAGACACTTGGGGTTTCTGATTTCTGTCTCAAAAAGAACACCCATGTAAATCTAGAATAGTCATCTACCACCACAAAAGTATAGAGTTTCCTACCTAGACTATGAACTGGCATAGGACCAAAAAGATCCATATGTAAGAGGTATAGGCACCTCACAGAATCCTTGTTTTCAAGGCTTTGAAAGGAGGATTTTGTCTGCTTGCCCTTTTGACAAGCTGAGCATATTTCTTCCTTTATACACTTAACTTGAGGACCATTCCTCACTAACTTTTTGCTAAAGAGTTGGCCAATTGTCTTGTAGTTAAGATGAGCCAATCTCTTGTGCCACTTGACACAATGAGAAGCATTATCATCAGCTACAAGACAGATGGAAGAAGCCTTGTTCTCACATACAAAATTAAGACAATAGACATTTCTCTTCCTATACCCAGTCAATCTGATCTTTTGATCACTTGACCTTTTGATAAGACATCCATTCTTAACAAATGAAATGTCATATCCTAAATCACTCAGCTAGCTTATTCTTATTAGATTGTGTTTCAAACCATTTACATAGGCCACTTGGGTGATAGTAATTAGGTTAGTAGAAATGTTACCAAACCCTTTGATGATTCCTTTTTCAGATCCACCAAAGATCACTTTGGGTCCATCTTTGACAGATGTATACTCCTTCAGTAGCACCTTTGTTCCAGTCTTGTGCCTGGAACAACCACTGTCCAAGTACCATATAGGGGCATGGCCACTTGGACTTTCCTGCAACACAGATTTACTTACCCTTAGAACCCAAGTAAGTCTTGGGTCCTTGGTTCAGGTTAGCATTAACAAAGCTACCATTATCTCTTCTAACAGGTAGACTATTGTTCTTTCTAACACTTGTGTTATGCCAGCAGTCTAATGCAAAATGGCCTCTCTTGCCACAGCACCAACATTAAAACTTATTGTATCTAGTTCTAGATACACCCTTGACAGAAGAATTTCTATCCATTGCTGGTGCTGCAGCAGCTTCACCCACTGATTTCTTATAACCATTGGGTTTATGAACATAGATAGGCCTGTTGGCATTTACACCCTTGTTTATCAAGACATTAGTCTTAAAATGACCATGAATATCTTCATGATCATATTGGTTAGAAGGCACTTTCACCTTTCTAAACTTAATAGGGACTGAAAAGTTCAGTGGCTTGACAGGAGCTTTGCCTTTCCTCTTGAATTGGGCTGCCCTGGGGTTACCTTTGAATCCTAATCTTGCCTTACCCTTTTGAGTCACAAATTCATCTATCAAGGGTAAGACAGACTTTGGCTTAGAGTAACTAGCCACTAACTCCTTTTCTATTCTTAGTCTGGCCTCCAGACTCTTCACTTGTTCATTGGTATAATTGATTGTGCCCATCTGAATAATAGTTATATTCTTCAGTTTGGCAATTTCATTTAACTTCTGATCAATTACTTTTTCAAACTCAGTTACAGCTACCTTTAGATCAGCAATTTCCTGAGCCTGAGATTTAACCAGGTTCTTGCTTTTCTTAAGGGCCTGCACCAAGTCCTCATACTTATCTATCAATTGATAGACATTTACTTCAGATTCAGATGCATCTACATCACTTGATGCAGATGTAGCTGATTCTGCACTTGTACTACAAACAGATTTTATTGAAGGACATAGTACCTTACTAGGACCAGACTGATTCTGGTACATGTCTTCTTCTAATCCTGCCATCAGTCCCATACACTGATGATCTTCTTGTTCATAGATGGAGTCTAGCAATTGCATAAACTCCTCTTCTTTAGTAGTAGCATACAGTCCAATATATGCTTCAGCTTCAGATTCTAATTCTGAAGTTGATTGATCTGTTAGGCTCTTTTCCTTCTTTGCAACAAAGGATTTTTCCTTCTTGCCCTTTTGATAAGTCTTCTTCTTATCTAATGACTCCTTTCTCTTATCAGGACAGTCAGCCACTACATGTCCTGGCCTATTGCAATAATAGCAGACAATCTTTGAAGTAGTGGCCTTGCTAGGCATTGTTCTGCTCTTCTCTTTCCTTGATGACTTTCTCTTCTGATAATAGTCATCAACTTGCTGTGATGAGGAGGGCCTAGACTTCCACTGCTTCTTCTTTAAGAATCTCTGGAATTGCCTTGTAAATGCAGCAAAATCTGCATCTGACTCACAGCTTTCTGAACCCTGATTATCTGAATTTTCAGAACTAACTTATGCAACTTCCTTAGGAGGAGATGATGATATCCTCCTATTCTTTCTAGTGGCTTCTGCCTTGAAGGCCACTGTCTTCTCTCTATGCTCTCCTTTTGAATTTTTTTCCTCCTCCTTCCTCACCATAAGTTGCATTTCATAGGATAGCAACTTTCCAAACAAGGTTGGAGGAGAAATCTCTGCCAGTTTAGCACTTCTCTTATGGCACAGATCTTTATGTCCCAATCCTTTGTCAAGGATCTTAAGAATTTGTCATTCAGTTCATAGGTACTGAATACTCTTCCATAGGACTTTAACTCATTCACAATTCTATAGAATTTCTTATAGCATTCAGTTATGCTATTAGTTTTTCCTTGTCTAAGACTTTCATATTCCTGATTGAGCATAGACTTCTTATCCTGTCTTACTTCTTCAGATCCCTCCATGTAGACAATCAAGGTGTCCCACATCTCTTTGGAGGTCTTGCAGTGAATCAGATTCTGAAATGTAGAATCATCTATGGCACTCACAATAATATTCTGAGCTCTCTTGTCCATGGTTTCCAAAATGATTTTATCCTTGGTCATTTCAGAATAACTCTTTGGAGTTTGAATATTAGCATCAAGAACCGATACCTTCATTGGAATGAAGGGTCCTTCCTGAACTGTGATGTATATCCTTGGGTCAGATGCTTCCATGAACAATCTGACTCTTTCTTTCCAAATTCCAAAGATTTCCTTCCTGCAGATGGGTAACTTCATTGACCCTAACTCCTTGTGATTTTCTCCAGAACCCATCTTCTTGAATCTTGATTCTGCCTTTCAGATCTACCTCAGACTGTTAAGTCCTTTTTGAGGAACCTCCCTCAGATACCACTTGATAGTTTTACTTTCAAGACAACCTAAACACCTAGAGGGGGGTGAATAGGTTTTAATGCTTGTTAACACTTTTTGGCAGAATTCAATCACATAATTAAAACACACAGCACAGCAGTCACAGAAATTTAACCATCACAGATTGCACACTGTTTTATAGTGGTTCCCCAAGGTCTGGGTACATCCACTTTCCCTCTTCACCTATCTAGCAGTATGCTAGATTCGGCCAAACTTCCTCTTTACTCAGATCCACAGATCCTACAGCTCAGAACCTGAAAAGGTTCCTACAACTCAGGCTTAACAGCCCTACCTCAGCCTTATCACAAAGCCTATAACTCAGAGAAGAACCTTCTCCTACACTCAGGCAAACAGCCCTACCACTCAGAGATTAACTCTCCTACACTCAGCCTTTATAACATAGGCTTACAACTCATATCTGTATTGACAGATCCTACAGAAATTAGAAAAGAAGTTTTTAATGTCTTGCCTTTGTTGAGAGAGAAAAGAACAAGACAATTCTTGATCAGCTGATGAAATCAACTGAATCTGAGCTTTCTTCAAAGCTTCTTGTGTAAGATCCTCCCCCTTACCAAGGGAGCCCTGATCTTATGCCCAGGACCGCCGCCTTACGGTGACACTAACTCACGGGTTAGTCGACACCGCAAGATGCCGATCCTGCCGGCTAGTACGATCATAACCTGTTCGGCCAATATGAGAAACAGAAGCAAGTATATAGTAAACAAAACTACACAAGTCCACAGTCACAGAGTACATATTATATAAAAGAAATGATGAGTACATAAATATAGTCCACAATGAGTACAACAAGGAGAGAAATAAGGGCTTATGCTCATTACATTATATCACTGAATCTCTCCTCACAAAGCAAATAGCGGAAGTCTAAACTATCACGGACGTCTCGTCCCTTCTGAGAACGCGCTGCGGTAGTAGTAGTAGTAGTAGTAGTCGGCATCTGCTCCTCAAGTTCTGCCTCCTCGTCGTGCTGGTCCATCTCCTTGAGCTCCTAAAAATAGTAAGGTCACCGACCATTAGTCAAAAAGACTAAGTCGTATCCTCAGCACTCCTCCTGCAACTCCTAGGCACCGTGCGGGAGGACGAAGTGGAGGACAAACAAGGGGTGGCAAGGCGGAGCAGGTGACAGGAAACTAAGCAGAATATGTAATCAAGTAAGTAATGGAATGTAACCTTCACTTATGCGGGTACGCATAAGCAAGGGGTCTTCTGCAGGGCTCCCATTGTATATAATGTCTCATACCATTTTATACAATGGGGTGTCAGGTGTCACAAGCAAAATATATATATAAAGGAAAGTAACCTCAACCTATAACATGCCCACTCAAGCTTATAGGCTAAGGGATCGTATAGCAGGTCCTAATGTATAAGCGTCCCATACCACTTATACATTAGGTGTCTTAGATTGTTATGCAGATTAATGTTATGCAACTATATGGTGGGTATGATATGAACATGCAGTGCAACACACACACACGACTCTGTGATCACAGACCTTTAGTTCCCACTTTTCGAGAGCTAGCATCACTCTCAGGTACTACCGTTGTGGCTACGGCAGCAGCGGAGCGGGCATCTCCGCCTTCTAGGCGGGTATACACACTACCAGGCCTAGACCTCTCTTGTGCGCCTCTGTACATGATGAGTCCTCTTTATATACCTATTTTCGGACTCATCTAGGCTTATTTTCTTGTCTTTGCACACCGTTTAGCGTCATTTGCACTCCTTTTGGTTCGCTACGGTTATTCCACGTCTTGTGCACTTTATTAGCCTATTTCTGTGCGTGTGTGTATTTTCCTTTTTGCTTTGCTTAATATTTATGTCTGTGACTGCCATGTCGACATCCCGTCCAGTTTTCCTGCAGGTTCTGGGATCGTGTGGGCGTCCGGGATAGGACATTCACCATTTTTGGCAAAGGAGTCAATGGTCGTGCGTTTTTACCCACGCACGATCATCGACCTCTTTGGCGCACGATCACTGGTCGTGCGCAGTCATGACCTCTTCTGTGAAAGTTCTGTCCCGGCATATCGCACGATCATCAGCCATAACCGCGCACGATCACTGCTCGTGCGCTGCCGGTCGTGCGCAGTCACACCTTCTTTTTCCACTTTTCTGCCTCCATATCGCACGATCACAGGCCATACCGCGCACGACCACTGGTCGTGCGCCTGTGATCGTGCGCGCTGTTTAAATCTGTTTTCTATAAATAGCGCAGGTCCGCCCTAATTTTGGGATCGATCAATCTCACGCGATTTTTCCGCCGTTTCTCGTCCCGAACGAGGGTTTCCGCCGTCTTCCTCCATCTCCCACCTTAGGGAGGGTCTCCGGGCAAGCTTACAACGCCAAATCAACGCCGGAGCATCCTCTCGGCCTCCTCCTTCATCCTCAAGCTTCAAGCGGAGTTTTGACCGAGCTTTCTCCATCAAGCAAGGAAGGGCCGGAGCCGCAATCTACGGATCATTTCAACGAAGAAGACGGGTCCATTGGGAGTGAGTGACAGCCTCCTCTACCCCGGACGCAGTTGAGGACCGAGCTTGGACTCGGATTGACAACCCGGGATTCCAACCGTGAACCCCCAACAAGGCTTCGGATTCGGTCGATTCGCACACCTCTTCCTCTTGTTGTTGTTAGCTTAGTTATTCTCTTTGTATTGATGAAGAATGTTTATTTGTAGTTAACTTTTACTCTAAATCATGTCTATGTGATTTGTGTTTTCGTTATTTATTTACTTGAGGTGCGCCTTATTATTCCGCCATCCCTCCACCCTTGCCGCACTAGCAATTGCTAGTGGCGTGCGTTGCGAAGAGGTGCTCACGACCCTCATTCCGCCATTCTCACCACCTCATCCGCTAGCCTACTCTTCCATCCGCCAAGCGATTCGGTGCATAGCGGCCCGTGTAGTTTCCATCCCGCCTGGCGAAGCATCGCATAGCGGCGTTGCATAGGAGTAGTTGTTAGATTTTTACTTTATTTTCCACAACCATCAAAACCCCCATCGTTACCTCCGACCCGAGGACTTCAATCTCAAGTCCTCCTCGACATTAACTCATCCCTTACTGTGTTCCTCAAGAGACCGACACTCGGGGATTTATTCCCAAACTTTATTACTTGTGCGACCGGTGCGCTTGCCGTTTTCCACGCATCAAGTTTTTGGCGCCGTTGCCGGGGAACACAGTCGTTTGAGTTTTTTGAAGAGGTAGATTTGAGATAGAAGCCCTTTTCCATCTGTTCATTCCATGTTTTATTTTTCTTTACTTTAGTTTTTATAATTTGTTCCTTATTTTTCTTTATTCCTTTTCTAATTTTTTATATTCCAGTAGCAGGTATTCCTTTTTATTTATCTGCTTGTGTGTAGTTAATTTTTGCTTAGAAAATTCTCGTGGTGAATTATTTCTTGCTGCACCATGTATTCTTATGCAAATATCCATTGCCGTTGGTGCGGGGATTATAGGCATAACAGTGATGAGTGCCCCACTGAAGAATGGGAGCATAATTCTCGTGGTTCAGTGTATGGAGCACCGTTGTCTTATGGTACTTCATACACCGCACCCCAGTCTTATGGTCACTACTCTTCTCCGCCTTCACCTTTTTCATATTCCTCCCCGGTCCCTTCTGGACCGAGGGGTAATGGAAAACGGTGTTTGTGTTGTCATAGCACCGACCATGTGTTGAAAGATTGCGCAGAATTTCAGCGCCAGTTGGAGGCGGATGATGAACCGGATATCCGGATCGTCTCATCCACCTCTCAAATGGCCGCTCCTTCTGATTCTGATGATGTATCCGCAGTACCACCTTGTCTATGGGGGACTGCTGTGGATACACCCATCAGACTTTCTACTGGTCAGTGCGACGACATTGCGGCGCCTTCTCTCCTTGTACCTTCTTCCCCTCTTTTTGATTCACCCCCGGAGGAACCTGCGCATATTATCTCTGATGATGTTGCTCCTCCGCTTTCTTTGCATGAATTACCTACTCCCCTTTCTAGTGAGTTGGTTGATGATGTTGTGCCCTGCGGGAATTGGGAATATGAGGATGCGCCGTGGTGTGACGAGGACATTATTCTCATCAATGGTGAGTACTATGTCTTGGAACACCGTGACGTACCGAGGTGTGATGAGGAAATCCTTGCTGGCGAGGAGGTTTCTACTTCCTTGTTGGATGAGGGGGTCCAAATCACCACCGAGGACCTCATGGTCTCAGCTTCCCCTCGCCATGACTCACATGACACCGACGATGATCATTGTTTGGAGCCTGCTGGGAGTGAGACCGGGACCACTCCCCCGATTAGTTCCTTATGTTCTTCGTCTCCTTTATTCCTTGACCCCCCTTCTCCTTCTGCGCCTGTGCGGGTTGATTCCCTGCAGGTGAGTTGGGTTGACATTGAGCATTGCGCTCAGGTTGTCGGCGAGTGCCTCAGCTTGCATGAGGAGTTTCCTACTCCTTTTGCAGTTGAAGCCTCTGCCTACACCTTCTCCCCCAACGAGCTTGTGGTGGACGATACCTTGCTAGGCAAGGATTCTTTTTGTGATGAGATGAGCGAGGACCAGGTCTCCTCCTCATCTTATTTCCTGCTTCCTCTACCTGAGCTTTTCAGGTATTATTATCTAGGTAGAGGGGTAACTGTGCTATCGCCGTATCGGTACCCGTTACCGACACGAATATTAGGACAGTTGCCTGTGCACTTTTCTTTTCATAGGCCCATTAGCTAGAACTTTTCTTTTGCTGAATAAGTCGTGCTGGGATGACAATAACCCCAGTACTTATCTTTCATTTTCTGCATTTTTATTTCTTTTTATGTCAGCTTAGTTTAGTATTTCTTTTTGTATATTTTTCTTTTGTTTTTGCGGAGCTCACCCCTGCAGGTATTCATGGAAACTACGCATTGGCGGGGTTGTGATTCTTCGTATGGCGGGCCTGCTCCTAGTTTTCACGCGTCTTCTGGTATGCTCACTAGCTGAGCATTGGGTAACCTCTTCCCTTAGCTCTTTTTGATTTAAATTTCTCTATCATTTGATGTGTTGTTTAGTTTAAGTCTGGGGGAGAGTCAGTTTACCTTTTGCACGTGCACATTTCTTTTGCATACTAGAAGCTTTTCGTGTTTTATTTTGTTTATGTTCATTGCATCGCACACCACTGCACCCACATGAGCGCGAGCTTAGCGGTTTGCGTGTCACGAGTTGAACCTGTATCTTTGTTCGATTTGGAAAATTTCTGTGCTAGTTCAGGATTGCGCGACGGAGTAAAATGTTGGCCTTGCTGTGTTTCTAGTCAACTGCTCTCGTTTTGTATAGAAATTTGAGTAGATTTAATTTTTCTGTATGCTTATAGCTTTATATTTTTCTATCTGCGTAAATTCTTTTTTATTCTACTCAAAAGTTGGTGAATCCGGTGTGAATCAAACGGTAGCGTAGGAATGTGTGTAGCCGCCACTAGACTCGTATTGCTTGAGTCGGGAGGAAGGATTATCTTTCTCGGTTGCTAAGAACTTGCCCCAAGCTATTCTTGAAGCATTGGTACACGGTTAGTCTAGCGTGAGAGTGATGTAGGCCATCTTTTGGCCCGGTTGAGCTTTGTACCGTTCCTAACGTCATATCCTCGCTACGCCCCTTTGTGCCTACCCTTTCTTTTGATTCAGCTCCACCTATATTTCACCAAAGCCTTATAGCCTATCCTAGTCGCGCACCCAAGTCGAGCTTAATGTTTTATATTTTCATGTTGGGTTGTGATGTGGTGTTATTATTTGTGAAAATGTGGAAGTGCTTCCAAGTTATATCTGCTGAAATTGTGAAAATAAAAGATGAAAAAAGAAAAGAAAAATATTTGAAAAAGAGAAAAAGAGAAAAGAGAAAGAGAAAGAAAAAGTTTGATTGAAAAATCTTTATTTGAGATGATTTGGATTTCGAGTAGGCGGTGCACACACCCATTTAGTAAAAGTTAAGTCTGGGGGTGTGGTGCACCCGTGTTTATTTTGTGGGCAGCGGGTACTAGTTTTGTACGTTAGCTCATTTGGGTTAGGTGCATACCTTTCATGTTTATCCTTGTTTTCCTCACCGTAACCAAGCCCCATTATTACCCGAAGTCCTACGGACTTGCGCTTGAGTTGACTAGTGCCGTGGAGAGAGTGCGATCGGGCAAGCTTATGGTTTCCGACATTGGTGGATTCCTTTGGGGGTAATCTTGAGCCCCGGTCTTCGGCAATGCTCACCTTAGTGGCCTGTCTACTTTCTTCCAGCGTAGGACCGGATGATTCACCGTGATTCTACTTTTGAGTAATATAAATTTCTGTTACGCATTGTGAAAAATATAAAATATTTTGTATACTTAAGAATTTCCTTTACTTTATTTTTATGCACGCGAGCATGCGACTTCGCATGGTACTCTGTTTTGCAATTTCTTTGTTAGCTAGTTCATTTTCCCTGTCTGCTTAGGTTTTGTTTGCTCGGGACGCGCAAACGGTTAAGTCTAGGGGTGTGATGAGTCCTCTTTATATACCTATTTTCGGACTCATCTAGGCTTATTTTCTTGTCTTTGCACACCGTTTAGCGTCATTTGCACTCCTTTTGGTTCGCTACGGTTATTCCACGTCTTGTGCACTTTATTAGCCTATTTCTGTGCGTGTGTGTATTTTCCTTTTTGCTTTGCTTAATATTTATGTCTGTGACTGCCATGTCGACATCCCGTCCAGTTTTCCTGCAGGTTCTGGGATCGTGTGGGCGTCCGGGATAGGACATTCACCATTTTTGGCAAAGGAGTCAATGGTCGTGCGTTTTTACCCACGCACGATCATCGACCTCTTTGGCGCACGATCACTGGTCGTGCGCAGTCATGACCTCTTCTGTGAAAGTTCTGTCCCGGCATATCGCACGATCATCAGCCATACCGCGCACGATCACTGCTCGTGCGCTGCCGGTCGTGCGCAGTCACACCTTCTTTTTCCACTTTTCTGCCTCCATATCGCACGATCACAGGCCATACCGCGCACGACCACTGGTCGTGCGCCTGTGATCGTGCGCGCTGTTTAAATCTGTTTTCTATAAATAGCGCAGGTCCGCCCTAATTTTGGGATCGATCAATCTCACGCGATTTTTCCGCCGTTTCTCGTCCCGAACGAGGGTTTCCGCCGTCTTCCTCCATCTCCCACCTTAGGGAGGGTCTCCGGGCAAGCTTACAACGCCAAATCAACGCCGGAGCATCCTCTCGGCCTCCTCCTTCATCCTCAAGCTTCAAGCGGAGTTTTGACCGAGCTTTCTCCATCAAGCAAGGAAGGGCCGGAGCCGCAATCTACGGATCATTTCAACGAAGAAGACGGGTCCATTGGGAGTGAGTGACAGCCTCCTCTACCCCGGACGCAGTTGAGGACCGAGCTTGGACTCGGATTGACAACCCGGGATTCCAACCGTGAACCCCCAACAAGGCTTCGGATTCGGTCGATTCGCACACCTCTTCCTCTTGTTGTTGTTAGCTTAGTTATTCTCTTTGTATTGATGAAGAATGTTTATTTGTAGTTAACTTTTACTCTAAATCATGTCTATGTGATTTGTGTTTTCGTTATTTATTTACTTGAGGTGCGCCTTATTATTCCGCCATCCCTCCACCCTTGCCGCACTAGCAATTGCTAGTGGCGTGCGTTGCGAAGAGGTGCTCACGACCCTCATTCCGCCATTCTCACCACCTCATCCGCTAGCCTACTCTTCCATCCGCCAAGCGATTCGGTGCATAGCGGCCCGTGTAGTTTCCATCCCGCCTGGCGAAGCATCGCATAGCGGCGTTGCATAGGATTAGTTGTTAGATTTTTACTTTATTTTCCACAACCATCAAAACCCCCATCGTTACCTCCGACCCGAGGACTTCAATCTCAAGTCCTCCTCGACATTAACTCATCCCTTACTGTGTTCCTCAAGAGACCGACACTCGGGGATTTATTCCCAAACTTTATTACTTGTGCGACCGGTGCGCTTGCCGTTTTCCACGCATCAGTACACCGTCAGTGCACTCTAGAGTCTCTGCGTACAACTTTGCTGACTACCTATCAGTCTTGTTGGGCTGGGTGCGCGTTATTAGGAAAGGCCTTCCAGACTCCAGTATAAACATCCTACTGGTCCCTCTAACCCTCGCACCCGCCTGGTCCACCATACTGCCGTCGGTGTGACGACTGGCCAGTACCGCATGGCCCGCCACTAATATATGCACATGCAAGTATAGTACATTGAGCCTCCAGCTCGAAGGTCTAACCAGTCTCAAATCTCTCCAACCCGTCACGGGTGAGTAAATAGTCAAAAGACTCAAAGTCCCTCCAACCCGGCACGGGGGAGTATATATGTCAATCTCTTTTCTCCAACTCTGCACGGGTGAGCAAGTAGTCAAAAGACTCCAAGTCCCTCCAACCCGGCACGAGTGAGCACATGTCCAGTTCACTTAACCTATTAGACTACTCTTATCTACAGATTATCATACTTAGAGTCTTAAGGTTAATCCCAGGACTGCCCAAGGTATTCCCGGTGAAGGGCTCTCAGGGGCACTAGGAGCTGCGATGGGCTGAATCCCAAAGCTCCCTTTCTCAAGGATATTTACTTTAGTTGTTTCTTACCCCGAACCCCCTTTTCTCTCTCCTGTTACATAGAATGACCCAGTGATTTAAGGTATGGGTTAAGGAGTGGCGATCTTCCGTCAACCTTTTCTAGGTAAGTCTTAAGTCGCTCTGTTACTCTCGTCTCTAGAATGCATCTGCCACCCAGGGTTATACTTCCGAACTTAGACCCTAACTCAGTTGTTGATTCATCCCCTGGCGGCCTATAGTCCAACCTTCTTTACTAAGCGCACCCCATGACCTATTGCCACCCTGAAATCGAACTTCTAAATTCTTGATCCAGCTGACCCCAAGTATTTATCCTAGGGTGGTATGGACTAATAAAATGAGTGTGTTGATTTTTTTTATAATTTCCTAGGTCATTAAGGCCTTTAATTAAATCTTTTAGAATTATTCCTAGGTCATTTTACGCATGAAGTATCATCAACTAAAATCTTCTGACTTATGGGAATTTTCCTGAATTGCATAGGAGAAAAATATTACTGTCTACAAGATTTCATAATTTTCCTTTTATTATATCTATTCATCCCATAATTAATACAATTCCTACACAAGTGTCATTTTCCAAATGAGGTACAAGAAATGTATTCACCAAAATTCCAGGAAAATTACTAAGCATTCATATTACCATCTTATGGCTAATGACAGAGTTTCATTTATTTCCACTGTGTAATGGTCTACCAAAATTCATTCCTAATTATTTACCAAAATGCCATTTTCCTACCTTAATAATTATCAATGTATACAAAAATTCTGAAATAAATATGCAACACTACTATTGCTATTATACATCTATAGAAATATTTTTACAATTTCCCCACATGTAATTCCATCATTTCTCATATAAATACAAAAGGGGTAAAACAGTAATTTCAAGATTTTTTGCCCTAATAATTTCCAAACAGAGGTCTAAAATTTTCCAAAGTCAAATAAGACACCATAAATTAACTTGGCTGAATTTGAGAATTTTCTATAAACAAAATCAAATTTTTCCATTTATTTCCCAAAACTCCTATATTTTGTAAAATTCCATTAAATGGTATTTCTGATTTCATAAGTCCCAAAAATAATTCTAGGGGTGAATCAGGCCCTAATGTGTCACTGGAATTTATTGCATGGTTTTTGGGTGCCTCAGCTAGGTTAAATACACAAAATACAAATTATTGCTAATTGCACACCAAGGCCTAAATTAGCCTACACAAACACATGGAATAACCCTTCATGCAGGGGTCCAATTGCCTTGAAATTTCTACCAGACACCAATAATGTCCCAAGGACATACCACCAAAATTTGGGGTCATTTGGGTGCCCAAAATTACAATTATGCCCTTAATTTAATTTTTGATATTTTGATAAAAACTATAGAAAAAGTTCTTCCAAAAATTCCAAATTTTTGGCAGGGCATAGGCATGCCCTAAATACACCCATGACCAAAATTTCAGGTCATGGTGATGCTTGGTTTGTCTTGGGCATCAAATTTGGTTTCTGCCCTAGTTTAGGGGCAGTCCTAGCAAAACAGCCCTACAGGGCAGCCTACTGGTCCAAAAGTCATGATTTCTGTGGCATTGCAAAGTTAACCCATCTACCTAACTTTTTCATCCAGGGTTCATCCTAAGGTGGGGCCTCTAAGTACCTCCTAAACAACATGCAAAATATCTGTTACCATGTGACACTATTCCACATTATTCATAAAATAATAATACAGGGAATTACTAATAAAATCGTTGCACGAATCTTAAAGAGATCTAACGGCTACTGTATCTTCTTCTTCATGCAGTGCATGCAGGGCCAACCGAGCAGGTGTTCCTTGCGGGGCCATTTCCGGCCATCGCCGGCGGCGGGGCCTCCGGCCAAGACCTTCCCCGCCTCACGGTGGTCGGGGCTAGGGCTGGCCGGCGACTGGGCGGCGGAGGGCGGCGGACGGCGGCGGCGCAACCAAACCGAAAAAACCAAGAAAACCGCCATTTTTAAACCTATTTTCAAGCTTTTTGATTCCTATGTCGAGCTCATTTGAGCTCGACCTCTAACCTAGATGATCTAGGATACTAGTACAGTAAGAGGGGAGGGGATACAGACCCTTAGTGGCGGCTGTGGGTGAGGGTGGCGGCGGCTCTCCATAGCATGGATTTTCCGGCGATCTCCTCGGTTTGCCATGGAAGTATGAGCTCTGGCCTCTCTCTCTCTGTCTCTGGGATAGGGCTGGATGGAATGAGAGAGGGGGAAGGGTTTGGGGCTGAGTTATGAGAGTGGGCGACTTCACCTAGGTAGGGGGGGCGGATTCACCAAGGAGGGGGTCGGGTTAGTGGATTTGGCCGGCTAGGTGGCTGGTGAGTGGGTCCCACTGGCCATGAAGGCTGATTAGAGCCTAGTGGGTCGGGTTGCCAAGTGTTGGGCCGGGTTGGGTGAGTGAATAGGGAGGGTTGACTCCACCAAGTTGTTTAGCTATGTTGGGCTTGGGTTGGGTTTGGGCTTGGCCCAAGGCAGCATGGTGGGGGTCCTACACCCCCTAATACCCATGCATGGTCAGCCAACCCATCATGGGTTGGTGGGATGAGCCCAAGTGGCCCAAAATAACTCCTAGGCACTTTCTCTCTCCTATTCTTCCTCTTTTCTCTCTCCTAGGTAATTTTCCAAATTTACTATTGAGAGGCCTTATTTTTCTCTCCCCTAGGGTTTATAGGGTCACTTTAGGCCCACATGATGAATTTGGGTTGATTTGGGTGGACCCAACCCAGTGAATTGGGCTAGGGCACCATTTTCACTATTTAGGTCAAAGGTGTTGACTTGACCCATCAAGGTCAACTGGTTGACCCCTGACCTACCTTGGGGTCCACTTAGATTGTACTTAGGGTTAGGGCATCATGGTGGGGTCATGGTGTGGCTAAGGTTCCGGTTTAGGCTAGTTTGACCTACTTTGACTTTGGCCCCATGGTGGGCCCCACATGGCTACAACCCACTATCTAGGGTCAAACCTAGCTCATTACCCTAACACCCACCCCATGCCTAACCCAATCTAAGTTAAGGGGTCTAGAAGTAACATTGGGATGTTACAAATCCTATAAACAAAAGAAATAATTTCGTCCCCGAAATTTAAGTTTGGGTCTACGGGTTCCAGTTGCAGAAATTGTTAAGGAAATTTTGTAGAAAATAACATAAAAGTACCTGATGTAAATAGTTCTGGATGACGCTCCAGCATCAGATCCCTAGGTTCCCAGGTGTGCTCCTCCCGTCCATGGTTGGACCACAGCACCTTTACGAGTGGAACCTTCTTTTTCCTCAACGTTCGGACTGCTGAATCGTCGATCCGGATCGGCTCCAATCTAACTGAACGGTCAGGCCCGACCGGTCCAGCTGCAGTAGGGACATGCTGCTCAGGGCGAAGGAGAGCTCTTCGCAAAGAAGAGACATGGAACACATCGTGTAGGCTACTCAGCTCCGGAGGTAACTGCAGCCGATAAGCCAAGGGGCCCACACGCTCCAGAATCAGGTATGGTCCCATGTACCGGGGGCTGAGCTTCTTATGTCTTCGAATCCGAGAAATACCGTGTACCGGTCGGATCTTCAGGAAAACCCTGTCCCCAACTTGGAACTCCACCTTCCGGTGTCGTGCATCATAATATTTTGCCTGTCTGCTCTGAGCTTCCAAAAGCCGATCCCTGATCAAATGAATCTGAGCCTCCGTGTCCTCGACATACTCTGAACCGTGAGTTTGTGCATCCTCATATTTTGGGCTACTCATATCGTGAGGACACGTTTTCCAAGTCCTTCGGTATTTTATAATCAAAATAATCTTTAACCACTCATTGAATTGTAATCTTACGACTTATAATCATCAAGTAAATTAACAATTTCATAAGTAAGAATCTTTTTCCATTCTGATCCACCTAGGTTTTGACTTATAATTCAACGTGAACTTACAGTCACCCCAAGATATCATATATATTAGATCAACATTATTATTGTATAGCAGTAAATCAACTTCCGAGATCCTGATGTGACGAAAAGATCATCTTTTTATTTTTCCCAACTTCAAGACTCATCAAATCTCTATCCAAGCAATTATATATGGTTCGTAATGTGTTCACATTTCGAGCATACACCAAGTGATCATTATGGATATTGATGTTCGTACCAGCGACTCTCGATCACTTTTCACATATAGTCTAATCCATGAGTTTATGAGCGTAACTTTTCAGGTATGGTGATATCTGATACACCCTTCGTTTAGCAAAAAGGAAATCTTATTGAGCACCGATTACCTTTGTATATGCCTTTGATAGTCAAGGTCTATATATCATCGTCACGAAATCTCCTATTGGCGATTATAATGTTACCACGTGTGTATCCTGGTTCTTAATGCTATTATGCTCAAGGGTCATATATACGTGTACAACCTTGACTCGTTCTTTAACAGAAACATTTACTATTAATATGAACGTTGGTAACGAGTTTTTGACCCTCAGTCGTTTTTAATGTTCAGTCTAACCCATAAATTATAAGTGCACATTTTCCAAAATTGAAGTACTTTGATTTCTTCATCGATCGAATCTTAATAAATGTCCTTTTGTTCTTGAGTTTTTCACCGTATCCGTGATAACAATCTAACATTGATTACTTTGTTGTCATGAATTTCCCTATGGTGATCATGATGTTATCAACATTCGTGTCTTGGTTCTTGATGTAACCGCAACCAAGAGATCATTCCTATGCATATACTACACTTATCATCGACCATATTCCAATTTGTTGAGTTGTTACCTTTGTAAATGTCATGCCTTGACAATTTTTAACTCATTACGTGCTTGAAGTTTCAACTTGGTACGCTCTTAGTAATCCTCTTATACATGTTCATACGACCATCTTAATTGACAAGCATGGGTGAATATTCATCTAGAGTTATTATACTAATGAGGTTTGCTCAAGCATGTGTAAATTTAATCCTCAAAATTATTATGCCAAGGTAGAGACTATCATATCTCTAAGTTCATGAGTTTTCATCACTCATATATTCCCAAAAGTACACACCTCGCATTATCTAACATAGGTAATGTTGAAACTTATTCGTTTTCCTTGTGCGCAGGATATGCTGGTATTGTCTTCTCACGATCAAGTCTTCTGAATTGTTATAGCATCGGTTCTAAAGGTAATAATATATCCATAGTCATGGGTTGATATCGAAATCCCGAACCCTTTGAGGGCGATTATTATTTCATCAAGTATTCTCATTTTGATTCCTGAGATCATCTGAGTCACCTCCACAAGATTATGCCTAGAGCATACATCTTCCAATCTAGTGTGTTTCTTCACCCGATTTTATGCTTGTTGGGGTCACTATACTCTCCTTGTTATGGATGTAATCATTTAGATATTCCAGCATTTCCACTTCATGGAATCTCAAATAACAGTTGAGATTTTATCTTGTCGTTACTTTGTCACAATCTGTATGTTTCCAATTGATGACCAGTGTACGTCACGTAGGCATGGGTGGTGGTGATCAGTCATCATGTTATGCTTCTTTCAAATTTAGATGAATCTTTCTTGATTCAAATTTTTCTAGGGTTATGGTGCACCCATTGTTGTAGACGTAGTTATTTAGATATTTCGGATTCTCATTTCACATTGGTTTCCCTTGCAGTACATCTGAGTCCCTTAACCATACGTAAATGATGTATACAGTGTCTGTATTAAGGAAATCACGAGTGTTTGTTAGACTACGATCTAAGTGGGTACTTACTTCCTTAAAAATCGAAATTGGGGAAACTTCTTAAAGTCTTAACGGTCTTCCCTAGTTTCAAGGTCATATAGACGCATTACTAAGCCATACTTTATATGTCCTTCAAGAAATTTAAACTTACTGTTCCCCTTATTCATTTACTCATATGGTCTTGGAGTAATTATGAGAGTGAAAGGTCATTCTCGAAACATTCTACTTCCTCTTTCACTCGTGAATTTATTGTGTTCACAGCTTGTCGTTAGTAGTCTATGCTGCTTAAGATTAATAATTAGGGTGAAGATCTTTGAGAGTCCTAACCTTCCGGGAAGGATTGATCATCATACTGGTCATGTACATACGATTCTCATCTTTACTTGAGCGATCTTTAAATAATCCAAGTTTTTAGATCACTATGTTTGCGACACATTCTTAATGAGGAGGCTTAGGAAAAATCGAGTTGTTATCAATAAGCCCTATAAACAAAAGGTTAAGCCCCCATATATTTTGGTTAATTTTTCCTTTGACTTTCACAATGCAGTCATCCTGTACATGCCATAATCCTTAGAGCTAACAATTCTTGGCATGGTTTTCTACTTCAATTGATATGTTATCTATCTTAGGCCTTCAAGGTTTTCGTATGACAATCTGCTCAAGGTCAACATGTGACCAGACCAGGAAGTGTCTCTTCTAACATCTGAACTCTTATTCGACCTTTGATATTTATCATCGTGGTTGTCTTGACGTGATCAAGTCATCGGTACTAGGATTAAGCTTACGAGTACCCTACTCATCCACTATAAAACTTATGTATCAATTCTTCTCGAGGCGGTACTTATCAGTTGAGTAAGAATTGGTAATATCATTCGATGTGCGAAGTAGGGACATCGAGGTTAAGCCTTAAGTAGGGACTCTGGAATTAATATCTTTCTTTAATCGATTTGGTTATCCTCGTACCATAACTAATCTACATCTGAAGTCGATCTTTGGCCTAAGGTACGATGCAAAATCCTCTTGGTAAGTCAAACTAGGGTGGTGTCCTAGTTGGATTGGCCTAACTCATTGCTTAATGGACTTGTTTATGTGACTTTTTTACACATGGGCACACCATTGCTTCCGCTGCATAGTTTGTCCGCAAACTAATGCTCGAGCGGGGTGTTGTAGTGTTGTGGACTTCTTCCTCATATGATCGTTTGTTCAAGTGATACCAGTTTGTAAGATCCTCCCCCTTACCAAGGGAGCCCTGATCTTATGCCCAGGACCGCCGCCTTACGGTGACACTAACTCACGGGTTAGTCGACACCGCAAGACGCCGATCCTGCCGGCTAGTACGATCATAACCTGTTCGGCCAATATGAGAAACAGAAGCAAGTATATAGTAAACAAAACTACACAAGTCCACAGTCACAGAGTACATATTATATAAAAGAAATGATGAGTACATAAATATAGTCCACAATGAGTACAACAAGGAGAGAAATAAGGGCTTATGCTCATTACATTATATCACTGAATCTCTCCTCACAAAGCAAATAGCGGAAGTCTAAACTATCACGGACGTCTCGTCCCTTCTGAGAACGCGCTGCGGTAGTAGTAGTAGTAGTAGTAGTCGGCATCTGCTCCTCAAGTTCTGCCTCCTCGTCGTGCTGGTCCATCTCCTCGAGCTCCTAAAAATAGTAAGGTCACCGACCATTAGTCAAAAAGACTAAGTCGTATCCTCAGCACCTCCTCCTGCAACTCCTAGGCACCGTGCGGGAGGACGAAGTGGAGGACAAACAAGGGGTGGCAAGGCGGAGCAGGTGACAGGAAACTAAGCAGAATATGTAATCAAGTAAGTAATGGAATGTAACCTTCACTTATGCGGGTACGCATAAGCCAGGGGTCTTCTGCAGGGCTCCCATTGTATATAATGTCCCATACCATTTTATACAATGGGGTGTCAGGTGTCACAAGCAAATATATATATAAAGGAAAGTAACCTCAACCTATAAACATGCCCACTCAAGCTTATAGGCTAAGGGATCGTATAGCAGGTCCTAATGTATAAGCGTCCCATACCACTTATACATTAGGTGTCTTAGATTGTTATGCAGATTAATGTTATGCAACTATATGGTGGGTATGATATGAACATGCAGTGCAACACACACACACGACTCCGTGATCACAGACCTTTAGTTCCCACTTTTCGAGAGCTAGCATCACTCTCAGGTACTACCGTTGTGGCTACGGCAGCAGCGGAGCGGGCATCTCCGCCTTCTAGGCGGGTATACACACTACTAGGCCTAGACCTCTCTTGTGCGCCTCTGTACACCGTCAGTGCACTCTAGAGTCTCTGCGTACAACTTTGCTGACTACCTGTCAGTCTTGTTGGGCTGGGTGCGCGTTATTAGGAAAGGCCTTCCAGACTCCAGTATAAACATCCTACTGGTCCCTCTAACCCTCGCACCCGCCTGGTCCACCGTACTGCCGTCGGTGTGACGACTGGCCAGTACCGCATGGCCCGCCACTAATATATGCACATGCAAGTATAGTACATTGAGCCTCCAGCTCGAAGGTCTAACCAGTCTCAAATCTCTCCAACCCGTCACGGGTGAGTAAATAGTCAAAAGACTCAAAGTCCCTCCAACCCGGCACGGGGGAGTATATATGTCAATCTCTTTTCTCCAACTCTGCACGGGTGAGCAAGTAGTCAAAAGACTCCAAGTCCCTCCAACCCGGCACGAGTGAGCACATGTCCAGTTCACTTAACCTATTAGACTACTCTTATCTACAGATTATCATACTTAGAGTCTTAAGGTTAATCCCAGGACTGCCCAAGGTATTCCCGGTGAAGGGCTCTCAGGGGCACTAGGAGCTGCGATGGGCTGAATCCCAAAGCTCCCTTTCTCAAGGATATTTACTTTAGTTGTTTCTTACCCCGAACCCCTTTTCTCTCTCCTGTTACATAGAATGACCCAGTGATTTAAGGTATGGGTTAAGGAGTGGCGATCTTCCGTCAACCTTTTCTAGGTAAGTCTTAAGTCGCTCTGTTACTCTCGTCTCTAGAATGCATCTGCCACCCAGGGTTATACTTCCGAACTTAGACCCTAACTCAGTTGTTGATTCATCCCCTGGCGGCCTATAGTCCAACCTTCTTTACTAAGCGCACCCCATGACCTATTGCCACCCTGAAATCGAACTTCTAATTCTTGATCCAGCTGACCCCAAGTATTTATCCTAGGGTGGTATGGACTAATAAAATGAGTGTGTTGATTTTTTTATAATTTTCCTAGGTCATTAAGGCCTTTAATTAAATCTTTTAGAATTATTCCCTAGGTCATTTTACGCATGAAGTATCATCAACTAAAATCTTCTGACTTATGGGAATTTTCCTGAATTGCATAGGAGAAAAATATTACTGTCTACAAGATTTCATAATTTTCCTTTTATTATATCTATTCATCCCATAATTAATACAATTCCTACACAAGTGTCATTTTCCAAATGAGGTACAAGAAATGTATTCACCAAAATTCCAGGAAAATTACTAAGCATTCATATTACCATCTTATGGCTAATGACAGAGTTTCATTTATTTCCACTGTGTAATGGTCTACCAAAATTCATTCCTAATTATTTACCAAAATGCCATTTTCCTACCTTAATAATTATCAATGTATACAAAAATTCTGAAATAAATATGCAACACTACTATTGCTATTATACATCTATAGAAATATTTTTACAATTTCCCCACATGTAATTCCATCATTTCTCATATAAATACAAAAGGGGTAAAACAGTAATTTCAAGATTTTTGCCCTAATAATTTCCAAACAGAGGTCTAAAATTTTCCAAAGTCAAATAAGACACCATAAATTAACTTGGCTGAATTTGAGAATTTTCTATAAACAAAATCAAATTTTTCCATTTATTTCCCAAAACTCCTATATTTTGTAAAATTCCATTAAATGGTATTTCTGATTTCATAAGTCCCAAAAATAATTCTAGGGGTGAATCAGGCCCTAATGTGTCACTGGAATTTATTGCATGGTTTTTGGGTGCCTCAGCTAGGTTAAATACACAAAATACAAATTATTGCTAATTGCACACCAAGGCCTAAATTAGCCTACACAAACACATGGAATAACCCTTCATGCAGGGGTCCAATTGCCTTGAAATTTCTACCAGACACCAATAATGTCCCCAAGGACATACCACCAAAATTTGGGGTCATTTGGGTGCCCAAAATTACAATTATGCCCTTAATTTAATTTTTGATATTTTGATAAAAACTATAGAAAAAGTTCTTCCAAAAATTCCAAATTTTTGGCAGGGCATAGGCATGCCCTAAATACACCCATGACCAAAATTTCAGGTCATGGTGATGCTTGGTTTGTCTTGGGCATCAAATTTGGTTTCTGCCCTAGTTTAGGGGCAGTCCTAGCAAAACAGCCCTACAGGGCAGCCTACTGGTCCAAAAGTCATGATTTCTGTGGCATTGCAAAGTTAACCCATCTACCTAACTTTTTCATCCAGGGTTCATCCTAAGGTGGGGCCTCTAAGTACCTCCTAAACAACATGCAAAATATCTGTTACCATGTGACACTATTCCACATTATTCATAAAATAATAATACAGGGAATTACTAATAAAATCGTTGCACGAATCTTAAAGAGATCTAACGGCTACTGTATCTTCTTCTTCATGCAGTGCATGCAGGGCCAACCGAGCAGGTGTTCCTTGCGGGGCCATTTCCGGCCATCGCCGGCGGCGGGGCCTCCGGCCAAGACCTTCCCCGGCCTCACGGTGGTCGGGGCTAGGGCTGGCCGGCGACTGGGCGGCGGAGGGCGGCGGACGGCGGCGGCGCAACCAAACCGAAAAACCAAGAAAACCGCCATTTTTAAACCTATTTTCAAGCTTTTTGATTCCTATGTCGAGCTCATTTGAGCTCGACCTCTAACCTAGATGATCTAGGATACTAGTACAGTAAGAGGGGAGGGGATACGGACCCTTAGTGGCGGCTGTGGGTGAGGGTGGCGGCGGCTCTCCATAGCATGGATTTTCCGGCGATCTCCTCGGTTTGCCATGGAAGTATGAGCTCTGGCCTCTCTCTCTCTGTCTCTAGGATAGGGCTGGATGGAATGAGAGAGGGGGAAGGGTTTGGGGCTGAGTTATGAGAGTGGGCGACTTCACCTAGGTAGGGGGGCGGATTCACCAAGGAGGGGGTCGGTTAGTGGATTTGGCCGGCTAGGTGGCTGGTGAGTGGTTCCCACTGGCCATGAAGGCTGATTAGAGCCTAGTGGGTCGGGTTGCCAAGTGTTGGGCCGGGTTGGGTGAGTGAATAGGGAGGGTTGACTCCACCAAGTTGTTTAGCTATGTTGGGCTTGGGTTGGGTTTGGGCTTGGCCCAAGGCAGCATGGTGGGGGTCCTACACCCCCTAATACCCATGCATGGTCAGCCAACCCATCATGGGTTGGTGGGATGAGCCCAAGTGGCCCAAAATAACTCCTAGGCACTTTCTCTCTCCTATTCTTCCTCTTTTCTCTCTCCTAGGTAATTTTCCAAATTTACTATTGAGAGGCCTTATTTTTCTCTCCCCTAGGGTTTATAGGGTCACTTTAGGACCACATGATGAATTTGGGTTGATTTGGGTGGACCCAACCCAGTGAATTGGGCTAGGGCACCATTTTCACTATTTAGGTCAAAGGTGTTGACTTGACCCATCATGGTCAACTGGTTGACCCCCTGACCTACCTTGGGGTCCACTTAGATTGTACTTAGGGTTAGGGCATCATGGTGGGGTCATGGTGTGGCTAAGGTTCCGGTTTAGGCTAGTTTGACCTACTTTGACTTTGGCCCCATGGTGGGCCCCACATGGCTACAACCCACTATCTAGGGTCAAACCTAGCTCATTACCCTAACACCTACCCCATGCCTAACCCAATCTAAGTTAAGGGGTCTAGAAGTAACATTGGGATGTTACATCTTGAATCTGAACTTAGCTGAGTTGATTTCCAAACAGCTTCTTGAGAAACCAATGATGGCTTCCTTCTTCTTCAAGTGGTTGGATCCCTCTCTATCCAACACCTTTGATGATACTTCTGAATTCTTGAAAGAACTCTACTTAGATCGATCCTGAGATCGTCTTCTTAGATCTTATTTAATGCCTTGCACTTTCTTGAAGAGAGGACTAGTCTCTTAACTGATGTGTTGATGAAGAATTAATTTCCTCTTATGTATTGTATATGTTTCTTCTTCTGAATCTGTCTATTTATAGATCTTCTTCATGGTAACCCGCTGATCCGGTTTCTAACTGACTTCTGACAAGTCTGACAACATCAGTTAACCGGCTGCAACCCACAGCTGTCAAGTCTTCAAACAGATCCTGTGCCTTAGTCTTGGACAGCAAAGTGTTGAGACAGACTGTCAAAAAGTGTCGAGACCAACTGTCTATATGTGTCGACACAAGTGACTTTGGTGTCGACACAGCCTTTGATGATGTCGACTAGTTTGCCTTTAAGTCGACACTGCTTCTTAAGAACTCCATCTTGAGAATGAGTCGACACAGAGGATTTGTGTCGACTCAACATTTCATCTTTCTTCAGAAAATAACTTGGTCTTGACTTTGCAGTGTGTCGACACAAGTCCTGTGTGTCGACACAGTTATTGTAGATTCAGAACTCAGTATGTGTCGACTCTGCCTTCAGGTGTCGACATAGTTGAGGTCGACTATCTTTCTGTGAGTCGACATTGCTTCCCAGTGTCGACACAAATGTGGTCGACTATCTTTCTGTGAGTCGACACTGCTTCCCAGTGTCGACACAAATGTGGTCGACTATCTTCCTGTGAGTCGACACTGCTTCCTAGCGTCGACACAAATATGGTCGACTATCTTTCTCTGTGTCGACACAGCTTCCTTCAAGTGTCGACACAATTATTCTGAAGTGTCGACACAATTTCTTCAGGTGTCGACACATGGACTTAGAATAATTTCCTGTATTCTTTAATACTTCTTCACCTGCACATGTCAACTTAAAACAACATCAAATACACCTTGATGTATATCATTAGGCTAAGTTAGGCTTCTTCAAATCAGGTACACATTTTTCAATGTACCCAACAAGTAGACTGCCTACACACTCCAAATTTGGGCAGAATTCTTTCCATATACCTAATAAACACCTATCCAAATAAATTTAAGTAGGAGCAAGGTATGAAGATTCACTAGCTAAAAAGAATGGACAAAAACGTTGGACAAATTCACTAGGGTCCTACCAATGAGCCAACCCTCAGTAATAAAGAATTCCTCTAGGGACACAAGGAAGAAACCTACTGAGGAGGAATGAACTGACAGCTCTAAACCAGAGCCTGGAACCGCCTCTCCAGCTGATGTTGGACTGCAAGTTGACTTATCTCTCAGTCAAACCTCTAAAAAATTCCAACTTCAAGTGAGTGATATACATGTTGATAAAATCCATGCCAGCCCTAGGTCAGGAGAAGTCTCAAAGAATGCTACTGAAGAAGAAATTATTTAAGAGGATGGGGCAGACATGGATGAAACTGATGATGTAGCAGCAGAAGATAATAGGGAGCCTCCTGAGACATTAAATACTTATCTTGATAAGTCTAGCCCATAGAAGGTGAAAGAATTGATTTCACGAGCCTAGACACCTAGAGGGGGGGTGAATAGGTTCTAATTTTTTTTAAGAATTTTAGACAATTAGGTAGTTGTAACTCAGCACCGAAAATTCAATACACAGCATAATAATCACAGCACAACATACACCAGATTTATAGTGGTTTCCCAAGGTATAGGTACATCCACTTTCCCCCTTCACTTTTCCAGTAGAGAACTGGATTCAGCCCAACTTCCTTCCACTTACTCAGATACACAGATCTTACATCTCAGAACTAGATTGGTTCCTACAGCTCAGACTTGTACAAGTCTTACCTCAGATTCTCCCCAAGAATCCTACCTCAGGCCTCAGCCCTACCTCAGCCTTTATCACTAGGCTTACAACTCAGACTTCCATAAGTCCTACACCTCAGGAACTCGGCCCTACCTCATCCTTTATAATAACAGGCTTAAAACTCAGATCTTACAAAATATCCTATAAGAAATTGAATGTTTTAAAGGTTACAGAAATTTCACCAGATAGAACTCTCTATTGGTGTGAGCTTCTTGATCAGTTCTTAAATAAACTGAATCTTCAGATCCAACCTGATTTAGATGTTCCAAAGATTCTTGATTGAACAAAATAAGGTAGATCTTCACTTGATGTAGAAGTTGATCTTCAGATAGCTCCTTCCTTAAATTCAGAATTAGATCTGAATCTTTCTTACAGACTGCTCTGAATCTGCTTTCTTACGGGTTTCCCCTTTACTTGATGTCAAACTCTCTTTCACGTAATTGCTAGATTACTTCCTTAGTTCTTTTTGTTGTTGTCAAGGATTAGTCCCTTATATAGAGTTTCCTCATGATTACCGGCTGATCCGGTTCATAACAACCTTCTAACAGTTCTGACAAAGGTGTCAGACCTGTTGGTTATGGCAGCTGTCGAGTCACCAGTCATAACAGTTGATTCCTCAAAGACTTAACAACTCAGCATGAAACACTCAGCAAACTACTTCACATGTGTCGACATAAATAGACTAAGTGTCGACACAAGTCTTGATGATATCGACACAACACTCCATGTATTACATAGTCATTAATCTGCTACTCGACACAGCTTCTGTTTGTATGTATCGACACAAGTCTTGTGTATCGACACAACTTCTCCTGGTCTCGACATAACTGATGCAGACAGATGGCGTTGAGTGTATGTCCAGCTGGCATTGAGTGTGTGTCGACACAAGTCCTGTGTGTCGACACAAGCCTTCAGACTCAGTACTACTGTTGCTGTAAGATTGCATTGAGTGTATGTCGACACAGCTCCTGTGTGTCGACATAAACCTTCTTGATGTGTCGACACAATTCCTAAATGTCGACACATGCCTTTGTTCTGGTGTCGACATAACTCCTTGGTGTCGACACAGCTTCTGCTTTAGGTGTCGACACAATTCCTGCCTTAGGTGTCGACATAATTCAGGGTGTCGACACAATTTTGGGTGTCGACACAATTCTTGGTGTCAACACAACTTCTTCTTCAGGTGTCGACACAATGCCTCGTTGTCGACATAGGCCTTGCTTCTAGTGTCGACACAACTTCTGGCTGTCGACACAATTTTTCACAAGTGTCGACACTTGTACTTAGAGAATTTCCTTGCAAACCTTACACCTTCACAACGAAACTCAAACATCCATCAAATACAAATTGATGTATATCATTGAGTAAGATAAGGCTTCTCCAAATCTGGTATATATTTTTTAGTGTACCCAACAATCTACCCCTATTTGGAGAAGTTATAACCCTTAGTCAATGATATACATCACTCATAATAAAACACAGAAAAACTAGATGTACATACATTTCACTGCAGGATAACATATACATAATGAAAACAACTAAAAATAATACTGAAAATGATTTCATTCATTAATCAGAAAATTTTAGGTTTACATGTTTTTCTATAGAACAAAAATAAAAGATTGCATTGTTCTATATATTAGCCTATCTATCCTATGACTGACTAGGCTCCTTAATTACGATGCCTTTCCCAAATTTGATCTTAGCCTGCATAGTAGGTTCAGTATCATCAGCAGGTTTCTTTCCTTTCAGATCCTTCTTCTTCAGTTCTTCAGCTTTTATCCTTTGTCTTTCAAAATAGTGGAAAGGCTTTGGGAAGTACCTGCTAGGCTCCAGAGCATTAGCAGGTAACTTCCCAGCTTTTGCACTCCTTCTGTACTGAAGAATGTCTTCTTGCCTTGCTTGATACTTGTTCCACTCTTACTCAGAATACCATTTACCCCTATCATGGGTCTTGTCCTTCACAGCTTTCCAGGCAGTCAAAATAATATTCCTGGAAGTAGGGCTCCACTGCTCAAAATCAGGCTTCAACTCAGTCTGTTCTCTGAACCTTTTCTTGGCAGCTATGCTTCCTTCTAAGCTTCCTTGGTAGCCTCTGACATGTCTACTTTTTCAAAGATAATATTATGTGCCTCCTATGGAGGGCTATACATTGTCTGAACCTGTTGTTGGACTATGTCAAAATCAGCTGGAGGGTAAATAACTTGTGCAACTTCAGGATTATTTCTTTCAATATAGGTAGGTTGCACTCCAGACTCAGCAACATTGTCATCATCACACAAAGGAGGAAAGCCAAGTGTAGCTCTGATGGTATTAGAGACCCATTTTGTATGATTAGAGCCAGCTTTGACTAATAATCTATCCCCCTTTATGACTTCTCTAGCTATATGATCCCTCGGATCATTCTTTTGAAATCTTATCTGATCAACTAGATATTCTGTACCTTCTTTCTAATAGGCTTTGAACTTAGTCAAGGTATCAAAAATTATCTTTTGAGAGGCTCCAATGGCTGTTTGGACAACAGTTAGATCTTCTTATATTTGCTTTGTTATTTTAGTTTTCAAATCAATGGAAATACTTCCCAGTTTTTTGAGAATTTCTTCATAGGAGTCTTTGAGATTTTCATTAGACCTGAACTAATTTTCTAAAACATATCCTTGCTTGATGATAATGTCCTAAACCACAGACTTTATTAGCTATTATTGCTCAGCCAAATATACTACAGCATTGCCTCCCTTATGGAAGCAATCTGTCATCTCTTTCTTATACAGATTGACTTCAAATCAGATTGATTTAATATCTTGAGGCAGCTGAAACTGCAGTTCTTTATTTGACTCTTCCACATATTTCTCTAAGGACTGCCTTTGTTCATCCAATTTAACTTACAGTTGGACCAGTAATGAACTGAAGTCCATGCTTGGAGCAGGAAGTGGTGTGACAGTTTGCAAGGCTTTCTTGTAGCCTGAGCTCCTTTTACTAATTGAAACTATCTTCCTAACTATCTTCCTCTTCTTAGCCATAGAGGCTTCCTCATCATTAGAGTGTTGTGATGATCTTTCTATATCAATTGTTTCCCTATTAGATGGGGCATTAAGTAGCACCTCCCCCTCAGTTCCTGGCAGGTCCCTTTCTATTTGTGATTGCTCCCCCTTAGTCCTTGCAGCTGGTAAATTAGGAAATAGCTCTTCCATAGTTACCTCTAGCTGCATCTGTACAGGAGGAACAAGATTAGTTTGGAAAACAAAAGGTTATCCCTGGACATCCATATTTTTGTCTAGGGCTATCTCTATAAAGGATATACTTACTTGCTCATCTTGAGCTGTATCTTTTACTTGCATATCTTGTGCTTCCTTCTCAGCAATTTCCAGAGCTCCTTTGTTTATATCTGATACAATGTCCATCATTGTATCAGCAGTATACTCACTTTCCAGAGTAGCTTCAGCAATACCTCCCCCTTGGGCAGGCAGCTCAGATAATTCATTGTCTTATACTGTTAGTTCAGAGTGTTCTCCCCCTAGAGTGGAGGCTATCTGTTGCTTGGGATACTGACTGCTCTCTTCTAGATCTTGAGCTTCTTTTTGTTGTTGGTCTTTATCTGAACTGAAGACTACCTCCTCCTCAGAATCACTTGAGGATTCTTCTTGCTGAACAATGTCTTTCTTTTTCTTATCTTTCTTGACCTGTTTCTGTGGAGTAGAAACCTCTTTGGTCAATACTCATCCCATCTGTATATAATCCTTACATCCATTCTCCTCATATGGTTTGTCTTGGATCGTGGTAGTTGGTTCATTACATCTGGTATTGTATAAGCGAGACATACGCTTAGTATCCTTCCCAGATTTGGATTCTTTACTCCTTCTTGGATCTTGTCAAATACTATTGATGCCCAGTCTGTTTTTATAGTGAATATGACCCTTGTCATTAGATTGAACATGGAGACCGAAACTCTGTCATGTCCACCAGTCTTACACAGAATCACCTTGCCTACTATTTCAGACAGAAACTTTCTTTGGGAATTCATCCCTTTCCGGGTAATGGATGATCCAACTTTGGTATTAGGGTTCAGCCCGCACCAACTTAGTGCATCTTTAGTAATGGATGGAATTATTTCATCATCATACTTAATCATGGGAAGTTGGAGTGATTTTCTGATTGTCTTCTGTGTTAGTTTCACTCAGGAATCCTGAACTGTCGCTTTAATCTTCTTCCCTCCAGCATCTAGAGTTGCTGATGAATAAAATTCTAGTACTTCCTTTTTGCAAATCCTTACTAGTTATGAGACCAAGAACTCCAACCCATTTTCTGAAATTAGGGTAATTACACTTGGATGTCTTGTGAGGCTGTCGTGAATCCCCCACGAACAAGCTCATAACCTTCATTCACCTTGTCATCCTTGTGGGGCGCCATTGACGAGAGGGAAAGAGAGAGAAGAGAAGAGAAGTGAATATCTATGTCGATAAAAGGTATAGAGTTTTGAAATCTAAAGGCGTAGTCGACTAGATTTTTTCTTCCCCCATTTATAGTCTACTGGTAAAGGGTAGGTCAAAGGACACACCTTACTTAGTAAAATACATATCGACATAGTTGTACATGTGTCGACATAACAGACTTAGGTCATGACAAAACTAAATTTTAGTCGCCATATCTATGTGTCGACATACTTGTGTTAGTGTCGACACGGGATGATCATGTCTCGACATAGTTGTGTCGACACCTATTCTTCTATCGACACAGATACTTTTTCTGTGTCGACACATCCTTTTTATTTGTCGACACAACATAATGAGTGTGTCGACACAATTTGTTTGTGTCGACACAAACTTTGTACTTAGACAAATTTCCTGAGAAATTTTGTACTGACATATTCTACTTAAGAATGCTTGTGCTGTCCTACTCTAGGTTTAACATACCTAATTCAATTTTAAAATAATTGAATTTAGTTTCATCCAGAGGTTTTGTAAAAATATCAGCAATTTGATTATTTGTGTTCACAAATTCTAGACTAATATCTTCGTTCTCCACATGTTCTCTTATAAAATGAAACTTAATTTCTATATGCTTGGATCTACTGTGTGATACAGGATTCTTAGCAATAGAAATAGCACTAGTAGAATCACAAAACAGTGTAATTCTACTTACCTTGATGTCATAGTCTTCAAGTTGATGCTTTATCCACATCAACTGAGCACAACAGCTGCCTGCAACTATATATTATGACTCAGCAGTTGAGATAGCTATACTTGTTTGCTTCTTGCTGCACCATAACACCAACCTTCCACCTAGGAATTGACAAGTTCCTATAGTACCTTTCCTGTCTTCTTTGCATCCTACAAAGTCTGCATCTGAGAAGCCTGTTAGTAATAAATCTCTATTCTAAGGGTACCAAAGACCTAGATTAGGTGTGCCCTTAAGATATCTCAAAATTCTCTTAACTGCAGTATAATGAAATTCCTTTGGGTAAGCTTGGTACCTAGTACAGACACATATAGCATACATGATGTTAGGTCTACTAGCAGTCAAGTAGAGTAGGGAGCCAATTATCCCTCTATACAAAGACTCATCAACAGTTTCCCTGTCTCATCTTTGCCTATAGGCATACTTGTTCCCATTGGAGTTTTCATGGTGGAGGCTGATTCCATTCCATATTTCTTTATCAACTCCTTAGTGAACTTACACTGGGATATGGACAATCCATTATTAGTCTGTCTTACTTGAAGTCCCAAGAAGAACTTCAGCTCACCCATACTGCTCATTTCATAATTCCCTTGTATAAGTTTGGCAAACTTTCTACAAAGGTTATTTTCAGTAGATCCAAAGATAATTTCATCAACATATATCTGGACTAGGATTATCTTTCCTTTAGATTCCCTAAAGAATAGTGTATTATCTATCTTTCCTCTAGAGAATTTATTCTCAATAAGAAAAGAAGACAAGGTTTCATACCAAGCCCTAGGGGCTTGTTTCAAACCATATAGATCTTTCCTATGCCTATATACATAATCAGGATAATGAGAATCTACAAAACCCGAGGGTTGTTCAACATATACTTCCTCTTTTAAGTCACCATTCAGAAATGCTGACTTTATATCCATCCTATATACCTTGAACCCTTGATAGGCAGTATAGGCCAAGAATAACCTTATAGCCTACAACCTTGCCACTAGGGCAAAGGTTTGATCAAAGTAAATCCATTCTTCTTGCCTGTAGCCTTTTGCTACCAGTCTGGCCTTGTTCTTAATTATAGTGTCATTCTCATCAAGTTTGTTTCTGTAGATCCACTTGGTTCCTATAATGTTATGATCCTTTGATTTAGGAACCAGTTCCCAAACTTTACATCTTCTGAATTGATTCATCTCTTCTTGCATAACATCAATCCAATTTGTGTCTAACATGGCTTCTTCAATCTTCCTGAGTTCTATCTATGACAAGAAACTTGAACATAAAACTATGTTCATGTTCTTGCTGCTCGTTAGTACACCTTGACTTGCATCACCAATGATTTGATGAGCTGGATGATCCTTTAGGTTTCTTCTTGCTGGAGGAAATCTGCCAACCTCTTGGCCTTCTTCATTTTCCTCAACCTGATGCTCCTCATTGTCTTCTTCATCAAGTGAGTCTCGTTCTCCCCCTGGACAACATGCATCCTTTTCTTCATCCAGCCTAGCAGGTTCTTCTTCATTGATAGTCAGCTTGTCCATCCTATCCTTTAAACCTATAGAACTACCTGAAGAGCTAGACAATTCATTGTTAATCAACTTGGACTCATCAAATACAACATGGACAAATTCGTCTATAACTTGTGTAGTCAAGTTGTAGATCCTGTATGCCCTACTATTATTGCTGTACCCAACAAATATCTCTTCTAGGGATTTGGCAGCAAACTTAGTTTGGTAGTGCTTACCATTAACTAGGACATAACATTTGCTACCAAAGATTCTGAAGTAGGAAATGTTTGGTCTTCTACCTTTCAAAATCTGATAGGGAGTCATCTTATATTTCTTATTGTGGAGGCTCTATTGAGTACATAACATGCAGTATTTACTTCCTCAGCCCAGAAGTACTCAGGGAGAGTAGTGTTCTACTTGCCTCAATTAGAGTCCTATTCATTCTTTCAGCAACACCATTTTGTTGGGGGGTTCTAGGTGAGGAGAACTCCTGATGAATCCCAAGTTCTTCACAGAACTTTGTCATACATTAAGACTGAAATTCAGTTCCATGGTCACTTCTGATTTTGACCACTGAATTGTTAAATTCATTTTGAATTTATCTAACAAAGGTCTGGAAAATAGTAGGAGTTTCAGATTTATGCCTTAAGAAGAAAACTCATGTGAATATAGAATAGTCATCCACAATTACTAAAGTGTATACTTTCCTACCAAGACTATGAACTGGCATAGGAACAAACAAATCCATATGCAAGAGATATAAATATCTCATTGAATCTTTGGTATCAAGTGCATGGAAAGAGGACTTAGTCTGTTTGCCCTTTTAGCAAGCAGAACACACACTCTCTTTAATGCACTTGACTTGAGAACCATTCCTGATGGAGCCAACTTCCCACGACATGTGGCCAAGGAGCGTCCTCCCTCTGACGATGATGGTGACCCGGTAGATTTGAATGGAGACGTTGCTGATGCGGCCGCCATTGATCCCCATCGGAGAGAGTTTGTGGATTGGGACGATCGTTGCCGCAAGCTCGAGGATGGCTTTTCTTCCGCGACGCCACCGCCACCTCCGCCACATGTTTTGCTCGACGTCCGCCGCCATTTTATAAAAATATATAATTATAAATTAAATAATTATAATTATATATTTTTAATAATTTATTATTTTAAGCAATTTTATTTCAAGCATTTTTATATTTATTGCATTTAGATAAGTCATGTAATGATGGGGTGCTTATAACCATCATTGGTTGTTTTTATTATTACATTTCTTGTATTATGATGGGTGCTTATAACCATCATAATTTTCATTTTGAATTTTGAATTTTGAATGTTGATTGGAGGGAGATTGAGTGGTGTAGGCTATATATATCCATGTTATGAAGGATTAATTAGTGAATGAATGAAAATTTAAAACCTAATTCCTCTCTAAGAGAAATTTCGGCCAAAGAGAACTCCTCCTTGCCGCCGCCCCTTGGCTTGTGGTGTGAAGCCGCCGCCCCGCCTTGCTCCCTCCATCCGTTCGGTGCAACTCCGGCGCGGCTTCCTTCGGTGCGACTCCTTGGAAGAAGGTTGCAAACCCCTCGGTGTGACGCCGGCGGATCCGTGGAGAGAGTGATTCTCCCATAGTTATCTTGTGTAAAAGTTTTCTGGTTAGCGTGACACGAAGAAGGCGACGAATTTCTCTCCCTCCGTCGTATCTCCGGTGGTGCCGTTAAGGAATGATTCTAGTCGAGTGAAACCGGACTCATCCCATCCGGTAGGGTAACGAAAATTTCTACTTTATGTGTTTCTCTTCCCTTGATAATTCTTGTGGCATTGGCAAATTGCGTGGCTTGTGTAACGCTTGATTTTTCGTGGTTTAATTTATTTTAGTTATTGTCTTGTTTACCGTATTTTCGTTTAAGTTCGTGAGGTGTGGCGGCCCTCGTATGTATTTTGTTGGGAGAGAACCATCCTTGCCCGAATTATTTGTTTTCGGTGGTTTCTCTTTTGGTACAACACGCTCGATCGAACCGTGTGGGTTCTTTTCGCTTGAGAGGACCTTGGCCTATCGCCTTGGTATTATCTAAGGGGCTTTGCGAACCCCACGTAATTGTTAATCTAATAATAATTTTAATCGATACGCTGCTATGTTAAATGCTTGAGTGTGACGTGAGAGTTATCAGAGAGCGTCACGTTAATTTGTCGGCCACCAAAACGCTCGAAACAGCGGGCCTACATCAATTTGGTATCAGAGGGAGGTTGTTTCAACTCCCAAGTTGCAAACTTCCTCTCTGCGTTCTTCGTTGGTCGATCTCATCTTTCTTGGATCTGAAATTTTCGGATTGGTCTGCGTTTAGTAAAACCCTTCGGAATTTTAAACTTGTCAAAAAAATCTGAAAAAAATAATGTAGCTTCCTGCACTTATTTCCAGCAACATTAAAACAGAAAAATTTTCGAATCGTCCTCGTTAGGTCAGCCTGAAAATTGGAACATCGTAATTCTGTCCAGTTGGTCTGCAAATAGCGGGCTGAAATCTTTATTTTCCAGTGAAATTTAAAAAAAAACAAAAATTTCAAATATCAAAATTAAAATTCCAAATTTAAAATTTTCAAAATTTCAAATTTCTAAATTTAAAATTAAAATTTCGAATTTTAAATTTCAAATTTTCAAAATTAAAAATTCAAAATTTAAAATTCAAATTTGAAATTGAATTTCAAATTTCAAATTTCAAAATTCAAAATTTAAAATTAAAAATTCAAAATTCAAAATTCAAACTTCAAATTTCAAATTTCAAATTTCAAAATTTCAAAATTCAAAATTCAAAATTCAAAATTCAAAATTCAAAATTCAAAATTCAAAATTTCAAATTTCAAAATTTCAAATAATAAAATTCAAAATTTCAAATTTCAAATTTCCAACTTCAAATTCCAAATTTCAAATTTATCTCAAAATTACAAAAAAAATAATAGTGGTCTGCAAATAGCGGCCTAAAAATGTTATTTTTTTTCCTCAAAATCTAAAATTTAGAATTTTTGGCATTTCTCCATCTAATTATTAGTAAGAAAACAAAAAAAAAATTATTATTTTTCATTCAGTAATTATTTTTATTAATTAATTTGAAAATTTAGTATTTGGTGTGCCAATAGCCGCCTAAATTTTATTTTCTGCAAAAGAAAAATAAAAAAAAATTAAGTAATAATCCTTATAATTTTCTTGCTCAGAAAATAAAAAAGTATGCATATATTATTTTTTGAAACTAGCGGGAACAATTAAATCTTTGAAATTTAATTAGGGTCAGTTTACTTTTCTTTGCATGTGAACAAGTATCGGATCGAGTTTCTTCTCCGGTTCTCACTAAATGACATATGACATATATGCTTCTCAGTTAGACTATTCCTATGCTAAGGATATGGCTAAACACACCCCTAGGGCACACCACATTTATCCTACTTATGACGGTTTAGAGTATCCCCAAAATTTTAGAGACTGGCTTAAGGGATTAGAACAATATTTTAATTATCACTTATGGGATGACTACGAAAAGGTTAGCTTTGCCCGAGAGCGATTAATAGGTCGGGCCCGATTATTTTGGTTAAACGAAGAGCGTTGTGTTGGTAGCTATCGTTATGCTTGGCCGCACATGCGTAACCTCCTCTCGGATCAATTTGATCCCGCCTACCTGCGCACTAATAGCACCACACTCGTTAGTAAGAATAGTTACAGCACTAGACCTGTATCCGCTTATAGGAGTGACCCTATGACTCAGGATAGATCCTATCCCCAGAGAGGTCGTATTACCCAGAGTGTGCCTAGTCCCACCTATAGGAAACATAAGCCATTCCGACCCCAAAATTTGAACTCGAAAGAGGTTACTATTAGGGTGCTTGCTTCCTTAGCCTTGACATCTAAGCCCTCTGATATAGTGACTGATACATCTGAGGATGCTTATGTGGATATGGAATCTCTAGAAGATGAAATTAATCAGCTAGGTGAGAGTCTTCCTTTACTTACGATAGTGCCTGACTCTCCTGTTGAACCTGAGGATGTGATTAGGACTGCGCTCGTCACTGAGGACGAGGAAAGTTTCACTGACGCTTTTAGTGACGTTGAGGAGATTGGTTATCCTAGTGACCTGGAAGAGGATTTCTCCCCTGAGGAATCATCTCCAATCCCCTTCGACGATAATTTAGTCATGGAATCTTCTGTTGACCCTGAGCCAGTAGACATTCCGGTTGAGTCGGTAGAGTCATCTGATGCTGAGAGCTTACATATCACTGATTTAGGTGATGACTTGCTAGGATCTAACGTTATATTGGTTGAGCCAGGATTATTAGATGTTTCTACGGTATTGGTAGAGTCACCTTGGGATGGATGTTCAGTTTGGGATAAGCTTAGTGTGATACATCCGGGAGTTAGTCCTTTGACATTATTATCGCCGCTTGGAACTCAAGCAAATTATTATACTCCCCTGGATTCGATTTGCCCATCCCCCTATTCTGACTTAGACGATGTCCCCATCTCATGGAAAGAATTATGTTTGGATGACGATAGCACTGAGGGCCCAACTGACTTTTCTTTGATGATAGCCCCTTCGCCTGAGGCCCAAGTTAGTTTGGAAATTTTATCGGATACAAATTTGCCTACTATTGAGACGATCATTATTTCTGACTTAAGTAAAATTTCTAATGATTTGGTGGATTCATTCTGGGGCGAAACTTTAACTGAGGATGAGTTTTCAGTGAGGACGAATCCACTATTCGAGTTTACTTTTGATTTTAAAGGCTTGCAACCAGAGGCGTTCTCTTGGACGCTTAATCCATGCTTTGACGTTGAGTGTGACTTGGTTCCCCCTACGGAGTCAACCCTATCAACTCTCCCTCCGATTCCCTTAGCTCTAGTAGATGATTTAGTCATTTCTAGCCCTTCATATTTAGAGAAGTTTATTTTTCCCGCCATCCCGTTAAACTTACTTAGAAGGACGTGGGTGAACGTAGTTGATGACGAACGTTTTCCGCTGACTATTTATTATGATATTTATAAATCAAAATTTAATTTTAAATTTAAAACGAAAACGTTGGAACCCACTACGTTAATTTTTGAATTTAAAGCACATGTGCCACCGGACATAATTCCGTTATTTTATTCTATTAATTCAAGTCATGTGGCACATGGGTTCTCCCCTCATGGTTTTAATTTAATTAGGCGCATTTTTAATTTCTTGACCCTTCTAAATGCGTCCTTTAAATTACTTGCGAGGTTGTTTCAAATAGTCTTCCACCGTTATGTGAATGGTTTGGTTTTGGTTTGTCTCACCCCTAAACGGATGCCCCCGGGCACTTTAGAAATATTAATGAATAGGCTAGTCCATTTTTTACGAATTTTACGGAAGTTTGGTGACATGAGATTCCTGATAAAATTTTTCACTGATTGGGGCATAGCTCCTATTTTCATCGTTATATACTTTACGCTTTATGCTTTAATGCCACCTGAACTGTCTACCTCTCCGTATATATTTTCCACTATGCTTTCTATTGGGTTGGGTGGTGATAGTTTTCTAGGATCGTTCCCCTTCTCGGTCTCCATCGGAGGTACGTTGGTGGATGTTGTTGAAATTCTTTTTCCTTCTTTGGCTAACGCGTATTTGAGGTCCCTCCAAGACCACATTTTGCTATGCAGGTTCTTCTTCCCCGCTGACGACCTTCCAGGCGAGTACAAACAGGCATACTCATCAGTGATGAGTATTTTTAAGAGGGGGAGGATTGATGGAGCCAACTTCCCACGACATGTGGCCAAGGAGCGTCCTCCCTCTGACGATGATGGTGACCCGGTAGATTTGAATGGAGACGTTGCTGATGCGGCCGCCATTGATCCCCATCGGAGAGAGTTTGTGGATTGGGACGATCGTTGCCGCAAGCTCGAGGATGGCTTTTCTTCTGCGACGCCACCGCCACCTCCGCCACATGTTTTGCTCGACGTCCGCCGCCATTTTATAAAAATATATAATTATAAATTAAATAATTATAATTATATATTTTTAATAATTTATTATTTTAAGCAATTTTATTTCAAGCATTTTTATATTTATTGCATTTAGATAAGTCATGTAATGATGGGGTGCTTATAACCATCATTGGTTGTTTTTATTATTACATTTCTTGTATTATGATGGGTGCTTATAACCATCATAATTTTCATTTTGAATTTTGAATTTTGAATGTTGATTGGAGGGAGATTGAGTGGTGTAGGCTATATATATCCATGTTATGAAGGATTAATTAGTGAATGAATGAAAATTTAAAACCTAATTCCTCTCTAAGAGAAATTTCGGCCAAAGAGAACTCCTCCTTGCCGCCGCCCCTTGGCTTGTGGTGTGAAGCCGCCGCCCCGCCTTGCTCCCTCCATCCGTTCGGTGCGACTCCGACGCGGCTTCCTTCGGTGCGACTCCTTGGAAGAAGGTTGCAAACCCCTCGGTGTGACGCTGGCGGATCCGTGGAGAGAGTGATTCTCCCACAGTTATCTTGTGTAAAAGTTTTCTGGTTAGCGTGACACGAAGAAGGCGATGAATTTCTCTCCCTCCGTCGTATCTCCGGTGGTGCCGTTAAGGAACGATTCTAGTCGAGTGAAACCGGACTCATCCCATCCGGTTGGGTAATGAAAATTTCTACTTTATGTGTTTCTCTTCTCTTGATAATTATTGTGGCATTGGCAAATTGCGTGGCTTGTGTAACGCTTGATTTTTCGTGGTTTAATTTATTTTAGTTATTGTCTTGTTTACCGTATTTTCGTTTAAGTTCGTGAGGCGTGGCGGCCCTCTTATCTATTTTGTTGGGAGAGAACCATCCTTGCCCGAATCATTTGTTTTCGGTGGTTTCTCTTTTGGTACAACACGCTCGATCGAACCGTGTGGGTTCTTTTCGCTTGAGAGGACCTTGGCCTATCGCCTTGGTATTATCTAAGGGGCTTTGCGAACCCCACGTAATTGTTAATCTAATAATAATTTTAATCGATCCGCTGCTACGTTAAATGCTTGAGTGTGACGTGAGAGTTATCAGAGAGCGTCACGTTAATTTGTCGGCCACCAAAACGCTCGAAAGAGCGGGCCTACATCAATTCCTCACTAACCCCATGCTGAACAACTGTCCTATTGACTTATAGTTCAGTTGAGCTAGCCTCTTATGCCATTTCACACATAGTGAAGCGTTCTCTCCTGCAACTAGACAAATGGGTGAGATGTTAAACTCATAATCTAGGTTTTGACAATATACATTCCCTTTCCTAGTGCTAGTTAAAATGATCTCTTGATCACTTTACCTCCTTATTTGGCACTCCCCTTTGAGGAAAGAGATGACATAACCTAGATCATTAAGTTGACTTATGCTAATCAGGTTATGTTTTAGACCCTTCACATAAGCCACTTTAGTGATAATAATTGAATCACTAGAAATGTTACTAAATCCTTTGATTATTCCTTTTTCTGATCCACCAAAGATTACTTTGGGACCATGTGTTGATCCAGTCATGTGTCTTATGTGAAGGGTCATGTGTCAAATAAACTTAGTTGATCCAATTGTACTTTTGTACTTAGTTTATACTTAGTTGATCCTTTGATTATTCCTTTTTCTAACCCCATGTCAAAGTTGTACAGGAAAAATAAACTTAGGGACCCTTCACATAAATTCTTCTTGTTCCAGTCATGTGTTTGGAACATCAACTATCCAAGTATCATATAGGAGTATGGCCACTTGGATTCACTTGCATTAAATAAAGAATCACTTATCCTTAGAACCCAAATTATTATTGGGTCCTAGGTCCTTGTTAGTTTGAAATACTTTGCCACAACACCAACACTCAAATCTATTGTACCTTCTTTTAGGTAGAGTCTTCACAACTTTGTTGCCAGCAGTCCTGTTAAGTGTAGGTGCTAGAGCAGCAAACCCCAAGAATTCCTTTTGAACCTGATGGGCTTGCCTATAGAGTGACCTATTAGCATTTGCACCCTTTCCCATGAGATCTCCATACTCACAGTGACCAAGAGTAATATCATGATCATACCTGTTTATAGGTTGCATCACTTTCCTAAATAAAATAGGGAACTTTTTAGCTAGTGGCTGAACTGGGGACTTACCTTTTTTATGAGAATTGGTGGCCCTAGTTCTTCCCTTAAAACATAGACCAGTTTTTCCTTTCTGAGAAATGAAATTGTCTATTAAGGGCAAGACAGATTTTGGCTTAGAGAATTTAGCCACTAACTCTCTTTCTTTCTAGAGTCTTGCCTCCAGATTCTTGATATGATTTTCCTTGAAAGAGATTGTGCCCATCTAGATAACAGTTATGTTGTTCAGTTTGGCAACCTCCTTTAGTTTCAAATCTATCAGATTGGCTGATTCTGATGCAGCCTTCTTAAGAGATTCAATTTCCTTGGCCTGCTCTTTGATAAGAAACTTGCTCCTCTTCAGAGCTTGCAACAACCAACCATACTAATTAATGAGTTGATGTACATCCCCCTCAGAATTAGAACCATCCCCGTATCTTGAAGTTGATGCTACTGATTCTGATCCAGTAAAATAATCAAAATCTAAGGGAGAATTGTATACCTTGCTTGGACCAGACTGATCCTGGCACTGATCATTTTTTGGCAGAGCCATCAGCCCTCTACAGTAATAGTCTTCCACTCCATTTATGGATTCCAGCATTTGTAAGAATTCTAGTTCCCTAGAGTCCTCTTCTATTGAGAAAAGCCCAATATAAGCTTCTGCATCATCTTCTTCTCCTGATCCTGAAGATGAAGAGTCTGTCCAACTCTTTTGCTTTTGAGCAATAAAGGATTTCTCCTTCTTGTCTTTCACTTGATGCTTCTTCTTGTCCTTACATTAAGTCCTCTTGTCTAGATAGTCAGCTATGACATGTCCAGGCCTATTGCAACAATAACAAATAATCTTAGAATTTGTTTGTTTTCTTCTTCTTGTCCAGGCCTGGTTCTCCATTTCTTCTTTTACATGAACCTTTGAAACTGCCTTATAAAGGCAGCAAAGTCTTTATCAGAGGTGTGGCTATCTGATGTGTTGTTGTCATGATTTTCTTCTTCTGCCTCAGCACTCCTTCTGGGTGGAGAAGGAGACTTTCTCCTACCCTTTCTAGTGCCTTCAGCCTTGAAGGCTACTAACTTTTCTTTGTACTCAGACCTACTGCTTTTCTCCTCCTCTTTTCTAGTAGTGAGCTGCATTTTATAGGATAACAGCTTTCCAAATAGTGTTGGTGGAGGTGTATCAGCAAGCCTGGACACCTCTCTGATGGCACATATCTTTGTGTCCCAGTCCTTTGTTAGTGATCTGAGAAACATGTCATTCAGTTCATATGTGTTGAAGACTCTTCCATACGTCATCTGCTCATTTACTATCCTGAAGAATTTCTTGTAACATTCAGCTATGATGTCAGACTTGGCTTGTCTAAAGCTCTAATATTCTTGATTTAGCATAGATTTCCTATCTTCTCTTACTTCTTCAGTTCCCTCCATGTAGACAATCAAGGTGTCCCACATCTCCTTAGAGGTTTTGCAATGCATCAGATTCTGAAATATGGCATCATTTATAGCACTTATAATAATGTTTTGTGCTCTTTTGTCTAATATTGCCAGGATGATCTCATCCTTGGTCATTTCAGAATAACTCTTTGGGGTTCTAACATTTGCATCCAAAACTGATACCTTCATTAGAATGAAGGGGCCATCTTGTACTGTGATGTAGATTCTTGGATCAGATGCTTCCATGAACAACCTGACCCTTTCCTTCCATATGCCAAAGCATTCTTTCCTGCAGATAGGCAGTTTCATAGATCAAAACTTCTTTTGATTCTCATTTTAACCCATTCTTGAAATCTGTTAATTGCCTTGGAGATTCACTAAGACTGTTAGGTCTATCTTTGAGGAACCTCCCTCTGATACCACTTGAAAGATCCTACTAGAAATTGAATGTTTTAAAGGTTACAGAAATTTAACCAGATAGAACTCTCTATTAGTGTTAGCTTCTTGATCAGTTCTTGAATAAACTGAATCTTCAGATCCAACCTGACTTAGTTATTTCAAAGCTTCTTGATTGAACAAAATAAGGTAGATCTTCACTTGATGTAGAGGTTGATCTTCAGATAGCTCCTTCCTTAAATTCAGAATTAGATCTGAATCTTTCTTACAAACTGTTCTAGATTTACCTTCTTAAGGGTTTCCCCTTTACTTGATGTCAAACTCTCTTTTCCTTTATTGCTTGATTACTTCCTTAGTTCTTTTTTTTGGTTGTCAAGGATCAGTCCCTTATATAGAGGTTCCTCATGATTACCGGCTGATCCGGTTCATAACAACCTTCTGACAGTTCGGACAAAGGTGTCAGACCTATTGGTTATGACAGTTGTCGAGTCACCAGTCATGACAGTTGATTCCTCAAAGACTTTACAACTCAGCATGAACCACTCAGCAAACTACTTCACATGTGTCGACACAAATAGACTAAGTGTCGACACAAGTCTTGATGATGTCGACACAACACTCCCTGTGTTGACATAGTCATTCTTCTGCTACTCGACACAGCTTCTGTTTGTATGTGTTGACACAAGTCCTGTGTGTCGACACAACTTCTCTTGGTCTCAACATAACTGATGCAGACAGATGGCATTGAGTTTATGTCCAGCTGTCGTTGAGTGTGTGTCGACATAAGTCCTGTGTGTCGACACAAGCCTTCGGACTCAGTATTGCTGTTGTTATAAGATAGCGTTGAGTGTGTGTCGACACAAGTCCTATGTGTCGACACAAAACTTCTTCAGGTGTCGACACAATTCCTATGTGTCGACACATGCCTTTCTTCTTGTGTCGACATAACTCCTGGGTGTCGGCATAGCTTCTGCTTTAGGTGTCAACACAATTCCTTCCTTAGGTGTCGACACAATTCTGGGTATCGACACAATTCTGGGTGTCGACATAACTTCTTCTTCAGGTGTTGACACAATGCCTGGGTGTCGACACAGGCCTTGCTTCTAGTGTCGATACAACTTCTGGGTGTCGACACAATTCTTTACAAGTGTTGACACTTGTACTTAGAGAATTTCCTTGCAAACCTTACACCTGCACAATGAAACTCAAACATCCATCAAATACAAATTGATGTATATCATTGAGTAAGATGAGACTTCTCCAAATCTGGTACATATTTTTCAGTGTATCCAACATAAGGATGCTCAGTCTAAGGGGGAGCATAATGAGATTGATTTGACAACCTTGGACAAAATTGTCAACAGATCTGTTGAGTCTGCACCTACTGCTGGTGTTGTAGTTGAGGGAGAGCCTTCTTAGATCCCTGCTCAGAATGTTGTACCTCCTCCTATGAGCCATACTTCATCAACCCCATATCAAATGAGGAATTTCTAAACCAAGTCAAAGCACTCCTGGATGCTCAGACAACAACCCTCAAGGAATATGTTTACCACTCAGTTGCCAAGTTGAGGGATGAATTGTTAAGTGAAGTCAGGGAATGTAAAGAAGAAACCTCTCACTTAAATAAACAGGTTACAACTTGGTTTGATAAGGCTGGAACAGCTGGCATGAAGCTGACAACCCTTATGCAATCCATGGAAGCAAGCCAAAATTCTCTGTAGCTGATATAGGATATATCAAGAATTATGTGAGTGAAACTGATGAGGTGATCAAAGGTGCAGCAGATCATGTAAATCAGCATGTCATCAATATAGATCTCCACTCTATGAAGAAGGCAATGCTTATGAAAAATGAGCTTTTTATTGACAATGAGAGAATACTCCAATATATATCAAACAAAAATGAGGCCAACACCATCCTACTGCAAAAGACAATATCTGAAGAAGGCAAAAAGGGGGAGAGCAGCCATGATAAGACAACATCACTCATTGAAGATCAAGCCTTCAATGTAATTCAAAGAACGAGGGTGGCACTGCACCTTCCCCTACTGGATAAAAAGAGGTCAGAGGATCTATACTTCCCATCACAAGCTAGAGCTGCACAGGATGCACAACATGCTGCCAGAAGAAAGAGGGAAGGATATCAAATGGCTGAAGAGTTCATGGCAAAGAGGAGAGCTGAGAACAGAGATGATCCAGATCATGAACAGCTAAGTGATGCCTCTGAATCCATCATTATCAATACTTGGATAAGCCATGGACAAATCTTAAAGAATATTGATAGTGTTTATCCTTTTGAGGAATAGATCAAGCATTTGGAAAGAAACTCCCTAAGGGAAAGAGTATTCAAAGAAAATCTGGTAAGAAAGGGCAATCCTAAGAAAATTCCTCCCAAATATATTCCGAAGCCATTACTTTACTTCAAAAGGCAGGAGAACAAAGCTGAAAACTTGAAGAAAATAGCTGCTATCTAGGATGTTGATTCAAGTTCATCAAAGAAGAGCTGAGATGATACTGCAATACATAGGGTGATTTAATTATGTAATCAATGTCTTGTAATGGATATCAACAGTGTAGCAATACCAAATCTTTATCAATTAAATTAATATGAGTTGGCCCTGACTATATTGATGTGAGAGATGTGCATGCAATTACCATCTATATATCTGTGATTAATAAATATATTGTTCTTTCATAGATATCTTGTAATCACAAGATTGTTAATGTTGTTTGGATAAGTTAATGATTAGTTAATTTGTTGCAAATCATACTGTTACACTGTTAGTGATTGACAATCCACCAGTGTTATTGGTCAGTCAATCATAATGTTATGCCATCTCACCTAGGGGAGTATCCTATATTGGGATGGCTAGTTGTCATGATAGTGTCTCTTCAGGCCTATCATGATATGTTTTTGTGTTGATGCACCTTAGCACGGATGGGAGTTCTTCCTTCTTCAAATAGGGGGAGATTGTTGGGAATTGTGGCCCTCAATGTTCCTTAGGATTTGAAGAGGCATCACCAATCATGTTAAGGAGAATAATGTTTTTGATGTGTGTTTGAGTTCATGCATGCAGGTAGTCCATGATTGGACAGGTCAACAAGAAGAATAGGCTGGTAAATTCAAAGTTTGTCATTCTCAGTTCAGAGTATGAGTTTTACAAGTCATCAAGCTTAGCTCGCAGTTCGTCGAGCTCAGATCACAGATCGTCGAGCTCAGCTCACCGTTACTTGAGCTAAAACTCAGAAGCTTGAGGTTCAGAAATTATCGAGCTCAACATGCAGTTCGTCAAGCTCATATCACAGATCGTCGAGCTCAGCTCACAGTTCCTTGAGCTAAAACTTAGAAGCATTGAGGATCTTAAATCGTCGAGCTCAACTTGCTGTTCATCAAGATCAACCCACAGATCGTCGAGCTCAGCTCAACAGTCGTCGACCTAAAGTAAGACAAATCATCTAAGGCAAAAACCGCTGAGACTACTGAGACCACCGAGAAGAAACCGCTGAGAAAGAAGACAGTCACAGCTGAGAAGAAGAAAGTATCGAGACCGCTGAGATGAAAGCACTTAGATAGAAGCTTATCTCAGCTGTTAAGAAGAATTCGTTGAGACTGCTGAGAAAGAACCGTTGAGACAAAGCCAACAGAATTCATCCAAGTAAAGAAAAGTGAAGTTTCATCGAGCAGAGCTCACATTTTGTTGAGGAAAGCACGGAGTTTGTTGATCTCAGATCGACGATAGTCGAGCCCAGTTCAAGTATTTCAGGAAGTTGCGGCAAAGCTAATGTATCGCTGCAAGCTACTTTTTGTCCTCTTCTGAGGTAGGCGGCGCTCACCAAACTTTACTGGGCCCCATTCGAATTGTTTTGTTGATTCAAATCAACAGATATAAAAAGAAAAGAGGAGATGAAATTAGTATTAATGAAATTAAGAACGAACGGGAAAAACGCAGAGAAGAAAATACGATTGAAAAAGAGGCGACTGGACTTTATCTTCTCCGACAAGCTTAAATGCTTAAGTCCGGCAGAGATAGCCAGAGGGCAAAGGAAGATAGCTAAAGATTTTCCATTTCAGCAAGATAGTTCTCTCTAGAACAAAGAAGCTGATTCATCCATTCAGCAAGCTGATAGCTGCTCATCTGTGCAGCAAAGAAGAAGTTAGTTGTAGAAGAAGACTCATCCCTTCTACAGTAAGATAGTTGGACTGATATCTGCTCAGTCTAGCAAAGTCGAATCAGAGATTTTTCTGAGACAGTTGTTTTACTTTTCTTAACATCTTTTATTGATTTCCTGTAGGATTCAGTTTATCTGACTCTTAGTGTAGGGAACTTTGTGCCTGAGTGGTAGGTGACAAAATTGTCACTGAGGTAGGTGCCCTGCTGGGGTACTAAGGTAGGATCCAAAAGTGTATCTGAGCTGTTGGAAGGCTTAATAGCCTGAGGTAGGAGAGTGTTGCTCTCTGTGGTAGGATCCTTTGTAGATCTGAGGTAGGGCTGTCTTTCCAGCCTGAGTGTAGGGCTTAACAACCTGAGGTAGGTGACTAGAGAGTCACTAAGTTGTAGGTGATAAGTGTGTCACTAAGTTATAGTCCTTGGAGGAGGCTGAGCTATAGGTACCTGGAAGGGTACAGAGTTGTAGGAGAGTTGCAGCACTAGGAGAGTAGGGCTGTGTGCCTGAAGCTGTAGGGATGAATATCTTGAGTTGTAGGCCTTAGAAATAAGGCTGAGGTAGGTGATCAGTGGATCACTGAGCTATAGGAGCTCTGATGGGCTCTGAGGTAGGAACCCTTGTGGTTCTGAGTTAGGGTTCCTAAGTGAACCTCTTTGTAAGGCTGAGGGCCTGAGGTGTAAGCTCTGAGGAGCATATTGGTCGAGTTTGTGCCTATTCCAACAAATCATTTGGATAGGTGGGAGGGAAAGTGGATGTACCCAATTGGGGAACCACTATAAATCCTTATGTTCTTTCTGTGTTGTTTGTTTTCTTTCTTGTGTTGCAGGTATTAAGGACAAGATCTAGATCAACAAACATATAAAAAGCAAAAAGGTCTAAGAAGACTAAAATAATTTCAATAACCTATTCACCCCCTCCCCTCTAGGTTATTAGCTAACCTTGAAGTAATAACTTTCAGACATCTCCATCAACACTAAGAGCATAGTTGTATTTGATGTTGTGTAAGCTCATCATGTGTAGGATGTTCCAAGGAACAAGTCTAGACAGGTTGTCTAAGTGATATGACAGGTGATCACAAAGTGAAGATGCTAGAAAGGCAGGAAGTAGCCTAAGTGACAAAGTCAGGTAGTCCATGATTGGACAGGTCAACAAGAAGAACATGCGGGAGAATCCCAATTTTGTCAAAGCTTAGTTCAAAGAGTGGGTCTCAGATTTCATCGTCCTCAGCTCACAGTTCGTCGAGCTCAACCTATCATTATTTGAGCTAAAACTCTGAAGCTTGGGTATCCGATTTCATCGAGCTCAGCTCGCAGTTCGTCGAGCTCAGATCACAGATCGTCGAGTTCAGCTTGCCGTTCCTTAAGCTAAAACTAGGAAGCTTGAGGTTCTGAAGTCGTCGAGCTCAGCTCGCAGTTCGTCGAGCTCGGATCACAGATTATCGAGCTCAGCTCGCAGTTCCTTGAGCTAAAATTAGGAAGTGTGAAGTTCACATTTGGTCGAGCTCAACCCGCAGATCATCTAGCTCAGCTCAACATTCATCGACCTAAAGTAGAACAAGTTGACTAAGGAAAAAACCGCTGAGAACACTGAGATACAAGTGTGTCTCAGCTGAGAACAAGAAAGCGCTGAGACATGTTAAGCAGAAAAATTGATATGGCATAAAGCGTTGAGTGGAGGTTGCTTACTCAACGCTGTCGATGCCTAGTGAAGACAGAATTTTGTCTAAGGAGTTTGGCGTTGAGTTATACTCACACACCCAATGCCAAGCAGCAGATAGCTAATAAAGCAAGTTGGTGTTAAGTTAAGCTGAATCACTCAATGCCTAGAAATAGATTATTAATCTAAGTATTTTGGCGTTGAGTGGATGTTGCTCACTCAACGCCTATGCTAATGGTATTTGATTTTTGGCTAAGTCCACAACTGATGACGTCAGCAAGTCAACATAATTCAAATTAGTGGCGGGATGGCTACAGTACGCGACAAATGTTTCTGCAGACCTATTGTAAGGCAGTTAGCATTAAAGCAAGTTGCTACAGGTCATTAATTATGTGGGGCCCACTGCTCAAAGAGCCGTTGGGTCAAAATCAATAAAAGAAAAGAGGCATTACAGAGAAAAGAACTGTCAGAGAAAACAATTAAAGAGATAGTTCTTCTTCTCCGCCATGGTTGTGGAGCTGAAGAACAGGAAGCTCAAGTATACAAGACAAAGCGCAAGTTAGTTGTTGCAACCAAGACCTTCAACAACAAGATAGCTGGTGTGATCTTCATCTACACCAGCAAGCAAGTCCAGATAATTTCTCTGAGGAAAAAGGTAGCAGCCAAGGGCCGACCCTTGCTGCAGGCTCTTCATAGTTCTTGCAACACAAGCACCTAAAGATCTTTATCTGGAAGCTGTGAAGAGAAGAAAGCTTGAAGAAGCTGAAGGAAGACTTAGGGGACCACCTCAGGAGTCAAAGCTAGGTCTGAATCACCTCAGTCCAGGAAAAGAGCAAGAGGAAGATCTATTCCAGTCTACAAAGTAGAGTTGAGATTTTCTTAGCTCAGGTTGCAGCAGTTTGTTGCTATATCTTCACTGACCAGAAGAAAAATCCCTAGTGCTATGAAGAGGTAGTTAGGGCTGAGCCTCTGTCTCAGTTCACGAAGTGGCAGAACATTTCTCTGCAAGTAACTTCCGGCGCAAGTAATTACTTGTTGCTGCGGAAGTAGTTAGGACTAAGTATATCTTAGTTCAGTCAAGGAAGACTCAGGAAATAAATTCCTATAATCATTGTTGGTTTAAGTTTATCTCAGTCCAGAAGCTTGACACCGAGAAATATCTCTTATGTCAAGAATATCCATGAACCCACCATCATCCTGTAGGATTCAGTTTAACTGAATCTGAGCTGTAGGGCCTATTGGCCTGAGTTGTAGGTGAATATCTAGTCACTGAGCTGTAGGTGACCTGTTGGGGTACTGAGGTAGGATCCTAGTGTGGATCTGAGCTGTAGGGCTTAATTTCCTGAGATAGGAGAGTGCTGCTCTCTGAGTGTAGGGCCTTTGTGCCTGAGGTAGGTTACTGGTGAGTCACTGAGGTAGGTGATAAGTTTATTACTGAGCTGTAGATGTCTTGAGGGGCACTGTGGTAGGTACATGGAGGGGTACTGAGTTGTAGGAGTGCTGCAGCACTGTGAGAGTAGGGCCATGTACCTGAAGTTGTAGGGCTGAGAAGCCTAAGCTGTAGGTCTTAGAGAAAAGGCTGAGGTATGTGGCTTGAGGGTCATTGAGTGTAGGAGCACTACAGAGCTCTGAGGTAGGATCCTTTGTGGATCTAAGGTAGGGTTATCCTCCCAGCCTAAGTATAGGGCTTAACAGCCTGAGGTAGGTAGTCTACTGACCACTAAGTTGTAGGCCCTTGTGGCTGAGAAGTAAGTCTTGGAGGAGACTTAGAGATCTGAGGGATCTGATGTGTAAGCTCTGAGGAGCATTTTGGAGGAGTTTGTGCCTAGTCCAATGATGTAGGCCCGCTCTTTCGAGCATTTTGGTGGCCGACAAAATAACGCGACGCTCTCGAATAATTCTCCCGTTACACTCTAGCATTTAAAGTCGCAGCGGTTTAATTAATATAATTACTAAAAAACAATTACGGAGGGTTCATAAAGCCCTTCAAGATAGTACCAAGGCGATAGGCCAAGGTCCTCTCAAGCGAAAAGAACCCACACGGTTCGATCGAGCGTGTTGTACCAAAAGAGAAACCACAGAAAACAAAAGATTCGGGCAAGGGTGGTTCTCTCCCAACAAAATACAAACGAGGGCCGCCACGCCTCACGAACTTAAACGAAAATACGATAAACAAGACAATAACTAAAATAAAATAAACCACGAAAAAATCAAGCGTTACACAAAATGCGCAATTTGCCAAAGCCACAAGATTTATCTAAGGAAGAGAAATACGTTAAGTAGAGATTTTCGTTACCCAACCGGATTGGATGAATCCGGTTACGCTCAACTAGAATCGTTCCTCAACGGCACCACCAGAGATACGCTGGAGGGAGAGAAATTCGTCGCCTTCTTCGTGTCACGCTGTATTTGGAAAAGTCCCGGCGGAATCTTCTAAATATAGAAACAAATATCTCCAAATAAGGCAGGAGAGAGAAAAGGTGGTGGATTGAGAAATATTTAAGGAATGAAATATTTCTAGTATGGTAGGCTAAGAGCTTAATTTGGAAAGTGATATTTGGATTTAGGACGGGGATGAGGAAGGGGTCGGGCTTGTTGGTGTTGGTGGTTGGCGGCTAATATTTTATGGTGGAGGGAGGGGCTCGGGTTGGTGGAGTTTGGTGGTGGCCAGTTTTGTGAGAGAGGAGGTGGCGGCTTGGAGGTTGGAGGAGGGGTCGGAGTTTTCAAGGGAGTAGAGTAAAGGAAGAAGGAGGGAGGCCGAGATTGAGAGGGGAGGAGAGGTGGCCGGCGGCCAAAGAGGAAGAAGAAGGAGGAGGGCCGAAACTTGCCTTGGAGAGGAGGGGGATTTCAATTCTTGAAATTGGTTTTCTTTTCATTCATTCACTAATTAAAACATGAAGGATACATGCCTATATATAGGCTACACCACTCAATCTCCCTCCAAACAAACTTCAAAATTCAAAATTCAAATTGAACATATGATGGTTATATGCACCCATCATAGTTCATGAAATGAAATAATTAAAATACTACATGATGGTTATACGCACCCATCATTACACATGAAATGGAAATTAAAAACATGATATTAAATAACATTGCAAAAATAAAACAAAGCATAAAAATTAATTAATAATTAATAATTATTTATTAATAATAATAATTAATTATTATTAATATGTTGGCTTGCGTTCAGGACGGGTATTATGACGATGCTCCACATGAACATCCGTAAGCACGCCATCAACGTCTTTAAAATGTTGCGGGCCGTCGTCTCCATCAATCGGGTCACCATCATCATCAGAGGGAGGATGCTCCTTGGCGACATATCGTGGGGAGTCAGCTCCATCAATCGGGTCACCATCATCATCAGAGGGAGGACGCTCCTTGGCGACATATCATGGGGAGTTAGCTCCATCAATCCTCCCCCTCTTAAAACGACTCATCACTGATGATTATGCCTACGAGTACTCATCTGGGAGGTCATCGGCGGGGAAGAAGAACCTGTATGACACAAGGTGGTCTTGGAAGGACCTCAAATATGCATTTGCCAAAAAAGGAAAAAGAATTTCAACAACATCCACCAACATACCTCAGATGGAGACCGAGAAGGAGAACGATCCTAGAAAACTATCACCACCCAACCCAATAGAAAACATAGTGGAAAATATATACGGACAGGTAGACATTTCAAGTGGCATTAAAGCATAAAGCGTAAAATATGTAACGATGAAAATAGGAGCTATGCCCCAATCAGTGGAAAATTTTAATAGAAACGTCATGTCACCATATTTCCGTAAAATCCGTAAAAAGTAGACTAGCCGATTCGTTAATATTTCTAAGGTGCCCGGGGGCATCCGTTCGGGGGTGAGACAAACCAAAACCAAATTTTTCATATAGCGGTGGAAGATTATTTGATACAACATAGCAAGTAATTTAATTGACACATTTAGAAGGATCAAGAAATGAAAAATGTGCCTAATTAAATTAAAACCATGAGGGGAGAACCCATGTGCAACATGAATGGAATTAATAGTAGAAAATAACGGAATTAAGTCAAGTGGCACGGGCTCTTTCAGTTCAAAAATCAAATCAGTGGAGCCTAATGTTATCGTTTTAAATTTGGTATTAAAATTAGATTTAAAAATATCATAATAATAGGCTTTCAGAAAATGCTCGTCACCAACTACGTTCACCCACATCTTTATAAGTAAGTCTAACGGGAAGGCGACAATAATAAACTTCTCTAAATATAGAGGGCTAAAAATGACGAACTCATCTACTCGAGCTAAGGGTACCGGAGGGAGAGTCGACAGGGTTGACTCCGTAGGGGGAACCAAGTCACACTCAACGTCAAAACATGGATTAAGCATCCAGGAGAACGCCTCCGGTTGAAAGCCATTAAAATCAAAAGTAAACTCGAATAGTGGATTCGTCCTCACTAAAAACTCATCCTCAGTTAACTTTTCACCATAGAATGAATCCACCAAATCAGCCGACATGTCTTCTAACACATTAGATATTTTATTCAATTTAGCTTCAATGATCGTCCCTAAGGTAGGCAAATTTATATCCGATAAAACTTCTAAACTACCTTGGGCCTCAGGCAAAGGAGCTGTCATCAAAGAAAAATCTATCGGGCCCTCAGTGCTACCGTCATCCAAAGATAATATTTCCTCGTGGGGTAAATCTACTACAGCTTCACATTCTATGTCGACCAATTCTTCCCATGAGGTGGGGACATCGTCTAAGTCAGCAATAGGGGATGGGCAAATCGAATCCACGGGAGTATAAAAATTAGCTCGAATCCCAAGCAGCGATGATAACGTCAAAGGACTAACTCCCGGATGTATAACACTAAGCTTATCCCAAACTGAACATCCATCCCAAGGTGACTCTTCCAATACCATAGAAATATCTAATAAGCCTGGGTCAACCTTAATATTGTCGGGTCCTAGCAAGTCATCACCTAATTCAGTAACAGGTATGCTCTCAGCTTCGGATGACTCTACCGACTCTGCTGGAACGTCTTCTGAATCAGGGTCATCAGAAGACTCCATAATTAAATATCGTCGAAGGGGATTGGAGATGATTCCTCAGGGGAGAAATCCTCATCCAAATCATTGGGATATCCAGTATCCTCATCGTCACTAAAAGCGTCAGTGAAACTTGCCTCGTCCTTAGTGACAGGCTCAGTCCTAATCACATCCTCAGGTTCAACAGGAGAGTCAGACACTATCGTAAGTGAAGGAAGACTCTCACCTAGCTGATTAACTTCATCATCCAAAGATTCTATATGCACATAGGAATCCTCAGAGGTATCAGTCACTATATCAAAGGGCTTAGATGTCGAGGCTAACGAAGCAAACACCCTAATAGTAACCTCTTTCAAGTTCAAATTTTGGGGTCCAAATGGCTTATGTTCCCTATAGGTGGGACAAGACACACTTTGGGTATTACTACCTCTCTGGGGATATGATCTATCCTGAGGCGTAGGGTCACTCCTATAAGCAGATACGGGTCTAGTGCCGTAACTATTCGTACTAACGGGTGTGGTGCTATTAGTGCGCAGGTAGGCGGGATCAAATTGATCTGAGAAGAGGCTACGCATGTACGGCCAAGCATAACGATAGCTACCAACACGATGCTCTTCGTTTAACCAAAATAATCGGGCTCGACCAACTAATCGCTCTCGGGCAAAGTTAATCTTCTCGTAGTCATCCCAAAAGTGACAATTAAAATAAAATTCTATACCCTTAAGCCAATCCCTAAAAATTTTAGGACACCCTAAACCGTCATACGTGAGGGTCCTACTAAACGTGGGAGGATAAGTGTGGGAATGAGTAGCATGTACGTCATAAGCCATCTTAGCACAAACCGGGGAGAAAATTCACCCGGACTTAGTGCATGTGCAAGGAAAAGGGTACCAAGACAACTTAACTCTAACGAAGATGGAATTGTTCCCGCTTAACCACTAGGGTCTTAAATATGATAAAATAGGGTTTTTGCTGGAAAAATATGAGAATCATTAAAAAATTTGGCTGGATTTTTTTTACTGAGAAAATAAAAATCTAGACTGCTATTGGCACACCAAATACTAAATTTCAAATTTATTAATAAAAATAAATACTTAATGAAAAATATTTTTTTTTTGATTTTCTTACTAATAATTAGATGGATAAATTCCAGAAAATTAAAATTTTAAGAAAATTAAAATTTTCTTAAGGTCGCTATTTGCAGACCAACTATTAAATTTTAAAATAACTTAATAAAAATAATGACTTAATGAAAAATATTTTTTTTTTTGATTTCTTATTAAAAATAAGATAGAGAATTTCCAGAATTTTATTTTTTTAGATTTTGAGAAAAATTTTAAATTTTGAATTTGGAATTGGAAATTGGAAATTTGAAATTTGAAATTTTGAATTTTGAAATTTGAAATTTGAAATTTGAAATTGGAAATTTTGAATTTGAATTTTAAATTTTGAAATTTGAAATTGGAAATTTGAAATTTTGAAATTTGAAATTGGAAATTTTGAAATTTGAAATTTGAAATTCGAAATTTGAAATCTGAAATTTGAAATTTTAAATTTGAAATTTTAAATTTGAATTTTGAATTTTGAGAGGGGTGGATTGCCAATTAGGAAATTGACGAGAACCTCCCTCTGATACCAAATTGATGTAGGCCCGCTCTTTCGGGCATTTTGGTGGCCGACAAATTAACACGACGCTCTCGAATAATTCTCCCGTTACACTCTAGCATTTAACGTCGCAGCGGTTTAATTAATATAATTACTAAAAAACAATTACGGAGGGTTCACAAAGCCCTTCAAGATAGTACCAAGGCGATAGGCCAAGGTCCTCTCAAGCGAAAAGAACCCACACGGTTCGATCGAGTGTGTTGTACCAAAAGAGAAACCACCGAAAACAAAAGATTCGGGCAAGGGTGGTTCTCTCCCAACAAAATACAAACGAGGGCCGCCACGCCTCACGAACTTAAACGAAAATACTATAAACAAGACAATAACTAAAATAAAATAAACCACGAAAAAATCAAGCGTTACACAAAATGCGCAATTTGCCAAAGCCACAAGATTTATCTAAGGAAGAGAAAAACGTTAAGTAGAGATTTTCGTTACCCAACCGGATTGGATGAATCCGGTTATGCTCAACTAGAATCGTTCCTCAAACGACACCACCAGAGATACGCTGGAGGGAGAGAAATTCGTCGCCTTCTTCGTGTCACGCTGTATTTGGAAAAGTCCCGGCGGAATCTTCTAAATATGGAAACAAATATCTCCAAATAAGGCAGGAGAGTGAAAAGGTGGTGGATTGAGAAATATTTAAGGAATGAAATATTTCTAGTATGGTAGGCTAAGAGCTTAATTTGGAATGTGATATTTGGATTTAGGACGGGGATGAGGAAGGGGTCGGGCTTGTTGGTGTTGGTGGTTGGCGGCTAATATTTTGTGGTGGAGAGAGGGGCTTGGGTTGTTGGAGTTTGGTGGTGGCCTGTTTTGTGAGAGAGGAGGTGGCGGCTTGGAGGTTGGAGGAGGGGTCGGGTTTGCAAGGGAGTAGAGGAAAGGAAGAAGGAGGGAGGCTGAGATTGAGAGGGGAGGAGAGGTGGCCGGCGGCCAAAGAGGAAGAAGAAGGAGGAGGGCCGAAACTTGCCTTGGAGAGGAGGGGGATTTCAATTCTTGAAATTGGTTTTCTTTTCATTCATTCACTAATTAAAACATGAAGGATACATGCCTATATATAGGCTATATCACTCAATCTCCCTCCAAACAAACTTCAAAATTCAAAATTCAAATTGAACATATGATGGTTATATGCACCCATCATAGTTCATGAAATGAAATAATTAAAATACTACATGATGGTTATACGCACCCATCATTACACATGAAATGGAAATTAAAAACATGATATTAAATAACATTGCAAAAAATAAAACAAGCATAAAAATTAATTAATAATTAATAATTATTTATTAATAATAATTATTAATTATTAATAATATGTTGGCTTGCGTTCAGGACGAGTATTATGACGATGCTCCACATGAACATCCGTAAACACGCCATCGCCGTCTTTAAAATGTTGTGGGTCGTCGTCTCCATCAATCGGGTCACCATCATCATCAGAGGTTGGACGCTCCTTGGCGACATATCGTGGGGAGTCGGCTCCATCAATCGGGTCACCATCATCATCAGAGGGAGGACGCTCCTTGGCGACATATCGTGGGGAGTCAGCTCCATCATCCAACAAATCAGTTGGATAGGTGGGAGGGATAGTGGATGTACCCAATTGGGGAACCACTATAAATACTTGTGTGATGTGCTGTGTTGCTTGTTCTTATTTTATATTGCAGGTATTAAGGACAAGCTCTAGATAACTAAATTTATAATCATCAAGAAAACTTAAATAATTTCAAAGATATATTAACCCCCCCCCATCTAGGTGATTTAGCTATCTTTAAAATAAAGACTTTCATATATGTCATTGACCAGTTTGACTTCTTACAAATCTGGGACATTGGGATCAATAGACCCAACAACTAGCGAGAACTTAACAAGTTAACAGAAAAGAATAAATATAGGATTTAACGGGTAGATGGTTTTTTAGGCCAACCAGTGGGATCAACGGTGTACTCAAAGCTGGATTTGAAGTCTGGCTACAATCAATTGAGGATTCGGGAATGTGACATTCCCAAGACAGTGTTTGGAACACGCTACGGTCATTACGAGTTCACTGTGATGCCGTTTGGGCTATATAATGCGCCATCGGTGTTCATGGATCTAATGCACCGAACGTTCCGAGAGTACTTGGACTTATTTGTGATCGCCTTTATAGATTACATATTAGTGTACCCTCAGTCTGAAGAAGTCCATGCAAACCATTTATGGATGGTGTTGCACACCCTGAGGAGAAATAAGCTCTACGCCAAGTTCTCGAAGTGCAAGTTCTGGTTATCGTCATTGACCTTTCTTGGCCATGTGGTTACTGTAGAGGGAATTGTGGTGGATCCAACGAAGATAGTTGCGATATGGGAGTGGCCGGTGTTGTCTTCTGTAGCCAAAGTCAGGAGTTTCCTTGAACTGGCAGGCTACTATAGGCGCTTCGTAGAGAACTTTTCGCAGATTGCCTTTCCTCTCACCACATTGACGAGAAAATAGTAGAAGTTTGTTTGGACACTAGAGTGCGCGTGAGCTTTTAAAGAGCTGAAGAGTCGTTTAACCACGGTGCCCATTCTGAGTTCGCCATGTGGTATGGGCGGCTTTGAAGTGTATAACGATGCATCATGGAGTGGCTTAGGCTGCGTAATTCTTCAGTTTGGTAAAGTGATAGCATATGGATCTCGCTAGTTGAAACTGTATGAGCGAAACTATCCCGTCCACGAATTTGAGTCGGTGGCGGTGATTTTTTCATTTAAACTATGGCGTCACTATTGATATGGCATGAAAGTGGAGATATTCACGGAACATAAGAGCCTGAAATATCTATTGAAGCAGAAGGATCTCAATATGTGACAACGGAGGTGGACGGAGTTCCTTGGGGACTACACCTTCGTGATTCATTATACTCCCGGGAAGGAAAACTTCTTCGCAGATGCCTTGAGTCGTAGGACTTCGGTAATGGCAAATTAGTTGCAGATGCATGATGAGCGCCTGATCCAGGAGCTAGAAAATTTAGAGATTTCTTGTGTTGACAAGAATATAACTGCAAATGCATGCCTAAACTGGACGGAGGTATAGTATGACCTTGTGGACAGAGTTCGGCGAGAAATAGAACAGGATGAGAGTCTAAAACGCTATGCAGTGGATGGGTCAGATTCCCAGTTTTCCTTGGATGACGGCCTTTTGCGGAAAGATGGTCTTTTGTGCGTCCCAATTATGGGTAAGCTAAGAGAATAATTGATATATGAGGCTCACTTCACGAAGTATTCAATTCATATAGGGAGCATAAAGATGTACAAGGAAATGAATAAGCTGTTATGGTGGCGCGACATGATAAAAGACATGGAACATTATATGGCTAAATGTCAGACATGTGCCTTAGTGAAAGCAAAATGTCAGAAGCTTGGAGGTTTCCTGAAGTCACTACCTATTCCGGAATGGAAGTTTGATGACATTTCGATGGATTTCATGCCTGGGCTGCCGAGATCGCAAAGCGGAAATGATGTCGTGGGGGTGATCGTCGATCAGCTAACAAAAGTGTCACACTTTATACTAAACAGGAAGAATGATTCAGTAGAGAAACTTGCTAAATTGTACGTGAATAATATCGTATGATTGTATTGCCTACTCCGTAGCATCGTAAGTGATCGAGATGGGAGCTTTACTTCAAATGATTGGAGGTTGCTCCATCAGTTGTTGGGGAATAAGCTACAATTTAGTACGACCTTTCATCCTCAAACGGATGGCTAGACTGAGAGTACCAACAGAATGATGGAAAACATGCTCCGAATATGTGCCTTGGCTTTCGGAAAGAGGTGGGAAGACCATCTCTATATGATCGAATTCGCCTACAATAATAGCATAGCTAGTATACAAATGGCGCCTTTTGAAGCTATATATGAAAGGAAGTGTCGTACACTGTTAGCTTGGGCGGAAACAGGTGAGTCAAAGTTGTTTAAGCGTAAGGAATTCAAAGATGCTAATTCGACTATATATTTGATTTAAGAGAGGCTTTTGGTAGCCCAAGATAGGCAGGCAAAGTACTACAATGCCAAGCACCAAAATATCGAGTTTGCGGTTGGCGAGTGGGTATACTTAAAAATCAAACCATTCAAAGGCATGTCCAGGATTCAGCACTTGAAAAAGTTAAGTCCGAGGTATCTTTGTCTGTTCAAAGTAGTGGAGCGAGTTGGAGAAGCTGTCTATAGGCTAGCTCTTTCGGCAGAACCTAGTGGCTTGGATGATGTGTTCCACATATCAGTGCTTCGAAAAGCCGTGAAAGAGCCAGCTCAAATGATTGTGAATGATCGAGTATCGGTCTAATCTGGGCTAACGACGAAGGTTAGGCCCATTCAGATCTAAGATAAGGTGGTTAAGCAGCTGTGGAACAAGACAATCGGTGTTGTCAAGGTCTGGTAGGACAACTGTGGCTGTGAGGAGCTAACATGGGAGCAGGAGCAAACCTTGCGTGCTGAATTTCCCGAGATTTTTGTATAAAATATTGTAACATTTTTTTGGTAACGAGAATATATGTTGTACCATATTTGTTGTTGTATTTCTTATAGTTGTATGCAAATTTCGGGATGGAATTTCTGTAAGGAGGGGAGGTTTGTAACACCACAAAAGGAGTAGGAATTATATGGACGAACGTCGAACGGCTAGCTCGAGTTTGACAAACATCGAACGACAATCTAGAGTTTGACGAATGTCGAATAGCTCGAGTTCGATGAATATCAAACGGCTATCTAGCGTTCGACGAATGTCAAACGGCCATCTCGAGTTCGACGAATGGTGAACCTTTTGACGAACGGCTATCTGGAGTTCAATGAACGTCAAAAGGATTTTCTCGAGTAAGAGCGGCGCTGGCTAGCTGGTCAAAGAGGTTTCAAATCAAATCCAGGCCAGTGCTTCGTTTTGGTGGATTTATCGTGTGGCTGGGGTTAAACCCGAGGCCACTTATGTAGAGGGGTGTGGGATGAGGAGATAATTATTTCCTTCTCACTCTATCTCTTCATTTCATCCAAGTTCTTGAGAAGAGAACTAATGGCTGGAGCAAAGGGTTTGGGCTGACCTTTGTGAAGGTGCTGAAGGAGATTCCCTAATCGGAAGAAGGACCCGAGGCTAGATCCACAAAGGGGAAAGTGAGGCACTCACTGCCATCCGCATAGCAAGCTTCATCATGGCTCCGAGGAAAACTACAAGGGTAACGACCTCCTGCTTGGACAAGTGAAGTCCTAATTTCTCATGTGCCGGGAATCCTCCGCCAAAGGGTGGAATTGTGAATAGATTTTGTTAGGTCGATACTTGTTATCCTCATTTCAATTTGCATATAGATCTGGTCCTACGTAGTACGGAATAGGCATGATGTGTGAAGCCCATCCCTACAAGTGTGTCTGGATTGGTGATGCTTTATTTTGCAAGCCGAAGAAGACTCCGCGTATAAACGAGTATTTTATGGAGTCCGTGGGTTGTGCCTGTGAAGTAGAGTAATAGAAAGTACTAAAGTGGAGCTCTAGGAAAATACCCTGGTGCAATTACAATTTTGGAGAAACTATTGATGCTTTATTTTCCTGCAGGGTTCTCTGGATTGTTGGTCTAGTAATGAATGAGGTTGGGGACGGAAGTTGAATTCTGTAGCTACTCCCAACAATGGTAGTTGTCATTGGCAATGGCTCCCATATAACATGTTGTGAAGGCAGTCTCTCGAAGACAGTGTGGCTAATGTGATCTATGAGTTCTAAAAGGCCAGTGAGCCGAATGGACAAGGGGAAGCCGACACGCATCAGTCTAGACATTGAACTGGTGATTTGAGCAACAGGCAAGTACTGAACTATATCCGCATTATGGTTGTCTAACTTGAGTGCCTAAGTTATTGGCGTTCGTTATGAACATATAATGAGTGTCTTGGGATGTTCGCCATCAAGACTAAAGTCTCCGGCCGTGGGCCGTAGAGCATGAATGCTCAATGTTTACCGTTGGGTCTGGGACATTTGGAACGGTGGTGGGACCTTGAGAAATCTTGTACACCGATAAAGTACCCTGAGTGTACGGAACGTCGGGCCGTGTGGCCGATTTTTGTGATATATTGAAATGTGTAGTCGTACACTTTCTTATGATATATCTATTGAGATTGCATTACGTGTAGGGAAGGAACCACTGCCCCGGGTATGGGGTAGGGTCGTTATAATTGGTCAGCTGAATGCTGACCGTTGTCTTATTTACTACCCATATGGTGGAATGTCCCTATGCAGGTGTTGGACCGAGAGGGAAATAACCGTCTAAAGCCCTTGCTGCTTTGCTGACCCTCGAAGGCCAAGAGGAATAGTTTTACTGTTTTCATGTGTGGCTAGCCTGCGTGCCAAAGTATGTAAACCACACTTGTTAAGTTTAACTGTAAGGCCTTAAGTCCAAACACTTTTATGTATTTTTGTGTAAATTCCTGTGAGATATATTTAAATGTGGTTGTTTATATATATATAGTGGACATTCATGGTTGATGAGTTCAGTAATAACCCTTAAAACTTTCGCTAGATTGCTCTGAGTTAGGATGTGTGTAGTAGTTTTTGATATTAATACGTAACGTCGATGACTGTCTGTGGAATATGGCATGGGGCCCCAGCCGGACCCTCTATTAAATTTCATGTGACGGATGGAGGTTTTATAAAAGGTGTACCTATCCATCACCTAAAGAAAATCAAATTATCTATATTCCCTAGGTGGGATTTGAGGATCCACATACCGGGAGGAATTAGATTGGAGCCGGATGTTGAGGAAGAGGAGGATGTTCCTGAGGAGAGACTTCCTACTCCTACCCCCCATGAGATTCCTAAGAGCTCTAGTGCAGGAATATAGATGGAGTTTTTTGAACCCCAAGTGGCTACTGATATGCAAGTGCCCTTTGTGGTTGTTTCTTATGTAGTTCAAGATGTAGTGGTTCAGCCTGTAGAGTCAGTGATACAAGATTCAGTTGTAGAGACCGATGATCTTCATATAGTGATTGTTGATCAGTTGCAGAGACCGATGATCTCCATATAGTGATTGTTGATATTGGTAGGGATGCTGCTGCCGAGATAGTATCAGAACATAATGATGATGAGAGAGCTGATGATGACAGTGTGGTTGCTGCTATTGATGCTGATGATGAGAGTGTTGTTGTTGCTGAAGGTGAATCTATTGAGGTTGTGGATGAGCTAGTTGATGATACTGAGCTAGATGTTGTAGACTATGACATGGATGCTGATGAGGATCTTCCAGTTACTGGTGATGTAAATGATTCTATTGTGATTGTTGCCACAAAGAATCTGATTGTAAATCTCCCCGATGTTCTACCTATATGGTCTGAGGGGGAGCAAAGTAATCCCTCCATCTCCATTCAAACGGAGCTGGACAGATTTATATGAAAGCTATAGAGAAGAGTGGCTGCAATTCTTGGAGGACCTATAGTAGATGAGGTAGAAATTGTTGATCTTTCTGATGAGGAAGGAGATGTAGAGGTGCATCCTCATATTCTAGAGGACCCTGATATTGAATAGGGTTCAAAAGCTCATGTTTCATTGATGGAAGAGTCTTCTAGTGACTCAGGGGAAAGTGTCGCTCTCCCTTATCCCCCAGTATTACTATTGCTAATGTTCCAAGTACAAGTGCAGACATTCCTCTTTTGAAATCAATAGAACCCTACTAGCAAAACAAAAGGCAAGTTTTGATTGCTCTTTAAAGAAAGTGCTGAAGAAGGTCAAGGAGACATAGTAAAATATAAACAACGGCCTTGCAGAGATCAAGGTGCATTTTGACAAACTAGATGAAAGGCTAGACTCTTGGTTTGTGCAAGGTGGCAAAGCAATCGTTCATACAATGGTCAGGCTTAAAAGTAACTTGACTATCCTCCAGAACGTTTATTCAAATGTCAAAACGTTCATTATTGCCCAAAATGAGTGGATGAACTATTTTGCTGACCAGATGGTCTACTATAGCAATGTTATTGCAGCCAAGATTCTTGAATAAGTCCAAAAGGGGAGAATGAATTTCAAACTAAGATAGCTGATATTGAAGCCCAGATGGTAAAATAGTACAAGGCTATTAACACATACAGTTATGATAACTTCAGCTGGCTTCATAATGAGATATTTCATGGGCAAGGTCATACTCATGCTTGAATTCCTAAACCTACTGTGCATGCTCTAGTAGATGATGATGTCCATCATGTCCCAGATTATTCACAGTATTGGACAGACACTCGAGACTTCTCTCAGTATGGATAAGGATCTATTATTGTTGTTGTTGAGCCAGAAATTCAGACAGTTGTAGACTCTCCTCCTCCCACTCATAAGAAAAGAAGATATGGTGAAGGCCACTCTGCAGTAAGGTCTGAGCCAAGAAGAGAAATGGTTGATGTCTGGAGTCCCATCTCTAAGATCATTATCTTAGACACCTTCAAATTGGTACATTTGGAAAATGAAAACAAATGGGATTACTATAGCAGGGAGGAGTGGCAGAAGCATGAGGTTGTTAATGCTAAAAGAAGGCTACACTTCAAAAAGTACAGATTTGATGATCCAGAAGCTCCTCCAGCCCTGTCCAAGTACTATCCAAAGCCAAAAGCCTACTTTGACAGACAGTATCAGAAAAGGAAAGGAAAAAATGTTTAATTTTTTTTCAGATTGATGGATGTGGATTTTGGTTGCCCCATATAAACTTTTTATTTTATATATATAATTTAATGTTTTGGCTGGAATGTTTTTATCTCTCATTTTTAAGTGTTCTTTCATTTTAATGTTTTAAGATTATTGTGTGTACAATTAACCTTAGTTTGTAGGGTTTTGACTTATTCAAATAGGGGGAGATTATTGGCTATTGTATCCACAATAACTCTTATTTGAATAACTGTCCCTTGAACTAAGATGAATTGAGTTTGTATTTGATGTTATTTTCTAGTTATGTTCTTGCAAGACGATATTGTCAAGTACAACCCAATATCAAGTTACTGTGGGTCTTGAACACAAGACTACATAATGTAATCCCTCATTGTGTAGGCTAACATGTTGACTCACGTGTAATCTCTCTATTGTTGTGTACTTCTATTTCAAGTGCATTCGAATATTCCAAGAAGATCAAGTTGCGACCTTCAAAAGAGAAGATTTTCTCTAAGTAAAATTCGTCGAGTACAGTTATGGATACTCATCGAATTCGCCGAGTATACTCATGAATACTCGTCGAATTCATCGTGTATGCTTACTGGAACTCGTCGAATGCGTCGTATTTACTTAGAGAATAATTTTCGAATTCCTGGAAATCAGTTAAGTAAAATTTGTCGAGTATCATCGTGTATACACGTCGAATTTGTCGAGTATACTAGCCGATACTCATCGAATTCGCCGAATATATATATCAATACATGACGAATTCGTCGAGTCATTTCGACCTTACTTCTCTAGTTTTCTCTAAGTAATATTCATCGACTATCACTTGGTATGGCGTCGAATGCGTTAAGTCAGCTAGCTGGTACTTATTGAATTAATCAAGTATACTATCTGATACTCATCAAATTCGTCGAGTATCTCTTTTGTCAAGTGTTGAGTTATCTGATGGATCTAGGTTGATTAGTCCAACTAAAATTTGCCGGGTTTCCTAGTGATTCGACGAGTATACCCGTAGATACACGATGATACTCAACGAATTATACTTAGGATTATTTTATTTTCTTTTCAAATTCACAGCTCGGATTCGTCAAGATCGCCATGCACAATAATCTCAGATCTCTCGATTTGGAAGGAAATTTCTAGCCAATACATAAGAAGGTTTCAAATATATATGTAGGGTGAATTTCAATAAACCCTAATCGTACTTAATTGGAAAAATCAAGAAATCTCAAAGAATGAAACATTACCGTCGACATTCGCTCGTTCTTCGCTACTCTGCTCAGCCGACGAATTATTGTCGCATGATTCGTTCTTCTTCAAGCCAATTGACTAGATCGTTGATCTCTAAAGATTCTGATTCTCTAAGATCTAGTCGATCTGTACATCCATATTCGAATTTTCAAGACTTCGATTTTTCTGTGCTTCAAGTCTTTTACGATCAAATTTTCAGAGGAATGAGGGATTGAAGATTTCAGATTGGTTGAAGATTTTTGTTAATCTTTTATCGTATAAAACTTTATATTATTGTAGGAGGTTTCTCCCTCCGAGTTGTAGATCATTGTTTATGGATCGAGTTGTAGATCCTTGTTTGTGGATCAAGTTGTAGATCCTTATTAATGGATCGAGTTAAAGGAGAGTTTGTTCTCCGAGTGGTAGGAGCGTTGTCTCCGAGTTATAGGAGTTCAGGCTCTGAGGTGTAAGATGGTTTGTAATTTGAGATAAAGGTGAAGTAGCGGAATCTAGTCCTTCATGGTAGATAGGAGAGGCGTGATAGTTGACGTACCCAACTCGGGGAACCACTATCAATCTCTGTGTTTTTTGTGTGCTTATTTTTCAGTAATTTTTATTCCGAAAAAGTAGCAGAACACACCTATTCCCCCCCCCCCTCTCGGTGATTTAGGTTGACACAAAATTCTTTCATTATATTGCTGCTTTGTCCTCCAAGGGAGCACAAACTTAGCGCATTTATACTTTATATGTGGATCTTTTTTCTCAACCAGTCATGACTCTTGTAACTGCCTATCAGGAGGAGCTTCTTGTTTTTTTGCTACTTACTTCGCCTACCCGATTCTTATAATATGATTCATCAACAAATTATTAAAGAGGCAGATACTCCGACTCTGAATGCTATTGCTGCTCTCATTTCTATTGTTACTACTCTTCATCAGCATCCTTTGCTTCCCTCTCCTCCTGATCTTATTGCTTATCCAGCTCGTCATGACACCTTTAGTAGCTGGGGTGGTCATAATGGTGGTCGTGGTTTCTCTAAGTTTCTTTATTCTCATTGTGGCGAAGTTGGTCACTTGGTTGATCGTTGTTGGGACAAACATCCTTTCCTTCATATTGTTTTGGTTGATTTCACCAAGAAGTCTACTTCTTATCTTGCTACTTCTTGTGCTGCTCAGTTAACTACTACGAGTAGGTGGTTCATTGATTCTGGTACTACTTATCATATGATGGGGAATTCTCATCTTTTCTCTTATCTTAAAAAGATTAACCGGTTACCTCCAGTTATTATTGCAGATTGTTCTCCCTCTCCAGTTTGTAGGTCTAGCACAGTGCATGTAACTCATTCTCTTAAGCTTCAGGACACACTTTATGTCCTGAATTTTCCGTGAAACTTTCTTTCTGTCACTACTCTTTGCAAACAGTTACATTGTGAAACTATTTTTACTGCATCTACTTATGTTTTTTAGAGTCCTCAAACAAAGGAGATGATTGCTACTGGGACTGAAAGTGGTGGCTTGTTCTTCCTTGATACTACTTTTGCCTTTTCTGCCTTCTCTTCTTTACTTCAGTGGAATATTCGACTTGGAAATCCTCCTCCTCAGATTCTTTATCAGATTTTGCCTGATTTACCTCAAGGAGATTCTTCTCTTAATTGTGAGGCATGTCAATTTAGCAAACATCATCGCTCTACTTTTCCTGCTAAGAATCGACGTAGTTCTTCTTGTCCTTTTTACCTTGTTCATTCTGATGTTTTGCGTCATGCTCCCCTTCAGACTATTGGTAGGGGTATCTTGTATTTTGTTACCTTTATTGATGATTTTTGTCGGCGTACGTGGTTGTATTTGTTACACGAATGCTATAAAATGTTTCTATTTTTACTGCGTTTTATAATGAGATTCGTACACAATTTGATACCCCTATTAAAATTTTTTGCATTGATAATGCTAAGGATCATCTTAGTAATCAGTTCACATCATTGTGTTTGCATCATGGTATTGTCCATCAAACTACTTGTCCTTACACTTCTCAGCAAAATGGTGTTGCTAAACATAAGAATCTCCATCTTCTAGATGTGGCTCATAGCCTTCTCACTCATATGCATGTTCCCCGGTCTTATTGGGGTCATGTTGTTCTTCTCTCTTGTTTTCTAATAAATCGAGTTCCGTATTTGGTTCTCAATGGCAAGACCCCATTTTCTGTCATATGTCTTGATGCGACACTATTTCCTTTACCTCCTTGTGTCTTCTGATGCACGATGTTTGTCCACTCTCCTTTTTTTTGTGGTGATAAACTCTTTCCTCGTTCTGTTAAGTGCATATTTCTTGTCTATTGTTCGATATAGAAAGGATATAGGTGTTATGATCCTATTCTCCAGAGACTGTATGTTTTTGCAGATGTCACTTTCTTTGAGGTTGCTCCATTCTTTTCTTCACCCTATATTCTTACTTCTTCTAATGATTGTTCTTCTTTTCCAATTGTGTCAACGCCTCTTCCAGAGCCTGCACTTCTTTCTTCACCTTATATTTCTAATTCTCCTACTATTTTTGATTCTTCTACCGAGCTACTGCCAATAGTTCATGGGCTAATGGTCTCTCCTTTGGATGGAACTGAAACTGTAGACAGGACAGACCTTGATCTTCTTATTCTCTTCGGAAAGGTGTCTGAGCATGTACTCAACATCCTTTTCAGGATGTGGTCTTTTATGCGCAGCTATCTCCTTTGTCAAAGCGCTTTGCTCTTCCTCTATCGACAAATGTTCTTCCCGCCTCCTACGAGGATGCTCTTATTATTCCTCATTGGAATGCTACTATGGATGAATAGATGAAATCTCTCACTAAACAGGGTACTTGGAATCTAGTTCCTACACCTTTAGTGTTAAGCAAGAAATCGGCGATCCCTCCCAAGGTAGCCAGCTCGCAAGTCACGGCCTGCTCCGGGAGGTTGCGGCCTATCATCCCTTTCTTCTAAGGATGGGCAGACAGACTTCTCTGTCCGCTCAGTCTACGCGGCTAGGGAGGTCTCTCTAGACAGACCGCCTGAGTCGCGCAACTCCCGCACATTCTGTAGGAGGTGCGGACTGCTTCCTCAGTCCGCCCCTACCTGTCGCGCGGTTTGATCAGCTAATTGCGCGATAGATCTTTTTTACTCCAGCAGGAGAACTACCCAACAAAGTGGCAGACTCGAATTTGTGTCCACTCGGTCTGCTCAGTAATCACATGCTCAGCAGGAGGCACGGTTTGCTCTTTAGCCCGCTCCAGTAGGTCGCCTAGCTAGCTAAGTTATCATCGTCAGACGACCACCCTTCGATAGGTGCGGACTGCTCCTTGATACATCCCAGTTCGCAAAGATGTAGGCGACCTGCCTCCAGGTCGCCTAGTAGTGCACAACAATCAGATTGCTTCTAGGTCGCCTGCCTAACGGGTGCGACCTGCCCTTCTATCCAGCAGAAGGTGGAGGACTCCTTCTCAGTCTACCGAGGGAAGGACTTGCTCCAACTCCATCAACCCGCACAGGATCTAGCGGACCCTACTTAAGTCCGCAAGGTCGCCTAGTCCGCGACCAGCTCTCCTAACCGCCAGCAATTCGCGGACTCGGTCTCAGCTCGCCTGAGACCAGATTGTAGCATCAGCACTTCCTCAGCTCGCACAACACAATGCGGACTCGCTCCAGCTCACCTCCAAATAGCAGTAGCGAGCTGCCTCCAAGCCACCAGTCAACAACGACTATCTCGCCAGTATGCGCGACCTGGACTCTTCAGTTCGCCAGGTCACCAGCCCTCATCGCCAAGTAATTACAACAAGCCTCTAGCAGGAGGCGGTCTGCTCAACCCGTTCGCCGCGAGCTAGTGCGGACTCGCTAAACATCCCGCCAGGGTTCTCCTAGATCGGCAGCCGTCGATCTGCCTCCTCTCCGCATCGGGCATGGCGGACTCGTTTTCCATTCCACCAGCTAGCCTTCCAGTTTACTGATGCCCGCTTCTTCCTAGCATCAGGCAAACTACTCCTCAGCTCGCACAGCCTAGTACGAGCTCGCTCAGCAGCAAGGGCAATTCTTCCCAGTTAGCCAAGCAGCAGAATCAGCTCGAGAAGCAAGTCCCAGATCGCACAGCTTGTCGTGCACTCCGCGGACTCAACATCGTACTCGTACAACTTACCGACTCATCGGGGGTCATGTTACCAAGACTGTTAACACCTCGGGCCTATAAATAGGCCCTCATTCCTCTCAGTCAGCAAACATAGTCGAGTGTACAAGGTCCAAGCTTCATCCCTACGGACTCGACTTCTCAGTCCGCACGACCTCCTCCTTCACTTCTCTAAGCTTTATCAAGCAGTCTGCCTGGCTTAGTATAGCTAGCTGCCTGATAAGCTAACCATGCGGTCTGCCGACCTCACTGGTCAACCCGCATGGCCACTGCCTTTTTCTTCTCCTTAGCCGCCAGCTTGTCCCTTGCACCCTTTATTTGCTTTCTGTGTAAAGGTGCAACCTCAATCTATAACTTCAATTTTAATCAAAGGAAAGCTCGTCGCAAGAGTGGCATTTAAACCACAGTGGGTGAAGTCTGTTGTTGCCGCTGCTAGCGGCCCCCTCTCTTCTTCTCAACCCCTCTCCTCTCTCGGCATCAACCTGCAAGGCTAACCATCAAAGTAGCTGTATGCTTGACAGTTCCCTGATCAACCTTCCCAACTTCTCTCAATAAACCTCTCTGCTATCCCTGCAACCCTCTTCTTCACCCAGCTTGTGAGACAGAACAACCTGTTTACTAGGCAGTGCCATTTTTGTGCATCAACAGTTAATAAGCAACCTTCAGATCTCGATCAGATAGTGAAATTACTGGTTTCTCATGTTAGACAATCAATCAGCCGAGAATATTGCTCCAAGTCCTGATGAAGATCCTCTCTGGGAAGCCTTAGAGCTATCGCGTAGAGAATCTGACCAATAGTTTCAAGCAATCAACCATACTCTAGTTGTTATCACTCAACGATTAGAAATGCAATCTGTAGCAGCACCAGTTCCTTCAGTCAATCAAGCACCAGCATTGGAGACTCCCCAAGTTTGTCCACCAGCCTATCAGCCGGTCTATCCTCCTATTTACCCACCAAATTTTCCGCAAGGGCCTGTAGCCCCTTTACGATCTCAAAGCGATGAGTTCATAGCTCGTCAAAACTTCTTCCGAGAAGCTGCCCGAGGAAGTCCAGCTAGATTTCTCAACTTTAAGGGAAGTCATCCCTACCCTTCAGCTCCTTCTTTTGCTCCTCCTTCAGCAACTTTTCCCTTCTGTCCTCCTCCTTTTGCAGTTACAACTTATGCTCCCTTTTTTCCTTATGCTGTAGGAGAGCAGGATGAACCATCACCTTTTTCAGAAAATATTCAACATGAACCAACTCCAGTTAACTTCAGAGAGTCGCGGTTGCCCATTTATACTAGAGAGACTGATCCAATGAAGCACCTTCAAGCCTTTGAATCAGCGGTTTCTCTCAATACCCTCTCAGATTCTACCAAATGCAAACTCTTTGTGACGACCTTTAATGGTCAAGTGAGGGATTGGTTCTTTGGACTTTGTCTTCAGTGTATTTTTTCCATTGCTTATCTGCGAAGGGATTTCTTGCTCAGATTCACTACTTCAACAAAGAGAAAGGGTGATGCAGAAGCCCTCTTTGAGATCAAGCAGCGAGAGAATGAGACTTGGTCTCATTTTGTGGATTGTTTTTAGAAAGAGATGAAAGAATAGGTTTCAAGAATGTCTAAACACCAAGAGGGGGGGGTGAATAGGTTCAATTCTTGTTTCCTTAGGCAGTTAATTATTTATTCACAAAATGACTAAAATTCTATAGCAATCACAGCATATAACACATCAATCACAGCAGACACACAGATTTATAGTGGTTCCCTAAGAGATGAGTACACTTACTTTCCCCCTTCACATATCTAGCAATACACTAGATTCGGCCAAACTTCCTTCCACCTTCACAGATCCTCAGATCTTACAACTCAGAACCCAAACGGGTTCCTACAACTCAGACTTCAACAAGTCCTACACCTCAGGTTCTTCCCAAGAACCCTACCTCATAGTGAATCCACACTCCTACCACTCAGGCTATCAAGCCCTACCTCAGCCCTTATCACTAGGCCTACAGCTTAGAGAACTTAATCTCCTACTTCAGGCAAATAGCCCTACCTCAGCCTTTATCACCAAGCCTACAACTCAGAGAACTTAATCTCCAACCTCAGGAAAATAGACCTTCCTCAGCCTTTATAATTACAGGCTTACAACACTCAGATCTATAAATAGATCCTATAAAAATTGTGTAAAGAATTACTTTTCTTCATTCACCCGGATAGAGAGAAAAGAGGGGTGAGGAAATCTTGATCAGATCTTGATTAATCTACTTCCTTCAGATCATTGCTGGAAATGGATCAGATTCAACCTTTCTTAGCTTATTCAAAGCTTCTTGAAAGAAGGAACCTAGGTTGAATCTTCTTGAGGAGTTGACGTAGACACAACTTCTTCTTTCTTGCTTACTTGATTCAGCAAACATTGACATATCCAAAGAGATACTGTCTCCTTCTCAGAATGAGAATAAAAACTATAAGAATTACTTTTCTCTGAATGCTTGGCTCTATTTATAGATCACATCAGAGGCAACTGGCTGATCCAGTGGATGACTGACATCTTACAGTTCTGACATGTCTAACCGACCTTGTCAATCCTGGCAGCTGTCAAGTCTTCTGTCTGGAGATCTAGCACTTAGAGTTATTTAACTCGGCTGAATGTGTCGAGACACAAATATAGAATGTGTCGACACAAATGTAATGTTTGTCGACATAATTCCTAGGTGTCGACACAGCTACTTTGATGTTGTCGACATCTTAAGAAAACTGTCGATACAGTTGCTTTCAAATGTGTCAACACTGCTTTTCCATATGTCGACTCAAGTCCTGGATATCGACATAGTTTCTTCTTTACAACTGTCAGTGAAATAAGGCATAAGTGTGTCGACACCAATGTATGAGTGTCGACACAGTCGATGTAGACTTAATCTCTGTGTGTCGACATAAGTCTTGTGTGTCGACACAGTTGATATCAACTTGAACTCTGGTTGTCGACATAGTAGATGTCGACTTAAAACTCTGTGTGTCGACACAAGTCCTGTATGTCGACACAGACTTGCTTCATGTCTCGACGCAGCTCCTTCAAAGGTGTCGACACTAAATAAGTGTCTCGACACATTTTTACATAGAATAATTTCTGCAATCTTTGTCCTGCACAAATAAACTCAAAGTGACATCAAATACAAACTGACATATATCATTGAGTTATATGAGGATTCTCAGAATCAGGTACACAATCTCCAATGTACCTAATAATCTCCCCATATTTGGAGAAGTCATAACCCATAGTCAATGATATACACCAATATATAAAGGAAAAATAAGCATGATGTATTTAGCATTTTCAAATTAATTCAATAGTAGTTCTAGCAAATCATACACAAATTTCAACATGAAATATCAGAAGAAACTTTGCAACTCAGAAGCATAGTGATATAAGCTATTGGCAAACAAGAATTTATTCATTATATAAGTAAAGTAGAATTATAATGTTTGTGTGTTACAAAAAAACAACAAAAGATCTACAAAGTTCTCTTAGAACCAAGTCAGTCTAAAATTAGGATTGATCTGGTTCCCTGATTACAATCCCTTTTCCTTATTAGACAGTAACTTTGACTTCAGCATCAACATCATCAGCAGGCTTCTTTCCCTTGAAGTCTTTGGCTTTAAGTTGGGCTGCTTTCAGCTTTTGCCTCTCAAAATAATGGAATGGTTTGGGGAAAGACTTGCAAGGCTCTATGGAGTTTGCAGGAATTCTACCATCCTTCAAGTCCTTCCTAAATTTATAGATTTTTTCTTGTTATGCAAGATACTTATCCCATTTCTTTTTGGAGTACCACTTTCCCATGTCATACTGATTTTCATCCACTGCATTCCATGCAGTTAGGATGATGCATCTAGAGGTTATATACCATTTCTCAAAGTCAGGCCCAGCTTCAGCCTATTCTCTAAATCTCTTCTTGGGTATTTTTGCCTCATGCTCTTTAAGTAGAACTGGATCAGGCATTTCCACTTCTTCAGAAATCAAAGGTACTTTATCCAGTGGAGGGTTGTACATGTCCTGGACTGCCTGATGAATTTCTTTATACTTAGGAGGGGGATATATGACTTGAGCCACTTCAGGTTGCATCCCCTCCAAGATTGCAGGTTGGCATCCAGATTCAGCAACATTATCATCATCAAATAGAGGTGGATATCCCAAGGTAGCTCTGATACTATTGGATACCCATTTGGCATAATCAGAGCTCTCCTTGATAAGCACTCTCTCCCCTTATGACTTCTCGGGCAATGTGATCCCTAAGATCAGTCTTCTGAAATCTGACCTTATCTACCACATGATAATTTCCAGTAGTATAATAGTTCTTGAACTTTTTCATTTGAGTGGAGATAGTAGTCTCAGAAGTCAGTATGGCAGTATTGACTGCTGTCAAATCTAGTTTTATTTGAGCTGCTATGGCAGATTCTTTGGTGTCCATATGTGTCTTTATGGAAGTGGTTTGTTCAGCCAATTTATTCAAAGTTATGGAATGTATGTCCATCATATTGTCATTCATCCTTTTCTGAATTTCAAGAAGAAATCGTTGCTTGACAGCCAGGTCATCCACCACAGTTTTGGTAGTTTGTTGCTGCTGGGACATATATACTACAGCATTGCCTCCCTTATGGAAGCAATCTGTCATTTCTTTCTTGAGTAAATTTACTTCAAATCTTATAGATTAGATGTCTTGAGCAAGATTAAGTTAGAGTTCCTTTTGTCTTGTAAGATCTATTTCCTCTTTTTCCGGGGCTAACCCGGATCTAATGCCCAGAACCGCCGCCTTACGATGACACTAACACACGGGTTAGTCGACACCGCAAGTCGCCGAATCTGCCGGCTAGTACGATCATAAATCTGTCGGCCAATATGAGAAATAGAAGTATAAAAAGAGTAAATATCACAGTCCACAGCCACAATACTAATTATATATATATCAAATGAAAAGTACAAGAAAATGTAGTCCAAAATGAGTGCAAATATAAAGGTGAGTAAAAAGGGCTTATGCCCAGTACATCAATATCAAATCACTCACTCTCAATCTAACAGCAGTGGAATCTAACATCTCAACTCTTCACACCTAAACATGTGCTCCAGTAGTAGTAGTAGGTGGTATCGGCATCTGCTCTTCAAGTACTGGCTCCTCGACGTGCTGCTCCATCTCCTCGTGCTCCTAAAATGAAATGGTCACCGACCATTAGTCAAAAAAACTAAGTCGTTTCCTCCGCACCTCGCCCCGCCACTCCTAGGCACCGAGCGGGAGGACGAAGCGGAGGACAACAAGGGGTAGCAAAAGTGGAAGCAGGTGACAAGAGTTAACTAGCAGTTGTAATAGGTATTGTTATCCTACTCTAGCAGTTCTAAGTATGTAGTACATGTAAGTAAAGTAGTACAGGTAAAAAAAGAACAGAAAGTAAGAGCAGGAATAAAGCAAGCTGAAATGTAAAGCTATCTATCATCACAGACATACCCTAACTTAAAAAAATGCCCATACAAATTTATAAGCTAAGGTTTCCAGGAATTTTAACTTATCATATAAAAGAGCCCATAATAATTTATATGATAAGGATCTATGAAGCGTATGTCCTAATATGAATGAATGTTATGATGCAATTTTTGTAGCAGGCAAGTGCAACTCACACACAATGACTCCGTGATCATAGACCTTTAGTTCCCACTTTTCGAGAGCTAGTATCACTCTTAGGTACCGCCGTCGTGGCTCCAGCAGCAGCGGATCGGGCTTCTCCGCTTTCTAGGCGGGTATACACACTACCAGGCCAAGACCTCTCCTGTACGCCTCTGTACACCGATAAGTACACTCTAGAGTCTCTGCGTACTATTGCTAGCTACCTGCTAGACCTTTAGGTCGGGTATACGTCTTGGGGGATTGTCTGCCTGACCGCAGTATTAAACAACATACTGGCCCTCCCACCCATACACCTCACCCGAGTCACCGTACTGCCATCGGTGTGACGATTGGCCCAGTACTGCATGACCCACCACCATTTATGCACATGAAAATATTTCATCTCGAGCCTCCAGCTCGTAGGACCAACTTGTCCTGATTCCTCCGACCCTACCTGGGTGAGCAAGTAAACCAAACATTTCCTTCCAACTCTACACATGTGAGCAAGTAGTCAACAGACTCCAAGTCCCTCCAACCCGACATGAGTGAATGTATAACTCATCAATTTCTTCAAACTCTGCACGTGTGAGAAAGTAGTGAATAGACTCAAAGTCTCTCCAACCCGGCACGAGTGAGAATAAGTACAGTTTACCTAGCCTATTAGGCTACTCTGTCCTACCGGTTTTTCTACTTAGTGATTTAGGGTTAATCCCAGGACTGCCTAGGGTATGCCCAATGAAGGGGTCTTGGGGGATACGAACCAAGATGGAATTAAAATCCAAAGTTCCCTTTCGCAAGGATAATTACTTTTAATTGATGTAGACCCATGATCCACACTCAGCTCTCATTGTTACTCTTATTGACCCTAATGACTTAAGTTGTTATCGGGAGGGCGACGGTCTTCCGCCGACCTCCATTCCAGTGGTTACCCAATGAATTGCACCTTTAATCTCATCACTAAGACGATATTAACCACCAGGGTCATACTTCCAATCATGTTCTCTAGTTCAATTGTTGATCTATCCCCTGATGGGTCTATAGTATAACCTACTTTTACTATGCGCAACCCTTGACCTAACCCCACCCCGAAATCAAACTTCTAAATCCTTGGCCCATATGTCTCAAATTATTTATCCTAGGGTGGTATGGACTTATATGATGACCATGATGATTTTCCTAATTTTCCCAATTATTTATATCATTAAATTAATTTCTTCAAGTAATTCTTCAAGTCATTTAACACATGAAGTATATCATATCATACTCCTAATGTTGTGATAAATTATTCTGACCTATAACAAAGTGAAATATCACGGTCTTCCAATGTTTATAATTTTCATTTAAGTATTTCCATTTATTCCTTAATTAATACAAAATCATCATAATTATCATTTTACAAAGGAAGTGTAAGAAATTCAACTACCAAAATTCTAGGAAAATTACAGAGCATGTAAAACATTAATTTAAGAATAATGGCAGAGTTTCATCAACCTTTATAGTGTAAGGGCCTAACAAATTCCATTCTTAAATATTTACCAAAATGTCATTATGCTAATTTAAGGATTATCAGTGCATCCAAAAATTCTGAAATAAATCTACAAGACTAATAATATAATTATAAAGCACTAGAAATATTCCCAAATTTTTATGACATGTATTTCCATCAATTCAAGATTAAATATAATATGGGTAAAACGATCATTTCAAGATATTTTGCTCTAGAAGTTCTCAAACAGAAATATCAATTTTTCATAAGTCAATTAAAACATCATTTTTTTGACTTGACAGATTTTGGGGATTTCCTTTGGTCAAAATCTATTTTTTCCAATTTATTTTCCAAAAAGACCTATATTTTTAAAATTCCAATTAATGGGATTTTTGATCCCAAAAATCCCATAATTAATTCTAGGGGTGAACTTTACCCTAATGAATCACTGGAATAGATTCCATGATTTTTTGGATGCCTCAACTAGGCTAAATACACAATATTTCATTTCTTGCTAATAGCACCCCAAGGCTATGAGTAGCAAACACATGCAAGTGGGTTAACCTAACATGCAGTTGTCCAATTGTGCTTAAATTTCTACCAAGCACCAATGATGTCCCTAAGGACCTTCCACCAAAGTTTGGGGCCATTTGGGTTCTAATAATTACATTTATACCATTAATTTACCTTTTGATATAATGATCAAAACTATAGGAATTCTGTCCCCAAAAATTCCTAAATTTTGGCAGGGGCTAGATATGCCGAAATAACACCCATACCCAAAATTTCAGCCTATGTGGACTTCTGGTTTGGTCTGGGCTTAATTTTTAGTTTTTGCCCTAGCCAAGGACCAGCCCTAGGAAAAATGCCCTACAGGCCAGACAACTGGGCCAAAACCCATGTTTAGGGTGGTATTTTAAAGGTAAGACACGGGGATATTTTTTTAATTCAAGGGTCATGATCTGTTAAGGTCTCTAAATGCCCTAAATTTCACATGAAAGATGGCTGTAAAAGTGTGACAAAAATATACATTCATTTCGTTTATATTATTACACTAATATAGTTGAGCACGAATCCTAAAGCAATAATGGACGGAATCCATTCATCATCCCCAGGCAGCTAACGGCCCAGATTCCTTCTTCCTGGGCCACCTTTGCTGGCAATTTCCGTTCAGCTGAGGCGGCGCCATGGCCGGACAACGGTTCCACCACCTTCACGGTGGGGGTGGCCATCTTTTCCCGGTGATGTGGCGGCGGAAGACGGCAGCGACGGCGATCCCGAGCGATAAGAAAAACTCGGGAAATTCTCTCATTTCTCACATGGTATCGGGCTCAATTGAGCCCTATATCTCGCCTAATGGATCTAAGAAGCTAGTACAGGTAGAGGTGAAGCGAAACGGACCTGGATTGAGGCTCGTCGGCGAGCTAGGCGGCGGTTTGGCATGGCGGTGGTGCTCCAGAGATCTCCTTCCCATTTCCTGGATTCTCCACCAAATGCACAGATCTAGCAGTCGAATCCCACTCGTTTCCACTCACTGAAGCCGATGGAATGGTTTGTTTGGACTGAGGTGGAGTATATGGGGAGATATGACCGAGGTGAGCTCGGGGTAAAGCTTTGGACGCTTCACCCATGGTGCCAAGTGGCTCTCAGCCTCTAATTCCTTCTGGAATGATGTGAGGAGGTCAGCCAGCACCTTTTTGGGCTGAAGGAGTGAAGGCCACATGGCCACTTCTCATTATATTCCATTTCTCTCTCCTCTTTTTAGGTAATTTCTCCATAATGCCCCCTTACATGCACTCTCTCTCCACAACCAGAGAAGTGGGGCTGGTCTTTGACTCTTTGGGCTGCTAATGGGCCATATTTGGTGGGCATGGCCCAAGGGAAATGGCCTAGCCATTATTTTCCCTCTTTAGGTCCATTTGTTGACTTGTTGACTTTTTTGGGTTGACTTGGTAAACATGGTGAGTGGGCTGACCCCACTTATTGGTCATGAGCCTAGTGGCACCACCCAACTTGGGTTGGGTCAAGGGGGGCCCTACTTAGGCTAATTGGGCCAATGAGTGTGGGTTTGACCAAATTAGACCCAAGGTTGACTTTGGTCAACTGGGGTCAAAGTGTTGACTTAGTGACATGCCCTAGGGTCCACTTAGATTGTTTTTAGGGTTAGGGCAATATGGTGTGGTTATGGTGTGGATAGGGTCCTTATTTAGGCTACTTTGACCTAGTTTGACTTGGTCCTATAGTGGGCCCCACATGGCTACAACCCACTACCTAGGATCAAACCTAGCTAATTTCCCTAAAACCCACCCCATGCCTAACCCAATCTAAGTTAAGGGTCTAGAAGTAACATGGGATGTTACAAATCCTATAAACAAAAAAAATAATTTCGTCCCCGAAATTTAAGTTCGGGTCTACGGTGTTCGACTTGCATGAATTTTAAGCAACTTTAAAAACATAATTAAAAGTACCTGATACAAATAGCTCCGGGTGTTGCTCCATCATCAGATCCCTCGGCTCCTAGGTTTGCTCCTCCCGTCCATGATTGGACCACAACACCTTCACGAGAGGGACCTTCTTCTTCCGCAACACTCGGACGGCCATATCGTCAATCCGGATCGGCTCCAATCTAACTGATCTGTCAGGCTCTACCGGTCCGGCTGTAGTAGTAATGTGCTGCTCCGGCCGAAGGAGAGCTCTTCGCAAGGAAGAGACATGGAAGAAGTATTGTAAGGTACTCAACTCTGGTCGCAGCTGTAGTCGGTAAGCCAAGGGGCTGATCCGCTCCAGGATCAAGTAAGGCCCCATGTATCGCGGACTGGGCTTCTTGTTCCTCCGCACCCGAGAGACACCTTGTACTGGATGTATCTTTAGGAAAACCCTTTCCCCAACCTGGAACTCTACCTTCCGGTGTCGAGCATCATACTACTTTTCCTGCCTACTCTGTGCCTCCAATAGTCGATCCCTGATCAAACGAATCTGGGCCTCCGTATCTTCCACAAAATCTGATCCGAGAGCTCGAGTATCCACATCCTGGACCCAAGATAGCGGTGTACGGCACTTCCTCCCATCGAGTGCTTCATAAGGAGCCATCCTGATGCTGGCCTGGTGGCTGTTGTTGTACGAGAACTCAATCAGTGGCAGTAGCCTCTCCTAAGGCTTCCCCGTATCCAATATACATAGCCTGAGCAGGTCCTCCATAGTCCTGTTTGTCCGCTCCGTCTGGCCGTCGGTCTGTGGATGGAAGGCAGTGCTAAAGGTGAGTCTGGAACCCAAGTAAGCATGCACTGCCCTCCACTCCCTGGAAGTGAAATGACCGTCTCGGTCCGAGACAATAGACCTGGGGATGCCATGGTATCTGACGAACTGCTCCACAAACACTCTCACCAACACAGCAACTAGAGCATCCTTTCTGACCGGAATGAAACGCGCTACCTTGGTCAGTCTGTCTATAATAACCCAGATGGAATCATGCCCAGAGTGGGAGCGAGGCAATCCGTGAACAAAATCCATGCTAATGTCCTCGAACTTCCACTCTGGGACTGGTAGCGGCTGTAATAAACCACCTGGGCTCTTGCACTCGGCCTTCACTCGATGGCAGGTCTCGCAGTGTGTCACAAAAAAGATGATCTCCCTCTTCATCCCTGGCCAGTACATGGTCCGTCGTAAGTCAGTCCACATCTTGGTGATGCCGGGATGCACTGAGTATCTGGAGCAGTGTGCCTCTCTGAGGATGTCATCCCGGATACCATCTCCTGTTGGAATGTATACTCGACCACAAAATCAAAGAAGATCATCCTGTAGCGTGTAGTCCTCATACTTTCCCCCTTCCAGGGCACCGAAAATAGGCTCTAACTCAGCATCCAATCTCTGATGTGTAAGAATGCGCTTCTGGATATCATCATCGCCGACCAAAGAGCTCAAGTACTCTCTGTATACCACTAGCTCGGCCTCCGAAACCATGGTAATGTGCATATCCTCCATCACGCGTAGTAGTTCTATAGACATCACCCGAGGCTCCGGTCCAGAAGTGCCGGCTCTCCGCTCAAGGCATCCGCAATAGTGTTCGCCTTCCCCGGGTGATAATGCATCTCATAGTCATAATCGCAGAGGAAATCAAGCCATCTCCTCTAGCGCAGGTTTAGATCCTTCTGCGTGTCAATGTACTTGAGATTCTTGTGATCTGAGTAGATATCACAATGGATCCCATATAAGTGGTGTCTCCATGTCTTTAGGGCGAATACCACAACCCCGAACTCGAGATCATGTACTGGATATTTATGCTCATGCTTCTTCAACTGTCGCGAAGCATAAGCGATAACGTGTCCATGTTGCATTAGGACAACACCCATCCCCTTATAGGAGGCATCTGTATAAATCTGGAATCCTTCACTTCCAGATGGAAGTGCAAGGATGGGGGATGAAGTGAGTCGGTCCTTTAGCTCCCGAAAGGCTGCTTCGCACTGCTCTGTCCAATCAAACACTGCATCCTTCTTCGTCAAGGACGTGAGGGGGAGTGCTATCCTTGAGAAACCCTCCACGAACTTGTGATAGTAACCTGCTAAACCCAAGAAACTGCGGATGTATGACGCTGTCTTTTGCCATGGCCAATCCCGCACTGCCTCCACTTTGCCTAGATCTACTGCCAATCCAGACCCACTGATAGTATGCCCTAGAAAAGCCACCTCCTGTAGCCAGAACTGGCACTTAGAGAACTTTGCGTACATCTGAAATTCCCTCAGCCTCTATAAGACCTGTGCCAGGTGCTCCGCATACTCCTCCTGATTCCGGGAGTAAATCAGGATGTCGTCGATGAATACTATGACAAAGCGATCCAAATAAGGTTCGAATACACGGTTCATGAGCGTCATGAATGCTGAGGGGGCATTCGTGAGCCCAAATGGCATGACCGTGAATTCGTATAATCCATAACATGAGCTAAATGCTGTCTTCGGTATATCTTCCTCCCGGATGCGCAACTGATAATAGCCAGATCGTAAGTCTAGCTTAGGGAACCAGAAGGCTCCTTGAAGTTGATCAAACAACTCATCTATCCGGGGCAATGGGTAGGTGTTCCGAACCGTCAACCGGTTCAATTCCCTGTAATCTATACATAGTCGGAGGGATCCATCCTTCTTCTTCACAAATAAAATCGCTGCTTCCCACGACGACGAACTCGGCCGCACAAATCCCGACTCCACAAGTTCCTGCAGTTGAGTCCTGAACTCCGCGAACTCTCTAGGAGCCATCCTGTAAGGTGCCCAGGACACTTGTCTCGCCCCCGGCACCAACTGAATCCTGAAATCCAAGTCCCGAGCTGGTGGTAGTCCGAGCAATTTCTCCGGAAACACATCGGAGAAATCCCGAGCCACCGGGATGTCAGCTATGGAACTCTCTACTACTGCCATCTCGAAGCAAATGAGGTACACCTCCTCCCCCTGATCATAGGCCTTGACAGCCTATACTGAAGATAAAGAAAGGTGGGGGATGGGACGAATACCTTCAATGGTGACGTAGGAATCGCCATGTCTGAGTGTGATCCTCTTCGAGGGGCAGTCTATCTGAGCATGGTTCCAATGGATCCATGTCATGCCCGAAATCAAATCGAAGTATGGTAGCTTCAAGGCAGCTGCCGGAGCTTCGAGCGCCTTGCCTCCGATCTCGGCCTCCATGTTGCAGCTAACCGTAGTCCGTAGCTCCGAGCCATCAGGAAGACGTACCCTCCTCTCTATGCCAGGGAATCTCTCCATGCCATCTAGTCCTTCAATAAAGGTGTCCGACACAAAAGAGTGCGAAGAACCCGTGTCGAATAGGGTATGAGCGGGCTTGCCGCTTATCATAACTATGCCTGGGTTTTGTTTGAGTTCAAAGATAAAGATTATTTCTAAAGTTCTCAAGGTACTTATTAAAGTTGAAATTTCTAAATCTTGCAATAATTAAAGTACTTGTAATCACTTCCTCGGGGTTTCTCTGCTCCGTGAGGTCCAGCGCATACACCTGCTCCCGGTCTCGGCCTCGGCCGTAGTGTCCTCGGCCTCGGCCTCGACCTCGTCCTCATCCTCGACCCTGGTGAGCTGGAGGGGGCACTGGAGGTGGAGGAGGAGGAGGGAGTGGGTGGATCTGATTAGGGCAATGCGACTTGATGTGTCCAAGCTGGCCGCATCCAAAGCACGTGAGCTGTCTCTGGCCACGATCCTCCTGTCTCATCAGCCCGTGAGTCTGTAGAGGTGGGGGAGCCAGTACTGTAGGAGGCCTCTGCTCCTGCCTATAGTTGGGACGACGATGTTCCCCACCCCTTCTGTAGCTGATAACCTTGCCCCTCTAGGATGCCCTGCTACCATCTCTGGATAACGACCCCTCTAACGGTCTCTTCCCTCTGCCTTGTACCATCAGCTGTCAGCCTCCAACTTCTTCTCCATCTCAATGATTTGTGCAGTGGTGCCATGCGATATGAACAACAAGGGCTGCCTAAAAGTGTCCCGGAGCCCATGGTAGAACCTCTTAGCATACTTCCGATTATCCCAGTCATGGAATCCTGCGAACCTAGCCAAGTGAGAGAACTCTCTCTGGTACTCGATCACGGATCAGCTTCCTTATTGGAGATTCAGAAATCTAGCTTCCAAAGCATCTCGGTATGTGGAGGATACGTAGTTCTCCAAGAACTCATCACTGAATTCCTCCCATGTAATATCCATCAGCTCCCTGTCAGCAAATGTATAATCTTGAACCGACTTCCACCACCTCTTCGCATGAGCCTCCAGTACTGAGGTGGCAAGAGGAACAGCCTGTCTGACGGGGCAGCTGATGTCAACTAATAGCTCCTGAATGGTCTCCAACCACTCCTCAATCTTCACAGCATCCTCTGTTCCGCGGTACACCGGTGGAGACAGACTCTTAAAAGCATTCAACCAGTTCGACCCGGGGTTTGGCAGCTGTGCCGGGGCTTGCTGGGCTCTAAAGGCCTCTAGGATAGCCGTTAGACTTTTCCCCATCTCTGTCTCCATGAACGGAATGACAGCCGGAGGGGGAGGAACCACATCCTATGGAGGCTGCATAAAGGTAAGGTAAACGTCAAAATTGGCCTAACTCATTGTTTAATGGACTATTTTACGTGACTTTAGCACATGGGCACACCATTGCTTCCACTGCATAGTTTGTCCGCAAACTAATGCTCGAGCGGGGTGTTCCAGTGTTGTGGACTTCTTTCTCATATGATCGTTTGTTCAAGTGATACCAATTTGTAAGATCCGTTTCCCCTTTTTCCGAGGCTAACCCAGATCTTATGCCCAGAACCGCTGCCTTATGGTGACACTAACACACGGGTTAGTCGACACCGCAAGTCGCTGATTCTGCCGGCTTGTACGATCATAAATCTGTCGGCCAATATGAGAAATAGAAGTATAAAAAGAGTAAATATCACAGTCCACAGCCACAGTACTAATCATATATATATCAAATGAAAAGTACAAGAAAATTTAGTCCAAATGAGTGCAAATATAAAGGAGAGTAAAAAGGGCTTATGCCCAGTACATCAATATCAAATCACTCTCTCTCAATCTAACAGCAGCGGAATCTAACATCTCAACTCTTCACACCTGAACATGAGCTCCATTAGTAGTAGTAGGTGGTATCGACATCTGCTCCTCAAGTCCTGGCTCCTCGACGTGCTGCTCCATCTCCTCGTGCTCCTAAAATGAAATGGTCACCGCCCATTAGTCAAAAAGACTAAGTCGTTTCCTCCGCACCTCGCCCCGAAACTCCTAGGCACCGAGCGGGAGGACGAAGCGGAGGACAACAAGGGGTAGCAAAAGTGGAAGCAGGTGATAAGAGTTAACTAGCAGTTGTACTAGGTATTGTTATCCTACTCTAGCAGTTCTAAGTATGTAGTACAGGTAAGTAAAGTAGTACTGGTAAAAGAAAAGAACTGAAAGTAAGAGCAGGAATAAAGTAAGATGAAATGTAAAGCTATCTATCATCACAGACGTACCCTAACTTATAAAAATGCCCATACAAATATATAAGCTAAGGTTTCCAGGAATTTTAACTTATCATATAAAAGAGCCCATACTAATTTATATGATAAGGATCTATGAAGCGTATGCCCTAATATGAATGAATGTTATGATGCAATTTATGTAGCAGGCAAGTGCAATTAACACATAATGATTCCATGATCACAGACCTTTAGTTCCCACTTTTTGAGAGCTAACATCACTCTCAGGTACTGCCGTCGTGGCTCCGGCAGCAGCGGATCAGGCTTCTCCGCTTTCTAGGCGGGTATACACACTACCAGGCCAAGACCTCTCCTGTACGCCTCTGTACACCGACAAGTGCACTCTAGAGTCTCTGCGTACTATTGTTAGCTACCTGCTAGAATTTTAGGTCGGGTATACAACTTCGGGGATTGTCTGCCTGACCGCGGTATTAAACAACATACTGGCCATCCCACCCGTACACCTCACCCGAGTCACCGTACTGCCATCGGTATGACGATTGGCCCAGTACCGCATGACCCACCACCATTTATGCACATGAAAGTATTTCATCTGGAGCCTCCAGCTCGTAGGACCAACCTGTCCTGATTCCTCCGACACTGCCTGGGTGAGCAAGTAAACCAAACATTTCCTTCTAACTCTACACGGGTGAGCAAGTAGTCAACAGACTCCAAGTCCCTCCAACCCGGCATGAGTGAAAATATAACTCATCAATTTCTTCCAACTCTGGACGGGTGAGCAAGTAGTAAATAGACTCCAAGTCCCTCCAACCCGGCATGAGTGAGAATACCTAGCCTATTAGGCTACTCTTTCCTACCGGTTATTATACTTAGTTATTTAAGGTTAATCCCAGGACTGCCCAGGGTATGCCCAATGAAGGGGTCTCGGGGGCACTAAGAACCAAGATGGAATTAAAATCCAAAGTTCCCTTTCGCAAGGATAACTACTTTTAATTGATGTCTACCCATGATCCACACTCAACTCTCATTGTTACTCTTAGTTGACCCTAATGACTTAAGTTGTTATCGGGAGGGCGACGGTCTTCCGCCGACCTCCATTCCATTGGTTACCCAATGACTTGAACCTTTAATCTCATCACTAAGATGATACTAACCACCAGGGTCATACTTCCAATCATGTTCTCTAGTTCAATTGTTGATCTATCCCCTGGTGGGTCCATTATATACGTACTTTTACTATGCGCAGCCCTTGACCTAACCCCACACCGGAATCAAACTTCTAAATACTTGGCCCATATGTCTCAAATTATTTATCCTAGGGTGGTATGGACTTATATGATGACCATGATGATTTTGCTAATTTTCCCAATATTTATATCATTAAATTAATTTCTTCAAGTAATTCTTCAAGTCATTTAACACATGAAGTATATCATATCATACTCCTAATGTTGTGATAAATTATTTTTACCTATAACAAAGTGAAATATCACTGTCTTCCAAGGTTTATAATTTTCATTTAAGTATTTCCATTTATTCCTTTATTAATACAAAATCATCATAATTATCATTTTACAAAGGAAGTATAAGAAATTCAACTACCAAAATTCTAGGAAAATTACAGAGCATGCAAGACATTAATTTAAGAATAATGGCAGAGTTTCATAAACCTCTATAGTGTAAGGGCCTAACAAATTCCATTCTTAAATATTTACCAAAATGCCATAATGCTAATTTAAGGATTATCAGTGCATCCAAAAATTCTGAAATAAATCTACCAGACTAATAATACAATTATACATCACTAGAAATATTCCCAAATTTTTCTGACATGTATTTCCATCAATTCAAGATTAAATATAATAAGGGTAAAACAGTCATTTCAAGATATTTTTCTCTAGAAGTTCTCAAACAGTAATATCAATTTTTCCTAAGTCAATTAAAGCATCATTTTTTTGACTTGACAGATTTTGGGGATTTCCTTTGGTCAAAATCTATTTTTTCCAATTTATTTTCCAAAAAGACCTATATTTTTAAAATTCCAATTAATGGGATTTTTGATCCCAAAAATCCCATAATTAATTCTAGGGGTGAACTTTACCCTAATGAATCACTGGAATAGATTCCATGATTTTTTGGATGCCTCAACTAGGCTAAATACACAATATTTCATTTCTTGCTAATAGCACCCCAAGGCTATGAGTAGCAAACACATGCAAGTGGGTTAACCCAACATGCAGTTGTCCAATTGTGCTTAAATTTCTACCAAGCACCAATGATGTCCCTAAGGACCTGCCACCAAAGTTTGGGGCCATTTGGGTTCTAATAATTACATTTATACCATTAATTTACCTTTTGATATAATGATCAAAACTATAGGAATTCTATCCCCAAAAATTCCTAAATTTTGGCAGGGGCTAGATAGGCCGAAATAACACCCATACCCAAAATTTCAGCCTATGTGGACTTCTGGTTTGGTCTGGGCTTAATTTTTAGTTTTTGCCCTAGCCAAGGACCAGCCCTAGGAAAAATGCCCTACAGGCCAAACAATTGGGCCAAAACCCATGTTTAGGGTGGTATTTTAAAGGTAAGACACGGGGATATTTTTTTCATTCAAGGGTCATGATCTGTTAAGGTCTCTAAATGCCCTAAATTTCACATGAAAGATGGCTGTAAAAGTGTGACAAAAATATACATTCATTTCATTTATATTATTACACTAATATAGTTGAGCACGAATCCTAAAGCAATAATGGACGGAATCCATTCATCATCCCCAGGCAGCTAACGGCCCAGATTCCTTCTTCCTGGGCCACCTTTGCTGGCAATTTCCGTTCAGCTGAGGCGGCGCCATGGCCGGACAACGGTTCCACCACCTTCACGGTGGGGGTGGCCATCTTTTCCTGGTGATGTGGCGGCGGAAGACGGCGGCGACGGCGATCCCGAGCGATAAGAAAAACTCGGGAAATTCTCTCATTTCTCACATGGCATCGGGCTCAATTGAGCCCGATATCTCGCCTAATGGATCTAAGAAGCTAGTACAGGTAGAGGTGAAGCGAAACAGACCTTGATTGAGGCTCGCCGGCGAGCTAGGCGGCGGTTTGGCATGGCGGTGGTGCTCCGGCGATCTCCTTCCCATTTCCTGGATTCTCCACCAAATGCACAGATCTAGCAGTCGAATCCCACTCGTTTCCACTCACTGAAGCTGATGGAATGGTTTGTTTGGACTGAGGTGGAGTATATGGGGAGATATGGCCGAGGTGAGCTCGGGGTAAAGCTTTGGACGCTTCACCCATGGTGCCAAGTGGCTCTCAGCCTCTAATTCCTTCTGGAATGATGTGAGGAGGTCAGCCAGCACCTTTTTGGGCTGAAGGAGTGAAGGCCACATGGCCACTTCTCATTATATTCCATTTCTCTCTCCTCTTTTTAGGTAATTTCTCCATAATGCCCCCTTACATGCACTCTCTCTCCACAACCAGAGAAGTGGGGCTGGTCTTTGACTCTTTGGGCTGCTAATGGGCCATATTTGGTGGGCATGGCCCAAGGGAAATGGCCTAGCCATTTTTTTCCCTCTTTAGGTCCATTTGTTGACTTGTTGACTTTTTTTGGTTGACTTGGTAAACATGGTGAGTGGGCTGACCCCACTTGTTGGTCATGAGCCTAGTGGCACCACCCAACTTGGGTTGGGTCAAGGGGGGCCCTACTTAGGCTAATTGGGCCAATGAGTGTGGGTTTGACCAAATTAGACCCAAGGTTGACTTTGGTCAACTGGGGTCAAAGTGTTGACTTAGTGACATGCCCTAGGGTCCACTTAGATTGTTTTTAGGGTTAGGGCAATATGGTGTGGTTATGGTGTGGATAGGGTCCTTATTTAGGCTACTTTGACCTAGTTTGACTTGGTCCTATAGTGGGCCCCACATGGCTACAACCCACTACCAAGGGTCAAACCTAGCTAATTTCCCTAAAACCCACCCCATGCCTAACCCAATCTAAGTTAAGGGTCTAGAAGTAACATGGGATGTTACAAATCCTATAAACAAAAAAAATAATTTCGTCCCCGAAATTTAAGTTCGGGTCTACGGTGTTCGACTTGCAAGAATTTTAAGCAACTTTAAAAACATAATTAAAAGTACCTGATACAAATAGCTCAGGGTGTTGCTCCATCATCAGATCCCTCGGCTCCTAGGTGTGCTCCTCCCGTCCATGATTGGACCACAACACCTTCACGAGAGGGACCTTCTTCTTCCGCAACACTCGGACGGCCATATCGTCAATCCGGATCGGCTCCAATCTAACTGATCTGTCAGGCTCTACCGGTCCGACTGTAGTAGTAATGTGCTGCTCCGGCCGAAGGAGAGCTCTTCGCAAGGAAGAGACATGGAAGAAGTATTGTAAGGTACTCAACTCTGGTCGCAGCTGTAGTCGGTAAGCCAAGGGGCTGATCCGCTCCAGGATCAAGTAAGGCCCCATGTATCGCGGACTGGGCTTCTTGTGCCTCCGCACCTGAGAGACACCTTGTACTGGATGTATCTTTAGGAAAACCCTGTCCCCAACCTGGAACTCTACCTTCCGGTGTCGAGCATCATACTACTTTTCCTGCCTACTCTGTGCCTCCAATAGTCGATCCCTGATCAAACGAATCTGGGCCTCCGTATCTTCCACAAAATCTGATCTGAGAGCTCGAGTATCCACATCCTGGACCCAAGATAGCGGTGTACGACACTTCCTCCCATCGAGTGCTTCATAAGGAGCCATCCTGATGCTGGCCTGGTGGCTGTTGTTGTACGAGAACTCAATCAGTGGCAGTAGCCTCTCCTAAGGCTTCCCTGTATCCAATATACATAGCCTGAGCAGGTCCTCCATAGTCCTGTTTGTCCGCTCCGTCTGGCCGTCAGTCTGCGGATGGAAGGTAGTGGTAAAGGTGAGTCTGGAAACCAAGTAAGCATGCACTGCCCTCCACTCCCTGGAAGTGAAATGACCGTCTCGGTCCGAGACAATAGACCTGGGGATGCCATGGTATCTGACGAACTGCTCCACAAACACTCTCACCAACACAGCAACTAGAGAATCCTTTCTGACCGGAATGAAACGCGCTACCTTGGTCAGTCTGTCTATAATAACCCAGATGGAATAGTGCCCAGAGTGGGAGCGAGGCAATCCGTGAACAAAATCCATGCTAATGTCCTCGAACTTCCACTCTGGGATTGGTAGCGGCTATAATAAACCACCCGGGCTCTTGCACTCGGCCTTCACTCGATGGCAGGTCTCGCAGTGTGTCACAAAAAAGATGATCTCCCTCTTCATCCCTGGCCAGTACATGGTCCGTCGTAAGTCAATCCACATCTTGGTGATGCCGGGATGCACTGAGTATCTGGAGCAGTGTGCCTCTCTGAGGATGTCATCCTGGATACCATCTCCTGTTGGAATGTATACTCGACCACAAAATCAAAGAAGATCATCCTGTAGCGTGTAGTCCTCATACTTTCCCCCTTCCAGGGCACCGAAAATAGGCTCTAACTCAGCATCCAATCTCTGATGTGTAAGAATGCGCTTCTGGATATCATCATCGCCGACCAAAGAGCTCAAGTACTCTCTGTATACCACTAGCTCGGCCTCCGAAACCATGGTAATGTGCATATCCTCCATCACGCGTAGTAGTTCTATTGACATCATCCGAGGCTCCGGTCCAGAAGTGCCGGCTCTCCTGCTCAAGGCATCCACAATAGTGTTCGCCTTCCCCGGGTGATAATGCATCTCATAGTCATAATCGCAGAGGAAATCAAGCCATCTCCTCTGGCGCAGGTTTAGATCCTTCTGCGTGTCAATGTACTTGAGATTCTTGTGATCTGAGTAGATATCACAATGGATACCATATAAGTGGTGTCTCCATTTCTTGAGGGCGAATACCACAACCCCGAACTCGAGATCATGTACTGGATATTTATGCTCATGCTTCTTCAACTGTCGCGAAGCATAAGCGATAATGTGTCCATGTTGCATTAGGACAACACCCATCCCCTTATAGGAGGCATCTGTATAAATCTGGAATCCTTCACTTCCAGATGGAAGTGCAAGGATGGGGAATGAAGTGAGTCGGTCCTTTAGCTCCCGAAAGGCTGCTTCGCACTGCTCTGTCCAATCAAACACTGCATCCTTCTTCGTCAAGGACGTGAGGGGGAGTGCTATACTTGAGAAACCCTCCACGAACTTGTGATAGTAACCTGCTAAACACAAGAAACTGCGGATGTCTGACGCTGTCTTTTGCCATGGCCAATCCCACACTGCCTCCACTTTGCCTGGATCTACTGCCAATCCAGACCCACTGATAGTATGCCCTAGAAAAGCCACCTCCTGTAGCCAGAACTAGCACTTAGAGAACTTTGCGTACATCTGAAATTCCCTCAGCCTCTATAAGACCCGTGCCAGGTGCTCCGCATACTCCTCCTGATTCCGGGAGTAAATCAGGATGTCGTCGATGAATACTATGACAAAGCGATCCAAATAAGGTTCGAATACACGGTTCATGAGCGTCATGAATGCTGAGGGGGCATTCGTGAGCCCAAATGGCATGACCGTGAATTCGTATAATCCATAACGTGAGCTGAATGCTGTCTTCGGTATATCTTCCTCCCGGATGCGCAACTGATAATAGCCAGATCGTAAGTCTAGCTTAAGGAACCAGAAGGCTCCTTGAAGTTGATCAAACAACTCATCTATCCGGGGCAGTGGGTAGGTGTTCCGAACCGTCAACCGGTTCAATTCCCTATAATCTATACATAGTCGGAGGGATCCATCCTTCTTCTTCACAAATAAAATCGCTGCTCCCCACGACGACGAACTCGGCCGCACAAATCCCGACTCCACAAGTTCCTGCAGTTGAGTCCTGAACTCCGCGAACTCTCTAGGAGCCATCTTGTAAGGTGCCCAGGACACTTGTCTCGCCCCCGGCACCAACTGAATCCTGAAATCCAAGTCCCGAGCTGGTGGTAGTCCGAGCAATTTCTCCGGAAACACATCGGAGAAATCCCGAGCCACCGGGATGTCAGCTATGGAACTCTCTACTACTGCCATCTCGAAGCAAATGAGGTACACCTCCTCCCCCTGATCATAGGCCTTGACAGCCTATACTGAAGATAAAGAAAGGTGGGGGATGGGACGGATACCTTCAATGGTGACGTAGGAATCTCCATGTCTGAGTGTGATCCTCTTCGAGGGGCAGTCTATCTGAGCATGGTTCCAATGGATCCATGTCATGCCCGAAATCAAATCGAAGTATGGTAGCTTCAAGGCAGCTGCCGGAGCTTCGAGCGCCTTGCCTCCGATCTCGGCCTCCATGTTGCAGCTAACCGTAGTCCGTAGCTCCGAGCCATCAGGAAGACGTACCCTCCTCTCTATGCCAGGGAATCTCTCCATGCCATCTAGTCCTTCAATAAAGGTGTCCGACACAAAAGAGTGCGAAGAACCCGTGTCGAATAGGGTATGAGCGGGCTTGCCGCTTATCATAACTATGCCTGGGTTTTGTTTGAGTTCAAAGATAAAGATTATTTCTAAGGTTCTCAAGGTACTTATTAAAGTTGAAATTTCTAAATCTTGCAATAATTAAAGTACATGTAATCACTTCCTCGGGGTTCCTCTACTCCGTGAGGTCCAGCGCATACACCTGCTCCCGGTCTCGGCCTCGGCCATAGTGTCCTCGGCCTCGGCCTCGACCTCGTCCTCATCCTCGACCCTGGTGAGCTGGAGGGGCCACTGGAGGTGGAGGAGGAGGAGGGAGTGGGTGGATCTGATTAGGGCAATGCGACTTCATGTGTCCAAGCTGGCCGCATCCAAAGCACGTGAGCTGTCTCTGGCCACGATCCTCCTGTCTCATCAGCCCGTGAGTCTGTAGAGGTGGGGGAGCCAGTACTGTAGGAGGCCTCTGCTCCTGCCTATAGTTGGGACGACGACGTTCCCCACCCCTCCTGTAGCTGATAACCTTGCCCCTCTAGGATGCCCTGCTACCATCTCCGGATAACGACCCCTCTAGCGGTCTCTTCCCTCTGCCTTGTACCATCAGCTGTCAGCCTCCAACTTCTTCTCCATCTCAATGATCTGTGCAGTGGTGCCATGCGATATGAACAACAAGGGCTGCCTCAAAGTGTCCCGGAGCCCATGGTAGAACCTCTTAGCATACTTCCGGTTATCCCAGTCATGGAATCCTGCGAACCTAGCCAAGTGAGAGAACTCTCTCTGGTACTCGATCACGGATCAGCTTCCTTATTGGAGATTCAAAAATCTAGCTTCCAAAGCATCTCGGTCTGTGGAGGACACGTAGTTCTCCAAGAACTCATCACTGAATTCCTCCCATGTAATATCCATCAGCTCCCTGTCAGCAAATGTATAATCTTGAACCGACTTCCACCACCTCTTCGCATAAGCCTCCAGTACTGAGGTGGCAAGAGGAACAGCCTGTCTGACGGGGCAGCTGATGTCAACTAATAGCTCCTGAATGGTCTCCAACCACTCCTCAATCTTCACAGCATCCTCTGTTCCGCGGTACACCGGTGGAGACAGACTCTTAAAAGCATTCAACCAGTTCGACCCGGGGTTTGGCAGCTGTGCCGGGGCTTGCTGGGCTCTAAAGGCCTCTAGGATAGCCGTTAGACTTTTCCCCATCTCTGTCTCCATGAACGGAATGGCAGCCGGAGGGGGAGGAACCACATCCTGTGGAGGCTGCATAAAAGTAAGGTAAACGTCAAAATTGGCCTAACTCATTGTTTAATGGACTGTTTTACGTGACTTTAGCACATGGGCACACCATTGCTTCCACTGCATAGTTTGTCCGCAAACTAATGCTCGAGCGGGGTGTTCCAGTGTTGTGGACTTCTTTCTCATATGATCGTTTGTTCAAGTGATACAAATTTGTAAGATCCGTTTCCCCTTTTTCCGAGGCTAACCCAGATCTTATGCCCAGAACCGCTGCCTTACGGTGACACTAACACACGGGTTAGTCGACACTGCAAGTCGCCGATTCTGCCGGCTAGTACGATCATAAATCTGTCGGCCAATATGAGAAATAGAAGTATAAAAAGAGTAAATATCACAATCCACAGCCACAGTACTAATCATATATATATATCAAATGAAAAGTACAAGAAAATTTAGTCCAAATGAGTGCAAATATAAAGGAGAGTAAAAAGGGCTTATGCCCAGTACATCAATATCAAATCACTCTCTCTCAATCTAACAGCAGCGGAATCTAACATCTCAACTCTTCACACCTGAACATGAGCTCCATTAGTAGTAGTAGGTGGTATCGACATCTGCTCCTCAAGTCCTGGCTCCTCGACGTGCTGCTCCATCTCCTCGTGCTCCTAAAATGAAATGGTCACCGACCATTAGTCAAAAAGACTAAGTCGTTTCCTCCACACCTCGCCCCGAAACACCTAGGCACCGAGCGGGAGGACGAAGCGGAGGACAACAAGGGGTAGCAAAAGTGGAAGCAGGTGATAAGAGTTAACTAGCAGTTGTACTAGGTATTGTTATCCTACTCTAGCAGTTCTAAGTATGTAGTACAGGTAAGTAAAGTAGTACTGGTAAAAGAAAAGAACTGAAAGTAAGAGCAGGAATAAAGTAAGATGAAATGTAAAGCTATCTATCATCACAGACGTACCCTAACTTATAAAAATGCCCATACAAATTTATAAGCTAAGGTTTCCAGGAATTTTAACTTATCATATAAAAGAGCCCATACTAATTTATATGATAAGGATCTATGAAGCGTATGCCCTAATATGAATGAATGTTATGATGCAATTTATGTAGCAGGCAAGTGCAATTAACACACAACGATTCCATGATCACAGACCTTTAGTTCTCACTTTTTGAGAGCTAACATCACTCTCAGGTACTGCCGTCATGGCTCCGGCAGTAGCGGATCGGGCTTCTCCGCTTTCTAGGCGGGTATACACACTACCAGGCCAAGACCTCTCCTGTACGCCTCTGTACACCGACAAGTGCACTCTAGAGTCTCTGCATACTATTGTTAGCTACCTGCTAGAATTTTAGGTCGGGTATACATCTTCGGGGATTGTCTGCCTGACCGCAGTATTAAACAACATACTGGCCCTCCCACCCGTACACCTCACCCGAGTCACCGTACTGCCATCGGTATGACGATTGGCCCAGTACCGCATGACCCACCACCATTTATACACATGAAAGTATTTCATCAGGAGCCTCCAGCTCGTAGGACCAACCTGTCCTGATTCCTCCAACCCTGCCTGGGTGAGCAAGTAAACCAAACATTTCCTTCTAACTCTACACGGGTGAGCAAGTAGTCAACAGACACCAAGTCCCTCCAACCCGGCATGAGTGAAAATATAACTCATCATTTTCTTCCAACTCTGGACGGGTGAGCAAGTAGTAAATAGACTCCAAGTCCCTCCAACCCGGCATGAGTGAGAATACCTAGCCTATTAGGCTACTCTTTCCTACCGGTTATTATACTTAGTTATTTAAGGTTAATCCCAGGACTGCCCAGGGTATGCCCAATGAAGGGGTCTCGGGGGCACTAAGAACCAAGATGGAATTAAAATCCAAAGTTCCCTTTCGCAAGGATAACTACTTTTAATTGATGTCTACCCATGATCCACACTCAACTCTCATTGTTACTCTTAGTTGACCCTAATGACTTAAGTTGTTATCGGGAGGGCGACGGTCTTCCGCCGACCTCCATTCCATTGGTTACCCAATGACTTGAACCTTTAATCTCATCACTAAGACGATACTAACCACCAGGGTCATACTTCCAATCATGTTCTCTAGTTCAATTGTTGATCTATCCCCTAGTGGGTCCATTATATACATACTTTTACTATGCGCAGCCCTTGACCTAACCCCACCCCGGAATCAAACTTCTAAATACTTGGCCCATATGTCTCAAATTATTTATCCTAGGGTGGTATGGACTTATATGATGACCATGATGATTTTCCTAATTTTCCCAATTATTTATATCATTAAATTAATTTCTTCAAATAATTCTTCAAGTCATTTAACACATGAAGTATATCATATCATACTCCTAATGTTGTGATAAATTATTTTTACCTATAAAAAAGTGAAATATCACTGTCTTCCAAGGTTTATAATTTTCATTTAAGTATTTCCATTTATTTCTTTATTAATACAAAATCATCATAATTATCATTTTACAAAGGAAGTATAAGAAATTCAACTACCAAAATTCTAGGAAAATTACAGAGCATGCAAGACATTAATTTAAGAATAATGGCAGAGTTTCATAAACCTCTATAGTGTAAGGGCCTAACAAATTCCATTCTTAAATATTTACCAAAATGCCATAATGCTAATTTAAGGATTATCAGTGCATCCAAAAATTCTGAAATAAATCTACCAGACTAATAATACAATTATACATCACTAGAAATATTCCCAAATTTTTCTGACATGTATTTCCATCAATTCAAGATTAAATATAATAAGGGTAAAACAGTCATTTCAAGATATTTTTCTCTAGAAGTTCTCAAACAGTAATATCAATTTTTCCTAAGTCAATTAAAACATCATTTTTTTTGACTTGACAGATTTTGGGGATTTTCTTTGGTCAAAATCTATTTTTTCGAATTTATTTTCCAAAAAGACCTATATTTTTAAAATTCCAATTAATGGGATTTTTGATCCCAAAAATCCCATAATTAATTCTAGGGGTGAACTTTACCCTAATGAATCAGTGGAATAGATTCCATGATTTTTTGGATGCCTCAACTAGGCTAAATACAAAATATTTCATTTCTTGCTAATAGCACCCCAAGGCTATGAGTAGCCAACACATGCAAGTGGGTTAACCCAACATGCAGTGGTCCAATTGTGCTTAAATTTCTACCAAGCACCAATGATGTCCCTAAGGGCCTGCCACCAAAGTTTGGGGCCATTTGGGTGCTAATAATTACATTTATACCATTCATTTACTTTTTGATATAATGATAAAAACTATAGGAATTCTGTCCCCACAAATTTCTAAATTTTGGCAGGGGCTAGATATGCCGAAATAACCCCCATACCCAAAATTTCAGCCTATGTGGACTTTTGGTTTGGTCTGGACTTAATTTTTAGTTTTCGCCCTAGCCTAGGACCAACCCTAGGAAAAATGCCCTACAGGCCAGACCACTGGGCCAAAACCCATGTTTAGGGTGGTATTTTAAAGTTAAGACACAGGGCTATTTTTTTCATTCAAGGGTCATGATCTGTTAAGGTCTCTAAATGCTTTAAATTTCATATGAAAGATGGCTGTAAAAGTGTGTCAAAAATATACATTCATTTCATTTATATTATAACACTAATATAGTGGTGCACGAATCCTAAAGCAATAATGGACGGAATCCGTTCATTGTCCCCAGGCAGCTAACGGCTCAGATTCCTTCTTCCTGGGCCACCTTTGCTGGCGATTTCCGGTCAGCTGAGGCAGCGCCATGGCCGGACAACGGTGCCACCACCTTCACGGTTGGGGTGGCCATCTTTTCCCGGTGATGTGGCGGCGGAAGACGGCGGCGACGGCGATCCCGAGTGGTAAGAAAAACTCGGGAAATTCTCTCATTTCTCACATGTCATCGGGCTCAATTGAGCCTGATATCTCGCCTAATGGATCTAAGAAGCTAGTACAGGTTGAGGTGAAGCGAAACGGACCTGGATTGAGGCTCGCCGGCGAGCTTGGCGGAGGTTTTGCATGGCGGTGGTGCTCCAGCGATCTCCTTCCCGTTTCCTAGATTCTCCACCAAATGCACTGATCTAGCACTCGAATCCCACTCATTTCCACTCACTGAAGCTGATGGAATGGTTTGCTTGGACTGAGGTGGAGTATATGGGGAGATATGGCCGAGGTGAGCTCGGGGTGAAGCTTTGGATGCTTCACCCATGGTGCCAAGTGGCTCTCGGCCTCTAATTCCTTCTGGAATGATGTGAGGAGGTCAGCCAGCACCTTTTTGGGCTGAACGAGTGAAGGCCACATGGCCACTTCTCATTATATTCCATTTCTCTCTCCTCTTTTCAGGTGATTTCTCCATAATGCCCCCTTGCATGCACTCTCTCTCCACAACCAGAGGGGTGGGCCTTGTCTTTGACTCTTTGGGATGCTAATGGGCCATATTTGGTGGGCTTGGCCCAAGGGAAATGGCCTAGCCATTATTTCCCTCTTTAGGTCAATTTGTTGACTTGTTGACTTTTTTGGGTTGACTTGGTCAACATGGTGAGTGGGCTCACCCCACTTGTTGGTCATGAGCCTAGTGGCACCACTCAACTTGGGTTGGGTCAAGGGGGGCCCTACTTAGGCTAATTGGGCCTATGAGTGTGGGTTTGACCAAATTAGGCCCAAGGTTGACTTTGGTCAAATGGGGTCAAAGTGTTGACTTAGTGACATGCCCTAGGGTCCACTTAGATTGTTTTTAGGGTTAGGGCAATGTGGTGGGGTCATGGTGTGGCTAGGGTCCTTATTTAGGCTAGTTTGACCTAGTTTGACTTGGTCCTATAGTGGGGCCCCACATGGCTACAACCCACTACCTAGGCTCAAACCTAGCTAATTTCCCTAAAACCCACCCCATGCCTAACCCAATCTAAGTTAAGGGTCTAGAAGTAACATGGGATGTTACATGTCTTTTATCCACATATGTTTCAAGTGTATGCCTTTATTCATCAAGTTTTTTGTGCAGTTTCACCAGTATGGAACTGAAGTCTACTTCTAGAGCAAGAGATGTTTTCCCAGCTTGTAATGCTTTCTTTTAGCCTATACTCTTCTCCCTAAGCTCAAATATTTTCCTTTTCTTGAGGACTGAGGCGTCTTCCTCACTTTCAGAATCTGATGATGTTTGTAGTTCCATTGGTGTGCCTTGAACATCTATATTTAGTCTTGGGCCAAGGTCTTGCACCTCCCCCTCAACCTCTACAGTTGTGTGTTGATCAGCAAAAATGTTTTCCTTATGAACCTTTTATTCTTCCTAGAAGGCAATATATAAACTATGTATTACATCATTCTCAGGAGTCTGAGGTTTCTCTGACAGATCTAGAATATGCACATCTTGTGCCTCTTTTTAAGAAGTTTCTGCAGCTGTGTTTATGTCTTGAACTACTTCCATCACAGTGAGGTTTGCAGTCTAACTATCTTGCTCAGCTGCAGTAATATCTCCCCCTTGGTTTTATATCTTCTGATTATCTGGCAGATGTGCAATCTCCCCCTGGATATGAGCTTCAGTTCCATGTGTGTGAGAGGGAAACATTCTTGGTAGTGTCGTGGTGTCTTCATCAGAGCTGAATACAACCCTTTCTTCTGAGTAACTGGAGGACTCCTCAGCTTGCATTATGTCTTTCTTAGATTTACTTATCTATTTGTGCTTTTGCTTAGGTGCAGGGTCTTCCTTGGACAAAACTATGTCCTATCTAGATAGGATTCTTATATCCATTTACAGCAAGTGATTAATATTTGATCCAATAGTTTGGTTTAGTACCTCAGGTATGTTTGCAGCCAGATACAAACTCAGTATTCTGCCTAGGTTAGGCTTGTTAATGCTTTCCTTAACCTTATTGAAGATAACAGTACTCTAGTCGGACTTTATCTTGAAGATGATTCTGGTCATTAGGCCAAACATACAGGAGGAAATCCTGTCATGCCCCCAGTTTTGCAGAGGACAACTTTCCCAATCACTTCAGACAGAAACTTCCCCTTGGAGTTCATCCCTTTCTTAGTCATTAATGATCAAAGGTTTGTGATTGAGGTTAGCCCACACCATTTGAGGGTTTCTGCAATCAGTGCAGAATCAATCTCTATTTCTTCTTTAATCCTTGGTAGTTGAAGGGATTTGCTCAGATTTTTGGAAGTTATTGTGACTATTTCTCCCTAAACAGTAGATTTAATCTTGTTCCCCTTCGAATTCATTGTTGCGTTGGAATAGAATTCTAAGACTTCTTTCTTCCATATCCTTGTCGGTTCTGAAAATACATAATTCAGACCGGCTTCCTGGATTAGGTCCACTACTGCCTTAATATCAGGTTCGCATCAGTGAATGCACCTCGAACAAGTTCATAACATTCATTGATGTTGTTGTCTGTCTTAGGTGCCATTGGAGATGAGCGAAGTGGAAGTTGAAGAGAGAGAAATAGAATTTCTTGGTCAACACAAATGGTTTAGTCTCGAAAGTTCAGAGAGCATAGTCGACAAGGTCTCGCTTCATCCTATTATACTTTTCTAAATAAGGAAGGCCAAAAGGCCGGTTGAATTTAGAGTTTTGTATGTCGACACAAATTTGTTTGTGTCAACACTGACCGCTAAATGTGTCGACTAATGGTTTTGAGTCTTGACAACTCCATGTGTCGACACCATTTTCTGTGTATCGACATAGACTTCTAAAGTCTCGACAGAGGTTTTAGTGTCTCGACAACTCTATGTGTTGACATACTCAAGCTCTATGTGTCGATACCTACTTCTGTGTGTCGACACACTAGCCGACTTTGTGTCGACACCTAATTCTATGTGTCGACACAGACTACTAAGGACTCGATACTTATAACTTGTGTAGTCACTGAGTCATGTTGAAGAGAAAATTTCCTTTAACCTATCATCTCATTCTAGATTCAACATACCTAATTCAATTTTAAAATAGTTGAATTTACTTTCATCCAGAGGTTTAGTGAATATGTCAGCTACTTGATTTTTAGTAGAAACAAATTCTAAGCTTATGTCCCCGTTCTCAACATGTTCTCTAATAAAGTGATATCTAATTTTAATGTGCTTTGTTTTGCTATGTGAAACATGGTTTCTAGCAATTGATATAACACTAGTTGAATCACAATATAAAGGAGTTTGACTTATCTTGATGTCATAGTCTTCAAGTTGATGTTGTATCCAAAGTAACTGGGCACAGCAGCTTCCAGCTGCTATGTATTTTGACTCTACTGTGGATATAGTAACACTTGTCTTCTTTTTGCTGCTCCATGACACTAGTCTTCCACCTATGAATTGGCATGTACCAGTAGTACTTTTCATGTCTTCCTTACAGCCTGCAAAGTTTGCACATAAAAAACCTATTAGCAGAAAATCTCCATTCCTAGGGTACTATAGACTAAGATCTGGTGACCCCTTAAGATATCTTAAAATTCTCTTTGTAGCAGAATAATGAGACTCTTTAGGGAATTCTTGATATCTAGCACAAACACATACTGCATACATGATGTCAGGTCTACTTGCAGTTAAGTATAGTAAGGAGACAATTATCCCTCTATACAAAGACTCATTAACAGGTTTCCCTACCTCATCTTTGCCTATAGGCATACTTGATCCTACTAGAGTTTTCATGCTGGAAGCAGTCTCCATGCCATATTTTTTAATCAACTCCCTGGTGAACTTAGACTGAGATATGGATAATCCATCATAAGACTGTCTTACTTGGAGTCCAAAGAAAATTTTAGCTCACCCATGCTGCTCATCTCAAACTTCCCTTGCATTAGTTTGGCAAACTTCCTACAAAGGTTGTTCTCAGTAGACCCAAAGATTATGTCATCAACATAAATATGGACTAGGATGATCTTGCCCTTTGATTCGCTTAGGAATAGGGTCTTTTCTACTTTCCCCCTTATGAATTTATTCTCAATGAGGAATGTAGACAGAGTTTCATACCATGCTCTAGGAGCTTGTTTTAACCCATATAGAGCTTTCTTAAGACTGAAAACATAATCAAGAAAGTGTGGATCTACAAAACCTGATGGCTGATCCACATATACTTCCTCTTTTAGATCTCTATTCAGGAATGCTGACTTGACATCCATCTGGAAGACCTTGAATCCTTTATGGGCTGCATAGGCAAAGAATAGTCTTATTGCTTATAGCCTTGCTACTGGGGCAAAGGTCTGATCAGAGTCTATTCCTTCTTCCTGCTTGTAGCCTTTTGCCAACAATCTTGCTTTGTTCTTGACAATAATGTCATTTTCATCTAACTTATTCTTGTAGATCCATTTAGTCCAAATGACATTATGTCCCTTAGGTCTAGGAACGAGTTTCCAGACTTTGCATCTCGTAAATTTGTTCAGCTCTTCCTGTATAACACAAATCCAGTATGATTCTTAGATAGCTTCTTCAAACATCTTTTGTTCCATTTGAGACAGGAAGCTTGAGCATAGTACAGAATCAAGCTCTTGCTTCTGGTCATCACACCATGACTTGCTTCACCAATGATTTGGTGAGGTGGATGATCTCTTAAATATCTCATAGCTAGTGGCAATATTTGTTCAGCTTGTTGTTCTTCATTTTCTTCAGCTTGCTGATCCTCAATGTCTTCATTTGGTTGTTCTTCAGTCTCAGTTTGTAAGTCTTGAGCTCCCCCTGCACAACATCCATCATCTTCAATCTCTTGACCTGTTGGTTTATCTTCTCTGATGGTCAGATTTTTCATCTTGTCTTTTAAACCAACAAAACTTAAAGAAGTACTTGGCAACTTACAGTTAATCAACTTAGACTCATCAAAGACAACATGGACTGATTCTTCTATAACTTGAGTAGTCAAGTTATATATTCTATATGCTCTACTATTATTGTTGTACCCAACAAGCATCCCTTCTTGGGACTTGGTAGCAAACTTTGACAAATGAGACTTACCATTATTTAGTGCATAACACTTGCAACCAAAAATCCTAAAATAGGATATATTCGGTTTTCTTCCTTTCGGAATCTCATAGGGAGTCTTTTTGTGGCTTTTGGTGATGGAAGCTCTATTGAGAACATGACAAGCAGTATTTACTGCCTCTGCCCAGAAATATTCTGGGAGGGAAGTGTCATTTAGCAAGGTCTTACCTACCTCAATTAGAGTTCTATTCTTTCTTTCAACAATTCCATTTTGCTGTGGACTTATAGGTGAGGAGAATTCTTGATGAATCCCAAGCCCTTCACAGAACTTTGTAATGCATTCAGACTGAAACTCAGTTCTATGGTCACTTTTGATTTTGACTACAGAACTATTAATTTCATTCTGAATTTGCTTGACAAAAGTCTTTAAGATATCTGGGGTTTCTGATTTTCTCCTTAAGAAGAATACCCAAGCAAACCTGGAAAAATCATCATCCACCACAAGAGTATAGATTTTCCTACCTAGACTGTGAACTGGCATAGGACCAAATAGATCTATATGCAGGAGGTATAAACACCTCACTAAGTCTTTGGTATCAAGACTATGGAAGGAAGACCTGGTCTGCTTGCCCTTTTGATAAGCTGAGCAAATTCCCTCCTTAATGCACTTAAATTTAGGACCATTCCTTACCAACTCTTTACTAAAGATCCTACCTATGGTCTTATAGTTCAGGTGAGTTAGCCTCTTGTGTTATTTAACACAATTAGAAACTCTCTTTTGCAACTAGCCATATATAAGTGTCCTCATTCTCACACTCAAAGTCTAGATAATAAATATTTCCTCTCCTAGTACCAATAAAGATAACCTCTTGGTCAATTGACCTTCTAATTTGACACTCATCCTTCAGGAAAGAAATGTCATAGCCCAAATAACAAAGTTGACTTATGCTCATAAGGTTATGTTTCAAATCTTTCACATAAGCAACTTATGTGATAGTTACTATGCCATTTGTTATCTTACCCAAACCTTTAGTTACCCCTTTTTCTGAGCCCCCAAAGATAACTTTGGGACTATTCTCAAAAGGTGTGAATTCCTTTAGCATACTTCTTGTTCCAGTCATGTGTCTAAAACATCCACTGTCCAAGTACCATGTAGGGGTATGGCCACTTGGACTATCCTGCAACAAATATATTATCTAACCTTAGGACCCCAAATTTTATTGGGTCCTAGGTTCAAGTTAGATCTAAACTGAACATGTCTATCATCAGTTCTCCAGATAGATAGGCCACCATTACTTCTCTAGACACTCATATTGTGCTAGTAATCAATGGAATAGTGTCCCACTTTGCCATAACACCATCACTCATGCACATTGCACCTTCTTTTAAGAACTGGCTTAACTGTAATGTTGTTTGCAGTTCTTTAATTAGCTGGTACATCAGCTCCTTTCTTAAGTCTTTCAGCCAGGACATGCTTAGAGACTTGTCTGGCTGCATAAGTACTTGGGATATCTTGAACCCTATCTGCAGCTGCCTTCTTTTCAGAATGCATACTTCTGATAGCTTCAGATATTCCTAAGTCTGCTTTGCTAACAAATTTTCCCTTATCTTGGTGATAGACTGGCAGATTTTTTGAGTCAGCTGATACCTTGTCCTTGAGTGTTGGGGCTGGTACACCAAACAAAAATGATCCATTATAGTCCAATTAAGTTTTCTCATTGATTGCCCAATAGACACTAACACTTTTTACATTTCCTCTACCTTTCTCATAGTGACCAATTATACTATCATGGTCATACCTATTAGAAGGTTAAACCACTTTCTTAAAAGAAATAGGAGGCTTGGAAGCCAGTGGCTGAACTGGAGCTTTGCCTTTCATTTTAGAATTGGCAGCCCGGGTTCTGCCTTTGAAACCTAATCCCTTCTTACCCTTTTGGGATAAGAAGGAATCTATCAAAGGTAACACAGAATTGGGTTTTGAGAACTTGGCCACCAGCTCCCTTTACTTTTGAAGTCTACTTTCAAGATTCCTAATATGGTTATTCTTGAAAGTAATGGTATCCATCTAAATAAAAGTTATATTCTTAAATTTGCGAATTTCTTTTAACTTCAAGTCCAACACCTTTATTGAGTTTGAGGCATCGAACTTCAGAGCGGCATTTTCCTTTGCCAATTTTTTTGCTAGGAGCCTGCTTTCCTTAAAGGATTGCAGGAGCTATCCATAATCATCAATCAGTTGATTGATGTCTCCTTCAGACTAAGATCCACCTTCATCTCTTGATGAAACTGCTTCTGACTCTAGGCTAGTAACATAATCTTTCACTGAAGGTGATTACTGTATCTTACTAGGACCAGGCTGTTCCTGGTTGTGTCCATACTCAGCTATAGCAATCAGCCCTATGCATTGGCTGTCTTTTTCTTTATTGATATCATTCAGCATCTGCAAGAATTCTATTTCTTAAGAATCTTCCTTAGTAGAGAATAACCTAATGTATACCTCAGCATACTCTTCATTTTCTGACTCTAATAAAGAAGAGTCCGTCCAGCTTTTCTACTTCTTGGCCACAAGGGATTTCTCTTTCCTGCATTTATACTGACGTTTCTTTTTGTCACAAGACTCTACTCTCTTGACAGGACAGTCTGCTATTATATATCCTGGCTTGCTGCAATAATAACAAACAATTTTAGAAGAAGTTTGTTGGTACCCTAGTTTTGATTTGAGTTTAGTCTTGCCTTTGCTAGTCCCTTGACCCAAGAAATATCTATGGTCAATGGTTAGAAGTCTAGCTGTAGAGTCCTCACTTTTCCAGATTGAGAATTTGGTTAAGTAGTTTTTCATTCGACGATCGTCGAACGCCGCTCGACTATCGTCTATCGGCTGATCGACGATCGTCTATCAGTTGGTTCGACGCTTTGTATGCGTTGATAGCTCGACTATCTGTTGATAGGTCGACTATCTGTTTTGCCTTGATAGTTCGACTATCTGTTGATAATTCGACTATTTGCTTGGCGAGGTAGTTCGACTATCTGATCTGATAGATCGACTATCTGATAGTTCGACTATCTGTTGATAGGTCGACTATCTGTTCCGCTTTGATAGTTCGACTATCTGTTGATAGATCGACTATCTGTTTCGTCTTGATAGTTCGACTATCTGTTGATAGTTCGACTATCTGTTGTCTTTGATAGTTCGACTATCTGTCCTGATAGTTCGACTATCTGATAGTTCGACTATCTGCTGATAGATCGACTATCTGGTTTGTTTTGATAGTTCGACTATCTGTTGATAGTTCGACTATCTGTTTTCTGAGGTAGGTCGACTATCTGCTTGATAGGTCGACTATCTCTGTGCGCTTGATAGTTTGACTATCTGTCCAAGATAGATCGGCTATCTGATAGTTCGACTATCTGCTCTGATAGTTCGACTATCTGCCGGGGTAGTTCGACTATCTTCTTCGATAGGTCGACTATCTGGATCGTTCGACTATCTGCCCGATTGTTCGACGATCTCCGTGCGTCGTTCGACGATCTTCGAGGGTCGTTCGACGTTTTCTGTCTGCCTTTGTATTTTGTATTTATTTATTATATTTAATTAATTAATACATTTTCTGGCACATTATTTTAAGCTGTATGATAAAATTACCAGGAAATATTTGCTCCATCTCTTTTGCCTGAGTCAAATCTTTTTAAGATAAAGTTGTTTGTCTTATTAGCTGTCATTATAAATTACTTTATCTGTTGTCAGCACTTTATAGCCGTTAGACTGAAAAGTCTTCTTTTTGCTATAAAGAGATTATTTCTGATGTGACTTTATTTAGTCCTTCTGTTATTTGATTTAAGCCTGCAGCTTCTTAGAAAGAGGTTTATTCCTTTTATAGAATGTTTTGCTGCAGAGATGTTTCTGTCTTCTTGATATTTACAGCCAGGTCTCAAGGCTCAGAAGAAAACAAATAATTCAAATGGAAGAGAGCCGTTGCTTGCTGATGTTATATAAAGGACCCTTTGAAGAAGGATTCAAGCTAGCTAATAGCTAACCAGTTGTTCATTCAAGCTTTCAAGCCTTCATCAAGAAAAAGCCTTCTGCTCTCAGCAATTTCCATCTAACTGAGAAGTGTTAAGATCTTCATCTCTTCTTCACCTGAGTTCTCGTTCAAACTCAGAGTTCCTTTGAAGAAGAAGAAGAAGAAGATAGCTGCTTGAAGATTTTGATTTTATTATTTACTTTCTTCCTGTAGCTTTTCCTTCAGAATTTTCTGAAGAGTTTTCTGCACTGAAGCAAGACTTCACCTGGACATCTTTGAGCCAGGGGGAGCCTTGATTCTTTAGAGCATTCTAGCTCAGTGCAAGTTTTTGTGCTTCTCTAATCTTTGTAAAATAGAGAAGACATCTTAACCTTCTTCCCCCTCCTGTACAGGGTTATTACTCCCTTCAAAAGTATCCCTTGGTGGCAGGGCACCTGATCAAAAACCTGTGCTTGGTTTTTAGACACCTGATCAAAAGTCTAAAGGGTTTCTGGATCTACCTGAAGCAGATCCTGTTGGTGGCAGGGCACCTGATCAAAAACCTGAGTGGATTCCTACCGTGTGGGTAGAAGAGTGGACGTACCCAAGTTGTTTGGGGAACCACTATAAATTTCCTTGTGTCGTCTGGATTCCATTGTTTAATTCCTGCATTGTGGCTGTGATTAGATATAACTAGGTTGCTAGTTGCTGATTAGGTTTTCCAAGCCTTAACTGTAATTACAGTTAGCTTGAGTTTGTGCACATCACTTGTGTTAGGCTTTAAGGTTAAATCAATATCTATAATCTTTTCATTCCGCACTTCACTCCAAGGGAGTTGGGTAGACTATTAAGTTTTGTCTGTGCAAAATTTGATAACTCTATTCACCCCCCCTCTAGAGTAGTATCTATCCCTTCACTTTCAATTGGTATCAGAGGGAGGTTGACTGACTGTATAGGCTAACACCTAAGTCACAAGATCCTGATAGATACCAAGAGCTTATAGATATTCACTATCATGGCCCAGTCTAAGGATTATTCTAGCACCAGACCTCCAGCATGCAACTTAGCTAAGTTTGGCATCTGGAAGGCAAGGATTAAAATATATATGAACTCTATTGATGAAAGCATCTTTGCTTCTATTTTGTCAGGTCCCCCAAGAGCACCTGCTGCTGCAACTGCCTCATCATCTGATATGAGTGCAGTGCCTCCTCCAGACTACAATGATGAATACAAGAAGGCCAAAATTGCAGATGCCAAGGCAATGAACATACTGGCTCAGACAATGTCTGATGAGGTGTTCCAGAAGGTGGCTGACTGCTCCTCAGCAAAGGCTATGTGGGACACACTGAACCAGATTGTAGCTGGTTCAGCTGATGAAAGGAAGGACAGAAGGTCCAACCTGATCTCACAGTATGAGAACTTCAAGAAAACTGATGCTGAATCAGTTGAAGCTATGTACACCAGGCTCAGCTCAATCATCAATGAGCTGAGGACCCTGGACAAGGACATATCATTGACAGAGGTCAATGATAAGATTCTTATGTGCTTCCCTAGCACATGGGATCTAAGAATCTGGCCCATCAAGGAAGCCAGAAGTACTAATGAGATCTCAACTGAAGCTCTCCTCGGCAAGCTCAAGTCTTTTGAGCAAGTGCTGAAGACCAGAGAAGCAGAAGCTGAAGCCAAGACCCCCACTCCAACAAGAAAAGAGCAATCTCTAGCTCTTAAGGCTGCAGATGTTTCTGAAGGCAGCCAATCTAATGAGGAACTTATGGCATTGTTTGCCAAAAGGTTTCTCAAGATGGGGAGAAAGGAGTTCAGAAAGAAGTCTTCACGCTATGAAGACAAACCAAGGTATGATCGCTCTCCTGCTAAAGAAATCATTTGTTATGGTTGCAGGAAGCCTGGACATATCTTGCCAGAATGTCCAGAGGAGAAGAAAAAAGAAAAGAGAAAAGAAAAAGAACAACACAGGAAGCACTCCAAGCCATCCTCCTACAAAAACAAGAAGAAGGAGAGAGGTTTCATTGCTGAAACCTGGAGTGATTCTGATGAAGAATCCTCCCCATCAAGCTCCAGTGAAGATGAGGAAGAGAAGAAGGCAAAAGAAGTTTGCCTAATGGCAATAGATGCCTGCAGCAACCACTCTACTGCAGAGAGTTCTGATTCTGATGAAGAGATGCCTACTGAAGATGAGGTACTTTCTTCTTATGATTTTACTTCAGAAGAATTTAAATTAGAATTTAAATCTTTATGTTTAGATTTAATTAGCTCAGAAAAGGAAATAAAAGAACTTAGAAATAGGTTAGCTGACTCAGAATCAATAGCCTCTGAAAACATTAGGTTAAAGGAAGATCTCACTACTTGTAGTGAAGAAATTAAATTTCTTAAAATAGAGTTAGCTAAGTCTAAGAGATTAGAAGAATCCCTTAATGGTAGAAGCCTTAAGCTGTTAGAAATTACCAGCATGACTAACACTAGGTTAGGTAATGATAAACTAGGTTTAGGAGCTTCTCCCAGTGAACCCCCAGTCCTTCTTAAAAATAATCTTTCAACTCCAGTGAACTTCATTTCAGCTAGTGGAAAGAAGAACACTGAGCAAGTAAATCTAGTTAATAAAACCTTAAATAAAGCTAAGAGAGAAAAGAGAAAGAAGTTCTTTAAAGAAATGCAAAGAGCGTCGAACGCCGCTCGACGATCGGAAGCTCCATGGTCGAACGAAGCTCGACGATCTGAGCGCCCATCGTCGAACGTCGATCGACGATTTCAATATGATTTTCAAAATCATAATCAATTCCATAGAAACCAAAATGAGAATAGAAACCCTAGGTTTGTTGACCCATCATCTGCATGGAGAATCCCACCTAGGAGATCTCACCCACTAGGTTATCACCCTCAGCCTGCATTCTCATATATTTCCAGTTTTTCTTATGTGAAAAACAAGGGACCCAAGGTTACCTGGGTCCACTCTGTCTAAATAATTGTCTTGCAGGTGAAGGCCTATCCAATCACTCAAAATAAGTGGTATTTGGATAGTGGATGCTCTAAGCATATGACAGGAAATAAAGATCTACTGTCAAAGTTCAAAGCTAAGCTCGGCCCAAAGGTTATCTTTGGAGACTCCAGCTGTGGTCAGACAGAAGGCTATGGCAAGATCATAATTGGAGCAGTTACTTTCAAGAGAGTTGCTTATGTCAATGGACTGAAGCATAATCTGATTTCAGTCAGCCAGCTATGTGATGCTGGCTACCAGGTTTCATTTTCTAATTTCTCTTGCAATATTACTTTAAATAATAATGTTGTTTTAGTAGGTATTAGAATAGGTAATATTTATTTAGTAGATTTCAATTCATCTCATTCTGAAATCTGCCTGTTTAATGAAGTAACCCTTAATAATAATTCCCTATGGCATAAGAGGCTTAGCCATGTAAACCTTAAAAATATATCTAGGTTATCTAAACACAACCTTGTTAGAGGTTTACCTTCTTGCCCCTACAAGAAGGAGAGCCTATGCAAGGCTTGTCAGCTAGGCAAGCAAACCAAAAACTCTTTTAAATCTGTAAATAAGAGTGATTCTCCTAGAATCCTGTATTTATTACATTTGGACCTTTTTGGCCCAATAAATGTACAGAGTTTAGGAGGGAAGTATTACACTTTAGTAATTGTAGATGACTTCTCTAGGTTCAGTTGGGTTTTCTTTTTGAGAACTAAGTCTGATAACTTCAAAGCCCTTACAGACTTTCTACTTTGTGTGCAGACTGAGTACTCTACTCATGTGGCCTTGATCAGAAGTGATCATGGTACTGAGTTTGACTCTCTTCTCATGCAAGAATTCTGTGAGAGAGAAGGTATCAAACATAGCTTCTCAGCTCCTAGAACTCCCCAACAAAATGGGGTAGTTGAAAGGAAGAATAGAACACTAATTGAAGCTGCTAGTACATTGTTGGCAGATGCTAACATGCCTCTATCCTATTGGGCAGAAGCTGTTAGTACAGCCAACTATGTCTTGAATAGAAGTTTGATACACAAACTTAAGTGTAAAACTCCTTATGAGTTGCTTAAAGGAAAGAAACCAAAAATTAATTACTTTAGAGTTTTTGGCTGTATTGTTTATATTCATAATAATAATAAAGAATATATTAGAAAGTTTGAAGCAAAAGCTTCAATGGGAATTATGCTTGGATATTCCCAAGTAAGCAAAGCTTATAGGATTTATAACAAATCTACCTGTAAGATAGAAGAATCTGTGCATGTGACTTTTGATGAGTCTCAGATGTTTTATAAGGAGAAGGAAAATTCTCCTTCCTCCAGTTCTTTGCAGGTACCTGATGCCCCTCAAGAAATTCTTCAACTATCAACTCTTCAGATCACTGAATCAGACAGTGATGAAGACATTGCTGAAGCTGTTGAAGCTGTTGTTGTACCACCAACAGTAGATCAAATTCCTCCTGAGGAATTAATCCCAACTGTTGCTGAAGATCACATCCCACCTGCTGATATTGTCACACTTAGAGATCACCCCACATCTCAAGTGATTGGAGACATATCAGCTGGTGTGCAAACAAGACACCAATTAAGACAGGATGTGATGCATGCTTGTTTCCTCTCACAGGTTGAGCCCCTCACCTTTAAAGATGCAGAGCTAGATCCCCACTGGATCATTGCAATGCAAGAGGAGCTCAATCAGTTTGAGAGATGTAAAGTTTGGACTTTGGTTCCAAGACCTAAAGGCCAACTGATCATAGGCACCAAGTGGGTGTATAGAAACAAGTTAGATGCAAATGGAATTATAGTAAGGAATAAAGCAAGGCTTGTAGCTCAGGGCTACAGACAGGAGGAAGGTATAGACTATGACCAAACCTTTGCTCCTGTTGCATGGCTAGAAGCAATAAGGATCTTCTTGGCCTATGCAGCCTTCATGAAGTTTAAGGTGTTCCAAATGGATGTCAAAAGTGCATTCCTAAATGGTGAGCTTAAGGAAGAGGTGTTTGTTGAACAACCACCAGGGTTTGTTTCTTCAACTCAGCCCTCACATGTGTTTAAGTTGCAAAAAGCTCTTTATGGACTAAAGCAAGCTCCTAGGGCCTGGTATGAGACCTTAGCTAGTTTCCTGTTAGAGCACAACTTTACTAGGGGAGTAGTTGATAGAACCCTTTTCGTCAAGCATCACAAGGACACAATCCTGTTAGTTTAGGTGTATGTAGATGATATTATTTTTGGCTCCACTGATCCCAAACTTTGCAAAAGGTTCTCTGACCTGATGCACTCTAAGTTTGAGATGAGTAGCATGGGTGTGCCAAGTTAAGCAAGATGCTGATGGTATCTTCATCTCCCAATCCAAATATGCCAAGGAATTGGTAAAGAAATTTGGGATGGATGATGCTTCAGCAATGCCTACACCCATGGCTACTAATGTAGTTATTGATTCTGATGATCACGGCAAGCCAGTTGATCAAAAGAATTATAGGGCCATTGTTGGTTCCCTATTATATCTAACTGCAAGTAGGCCAGATATAATGTTTGCTACATGCCTTTGTGCTAGATTCCAGGTCAACCCCAAGGAATCTCATCTGATTCTTCTAAAGAGAATCCTGAGATACCTGAAGGGATGTCCAGATCTAGGACTTTGGTACCCAGCTGAGCCAGAGTTTGAATTAATTGGATATTCTGATTCTGATTATGCTGGTTGCAGAGTTGACAGGAAGAGCACCTCAGGAACTTGCCAGTTCCTGGGAGAGAGACTGGTCTCTTGGTTCTGTAAGAAGCAGGCTTCTGTCTCAACTTCAACTGCAGAGGCTGAATATATAGCAGCTGCCAGTTGTTGTTTACAGATCCTGTGGATTCAAAACCAGCTTGTGGATTATGGTTACTCACACAAGAACACCAAGATCATGTGTGATAGTACCAGTGCTATCTCAATTGCACAAAATCCAGTGCACCACTCTAGAACGAAGCACATTGAGATTAGGCACCATTTCCTGAGAGATTGTGTGGAAAAGAACAAGATCTGTCTTGAGTTCATATCCACTGAGTTTCAGAGAGGTGATATATTCACCTAGCCTTTAGATGAACAGAAGCATCTGTTCTTTTTAGTTCAACTAGGCATGATTAATGGACGAGACTAAGTGTGACTATATCTGCCTATGTTGAAATCTGCTTGAAGATCGTCGAACGATGATCGAAGATCGTCGAACGGATTAAGCCTATCGTCGACCTCTGGTTAATGATAGCTTATCTGTTTGAAGATCATCGATCGACGTTCGACCATCGTCGAACAGGTTGAGCTCATCGTCGATCTCTGAACGACGACAGCTTGTTGCTTGTGAAGCCAGAAATAGCCGAACGATGGTTTGACTACTCTGCTTCTGAGCCGATCGTCGAACGGCCGTTCGACTATCGGGTCAAGTATCTTTTTAATAGATCGACTATTCCCGGTCTAATATAAAGCCGATAGTCGACCTAGGTTAAAAGATCTTGTGTTTTATCGTCGACGGAGCGTGCCCTTTCGCATTCTGCTTTCCCGCTTGCGATTTCCGGGCGTTTCGTCTTCTTCGTTCTCTGCAGCTTTCTCGAGCTTTCTCCAGCGAATCAATGGCGGTTTCCCCAGCAGTTCTAGCCGTCGTGAAGTTTGATGCAGGATTTAGCGTGGATTTCGACGCGTTCAGCAGCTGCGATGCAGGAATCGTAGAAGTTCTACAGCTGTGCCGGGATCAGGGATTAGAGAGGATAATGTCTGCAAGGATTAAGATAAACATCCCAGAAATCAAAGAATGGGCTTTCACGTCGTCTTCCACAGACGATTCGATGACTGGTACCATCGGCGGAGAAGAGGTAATCTTGACTCCGGCCATTTTATCTGATGTTTTTGGATTAGTTAATGGTGACGAGGATTATGAGCAAGATGCTCAGGAATTCGGAAGAATGCTAGTTGAGCTGGGACATGCTGAGGGCATTCCCACGAAGCTGCTCAAAGTGAATTTCCCCTTCAAAATCAAGTTTCTTGCTGAGCTAGTAGGAAAAGTGCTCCTGGGTAAGCACTCTGCCCACGACAATATAACAAGGCAGCAATTCGCACTGATGTGTGCGATTGTTAATCGAAAAAGGATCGATTGGGCAGCAGTTGTGTTTGATTTAATAAGGAAAAAGACTGGTAAGAAGGAAGTCACCCTAGGAAGGGTCATTGGAATCTTCCTTAAGGAAAAATACCCCCAGCTGCTGAGTTCAACTGCAACAACAATCAATGCAAGCAAGAAGATGGATCCCAACCTGTTCTCTAAGTGGAAGAGAACTTTTGTGAAACCTGCTCCAGCAACATCTGAGGACACCAGGACTGAATCAGTCACTCCTCACCATGTTGAAGCTGGCTCGGCTCTTCCCTCCTCCTCCTCTGCTTTGCTGTCTGCCTCAGTTGAAGTACCATCAACTTCAGCTGAAGTACGACCTTCTTCCTCTTCTGCTCCAGAAACAACTACGGTTGTTCCTCTTTCCCCTCCAGCTTCTCCTCTACCTGCTCATCTGGCTAGGATATCTGCTCCTAGCTTTGATTTGTTAGGATCTGAGAGAATTCCTACTCCTCCTCTGTCTCCCGTTCATTCCCCAGTTAACTCTCCTGCTCCATCTCCTGCTCGATCCCCTGTCCACACCACTTCTCATCCCAGCACTACTACCATATCTGCTGCAGCTCCATCCACTTCACATCCTTCATCTCTTGAGATCTCTCCTGAATTCATCTCCCGCATTGTGGAGTTGATTACCCCCTCAATCAAAACCATGATTGAAGAGGCAATCGCTCCCCTTGCAGCCTCCATTGATATCTTATCTGCCTCCATCAAATCCCTTTCAAAATCTGCTGAGCCATCTTCCTCAAGGGGCCTGGTTTCAATCTCCACTGAAATCAGGCAGGGGGAGATGTTCCATGAAGATGCCTCAGACCATCCTGCCTCCCCTCCAGCTATAAAAGATACAGTCATGATAGCTCCAGCTGAGAAAGAAATAGCTCCAGTTTTATCAGATAAGGAAATAGTAGATGGAATCTTGCTATCTGAGATTGCAGTTAAAGTCTGCTTAGAAGATCTTACCACTCCTGTGATTGCTAGATTCCTAGAAGGAATTATAACTTCATATCTGAATGAATCATAGGAGATGGTCAAGTATGAAGGTAACTCTTTCATCCGTTTTGTTGATGAGTCGATTAATTTGTTAGTTTGTGAATTCTTGGAAGGAATGATTTCTGTTTATTTAGCAGATCTGTATTCATAATTCTACAGATGTTATTAGAGAAGATTTAGCTGCTCAGATCATAGCAGTTGTTTCTGAAGCTGATCCAAGTGTTTCTGATATTCAAGTAGATCCTGAATTGGAATCTTTCTTAGATGATAGAGAGGATGAATCTGAGAATCAAGATAAAGTCAAGGATGACTCTCCTGTTCTGAATTTGGAAGAAGTTCAAGCAAGAGCTGCCTGGGATTTAAGAGTACAATCTTTAAAAGAGAAAGAAAAGGAACTGCAAGTTGAAAAGTCAACCATCTGGGATGACTCACCAGGGTTGGACTTAGATTCCCTTCTGGCTCTGGATGCCATGGAAGAGGAAAGAGAAAAATCTGCTCTTAAGCTTAAAGAAAAGGCTGTTTCAGAAGCCTATGATCCTTATGAAAATCCTCCCTCATCTCATTCTGATGATGAAGATGATTTTGATGTTTCTGAGAAGTCAAAGAGAAAGAAAGCTGCTTCAAAGAAGAGAAAAGCTGCTCCTTCTCCTCCTCCTCCCAGTAAAGATAATGATACTCCCTATTATATTCTGAAGGGCATTGACCCTAAATCCAAGGAATTTCAGCACTGGATGTGGTTTTCAAAGAATCAGCAGAAAGAAAGAAAAAGAACTAAGAGGTATGATAGTCCTGTCTCAAGATGGACTCCCAGAGGTCCTCCTCCTCCTCCAGGTGCAGGAGCCTCTGGGAACCTATCAGCTAATCCTGCTGCCTCTTCTGGAAGATCTGTTTCTTTTCAGCCCCAGCCAAGACAAAGTTATCAAAGCTCGCAAGGCAAATCGTTTTCTGGTTCTCAAAGACAAATGAAGGAGGCTGTGGTTCAAAGACCAACCTTTTCCCCACCTCCTTCTCCAAAGAAAAGAATTCCATCTCCAACACCAGTTCAGTCTGAGGAATTTGTCTCAAAAGGTAAATAGTTTACTTTGTTCTAAAATTTCTAGCAAGAACCTTTTGCTAAGTATACTCTAATGTCTTATCTAGTTATTCAAGATAAAATAGCTGATGCTGCTTCTCCTGAGCCTGTGTATGAAAATCCTGAGCTTGATCCTAACTTTAGGATGGCTCGCTTTCAAGAACTAGTTGGAGCAGCTCAAATAAGAAAAGCTAGAGCAGAAGGAAAAGACACGACTGGTCTAACTACCATGTCTGCTTACAGAAAGAAAGAGTTTGAAAAGTTCCAGGTTAATCCTGAGATTTTTGATCCAGCAAAATATATGGAAAAGCATCCTGAAGCAGTAGTCCCAAGAGCTGCAGAACTGAAGATCATTGGTGCGCAGGACCTGAAACTGTCAAAGAAAGAATCTGATGATCCTTTAAGGAAAATCTCTTTTGTTTCTAGCTCTTCTGTAGCTAAGCCTGACTCTGTTGATCCATAGTTTGATTAACTGCTGTGCTATATTTGTTTATCTGTTTGATAATCTGCTAGTTAATTCTTAAATCTTTCTTGTATTATTTTATTGCTCTTTAGCTAGCTTTATGTCTTAGATGTTGAGAGACTTAACTCAAATAGGGGGAGATTGTTGGTACCCTAGTTTTGATTTGAGTTTAGTCTTGCCTTTGTTAGTCCCTTGACCCAAGAAATATCTATGGTCAATGGTTAGAAGTCTAGCTGTAGAGTCCTCACTTTTCCAGATTGAGAATTTGGTTAAGTAGTTTTTCGTTCGACGATCGTCGAACGCCGCTCGACTATCGTCTATCGACTGATCGACGATCGTCTATCAGTTGGTCGACGCTTTGTATGCGTTGATAGCTCGACTATCTGTTGATAGGTCGACTATCTGTTTTGCCTTGATAGTTCGACTATCTGTTGATAATTCGACTATCTGCTTGGCGAGATAGTTCGACTATCTGTTCTGATAGATCGACTATCTGATAGTTCGACTATCTGTTGATAATTCGACTATCTGCTTGGCGAGGTAGTTCGACTATCTGTTCTGATAGATCGACTATCTGATAGTTCGACTATCTGTTGATAGGTCGACTATCTGTTCCGCTTTGATAGTTCGACTATCTGTTGATAGATCGACTATCTGTTTCGTCTTGATAGTTCGACTATCTGTTGATAGTTCGACTATCTGTTGTCTTTGATAGTTCGACTATCTGTCCTGATAGTTCGACTATCTGATAGTTCGACTATCTGCTGATAGATCGACTATCTGGTTTGTTTTGATAGTTCGACTATCTGTTGATAGTTCGACTATCTGTTTTCTGAGGTAGGTCGACTATCTGCTTGATAGGTCGACTATCTCTGTGCGCTTGATAGTTCGACTATCTGTCCAAGATAGATCGGCTATCTGATAGTTCGACTATCTGCTCTGATAGTTCGACTATCTGCCGGGGTAGTTCGACTATCTTCTTCGATAGGTCGACTATCTGGATCGTTCGACTATCTGCCCGATAGTTCGACGATCTCCGTGCGTCGTTCGACGATCTTCGAGGGTCGTTCGACGTTTTCTGTCTGCCTTTGTATTTTGTATTTATTTATTATATTTAATTAATTAATACATTTTCTGGCACATTATTTTAAGCTGTATGATAAAATTACCAGGAAATATTTGCTCCATCTCTTTTGCCTGAGTCAAATCTTTTTAAGATAAAGTTGTTTGTCTTATTAGCTGTCATTATAAATTACTTTATCTGTTGTCAGCCCTTTATAGCCGTTAGACTGAAAAGTCTTCTTTTTGCTATAAAGAGATTATTTCTGATGTGACTTTATTTAGTCCTTCTGTTATTTGATTTAAGCCTGCAGCTTCTTAGAAAGAGGTTTATTCCTTTTATAGAATGTTTTGCTGCAGAGATGTTTCTGTCTTCTTGATATTTACAGCCAGGTCTCAAGGCTCAGAAGAAGGCAAATAATTCAAATGGAAGAGAGCCGTTGCTTGCTGATGTTATATAAAGGACCCTTTGAAGAAGGATTCAAGCTAGCTAATAGCTAACCAGTTGTTCATTCAAGCTTTCAAGCCTTCATCAAGAAAAAGCCTTCTGCTCTCAGCAATTTCCATCTAACTGAGAAGTGTTAAGATCTTCATCTCTTCTTCACCTGAGTTCTCGTTCAAACTCAGAGTTCCTTTGAAGAAGAAGAAGAAGAAGAAGATAGCTGCTTGAAGATCTTTGATTTTATTATTTACTTTCTTCCTGTAGATTTTCCTTCAAAATTTTCTGAAGAGTTTTCTGCACTGAAGCAAGACTTCACCTGGACATCTTTGAGCCAGGGGGAGCCTTGATTCTTTAGAGCATTCTAGCTCAGTGCAAGTTTTTGTGCTTCTCTAATCTTTGTAAAATAGAGAAGACATCTTAACCTTCTTCCCCCTCCTGTACAGGGTTATTACTCCCTTCAAAAGTATCCCTTGGTGGCAGGGCACCTGATCAAAAACCTGTGCTTGGTTTTTAGACACCTGATCAAAAGTCTAAAGGGTTTCTGGATCTACCTGAAGCAGATCCTGTTGGTGGCAGGGCACCTGATCAAAAACCTGAGTGGATTCCTACTGTGTGGGTAGAAGAGTGGACGTACCCAAGTTGTTTGGGGAACCACTATAAATTTCCTTGTGTCGTCTGGATTCCATTGTTTAATTCCTGCATTGTGGCTGTGATTAGATATAACTAGGTTGCTAGTTGCTGATTAGGTTTTCCAAGCCTTAACTGTAATTACAGTTAGCTTGAGTTTGTGTACATCACTTGTGTTAGGCTTTAAGGTTAAATCAATATCTATAATCTTTTCATTCCGCACTTCACTCCAAGGGAGTTGGGTAGACTATTAAGTTTTGTCTGTGCAAAATTTGATAACTCTATTCACCCCCCCTCTAGAGTAGTATCTATCCCTTCACTTTCAAAGTTTTTTTACCAGGTTTAGAGCCATACCTTTTCTCTTTAGAGGTTTTCTTATTTCCCTTAGAGTAAGAAGAAGAAGATGGCTTGCTCCTCCAGTTCATTTTCTTCAGGAACCTTTGGAATTGCCTAGAAAAGGCAGTAAAATCCTCATCAGAGATATGGCAATCTGATGTACTTGAGTCAGAACTTTCTGATTCAGTATCAGCAACTTTTCCGGGAGAAGAAGGAGTCTTTCTCCTTCCCTTCTTTGTAGCTTCAACTTTGAAAGCCATAGACTTATCTTTGCTGTAAGACTTGCTGCTCTTCTCCCCTTCCTTTCTGGAAATCAACGGCATTTCATAGGACAATAATTTTCCAAACAAGGTTGGTGGAGAAGTATCAGAAAGTTTGGCCACTTCTCTGTTGGCACAGACCTTGGTATCTCATTCCTTGGTTAAATACCTGAGAAACTTATCATTCAGTTCATAAGTGCTGAAGACCCTTCCATAATTCATCAGCTCATTAACAATTCATAAAACCTTTTCATAACACACAGCTATGCTATCTGTCTTACTTTGTTTGAAGCTTTTACACTCTTGATTAAGTATGTACTTCCTATCCTCTCTTACTTCTGTTGTCCCTTCCATGTAGACAATCAATGTGTCCCACATTTCCTTTAAGGTTTTGCAGTGGACCAAATTTTGAAATGTTTAATCATCTATGGCACTCACAATTATGTCATATGCCCTCTTGTCCAAAGTTGCAAAGATGATCTCATCTTTTGTCCTCTCAGAATAATTCTTTGGAGTTTGTAAATTTCCATCTAGAATTGATGTCTTCATTGGGATGAATGGACCTTCCAGAACTGTGATGTAAATCCTTGGATCAGATGCCTTCATAAAAGATCTAACCCTCTCTTTCCATATGCCAAAGTTTTCCTTTCTATATATAGGAAGCTTCATGGATCCAAGTTCTTTGTGATTTTCACCTGAACCCATATTAGATATCTTATTACTGCCTTAGAGATATACTCAGACTGTTAAGTCTATTTTGAGCAACCTCCCTCTGATATCACTTGAAAGAATAGGTTTCAAGAATGTCTAAACACCTAGGGGGTGAATAGGTTCAATTCTTGTTTCCTTAGGCAGTTAATAGTTTATTCATAGAATGACTAAAATTCTATAGCAATCACAGAATATAACACATCAATCACAGCGGACACATAGATTTATAGTGGTTACCCAAGAGATGGGTACATCCACTTTCCCCCTTTGCCTATCTAGCAATACACTAGATTCAGCCAAACTTTCTTCCACCTTCACAGATCCTCAGATCTTACAACTCAAAACCCAAACTGATTCGTACAACTCAGACTTCAATAAGTCCTACACCTCAGGTTCTTCCCAAGAACCCTACCTCATAGTGAATTCACAATCCTACCACTCAGGTTATCAAGCCCCTTCTCAGCCCTTATCACTAGGCCTACAACTTAGACAACTTAATCTCCTACCTCAGGAAAACAGCCCTACCTCAACCATTATCACCATTCCTACAGATCAGAGAACTTAATCTCCTACCTCAGGCAAACAGCCCTACCTCAGCCTTTATAATTACATGCTTACAATACTCAGATCTATAAATAGATCCTACAAAAAAATTGTGTAAAGAATTACTTTTCTTCCTTCACCCAGATAGAGAGAAAATAGGGGTGAAGAAATCTTGATCATATCTTGATTAATCTACTTCCTTCAGATCATTACTGAAATGGATTAGATTCAACCTTAGCTTATTCAAAGCTTCTTGAAAGAAGGAACCTGGGTTGAATCTTCTTGAGGAGTTGATGTAGACACAACATCTTCTTTCTTGCTGACTTGATTCAGCAAACATTGACAGATCCAAAGAGATACTGTCTCCTTCTCTGAATTAGAATCAGAACTATGAGTATTAGTTTTTTCTGAATGCTTGGCTCTATTTATAGATCACATCAGAGGCAACCGGCTGATCCGCTGGATGACTGACATCTGACAGTTCTGACATGTCTAGCCGTCCTTGTCAATCCTGTCAGCTGTGAACTCTTCTGTTTGGAGATTTGGCACTTAGAGTTATTTAACTTGGCTGAATGTGTCGAGACACAAATATAGAATATGTCGACACAAATTTAATGTATAGACCCAATTCCTAGGCGTCGACACAACTTTTTTGATGTTGTCGACATCTTTAGAAAATTGTCGATACAGCTGCTTTCGAATATGTCGACACAGCTTTTCCATATGTCGACTCAAGTCCTGGATATCGATATATTTGCTTCTTTACAACTGTCAGTACAACAATTTCTAAGTGTGTCGACACAAATTTATGAGTGTCGACACAATTGATGTAGACTTAAACTCTGTGTGTCGACACTAGTCCTGTGTGTCGACACAGTTGCTGTCAACTTGAACTCTCGGTGTCGACGTAGTAGATGTCAACTTAAAACTCTGTTTGTCGACACAAGTCCTGTATGTTGACACAGACTTGCGTCTTGTCTCGACACAGCTCCTTCAAAGGTGTCGACACTAAATATGTGTCTCGACACTTTTTTACTTAGAATAATTCTTACAATCTTTCTCCTGCACAAATAAACTCAAAGTGCCATCAAATACAAACTGACATATATCATTGAGTTATGTGAGGCTTCTCCAAATCAGGTACACAATCTCCAATGTACCCAATAAGAGATCTTGGACATAGAGATTATCGATCAAGAACTGTATTGAGTGGCTCTTATTCACTTCCTGCGTGAAGGACCACTCAAGTTTGAAGCAAACGTCTGAGCTCCAAGGACATATCAAGAGTTGATTGGTTTAGCCAACTCATACATCCGTGGTGAGAAAAGAAACACCAGCTTCGTCTCCAAGCTTATAGCGGAGAAAAACTCTTCTTCTTATAAGCAGCCTCCGAGGTCTCCTCGGAAAGATTTTCCATCCTACTCAAGGAAGGGGAGAAGATTTTAACGTCATTGACACCCCTTCCTTGGCCAAGATCGTGCCCAAGATCAAATGTTTCTATTTCTAGCACCAGCTCCGCTAACAGCTGCAGTTCATCAACAACAAGAAGATGACTTACAAGATTTCGAGCTAGATGAAGCTATGTAGAAGTTAGTCAAATCATGAAGGGTAGGGCTAATTTCAACAAGCCTTACCAGCCAACAGACCTAAGATCAAAAGACTCAGATCCGTTCTGTGAATTTCACAAAGATAGCGGACATTTAACTAAAAACTGTCGAGCACTTCGTCAACTTATACAAAAGATGCTGAGGCAGGGTAAGATGCTCGATCTACTTCCAAGGGATGATCACTCTGATCCGTCAACTTCAAAAGGCAAAGAAGTAGCAGACGTACCTTGCTGCTCAAAGGGAGTGAATCATATCAACAATCACCCCAACATCAACAAAATGACTGCATCGATGCCGATGACGAAGGCGCCCTCAGAAGATTATTCTAAGCCAAAGTAGGACATCGCACATCCTCACAACCAATAATGGTTACTCTTACTGTACCTTGCATATTTTCAAACATTCTCTCTAACAATACTTCTAAGTGTTCTTTATTTCCATTCAATAAAGTTTACTTCAGAGATCCCAAACTGACACTTTTCCCTTTATGTAGTGCTTCCTCCTCTACCTTTTCTCTTTGCCAAAGAGATCACTGAACAAATGAGATATCACCAAGTCTTATTGTTCCCTCCATGGATTGTTCTCCGGCGTAAGACCACGATGACCACATATAGTGGGGAGTGTTTGCGTATGTGTAGTGGGGGCTGTTCAATCTATGATCGTGAACATCAGACTTCAAATTCTAGCTGATATCTAACACAAAGTGTGCATCAAGGGATGTCCCATGTGTTATCTCTATTGTGCTATATTAAAGGATACGTTACAGTTACGATGATCTCTGTTGGGCAAGCAATGGTGATCAAGTGTAATATTGTCTCTTTGATCATCTCACATCTGTAACGGACAAACACTCTAAGGTACTCTCAATCCGTGCCTTCGCGGGTCCACAACTCCGTTGATCAATCTGCAGACAAGCAATAGGCCACTTGGCACATCTAGTCTAATTGATCAGCGATACTTATAACCCGAGGCATGAGAGTAGTTTATCTGTCGATCCTTCTTAGGATTTTTTGTGCTTGTTTCTTTTGTTACCTTCTAAAGGATGCACGACCAGCCTGCTCTAGGTAGGACTATGCCCTAGATGATTTTTTGTAGGCAAGCAATGCATAAGGCCCATGGGTGATCTCCTGTGGTAGCATCTAGTCTTTCTGGATCATCTTCGGGGTATAGCCCACCTTTCTTTGTTTTTGCCTTCTAACAGGTTAACAGATTAAATCCAATCTCTCAAAAGGATTTCGCAGCATTTATTTTCTTATGCTCACTCTATATATTCAACTTTCAAGAAGTTTCATCCGCTGACAATTGATTATGCTTATTCTTGGCATCTCTTATTCAATCAAGGATTATATTTCTATTTACTGACCAAGTCATGCTATTGAAGTCTAATTAAGATGGTTTCATCTTGCTAATTTGGATTTCATGTTAAAGACATCATATTTGATCACGCAAGAAGATCATTATTGCGGTTTGATCTCTATTCGGTTAATAGCAAAGTTTGTCAGGTATCCCTTCTGCTATCCAATGATATCTTATCATATCAACAGTCAGCATTCGTAGGTTCCCTCCAGGTACTTGCGACTTTGTTTTCTTTTATTTCTGCTACTTACTCTTCTTTTGCAGAGATTATCAAATATTAGCAAGTTCCATCCAGGTACTTGCAGTTTACTTTTCTATCATATCTACCACTCACTATTCTTTTGTAGAGATTAGCAAATACTTACAAGTCCTATCAAGGTACTTGCAGCTTAGTTTTCATTTCATATCTGCTACTTACTCTTCTTTTGCAGGGATTAGCAGATATTAGCAAGTTCACTTCAGGTACTTGCTGTTTATTTTTCTATCATACCTGCTACTTACTCTTTATTTATATAGATTAGCAGACAATTGTTAGTTCCATCCAAGTACTTACAATTTAGTTTCATTTCATATCTACTACTTACTCTTCTTTTGCAGAGATTTGCAGATGTTTACAATTTCTATCCAAGTACTTGAAATTTAGTTTTTTTTTATATCTGTCATTTACTCTTCCTTTTGCAAAAGATAACAGGTTCTTGCAAGCCTCCTTCAGGTACTTGAAAGTTATCATTCTTCTATGCTTTCCTCTCATCATTATTTTGCAGAGCCCATTGGAGACGTTCATGTCTTCTTCATTTTGCAAAACAACCCAGGTACACACGAGATGTTCTGCTTTCCTCCTATGTTAATTTTTTCCTTTACAGGAAAAATACATGCATTAGCAAACTTTTTCAGAGGAGAGACATCAGATTCCATCTCTCCTTCCCTCTTCTTTTTCTTGAGGGAAGGATCACGATTTTCGTGGGTCTCCTACTTTTTCGGAGTTCCCTTCGGGACATAAAAAAGTGCGGGGATTATGTTAACCCTGAAATCGGCGATCCCTACCATGGTAGCCAGCTTGCAAGTCACGGCCTGCTCCGAGAGGTTGCAGCCTATCGGTCCTTTCTTATAAGGATGGGAGGGCAGTCTTCTCTTCCCGCTCAATCCGCGTGGCTAGGGCGATCTCTCTAGCCACATCGCCCAAGTCGCGCAGCTCCCGCTTGTTCTGTAAGAGGTGCAGACTGCTTCCTCAGTCCGCCCCTACAGGCCACATAGTTTGATCAGCTAACCACACGATAGATCTTTTTCCCTCCAGCAGGCGAACAATCGAGCTAAGTGGTGGACTTGAATTTGTGTCCGCTCAGGCCGCTCAGTAATCACATTCTCAGTAGGAGGCACAGTTAACTCTCCAGCCATGCTCTAGTGGGTCGCCTAGCTAGCTAAGCTATCATCGTCAGGAGACCACCATTTGACAGGTGCAGACTACTCCTTGTTACATCCCAGTCTGCAAAGATATAGGCGACCTACCTCCAGGTTGCCCAGTAGTGCACAACAAGCACCTACCTAACTGGTGCGACCTGCGCCTTTTATCCAAGGGTTGCTCCATCTCAGTCCGTCGAAGGAAGGACTTGCTCTAGCTCCATAAACCCGCACATGATCCAGCGGACCCTACTTAAGTCTGTAAGGTCGCCTAGTCAACGACCAGCTCTCCTGACCGCAAGCAATTCGCGGACTCGGTCTCATCCCGTTCGAGACCAGATCGCAGCATCAGCAATTCCTCAGCTCGCACAACACAATGTGGACTCGCTCCAGCTCGCCTCAAGACAAGCGGTAGCGAGCTGCCTCCAAGCCACCAATCACCAGCGGCTATGTCACCAGTATACACGACCTGGACTCTTCAGTCCGCCAGGTCGCCAGCCCTCGTCGCCAAGTAATTGCGATAAGCCTCCAGCAGGAGGCAGTCTGCTCAACCCATCAGCTGTGAGCTAGTGCGGACTCATTACGCAGCCCGGCTGGAGCGGACTCATTGCGCAGCCCGCTAGGGTTCTCCAAGATTGGCAGCCATCGATCTTCCTCATCTCTACAGCGGGCTAGGCGGACACTTTTGGCATTCCTCCAGCTAGCCCTCCAGTTTCCTGATGCCCTCTTCTTCCCAGCAGTAGACGGACTCCTCCTCAGCTCGCACAGCCCAGCGCGAGCTCGCTCAGTAGCAAGGGCGGACTCTTTCTAGTTAGCAAGTAGTAGAATCAACTTTAGAAGCAAGTCCCAGACCACGCGGCCTGGAGCGGACTCCGCGGACACAACATCTTACTCGCACAACTTACCGACTCATCGAGAGTGATGTTACCAAGACCGTTACCTCCTCGGGCCTATAAATAGGCCCCCATTAGTGAGGGCTGAGCTTCGAAGAAAATAAAAGCAACCGAACTAGAAATCCAATAAGGCAAGTATACCTATCGAACTGTAGCTAGGGGACACAAGTGTCGTATTGAAATCCGGGAACAGTCGATTAAACATACTAACACGAAGACTATTATTTTATCGACGGAAAAGGCTAGGGTTTAGAAAAACTAATTGCAATTAAGGAAATAAAGCAATGCTAGAAAGAGAACTACTGCAGCTAATTAAAGAGCATAAAATAAGAGATTAAAATGAAGAGCTGAAACAATGAACTGGAAATGCACTCGATCACGAATCACCTCGACAAAAGACGATTAATAAACTGCGAAAATAAACCTAAGCTTAATAGGATAAAGGTCCTTGACAGTTGAGGTTTCTAAAGCTTAAACACGCTTCTCTCAAAGTCGTGCCCAACTGAGTTTAGGAAGGTCCGACCGACTCGTCTAAATCGGAGGCCTAAAGCTCGCTCTACGCGGTAAACCCCTATATTGGATTTTACTCCAATTCGGGAGATTTTGACGTCTGCCTCTCTCGAGGGGTGCGTACAACTCCCTTTACTCTTGAATGCTCACTTCATTCTATTGGCCTCTCAGCTAGCCCAGAATGAAAGCAAAGGTGGAGAGTATATATCGATAATATACCTCCATCCCATGAAAATTCAAGAGTAATTCAAGGCCTAAAACCTAAAAAAGAAAAGGTAAATTAAAACATTATAACTTAATCGATCGAACCTCGGATCATCAAGATCGAGTACAAGGAGGATTAGTTAATCATAATGGAGCGGGGGAGTGGGATGAGTAGTAAAGCATAATGACACAAAGGAAAAAAGAGCACTTTTATTAATAATGAAAGAGAGCTATAACTTGAAAATGAAAGAGCTACACTTACATTGAAATGAAAACTAGGCTTACATGAAATTAAAATCCTATTATAGCCCTACAATTATCAACTAGAACAAGTGCATAAACTACACTAAAAACTAATACAACAAAAACATTAAGCTAGGGTTAACAAAATTATAAAAAGAGAAAGAGAGAGAGAATTAAAAGCTAAAAAGAATCAAGAAATAAAGGGGCAGTAACTCCCCCTCTTAAGAAAAGCTTGCTTAAATGGAAGGGGGGTCTGTATTTATAGGCAAAAGTCACGGGTTGGTCACGCCCTAGGGAGGGCGTGTCAGGGGGCGTGACAAGTACGGCATTGACCTCGGGCTCTGGATTCTGGAGGGAAGGACGATTGCTTTAATACGTCGGTGGACACGCCCTGGGTCACGCCCATGTAGGGGGGCATGACACGCACGTTGCGTCGAATTCATTGGTCGGAAATCCGTCAGTCATCGTAAAAGGAGGAGTCACGCCCTGTGTCATGCCCGTGACAGGGGGGCGTGACAGTACTGTTGGCGTGCTGAGACGAAATGTCATTTAATGCGGCGGCAGGCTTTGGGCAGAGGGCGACACGCACCATGTCACACCCTTGGACACGCCCAGCGAGGGCTTATTCGGGGGGCGTGACAGCCGTTTTTCCTGGTATTTTTCCTTTGCCTGCAAGATTCTTCGGGATAAGGCGATACGCCCTAGGTCACGCCCGGGGAGGGCGTTACAGGGGGCGTGTCTGGTCATTTTTGACCAATTTTCAGAAAATTTGCAAAAAGAGAGGGAAAAGTTAGGGGCAATAAAGTTAACATAAGAAAGATAAAAATAAAGCTTAAAATACAAGATTTGTACATTAAAAACTAGAAAAATATGATAATAGTTAAGACAACAAAACGTATTATCAAATTCCCCCAAGCTTAAGCTTTGCTTGTCCTCAAGCAAAAATATAAAAACTAGATAATTATAAAAAGGACTAATCAAAAAGTTCTAATTAATCCCACACAAGTACTATGCAAAATTCTTAGTAGGGAAAAGGTGAAACGTAAATCTAAAATAATTATTTAGGTATGGTAAAACTTTTATAAACTTTACTTAACGAAAATAAATCATCCAAAATTTTGACGAAATTCTTTAAATAGATATAAGCAAAGCAACGAAAATGAAAAAACGCATTGAGTTGTTACTAGATCCAAGCAACGCATTATAATTATATCAATTCAATTAACAAAAATCTAAGTTTAAATCCAAAACTAAAACTGATTTACTTTTCTTCTTTTCTTAGTTATTAAATAAAATTCAAAAGACGTGAACCAAAAGGACTTAAATAGAACAAAAACGTTTGGTTTAGGAATATGATTAGGAGTGGAATTCAAAGATAAACGTGAAGGCTTAAAATCACACTAAACCCAAACAAAGAGTTTCAAAAAATTTCAATTAAAATAAAAATATTTTTTTTCTTTTTCTTCTTTTCTCCATTTTTTTTCTTTTTTCAAAACAAAGGCCATAAATATTTTTATTTTCATTTAGAATTGGCCAAACAAAAACAAACATATCTTTTGAGCATACTTTTTTCAAAAACCTTTCTCCCACGAAAATCACAAAATAACCTATCAAAATCATGAAAATATTTTATGAAACTCAAAAAGGCTACAGTGATTAGATATGTTGGAAATTTTGGCTTTGGTGAAAATGAAATGAAAAGAGGAGCTATCAAATGAAATCGGAAAAAAGGCTCAAAAGTGGCTAACTAGTGGTAAAAGTTTTTAGGTTTGCCGGAAAGCTCAAACGAAAACAAAAACACCCTTAATAATATTAACGCTTTTAAATTTATTTAAAATATAGATATGAAATTTTCAAAAAATGAGTCCTAGATAATTGAAGAAGATTGATGAAATGGTCTTTAAAATAGAAATAATAGGTGACTTAGATCGTTCACATCTACTACGCTATTCAAAGGTTGACCTTACAAAAATTATCCAAAAATGAAAAAGAAAATAGTGGATGATGAATTTTTGAGAAAGTAAAGGAAATAAAGAACGAAAAACCAAAATAGAAATGGGAGTTTTTAGAAAAACATTTCACCTTAACATGCTACCGTGAATTAGAAACACGGCATGACCAACATTTTACTTGTGAAACATAATTAAAAAGGACGATTAGAAATATTATAATTAACTAAGCTGTTTATAGGAAATTTTGAGTAAAACAAAAAAAAAACTAGGGGTACTATTGAAATACCAAAATGTCTAAACTATTAAGGCAAAAAAAGCATATATTTTTTTTTAATTTGTGAAATATTCTATTTTTTTTTGACTTTGGAATTATTTCCTTTTTTTCTTGGATTTTTTTTTGTTTTATTTTTTTCAAAAAAAAAATATACAAAAAAAGAAAAAGTATTTACACTAAGCAAAAAGAAGGAGGAAGTCCTCCCCCAAGCTTAAAATTGACATTGTCCTCAATGGCAAAAGAAGAGGATTGGAGAAGGAGAGAAAATGAAATTATAGAATAGAAAAACATAATTGAAAAACAGGTACTTCCCCGGATTTATTTGTTGCGAAAGCTGAATGATTCCGCTCCCCCAAATGTCTTCTTTGGACTTTGTGATGGATTCAAAAACATTGGAGAAGGCGATCGCAGAAGCTTCAGCTTGTCAGAGCCGTCCAGGGCAAAAATTGCAAAATAAAGAAAACATGAAAAAGATAACTTGGATTGCCTCCCAAGAGCACCCTTTGTTTAAAGCATCGTTGAGCCCGACGCATAAAAAATAATATTGTCTAAAAAATTTGTTGTCCAGAAATAAAATAGTTTTGTCAAAAAAATAAAATTTCGAAGTTAGAGGTCATGCAGCAGATACTTAACAATGTTTGGACTTACATCATCATCACCAGAGAAATAAATTTCAAGATGCTGACCATTTACTTTGAAATTACCCTTATCAGGGTGAGAAATTAAAACAGTTCCATACGGGAAAACTTCTAAAACAAAAAAGGGCCCAGACCAACGAGATTTTAATTTGCCCGGAAATAAACGTAATAGCGAATTATAAAGAAGAACATGTTCGCCCGGCTTAAAGGTTTTAGGGTGCCTTAAGTGTTTATCGTGTAAACGCTTCGTCCGCTATTTATAAAGTTTGTTATTTTCGTACGCGTAAGAGCACCACTCGTCGAGTTCATTAAGTTGAAATTTTTTAAGGTCACCGACAGATTGGGGATCGATGTATAAAAATATTAAGTCCCAAAAAGCGCGGTGTTCTAATTCTACGGGTAGATGACACGATTTTCCATAGACCAGCCGATACGGCGTACATCCGAGGGCAGTTTTGTATGCTGTTCGGTAGGCCTATAAAGCATCGTCTAATTTGGCTGACCAGTCTTTCCTAGAAGTTGAAACAGTCTTTTCTAATATTGTTTTTATTTGGTAAGGATTTTGGGGGTGGTAGGAAGTTGAAAGCTTATGTGTAACGCCATATTTGGTAAGGATTTTTGAAAATTGTGCGTTACAGAAATGAGAACCCCTGTCACTAATGATGGCTTGCGGCGTACCGAATCTAGAAAATATTTTTTTAAAAAAAGGTGACTACCACTCGGGAGTCATTCGTAGGAAGAGCTTGGGCCTCGGCCCAACGTGAAATGTAATCAATGACAACTAAAATATACTTATTTTCGAAGCTAGAAGGAAGGGGGCCAAAAAAGTCGATTCCCCAGAGGTCGAAAATCTCGCACTCAAGGAAATAATTTTGCGGCATTTCATTTTTATTAGAAATGTTGCCCGACCGTTGGCAACTATCACACCTACTCACAAAGGCTTGCGCGTCTTTAAACAAGCTAGGCCAGTAAAAACCTGTGCAAAGCATTTTGTGAGAAGTGCGAGCAGCTTGATAGTGCCCACCTGTCGGACCTTCATGTAAGTGTTTTTAAATATATAAACCTTCTTCATAAGAAACACATCTCCTTATCACTTGATCCGCACAGATTCTGAAAAGATGCGGGTCTTCCCAAAAGTAGTTCTTCAGCTCAGAAAAGAATTTCTTCTTTTACTGAGAAGAGAACTCTTTTGGGAGCACCCAGGCCACTAAATAGTTGGCGATATGTGCGAACCAAGGAGAAGTAGATGTGTTAATTGAAAGAAGCTTCTCATCAGGAAAATTATCATTAAAAGATTTTTCATTTAATATTTCTATAAAGGGATTGTCTTATCTGGAGAAATGGTTGGCGGCCAAGTTCTCGACTCCTCGCTTATCACGGATCTCTAAGTCAAACTCCTGGAGGAGTAAGACCCAGCGAATCAAGCCCGGCTTTGCATCCATTTTGGCAAGAAGATATTTGAGGGCCGAGTGGTCCGTAAAAATGATGAGTTTTGAAAGCGTAATGTAAGGACAGAATTTATCAAATGAAAATACTACAGCGAGGATCTCCTTCTCAGTCATGGTGTAATTTTCCTGTGTAGATGTGAGCGTTTTACTAACATAATAGATAGGGTGGAAGTTTTTAGATATGCTTTGACCTTATACGGCTCCCACCGCGAAACTACTCGCATCACACATTATCTCAAAAGGAAGGTCCCACACCGAAGCTATCATAATCGGTGCGTTAATTAACTTTTCTTTTATTGATTCGAAGGCAGAAAGACAAGAGTCATCAAAAATGAATGGAGCATATTTTTCCATAAGATGGGTAAGGGGCTTGGTGATCTTGTAAAAGTCCTTTATGAAGCGGTGGTAGAAACCAGCGTGACCTAAGAAACTTCTTATAGCTTTTATATTCGTAGGCGGCGGCAGCTTCCCGATAACTTCTATCTTCGCAATATCTACCTCAATACCTCTCGCAGAAATTTTATGACCCAAAACTAACCTTTCCCTCACCATAAAATGGCATTTTTCCCATTTTAGGGCAAGGTTAGTCTCTTCGCATTATTCTAAGACTTTTTCGAGGTTTCCTAAACATCTATCAAAGGAATCGCCGAACATAGAGAAATCGTCCATAAATACCTCCATAATGCTTTCTACTTACTTGTCAAAGATAGCGAGCATACATCACTGGAATATAGCTTGCGCATTGAACAATCCAAACGGCATTCTTCGGTAGGCGAAGGTGCCGAAGGGACAAGTAAACTTAGTTTTCTCCTGGTCCTTGGGAGAGATGGGGATTTGAAAATACCCCGAAAGGCCATCGAAAAAACAATAAAAGCTATGGTCGGATAATCGTTCTAAAATCTGGTTGATAAACCGCAAAGGAAAGTGGTCCTTGCGGGTGGCATCATTGAGCTTCCTATAATCTATGCACATACGCCAACCCGTCACCGTCCGTGTTGGGATTAATTCGTTATTTTCATTACTAACTACCGTTATCCCTCCCTTCTTTAGTATTATCTGAACAGGGCTAACCCACTTACTATTTGATACATGGTAGATAATTTCTGCATCTAATAATTTCATAACCTCGCCCTTAACTACTTCTTTCATGTTTGGGTTTATACGGCACTGAGGTTGAATGGAGTTACGCAAATTATCTTCCATTAAAATTTTATAAGTATAGAAAGATGGGCTTATACGCTTGATATCATAAATATGCCAAGCAATAGATCGGCGATGCTTACGTAAAACTAAAAGAAGTTTTTCATTTTGTACATCCGTGAAGTAGGTCGAAACTATAACTTGCAGCTTAGAGTTCTTTTCTAAGAAGGCGTACTTGAGATGTTCAGGAAGTTCTTTAAGTTCTAGGGTAGGGGGTTCTTCATAAAAGGTTTGAGAAATTCTTTCTTTTTCAAATACTATATCTTCGTAGACTTTTTTATATGGAAAATTAAAAGGGGTGGAGCTGGTGGCCAAGGCTGCTTCTTGCAGCGATTCAATTAGAAAAGTAGAAGAGGAACAAAAATCAGAAAATTCTTTTTCAAAATCAGATAGAAGATAAGAGGATTCTACACTTTCTTGCAGTGATTCAGTTGGAAGAGAAGAGGAGGAACAAAAAGCAGAAAATTCTTTTTCTAATTTGGAGAGGCAATAAGAGGATTCATCACTTAAGGCATCTACGAAAAAACATGAGTCATCATTTGCTAAGGTGTTCTTCATCGAAGGGGTGATAGAGAAAGTGACTTCGTTGTCGCCTACTCGAAGGAATAGCTTACCATTTCTTACGTAAATGATGGCTCTGGAGGTGGCAAGGTAGGGTCGGCCAAGGATCAGGGGAACCACGACGTCTTCTTCGATGTCCAAAATGACAAATTCCACCAGGAAGATGAACTTGTCGACTTTTACTAGAACATCCTCCACTATTCCTAACGGGTGCTTAACGGATCTGTTGGCGAGCTGGATACTCATGCATGTGGGGTTGAAGCTACCAATTCCTAACTTTTTAAACAACGAGAGGGGCATTAGGTTAATACTCACACCTAAGTTGGCTAATGCGTGACAAAAAGATCACCGAAGATACACGGAATAGAAAAACAACCCGGGTCACTGATTTTCTTCGGGAAACTGTTTGTCAAAACAGCAGAGAACTCGACGTTTAACGTGACATGAGAAAGGTTCTCTAACTTTTTCTTGTTGCTCAGGAGGTCCTTAAGATACTTGGCGTACTTTGGCATATGTGAAATCGCTTCATGAAAAGGCAGATTTATGTGGATTTGCTTGAACATTTCTAAGAAACGAGAGTACTGATCGTCCTGACATTGTTTATTAAGTTCAGAAGGGTAAGGCGGGGTCGGATTATTTATGAAGATGGGTGGTGGAGTGAGATCTTTTTTTAATGTGGAGAGAGGGGTTATAACTTCTTCAGCAGAGGGTGGAATTTTTAAAATCGGAGTGGAGCTTTGATTTTTTAAAGCGGGAGCAGAGCTTGCCTCGGGCTCTTCACATACCATATCGGGAACTTTCTTCCCACTCCAAAGAGTTATAGCTTTCGCTTGCTCTCTTGGGTTGTGCTCGGTATTGGAAGGAAGAGACCGTGCGGGTCGCTCAGAAATAATTTTAGATAGCTGTCCTACTTGATTTTCGAGAATTTTAACGCTTCTAATTAAGGTTCTTATCGTAGCGTCATTTGTGGAGATATATTTGGAAAGTAACTCCTCCAAGCTTGGAGGTTTTGGATGATTTTGAAGAGGTGGTGGTGGTGTTGTAGAAAAATCATTTTGAGGTAGCGGGCGCATAGCATTCGATGGATTACTCCACAAAAAATTCGGATGATTTCTTAAGGCAGGATTATAACTATTCGGAAAATTAAAACCAGGAGGATGAAAATTCGCAGTAAAAAAACTATTAAAAGCATTTCTAGGCATATTGTTAACAAAATCTAATTGTTCTGGGGAAGGAGTTGCAGATTCCCATACCTGAGGGGCGGAGGCAGCAGTCATCTCCATTATCTTTTTGCTTAATATTTCAACTTTTAGAGCAAGTTGGGAGACGTTGTCCACTTCAAAGATACCTGCAGGCTTGTTCGGGAGGGACCTAGGCACATTCCACTAATAAGTTTTCATGGCCATGTCCTCAAAAAGCTCAAGAACTGCATCCGGGGTCTTATGATTTAAAGTACCGCCAGACACTACGTCTATCATTTGCTTTGTGCTTTGATTTAGCCCGTTATAGAACGTCTGCACTTGTAACCATATAGGAAGCGCGTGATGTGGGCATCGTCTTATTAATTCTTTAAATCTTTCCCAAGTTTCATATAAGGTTTTGGGGTCCATTTGTCCGAAGGCAGAGATGTCTTTCCTAAGTTTTGCAGTTTTAGCTAGCGGAAAATACTTCGCCAAAATTTTTTCAGTTAATTCATTCCAGGTGGTTATGCTATTCTAAGGTAGAGTGTTCAGCCACTGCTTAGCTTTAGTTCTTAAAAAGAAGGGAAAGAGTCTTAGACTGATTGCATCATTTGTGACACCATTTATCTTGAAGGTGTCACAAATTTCAAGAAAGCTTGTTATATGTGCGTTCGGATCTTCATCTTGAAGTCCGTCAAATTGCACATACTGCTGATAATGCGTTTTGTAGCCTAAACTATTATCGTATTTTCTAGTTTATAATATACAAATATTATATTTTAAGCTTTATTTCTATCTTTTTTATGTAAATATTATTATCACTAGCATTTTCTTGTCTTTTTGCAGGTTTTCAGGGAATTAGTCAAAAATGACCTGACACGGCCCCCTGTCACCCCCTCCCCGGGCATGACCCAGGGTGTGTCGCCTGATCCCGAGGACTCCTAATAACAGAGACAAAAAACCAGGAAAAACGGCTGTCATGCCCACCTTACACGCCCTCCCCGGGCATGTCACCGGGCGTGATACGGGGCGTGTCGCCCTCTGCCGCAAAGCCTGCTGCCGCATTCAATGCAAAGGTCTGCCACAACATGCAATAGTACTGTCATGCCCCCTGACACGCCCTCTCCGGGCGTGACACCGGGGGTGACAGCGAGCGTGACCCCTACCTTTTCCGATGACTGACGGATTTCTGACCAATGATTTCGACAGGACGTGCGTGTAACGCCCACCCTGCAAGGGCGTGACTCATGGCGTGTTGACCAACGTATAGAAACAATCATCCCTCCCACCAGATTCAACAACCCGAGGTCAACCCCATACATGTCATGCCCCCTGACACGCCCCCTAACACGCCCCCAAGGGCGTGTCGGAGTGCGTGACCAACCCGTGGAAAATTTCTATAAATTCAGACCCCCCCTTCAATTTCAGCAAGTTTGGGTTGAGAGGGGGAGGTGCTGCCCCTTTGTTTCTTGATCTTTTTCTTGCTTTCTCTCTCTCTCTCTCTCTCTTCTCTCTTCTTTATTTTGTAATTTTCTTAACCCTAGTGTTAATGATAGCTTAGTTCTAATTTCATACAAGTGTAGTTTTCATTTTCATGCAAGTGTAGCTCTCTTGATTATTAATAAAAGTGTTTTTTTCTTTGTCTCATTTCCTACTCGTGTTCTTATGCTCTACTACTCATCCCCCCTCCTCTATTTCACCAGGATTAACAAATCCTACTTGTACTCGATCTTGATGATCCGAGGTAAGAGCGATTAAGTTATGATGCTTTAGTTTACCTTTCTTTTTTAGTGTTTAGGCCTTGAATTACTCTTGATTTTTCATGGGTTAGAGGTATATTATCGATATATACTCTCCACCTTTGCTTTTATTCTGTGCTAGCCGAGAGGCCGATAGAATGAAGTGAGCATTCAAGAGTAAAGGGAGTTGTACGCACCCCTCGAGAGAGGCAAACGTCCAAATCTCCCGGATTGGAGTAAAATCCAATAGTGTGGTTCACCGCATAAAGCGAGCTTTTGGCCTCCGATTTAGATGAGAGTCGGTCGGACCTTCCTAAACTCAGTTGGGCATTACTTCGAGAGAAGCGTGTTTAAGCTTTAGGAACCTCCACGGTCAAGGTCAATTAACCTATTAAGCTTAGGTTTTTCTTATCGCATTTTCTTAGTCGTCTTTACCCGAGGTGATTCTTGATCGAGTGCTCTTCCATTTCATAGTTTCAACCTTTCGTTGTTATCGCTTATATTAGTTTTTTAATTAACTACAATAGCTCTCTTTCTAGCATTAGCTTTATTTCCTTAGTCACAATTAGTTTCTCAAACCCCTATTTTTTCGTCGATAAGATAATAGTCTTCGTGTGAGTAAGCATACTCAACAGTTCCCGAATTTCAATACGACACTTATGTCTCCTAGCTACAGTTCGATAGGTATACTTTCCTCATTGGATTGCTAATTCGGTTGCTTTTATTTTCTTCGAGCCTTAGCGACCACCAATTTTTTGGCATCGTTGTCGGGGAGCAACTTTTGTTGATATATTGAAAATACGAACCTATTAATTTTATCTCTTCTCTTTCTCATCCTCCTTCTTAATTATTTTTATAAAATCAAAAATTTTTATCGCCTCTCTTAATAGTAACCAACTTCACAATTTTTCTATGCCACCTAATCCTCTCGAAAAGGGCAATGAGCTTTAAGCACCACTATCTTGTCTAGTACCTTGCGAACTCTTCACGGGGTAGTCCTTGGGAAGTTTGGGAGTTAATCTATAAAAAAATCTTTTTTAATTTTTTTTTCTAATCAAGTTTTTTTTCTAGTTTATTCTATTTCTCTTTCTTTTCTTTTCTTCTTTTCTTTCAGTGCATGACCCGAGGGAATCCGTCGGTTATTTTGGACTTGGAGAACGAAATTGAGCGTACTCTTCGGAGAAAATCGCGATTTACAGGTCCTCCTTCCCAAATACTGGTTGAGGATTTTGAGTCATCTTCTACTTTAAGAATGGCAGAGCCCCAAGTGGAGGAAGTCGTGCAAAGACCTATGTCTTATTATGCACGACCGAATCTCGAGGGAACAGAATCTAGCATAGTCCGCCCTGCTATAGTAAATAATAACTTCGAATTAAAGCCTAGCATAATTCAAATGGTGAAGCAGTATGTGCAATTTGACGGACTTTAAGATGAAGATTCGAACGCACACATAACAAGCTTTCTTGAAATTTGTGACACCTTCAAGATAAATGGTGTCACAAATGATGCAATCAGGCTAAGACTCTTCCCCTTCTCTTTAAGAACTAAAGCTAAGAAGTGGCTGAACACTATACCTAAGAATAGCATAACCACCTGGAATGAATTAACTGAAAAATTTTTGGCGAAGTATTTTCCTCCAGCTAAAACTGCTAAACTTAGGAACGACATTTCTGCTTATGGACAAATAGACTCTGAAACCTTATATGAAACTTGGGAAATATTTAAATAACTATTAAGACAATGCCCACATCACGCGCTTCCTGTATGGTTACAAGTGCAGACGTTTTATAACGGGATAAATCAGAATACAAAGCAAATGATAGATGCAGCTTCTGGCGGTACTTTAAACCATAAGACCCCAGAAGCAGCTCTTGAGCTTTTTGAGGACATGGCCATGAACACTTATCAGTGGAATGTGCCAAGGTCCCGCTCGAACAAGCCTGCAGGTATCTTTGAAGTGGACAACGTCTCCCAGCTCACGCTATAAGTTGAAATATTAAGCAAAAAGATAACGGAGATGACTGCTGCCTCCGCTCCTCAGGTATGGGAATCTGCAACCCCTACTCAAGAACAATTAGATTATTTTAATAATATGCCTAGAAATGCTTTTAATAATTTTTCTACTGCAAATTTGCATCCTCCTGGTTTTAATTTTCTGAATAGCTATAACCCTGCCTTAAGAAATCATCCGAATTTTTCGTGGAGTAATCCATCGAATGCGATGTGCCCACCACCGCAAAATGATTTTTCTGCACAACCACTACCACCTCTTCAAAATTATCCAAAACCTCCAAGCTTGGAGGAGTTACTTTCTAAATATATCACCACAAATGATGCTACTATAAGAACCTTAACCAGAAGCGTTAAAAGTCTAAAAAATAAGGTAGGACAGCTCGCGACAATAATTTCTGAGCGACCCGCGTGGTCTCTTCCTTCCAATACTGAGCCCAACAGTATGGATTGCGAAGAGCTCCTCAGAGTGGGAAGCAAGTCTCTGGTATGGATTGCGAAGAGCTCGAGGAAAGCTCTGCCCCTATTTTGAAAAATCAAAGCTCCGCTCCCGTTTTAAAAATTCCACCCTCTACTGAAGAAGTTATCACCCCCGTTTTAGAACAAAATCTCACTCTACCACCCATTTTCAAAAATAATCCAACTCCACCATACCCCTCCGAACTTAATAAACAACGTCAAGATGATCAGTACTCCCGCTTTTTAGAAATATTCAAGCAAATCCACATTAATCTGCCTTTCCACGAAGCGATTTCACAGATACAGAAATATGCCAAGTATCTTAAGGACCTCTTGACCAACAAGAAAAAGTTAGAGAACCTCTTGGATGTCACGTTAAACGCCGAGTGCTCCGCTGTTATGACAAATGGTTTGCCGAAGAAAATCAGTGACCCGGGTAGTTTTTCTATCCCGTGTGTCTTCGGTGATCTGTTTGTCAAACACGCATTAGCCGACTTAGGCGAAAGTATAAACTAGATGCACCTCTCATTGTTTAAAAAGTTAGGAATTGGTAGCCTTAACCCCACGCGTATGAGTATCCAACTAGCCGATAGATCCGTTAAGTACTCGTTAGAAATAGTGGAGGATGTTCTAGTAAAAGTCGACAAGTTCATCTTCCTGCTGGACTTTGTCATTTTGGACATCGAAGAAGACGTCGAGGTTCCCCTGATCCTTGGCAGACCCTTCCTTGCCACCTCCCGAGCCATCATTGATGTAAGCAATGGTAAGCTCTTTCTTCGAGTAGGCGACGACCAAGTCACTTTTTCTATCACCCCTTCAATGAAGAACACCTTAGCAAATGATGACTCCTGCTTTTTCGTAGATACCTTAAGTGATCGATCCTCCTACTGCCTCTCAACCTTTGAAAAAGAATATTCTACTTTTTGTTCCTCTTCTCTTCCAACTGAATCGCTAGAACTAAATGAAGAACGAGTGGAATCCTCTTATCTTCTAAATGATTTTGAAAAAGAATTTTCTTATTTTTGTTCCTCTTCTACTCTTCCAACTGAATCGCTACAAGAAGCCGCCTTTCCCGCTAGCCCCACCCCTTTTAATTTTCCTAATAAAAATGTTTATGAAGATATTGTTTTTGAAAAAGAAAGAATATCTAAATCCTCTTATGAAGAACCCCCTACCCTAGAACTTAAAGAACTTCCTGAACATTTCAAGTACGCTTTCTTAGAAAAGAACTCCAAGCTGCCAGTTATAGTCTCGACCTACCTCACGGATACGCAAAATGATAATCTTCTTCTAGTTCTACGTAAGCATCGCCAAGCAATTGCTTGGCAAATTTCTGATATCAAGGGCATAAGCCCATCTTTCTGTACCCATAAAATTTTAATGGAAGATAATTCGCGTAACTTCATTCAACTTCAGCGCCGTATAAACCCAAATATGAAAGAAGTAGTTAAGGGCGAGGTTATGAAATTATTAGATGCAAGAATTATCTACCCTATATCAGATAATAAAAGGGTTAGCCCTGTTCAGGTAGTGCCAAAGAAGGGAGGGATAACAGTAGTTAGTAATGAGAATAATGAATTAATCCTGACACGGACGGTGACGGGTTGGCATATGTATATCGATTACCGTAAGTTAAATGACGCCACCCGTAAGGACCACTTTCCTTTGTCATTTATCGACCAGATTTTAGAACGATTATCCGGCCATAGCTTTTATTGTTTTCTCGATGGCCTCTCGGGGTATTTTCCAATCCCCATCTCTCCCGAGGACCAAGAGAAAACTACGTTTACTTGTCCCTTCAGCACTTTCGCCTACCGAAGAATGCCGTTTGGATTATGTAATGCGCTAGCTACATTCCAGTGATGTATGCTTGCTATCTTTTACAAGTACGTAGAAAGCATTATGGAGGTATTTATGGACGATTTCTCCGTGTTTGGCGATTCCTTTGATAGATGTTTAGAGAACCTCAAAAAAGTCTTAGAACGCTGCGAAGAGACTAGCCTTGCCCTAAATTGGGGAAAATGCCATTTTATGGTGAGGGAAGGGTTAGTCTTGGGTCATAAAATTTCTGCGAGAGTTATTGAGGTAGATATTGCGAAGATAGAAGTTATCGAGAAGCTACCGCTGCCTACGAATGTAAAAGCTATAAGGAGTTTCTTAGGTCACGCTGGTTTCTACTGCCGTTTTATAAAGGACTTCTCCAAGATCACCAAGCCCCTAACCCATCTCTTAGAAAAAGATGCACCATTCATTTTTGATGACTCTTGTCTTTCTGCCTTCGAATCAATTAAAGAAAAGTTAATTAACGCACCCATTATGATAGCTCTGGTGTGGGACCTTCCTTTCGAGATAATGTGCGATGCGAGTAGTTTCGCGGTGGGAGCCGTATTAGGTCAACGTATATCTAAAAACTTCCACCCCATCAATTACGCTAGTAAAACCCTCACATCTGCACAGGAAAATTACACCACAACCGAGAAGGAGCTCCTCGCTGTAGTATTCGCATATTATAAATTCCGTCCTTACATTACGCTTTCAAAAATCATAGTTTTTACGGACCACTCAGCCCTCAAATATCTTCTTGCCAAAACGGATTCCAAGCCGTGCTTGATTCGCTGGGTCTTACTCCTCCAGGAGTTTGACTTAGAGATCCGTGAAAAGCGAGGAGCCGAGAACTTGGCCGCTGACCATCTCTCTAGATTAGACAATCCATTTATAGAAAAATTAAATGAAAAATCTTTTAATGATTATTTTCCTGATGAGAAGTTGCTTTCAATTAGCACATCTACTTCTCCTTGGTTCACGCACATCGCCAACTATTTAGTGGCCCGGGTGCTCCCAAAAGAGTTCTCCTCTCAGCAAAATAAGAAATTCTTTTCTTAGCTGAAGAACTACTTTTGGAAAGACCCGCATCTTTTCAGAATCTGTGTGGATCAAGAGATAAGAGGATGTGTTTCTTATGAAGAAGGTTTAGATATTTTATAACATTTACACGAAGGTCCGACAGGTTGGGACTATCAAGCTGCTCGCACCGCTCACAAGGTGCTTTGCGCGGGTTTTTACTTGCCTAGCTTGTTTAAAGACGCGCAAGCCTTTGGGAGTAGGTGTGATAGTTGCCAACGGTCAGGCAATATTTCAAGTAAAAATGAAATGCCGCAAAATTATTTCCTTGAGTGCGAGATTTTTTACCTCTGGGGAATCGATTTTGTTGGCCCCCTTCCTTCAAGCTTCGGAAATAAGTATATTTTAGTTTCCGTTGATTACGTATCACGTTGGGCAGAGGCCCAAGCTATTCCTACGAACGACTCCCGAGTTGTAGTCACGTTTTTGAAAAAATTATTTTCTAGATTCAGTACGCCACGCACCATCGTTAGCGATAGGGGTTCCCATTTCTATAACGCGCAATTTTAAAAAATCCTAACCAAATACGGTGTTACACATAAGCTTTCAACTGCCTACCACCCCCAAACTAACGGACAAGTTGAAGTGGTAAATAGAGAAAGAAAAAGAATATTAGAAAAGACTGTTTCAGTTTCTAGGAAAGACTTGTCAGCCAAATTAGACGATGCTCTATGGGCCTACCAAACAGCGTACAAAACCGCCCTCGTAGGTATGTCGTATCGGCTGGTCTATGGAAAATCGTTCCATCTGCCCGTAGAATTAGAAAACCGTGCCTTTTTGGCCTTAAGATTTTTAAACTTCGATCCCCACTCTGTCGGTGACCTTAGAAAATTTCATTTTAATGAACTCGACGAGTGGCGCTCTTACGCTTATGAAAATAACAAACTATATAAAGAGCGGACAAAGCGCTTGCACGATAAGCACTTAAGGCATCCAAAATCATTTCAATCGAGCGACCAAGTTCCTTTATATAATTCTCGATTACGTTTATTTTTCGGTAAATTAAAGTCTCGTTGTGTCTGGGCCCTTTTCTGTTGTTGAAGTTTTTCCTTATGGTACTGTTTTGATTTCTCACCATGATAAGGGTAATTTCAAGGTGAATGGTCAATGTCTCAAACTGTATTTCTCTTGTGATGATGATGTCAGTCCAAACAATATTAAGTTTCTTCTTCACGAACTCTAACTTTGAACTTTTATGGTGTAGGGATGTCCGGAATCGGAGATCTCTACGGAAATAATTCACTCCTCGCCCAATATCGCTTAGATCTACCGCACCTACACAGCACCTATCGCCCACAATATTTCTTCATCACAAACGCAGCGCATAAAAATAACAAGGAGGATTGGTCGACTCGAAAATAGCGATCGAAATTTGAGTCGGATCGTTCCCCAAATTAACATAAAGGTTGCCAACCTTTTTTGGGAGCAAAACCAAGGCTATAGGCGTAGATCCGCTCCGGCAAATAGGATCCACCCGATTCGGAAATAAAAATCCTAGCAACGGCGATTTCGAAATGAAAATTGCAGCGATTGATTTAACAAAGCGGATAAAACGATTCGCGATCCACCACAACTAATGAGAAGAAATCACACAAGGAGGGATGAGATATTTTACCCAACCGGAGAGCATTCACACGAGATAACTGTGGGAGAATCACTCTCTCCACGGATCCACTGGCGTCACACCGAAGGGTTGCAACCTTCTTCCAAGGAGTCGCACCGAAGGAAGCCGCGCCGGAGTCGCACCGAACGGATGGAGGGAGCAAGGGAGGCCGGCGGCTTCACACCACAAGCAAAAGGGGGGGAAGGGCGGCTAGGAGGCTTCCTCCTCTTGGCCGAAATTCCTCAAATGGGATTTTAGGGTTCAATTCTTTTTTTTTATCTCATAACAAAGGCCTCCTTATATAGGAGTTACAAACAAGCTTTAACCATTCATGATGGAGATGTAATCTCATCCATCCAAATGGTTAAATGCACACCAAATAAAAATATTGTCCAAATGCAAAAATAAAAGTGCAATATTGAATATAAAATTATCACTTCAAACTTGGATAATTTTATATTCCTAAAATAGAAATAATAAAGCATGAAAAGGGAAATGTTTTAATGCGGTGCGGCGAATGTTGCGCGCTGCGAGCGGAGGTTGTAACGTAGCCTTCCGCTAGCATCATCGTGACGCCTCACGTCCTTTAGTTGAATCGCCTCAGCAACCGGATCAACCTCATCATCGTCAGCATCGTCTCCAAGTAGAGGTGGAGGGGGCGCGCCATCAATCCTCCCCCGCTCAAAATCACGCATCTCTGTTGCGTGGTCCAAGAGGTAGCGGCAAAGAAGATCGGCATCCAAACTTTGCAGCTCCAACTCGAGCACCCAAGAGTCATCCGAAGGGGGGCGGTCACGCCAACGGATGAGGAAGCGGCGGGTGTCGCCATCAGCAGTGGTAACATGCTCAGCATCCAGTATCATCTCTGGAGTGGAAAATGTCCGTGGGAACCTGGGGAACATATTAGCAGTAGGCAAGAAAGAAGGCAACGTACCATCCGATGATATACCTGTGGGGACCGTAAGAGAGAGATCATCCATTCTACCACTCCCCAACCCATGAGAATTTAAAGTGGGAGAAGAAGACGACAAAGAAATCAACTCTTGTGGTGGCGACACAAATATCGTTAAATCCGAAACGTTAAAAATGGGGGAGATACCCCAATCAGCAGGCAAGTCCAAAACGAAAGCGTTGTCACCTAACTTCTTAATAATCCGAAAAGGGCCGGCGCGCTTTGGTGCTAACTTTTTTACGGTGCCAGTTGGCAAGCGTTCGGGAACTAAACGGACTAAAACCAGATCGCCAATTTTAAAGTTTGATACTCTCCTATGTAAATTAGCGTGCGCCTGATAAGAGTCGTATTGTGACGTCAAAGTGGCCCGTATACGTGCATGTAGATCATGGATGTGTTGGGCAAAGGATTGTGCAAATTGACTTGCTTTGTACGTTGGAGGCAACGACACCAAGTCAAGCGGCACAGGAGCTTTATAACCGTGGACAATCTCATTCGGAGACATACCCGTAGACCTATTTTTGGAATTATTATAGGCTAATTGGGCGTGGGGTAAGAGAAGATCCCAAGTGCCCAAATGATCGCTCACGAGGCATCTTAACAAATTCCCTAAACTCCGATTAACTACTTCCGTCTGCCCATCCGTTTGGGGATGATAGGCGGAGGAAAATAATAACTTTGTTCCCATTTATATCCATCACGTTTTCCAAAAATAACTAGTTAATTTTACGTCTCTATCCGAAACTATGGTCTTTGGCACTCCGCGGTGACTAACGACTTCTTTAAAATATAGTTTAGCGACATGAGACGCATCGTTTGTTCTTCTGCACGGGATGAAATAAGCCATCTTGGAAAACCTATCCATAACTACAAAAACGGAATCATGATGGCGTTGGGTAGGGGGAAGGCCTAATACAAAGTCCATACTAACATCTACCCAAGGCATGGAGGGAATAGGCAAGGGTGTATATAATCCTACATTGGTTTTACCACCCTTAGAAACTTGACACGTTCGGCAGCTACTCACTACTCCTCCTACCATAGCCTTAAGTTTTGGCCAATAAAACTTCTCTTCGACTAATGTAATCGTCTTATCTCTACCAAAGTGACCACTCAACCCTCCACTATGCAATTCCCAAATGATATGTAAATGTAGTGATGACTGTGGAATACATAGCTTCCCGCTCCTAAACAGGTACCCGTCCTTAATGACGTATGCAGATATCGTCGTGGGGGAACTATCCTGGGCTGATAAATAGACGTCTTGGAAGTCAAGACACGTAGCATACTCATCCTTAACCCGCTCAAATCCTATAACATGTACCTCCATAGAAGTGAATAAAAGCGTAAGACGACTAAGGGCGTCAGCGACTCGGTTATCAGCTCCTTTAAGATGTTTGAGGTTAAATGTATAACCTTGTAGGAATGCTACCCACTTAGCGTGTCTTGGGCTGATTTTATGCTATCCGTTAATGAAACGCAAGGCCTCATGATCGGAGAGGATCACGAACTCCTTGGAGAGGAGATAGTGCCTCCAATGGTGTAGACATCGGACTACAGCATAGAACTCCCTATCGTAATTGGAATAATTCAACTTGGGGCCCGACAACTTCTCGCTAAAGTAGCTAACGGGATGGCCTTCTTGGCTCAAGACACCTCCAATCCAAACCCCTGAAGCATCACATGTGAGCTCAAAGACTTTAGAAAAGTCGGGTAGACGTAAGACAGGTGCCTCAGTCATGAGCTTCTTTATTCGTTCCAAAGCATGGGTGGCGGACTTCGTCCACGTAAACTCTCCCTTCTTCATACAGTCCGTGATAGGCGCCATAATACTACTGAAGTCCCGTATGAAACGGCGGTAGAATGTGGCTAACCCATGGAAACTATGCACCTCACGTAGGTTGGTTGGTACGGGCAAGTCTTTAATGACCTGAACCTTACTCGTGTCAACTCGGATACCCTCAGAACCGACTATATAGCCTAAGAACTCTACCTCCAAGGCATAGAAAGTGCATTTCTTAAGATTGAGAAATAAAGTCTCTTTCCGCAGCGTGGAAAGGATCACTCACATGTGGGAGATGTGCTCGGTGGTAGAAGTGCTATAGATCAGAATATCGTCAAAGTAGACGACGACAAACTTCCCCATGAATGGCTGGAAGACATGGGTCATCATCCGGGAGAAGGTACTCGGGGCGTTGGATAACCCAAAAGGCATCACAAGCCACTCGTACAGACCATCCTTCGACTTAAACGCGGTCTTCCACTCATTGCCCTCTCGTATCCTAATCTGGTGATAGCCACTCCGAAGATCTAACTTGGAGAATATGGTGGCTCCAGACAAGACATCCAACAAATCATCCAGGCGGGGAATAGGGAACCTATATTTGATGGTGATTTTGTTGATAGCTCGGCTATCAACGCACATCCTCCATGTACCATCCTTCTTGGGGGCAAGGAGGGCTGGTACCGCACATGGACTCATGCTAGTCCTAATAAAACCCCTCTCAAGCAAGCTCTCTATCTGGGTCTGCAACTCTTTGTGAGCCGCGGGATGGAGTCGGTAATGGGGCTGATTCGGCAAGGAAGACCCTGGGATGAGGTCTATCGCATGCTGGATATTCCTAAGCGGGGGTAACGTAGGTGGCAGCTCATCCGGGTACACGTCCTTATACTCTTCCAATAGTACCCGTAACTCACTAGGCAGCTCATCCAAAATACTAGAATTGGGTTTCGCACTCATGAGAACTAGCGCATACATAATTCCATCAACGAACGGGTCTCTCACAAACTCTTTCCTACCAACTAGACTCAACGTCTTTCTCTCTACAGGGATAGTGGTATCCTTAGCCAAGACTACGGGCTCCTTTGGGATGGTGGGCCTCAAAGTGATGGTTTTACCATTGAATTTAAATTCATAGGAGTTGGCTCTACCAAAATGTGTGACATCACGGTCGTATAGCCAAGGGCGGCCCAATAACACATGACAGGCGTCCATCGGAAGGACATCACACCACACCTCATCAACATAAGACTTGAATGAGAGTGGGACCAGGCATCGCTTAGTAACAGGCACGGAGATCTTGTTGATCCAAGCAACCTGATACGGAGTCGGGTGTGGTTCCGTGGTTCAAGGACATACGTGCTATTGCGTTCTCAGATACTACGTTCACACAACTACCACTATCTATAATAAGCTTGCAAAGCTTTTCGCCACTCTTAAAGATCAGAGAAAATATGCTCGTCCTCTTCCAATCATCTAACGGTCGAGGAGTGGTCAAGATACAATGCATCACCATAAGGGGGTGATCGTCCTCTAAATCACTTGGGACCCCTTCCGGGTCGCTCTCCTCAGCAGCCTCATAAACATAATCCTCAAGATCAGTCGTCGACTCTAATAGGGCTATGGCTTTAGTCTTTGTTGGGCATTCGAAGGCATAATGACCTTGAATGCCGCAAGAGTAACATGTAGCGTTAGTCTTGTTAACCTTTCCTATGGGAATACGTTCGCTCGCGGGGTTCTTGGCATTCCTAGCAGTGATTACTACGGACTTGGACTCGGTCGACCGGTACTTCCCTTTGTCCTGATATGTGGAGGAAGATGCTCCGGTAGAGGATTTTCCCTTCGCATGGGAGTAACGGGAGTGAGCCTTAGAGGCTAAATGTTTCTTAATGTCGAGGGCGGCATTGAATGTCGTGTTCAGATCTGTGTGACCATAACGCAAGAGCTTCCGCTGAATATCGGGTTGAAGCCCCTTACGAAACCTAGAAAGGGTGACTTCGGGGATCTCCCTCAGGTTACAACGCACCAACCGGTCCTTTAATTCTCCCATGTACTCTGATACAGAATTGGAGCCTTGCCGCAGGGAGGCGAGCTCGTCAAACATTTGTGTCCGATGGTACGCGGGGACGTACTAATCGGTCAACAAATTCTTCATGACGGTCCATCCAATAATTGGGTCTCCGTCCCAAGTCCCTAGTCTACGCTCTTCATTCAGCCAATAAGTTTTGGCGCGACCGGTTAGCTTCATCCTGGCAACTTGGACCTTTTGGGGGTCCGTAAGATGGTGCCAATCATAATAGCATTCCATGTCCACTATCCATGTTAGGAAATTCTGTGGATCTCCCATACCATCGAAAGTGGGGGCATCAATTTTGATGGCCCTTGTAATATCAAACTCTCGCCCGTGGCGATTGCCTCGAGGGGGCACTCGTGGGGAGTCGCCATCCGAATCTGAATCGGAAATATGTTGGCGCCGGTGGGGCAACTCAACATTAGCGGGAGGTGGGGGTGGCCTAGCTTGATTTTGTAAAATCTGTGCTAAGGTGGCCCTAAGTTCCGTCATATCGTTACGAAGACCTGCTATCGCTTCAGCGTTACGAATTTCGTGCTCGTTCTCAGCCATCCTAGACGTAGACGGTGCCGAATACTCCGTGCCTAGCCTAGTGCGCATGCAAGACCCAGAAAATTATGAAAGATGATTTTTCCTAGGGCTGTAGCTAGACTGAAAGTAAAATATTTTTATAAAAGTTTGATGTCAATAATACGTAGATCGTTAAAAAAATTTTTTTTTTTGAAATTTTCCTGAAAAATAAAAACTTCAGCCTGCTATTGGCAGACCAACTAGACAGATTTGGACAGAATTACGATGTTCCAATTTGCAGGCCAACCTAACGAGGTCGAATCGAGAAATTTTCTGTTTTAATGTTGCTGGAAATAAGATTAGGAAGCTACAGAATTTCTTTCAGATTTTTTTGACAAGTTTTAAAATTCCGAAGGATTTACTAAATGCAGACCAAACCGAAAATTTCAGATTTTTTGAAAGTTCATATCAACCAACGAAGAACGCAGAGAGGATGTTTGCAACTTGGGAGTTGAAACGACCGCCTCTGATACCAAATTGGTGTAGGGATGTCCGGAATCGGAGATCTCTACGGAAATAATTCACTCCTCGCCCAATATCGCTTAGATCTACCGCACCTACACAGCACCTATCGCCCACAATATTTCTTCGTCACAAACTCAGCGCATAAAAATAACAAGGAGGATTGGTCGACTCGAAAATAGCGATCGAAATTTGAGTCGGATCGTTCCCCAAATTAACATAAAGGTTGCCAACCTTTTTTGGGAGCAAAACCAAGGCTATAGGCCTAGATCCGCTCCGGCAAATAGGATCCACCCGATACGGAAATAAAAAGCCTAGCAACGGCGATTTCGAAATGAAAAGTGCAGCGATTGATTTAACAAAGCGGATAAAACGATTCGCGATCCACCACAACTAATGAGAAGAAATCACACAAGGAGGGATGAGATATTTTACCCAACTGGAGAGCATTCACACGAGATAACTGTGGGAGAATCACTCTCTCCACGGACCCACCGGCGTCACACCGAAGGGTTGCAATCTTCTTCCAAGGAGTCGCACCGAAGGAAGCCGCGCCGGAGTCGCACCGAACGGATGGAGGGAGCAAGGGAGGCCGGCGGCTTCACACCACAAGCAAAAGGGGGGGAAGGGGCAGCGGCTAGGAGGCTTCCTCCTCTTGGCCGAAATTCCTCAAAGGGGATTTTAGGGTTCAATTCTTTTTTTTTATCTCATAACAAAGGCCTCCTTATATAGGAGTTACAAACAAGCTTTAACCATTCATGATGGAGATGTAATCTCATCCATCCAAATGGTTAAATGCACACCAAATAAAAATATTGTCCAAATGCAAAAATAAAAGTGCAATATTGAATATAAAATTATCACTTCAAACTTGGATAATTTTATATTCCTAAAATAGAAATAATAAAGCATGAAAAGAGAAATGTTTTAATGCGGTGCGGCGAATGTTGCGCGCCGCGGGCGGAGGTTGTAACATAGCCTTCCGCTAGCATCATCGTGACGCCTCACGTCCTTTAGTTGAATCGCCTCAGCAACCGGATCAACCTCATCATCGTCAGCATCGTCTCCAAGTAGAGGTGGAGGGGGCGCGCCATCATTTTATTTTTTGTTAAAAACAATTTTATTTCTGGACCACAATATTTTTTTTTTTGATGCGTCAAGCTCAACGACGCTTTAAACAAAGGGCGCTCTTGGGAGGCAACCCAAGTTATCTTTTTCTGTTTTCTTTATTTTTTCAATTTTTGCCCCAGATGGCTCCGACAAGCTGAAGCTTCTGCGATCGCCTGCTCCAACGTTGCTGAATCCATCACAAAGTCCAAAGAAGACATTCTGGGGAGCGGCATCACTCAGCTTTCGCAGCGAATAAATCCGGGAAAGTACCTGTTTTTCAATTATGTCATTCAATTCTGTACTTTATTTTTCTCTCCTACTCCAATCCCCTTCTTTTGTCATTGAGGATAATGTCCATTTTAAGCTTGGGGGAGGACTTCCTCCTTCATTTTTGCTTAGTGTAAATATCTTTTCTTTCCTTTTTGTATATATCTTAAATATTTCCAAAATCAAAAAAAATAATTTCTTAAAATTCCAAAAAAAAGGAGAAAATATTTCCAAAATTAAAAAACAAAGGATATATGCTTTTTGTTTGAATAGTTTAGACATTTTGGAATTTCAATAGTACCCCAAATTTTTTTTTGTTTCACTCAAAATTTTCTATAAACAACTTAGCCAATTATAATATTTCTAATCGTTCTTTTTAATTATGTTTCACAAGTAAAATGTTGGTCATGCTGTGTTTCTAATTCACGGTAGCATGTTAAGGTGAAATATTTTTCTAAAACTCGCATTTCTATTATTGTTTTTTTGTTTTTTATTTCCTTTACTTTCTCAAAAATTCATCATCCACTATTTTCTTTTTTGTTTTTGAATATTTTTTGTAAGGTCAACTTTTGAATAACATAGTAGATGTGAACGATCCAAGTCACCTATTATTTTTATTTTCAAGATAATTTCATCAATCTTCTTTTATTATCTAGGACACGTTTTTTGAAAATTTTCAAACCATTGTTTTAAATAAATTTAAAAATCGTGAAAATGATTTTGGCCGTTTTTGTTTTCGTTTGAGCTTTCCTGCCAACCTAAAAACTTTTACCACTAGTTATCCGCTTTTGAGCCCTTTTTCCGATTTCATTTGATAGCTCCTCCTTTCATTACGTTTTCACCAAAGTCAAAATTTCCAACCTATCTAATCACACTAGATTTTTGAGTTTCATAAAATATTTTCACGATTTTGATAGGTTATTTTGTGATTTTTGTGGGAGAAAGGTTTTTGAAAAAAGTATGCTCAAAAGTTATGTTTATTTTTGTTTGGTAAATTCAAAAGGAAAATAAAAATATTTATGGCCTTTGTTTTGGAAAAAAAGAAATGTATATATATATATATATTTTTTTAATGAAAATTATTTTTGAAACTCTTTGTTTTGGTTTAGTGTGATTTTAAGCCTTCACGTTTACCTTTGAATTCCGCTCCTAATCATATTGCTAAACCAAATGTTTCTGTCCTATTTAAGTCCTTTTGATTCACGTCTTTTGAATTTTATTTAATAACTAAGAAAAGAAGAAAAGTAAATTAGTTTTAGTTTTGGATTTAAACTTAGATTTTTGTTATTAAATTGATATAATTATAATACGTTGCTTGGATCTAGTAACAACTCAATGTGTTTTTTCCATTTTCGTTGCTTTGCTTAAATCTATTTAAAGAATTTTGTCAAAATTTTGGATGATTTATTTTCGTTAAGTAAAGTTTTTAAAGTTTTACCATACCTAAATAATCATTTTAGATTTACGTTTCACCTTTTCCCTACTTAGAATTTTGCATAGTACTTGCGTGGGCATAATTAGAACTTTTTGATTAGTTCTTTTTATAAATATCTAGTTTTTATATTTTTGCTTGGGGACAAGCAAAACTTAAGCTTGGGGGAATTTGATAATACGTTTTGTAGCCTAAACTATTATCGTATTTTCTAGTTTATAATATACAAATATTGTATTTTAAGCTTTATTTCTATCTTTTTTATGTAAATATTATTGCCACTAGCATTTTCTTGTCTTTTTGCAGGTTTCCAGGGAATTAGTCAAAAATTACCTTACACGCCCCTTATCACGCCCTCCCCGAGCGTGACCCAGGGCGTGTCGCCTGATCCCGAGGGCTCCTGATAACAAAGACAAAAACAGGAAAAACGGCTGTCACGCCCACCTTACATGCCCTCCCCGAGCGTGTCACCGGGCGTGACACGGGGCGTGTCGCCCTCTATCGCAAAGCCTGCCGGCGCATTCAATACAAAGGTCCACCACAACACACAATAGTACTGTCACGCCCCCTAACACGCCCTCTCCGGGCGTGACACCGGGCGTGACCCCCTCCTTTTTCGATGATTGACCGATTCCCGACCAATGATTTCGACATGACGTGCGTGTCACGCCCACCCTACATGGGCGTGACTCAGGGCGTGTCGACCAACGTATAGAAGCAATCATCCCTCCCTCCAGATTCCACAACCTGAGGTCAACCCCGTACATGTCATGCCCCCTGACACGCCCCCTAGGGCGTGACCAACCCACGGAAAATTTCTATAAATTCAGACCCCCCCTTCCATTTTCGCAAGTTTGGGTTGAGAGGGGAGGTGCTGCCCCTTTGTTTCTTGGTCTTTTTCTTGCTTTTTCTCTCTCTCTCTCTCTCTCTTCTCTCTTCTTTATTTTGTAATTTTCTTAACCCTAGTGTTAATGATAGCTTAGTTTTAATTTCATGCAAGTGTAGTTTTCATTTTCATGCAAGTGTAGCTCTCTTGATTATTAATAAAAGTGTTGTTTTCTTTGTCTCATTTCTTACTCGTGTTCTTATGCTCTACTACTCATCCCCCCTCCTCCATTTCACCATGATTAACTAATCCTCCTTGTACTCGATCTTGATGATCCAAGGTTAGAGCGATTAAGTTATGATGATTTTGTTTACCTTTTATTTTTAGGGTTTAGGCCTTGAATTACTCTTGATTTTTCATGGGTTGGAGGTATATTATCGATATATACTCTCCACCTTTGCTTTCATTCTGGGCTAACCGAGAGGCCGATAGAATGAAGTGAGCATTCAAGAATAAAGGGAGTTGTACGCACCCCTCGAGAGAGCAGACGTTAAAATCTCCCGGATTGGAGTAAAATCCAATAGTGGGGTTCACCACGTAAAGCGAGCTTTAGGCCTCCGATTTAGATGAGAGTCGGTCGGACCTTCCTAAAATTAGTTGGGCACGACTTCGAGAGAAGCGTTTTTAAGCTTTAAGAACCTCCACGGTCAAGGTCAATTACCCTATTAAGCTTAGGTTTTTCTTATCGCATTTTCTTAGTCGTCTTTACCCGAGGTGATTCTTGATCGAGTGCTCTTCCATTTCATAATTTCAACCTTTCGTTGTTATCGCTTCTATTAGCTTTTTAATTAACTACAATAGCTCTCTTTCTACCATTAGCTTTATTTCCTTAGTCGCAATTAGTTTCTCAAACCCCTGTTTTTCCTTCGATAAGATAATAGTCTTCATGTGAGTATGCAAACTTAATAGTTCCCGAATTTCAATACGACACTTGTGCCCCCTAGCTACAGTTCGATAGGTATACTTGCATCATTGGATTGCGAGTTCGGTTGCTTTTATTTTCTTCGAGCCTTAGCGACCACCAACTGCTGCACCATTTGAATTATGCTAGGCTTTAATTCGAAATTATTATTTGCTATCACAGGGCGAACTATACTTGATTCTCTTCCCTCTAGATTTGGTCATGCATAATAAGACATAGGTCTTTGCACGACTTCCTCCACTGGGGGTTCTGCCATTCTCAAAGTAGAAGATGACTCGGAATCCTCAACCAGTATTTGGAAAGTAGGGCCTTGAAATCGCGATCTTCTCCGAAGAGTACGCTTAATTTCGTGGTCCAAGTCCAAAATAGCCGACGGATTCCCTCGGGTCATGCACTAAAAGAAAGGAAGATAAAAAAAAAGAAATAAATAAACTACAAAAAAAAGAAGATATTTTTTTTTGAAAAAGATTTTTTTTAATAATTTAACTCCCGAACTTCCCAAGGGCTGCCCGGTGAAGGGCTCGCAAGGTACTAGACAAGATAGCGGCACTTAAAGCTGCTTTGCCCTTTTCGAGAGAATTAGGTGGCGTAGAAAAAATTGTGAAATTGGTTACTATTAAGAGCGGTAATAAAAATTTTTGATTTTTTTTTAAATTTTTTAGAAGGAGGGTGAGAAAGAGAAATGATAAAATGAATAGATTCGTGTTATCAATTTATCAACGGAAGTTGCTCCCCGGCAACGGTGCCAGAAACTTGGTGAGGGATAAGCTTCGAAGAAAATAAAAGCAACTGAACTAGCATTCCAATGAGTCAAGTATACCTATCGAACTGTAGCTAGGGGACACAAGTATCGTATTGAAATTCGGAAACTGTCGAGTAAACTTACTCACACAAAGACTATTATTTTATCGACGGAGAAGGCTAGAGTTTAGAAAAACTATTTTCAATTAAGTAAATAAAGCTATGCTAGAAAGAGAACTACTGCAGTTAATTAAAGAGCATAAAATAAGAGATTACAATGAAGAGCTGAAACTATGAACTGGAAATGCACTCGATCACGAATCACCTCGGCTAAAGAAGATTAAGAAAATACGAAAATAAACATAAGCTTAATAGGATAAAGGTCCTTGATCGTGGAGGTTCCTAAAGCTTAAACACGCTTCTCTTGAAGTCGTGCCCAACTGAGTTTAGGAAGGTCCGATCGACTCTCGTCTAAACCGGAGGCCTAAAGCTCGCTTTACGCGGGAGATTTTGACGTCTGCCTCTCTCGAGGGGTGCATACAACTCCCTTTACTCTTGAATGCTCACTTCATTCTATCGACCTCTTGGCTAGCAAAAAATGAAAGCAAAGGTGGAGAGTATATATCGATAATATACCTCCTGCCCATGAAAAATAAAGAGTAATTCAAGGCCTAAAACCTAAAAAGAAAAGGTAATTTAAAAAATCTTATATTAATCGCTCGAACCTCGGATCTTCAAGATCGAGTACAAGGAGGATTAGTTAATCATAATGGAGCGGGGGAGGGGGGATGAGTAGTAAAGCATAACAACACAAAGGAAAAAGGGCACTTTTATTAATAATGAAAGAGAGCTACAACTTGAAAATGAAAGAGCTACACTTGCACGGAAATGAAAACTAGGCTTGCATGAAATTAAAATCCTATTCTAGCCCTACAGTTATCAACTAGAACAAGTGCATAAACTACACTAAAAACTAATACAACAAAAGCATTAAGCTAGGGTTAACAAAATTACAAAAAGAGAAAGAGAAAGAGAGAGAAGAAAAAGCTAAAAAGGATCAAGAAATAAAGGGGCAGCACCTCCCCCTCTCAAGAGAAGCTTACTGAAATGGAAGGGGGGTCTGTAATTATAGGCAAAAGTCACGGGTTTGACACGCCCTGTGACACGCCTTAGGGAGGGCGTGCTAGGGGGCGTGACAATACGGCATTGACCTCGGGCTCTGGATCTTGGCAAGAAGGATGATTGCTTATGTACGTCGGTGGGCACGCCATGGTTCATGCCCGTGTAGGGGGGCGTGACACGCACGTCGCGTAGAAATCATTCGTCGGAAATTTGTCAGTCATCAGAAAAGGAGGGGTCACGCCCTGTGTCACGCCCGTGCCAAGGGGCGTGACAGTACTGTTGGCGTGCTGAGACGAAATGGCATTTAATATGGCGGCAGGCTTCAGGCAGAGGGCGACACGCCCCGTATCACGCCTTGGGACACGCACGAGGGGGGGGGGGGGGCGTGTCCGGGGGGCGTGACAGCTTTTTTTCCTATTATTTTTCTTCTGCCTGTAAGATTCTTCAGGATAAGGCGACACGCTCTAGGTCATGCCCTGGGAGGGCGTGATAGGGGGCGTGTCAGGTCAATTTTGACCAATTTTCAGAAAATTAGCAAAAAGAGAAGGAAAAGTTAGGGGCAATAAAGTTAACATAAGAAAGATAAAAATAAAGCTTAAAATACAAGATTTGTACATTAAAAACTAGACAAATACTATAATAGTTAAGCCAACAAAATGTATTATCACCTATTCCTCTCATTCAGCAGACACAGTCGAGTGGACAAGGTCCAAGCTTCATCCTTACGGACTCGACTTCTCAGTCTGTGCGACCTCCTCCTTCTCTTCTCTAAGCTTTATCAAGCAGTCCGCCAGGCTTAGTCCAGCGAGCTGCCTGTTAAGCTAACCGCGCGGTCTGCCGACCTCACTGGTTAACCCGTGCGGTATTTTGCTTTTTATTCTCCTTAGCTGCCAGCTTCTACCTTATACCCTTTATTTTCTTTCTGTGTAAAGGTGCAACCTTAAGCTGTAACATCAATTTTAATAAATTGAAAGCCCATCGCAAGAGTGGCATTTAAGCCGCAGCGGGCGAAGTCTGTTGTTGTCACTACTAGCAGCCCCCTCTATTCTTCTCAACTCCTCTCCTATCTCGGCATCAACCTGCAAGGCTAACCATCAAAGTATTTGTCTGCTCGACAGTTCCCTGATCAACCATCTCGGCTGCTCTAAAACAACCTCTCTACTATCCCCACAACCCTCTTCTTCACCCAGCTTATGAGACCGAAAAACCCGTTAACTAGACAGTGTCACTTTCGTGCATCAACAGTTAACACACGACCTTCAGATCTCGATCAGACAGTGAAATTAGTGGTTACACATGTCAGACCATCAATCATTCGAGAATCTTACTCCAAGTCCTGATGAAGATCCTCTCTAGGAAGCCTTGGAGCAATTGCACAGAGAATCTTCCCAATAGTTTCAAGCAATCAACCGAACTCTAGCTGCTATCACTCAACGATTAGAAATGCAATCTGCAGCAGTACCAGTTCCTCCAGTCAATCAAGCACCAGCATTGGATACTCCTCAAGTTTATCCACTGGCTTATCTGTCGGTCTATCATCTTATTTACCCACCAACTTTTCCGTAAGGGCCTGCGTCCCCTTTGCGATCTCAAAGCGATGAGTTCATAGCTTGTCAAAGAATTTGTCGAGGAAGTCCAGCTAGATTTCTCAACTTTCAGGGAAGTCATCCCTACCCTTCAGCTCCTACCTTTGCTCCTCCTCCAGCAGCTTTTCCCATCTATCCTCCTACTCCTTTAACAGCTACAACTTATGATCCTTTTTTCCTTATGCTGCAGGAGAGCAGGATGAACCACCACCTTTTTCAAAAAATATTCGACATGAACCAACTCCAGTTAACTTCCGAGAGCCTTGGTTGCCCATTTACACTAGAGAGACTGATCCAATGAAGAACCTTCAAGCCTTTGAATCAGCCATTGCTCTCAAGACCCTCACAGATGCTACTAAATGCAAACTCTTTGTGATGACATTTGATGGTCAAGTGAGGGATTGGTTCTATGGACTTCATCCTCAGTCTATTTTTTCCTTTGCTGATCTGCAAAGGAAGTTCTTGCTCAGATTCAATACTTCAACAAATAGAAAGGGCGGTAGAGAAGCCCTCTTTGAGATCAAGCAGCGAGACAACGAGACTTGGTCTCATTTTATGGATCGTTTACAGAAAGATATCATAGACATCGAGATTGTCGATCAAGAAATGTATCAAGTGGATCTTATTCACGACCTGCGTGAAGGACCACTAAAGTTTGAAGAAAACGTCTGAGCTCCAAGGACATATCAAGAGTTGATTGCTTTAGCCAACCCATACATCCGCGGTGAGAAAAGTAACCCCAGCTTCGTCTCCAGGATTATAGCGGAGAAAAAATCTTCTTCTTATAAGCAACCTCCGAGGTCTCCTCGGAAAGATTTTCCATTCTACTCAAGGAAGGGGAGAACATTTCAACGTCATCGACACCCCTTCCCGGGCCAAGATCGTGCCCAAGATCAATTGGTACTATTGCCAGCACCAGCTCCACTAACAACTGTAGTTCATCAGCAATAAGAAGATGACTTACCAGATTCCATGCAAGATGAAGCTATGCAAGAAGTTAGTCAAATCATGAAGGGTAGGGCTAATTTCAAGAAGCCTTACCAGCCAGTAGACCTAAGATAAAAAGACTCAGATCCGTTCTGTGAATTTCATAATGAAAGCGGACATTTAACTGAAAACTGTCGAGCACTTCGTCAACTTATACAAAAGATGCTGAGGCAGGGTAAGATGCACGATCTACTTCCATGGGATGATCATTCTGATCCCTCAACTTCAAAAGGGAAAGAAGTAGCATACATGCCTTGCTGCTCAAAGGGAGTGAGTCATATCAACAATCACACCAACATCAATAACAATGAGTGCATCGATACCATTAACGAATGTGCCCTCGGAAGATTATTCTGAGCCAAAGTAGGACATCGCAACTCCTCATAACTAATAACTGTTACTCTTATTGTAACTTGCATATTTTCAAACATTCTCTCTAACAACACTTCTAAGTGTTCTTTCTTTTCATTCAATAAAGTTTATGTTAAAGATCCCATATTGACACTTTTCCCTTTATGGAGTGCTTCCTAATATACTTTTTCTCTTTGCCAAAGAGATCACTGAACCAATGAGATATCGCCAAGTCTTTTTGTTCCCTCCATGGATTGTTATTTGTCATAAGACCACGATGACCACATAGAGTGGGGAGTGTTCGCGTATGTACAGTGGGGGCCGTTCAATCTATGATAGTGAACTTCAGACTTCGGATTATAGTGGGTATCTAACACAAAATATGCATCAAGGGAGGTCCATCCATGATGGTGAACTTCAGACTATGATGGTGAACTTCAGACTTCAGATCCATCAAAGTACTTGCAATTTAGTTTCATTTCATATCTACTGCTTACTCTTCTTTTGCAAAGATTAGCAGATGTTTGCAAGTTCCATCCAGGTACTTGCAATTTAGTTTTATTTCATATCTGTCACTTACTCTTCCTTTTGAAGAAGATAACAGGTGCTTGAAGCCTCCTTCAGGTACTTGCAAGTTATCATTATTCTATTCTTTCCTCTCATCATTATTTTGTAGACCCATCAGGAGACATTCAAGTCTTTTGCGGTTTGCAAAAACAACCCAGGTACACACGAGATGCACTGCTTTCCGCATATGTTAATTTTTTCTTATGCAGGAAAAAGACAGGCATTAGCAAACTTTTTCTGAGGAGAGCTATCAGGTTCCATCTCTCCTTCCCCCTTCCTTTTCTCAAGGGAAGGATCACGATTTTTGTGGGTCTCCTACTTTTTTAAAGTTCCCTTCGGGACTTAAAAAAGTGCGGGGATTATGTTAACCTATAAATCGGTGATCCCTCCCAAGGTAGCAAGCTAGCAAGTCACGACCTATTCCAGTAGGTTTTGGCTTGTCAGCCCTTTCTTCTAACAACGGGCGAACAGACTTCTCTTTCCGTTCACTCCGCGCGGCTAGGGCGGTCTCTCCTGCCAGACCGCCCAAGTCGTGCAACTCCTGCTTGTTCTACAGGAGGTGCGGACTGCTTCCTCAGTCCTCCCCTGCAGGCCACGCGATTTGATAAGCTAACCACATGATAGATCTTTTTTCCTCCAGCCGACGAACTACCCAGCTAAGTGGCGGACTCGAATTTGTGTCCTCCCAGGCCGCTCAGTAATCACATGCTCAGCAGGAGGCACGGTCTTCTCCCTAGCCGGCTCTTGTAGGTGCCTAGCTAGCTACTTATCATCGTCAGGCATCCACCCATCGACAGGTGCGGACTTCTCCTTGATACATCCCAGTCCGCAAAGATATAGGCGACCTGTCTCCAGGTTGCCTAGTAGTGCACAAAAAGCAGCTTGCTACCAGGTCGCCTGCCTAACGGGTGTGACCTGCGCCTTCTATCCAGTAGATGGTGGCGGACTCCTTCTCAGTCCGCCGAAGGAAGGACTTTCTCTAGCTCCATCAACCCGCACAGGATCCAGCGGGCCCTACTTCAGTCCTCAAGGTTGCCTATTCCGCGACCAGCTCTCCTGACTGCCAGTAGTTCGTGCTCGTTCTCAGCCCGCCTGAGACCAGATTGCAGCATCAACACTTCCTCATCTCACGCAACACAACGCGGACTCGCTCCAGCTCGCCTCCAAATAGCGGTAGCGAGATGCCTCCAAGCAACCAGTCACCAGCATCTATATCGTCAATATGCGCGACCTGTACTCTTCAGTCTGCCAGGTTTCCAGCCCTTGTTGCAAAGTAATTGCAACAAGCCTCCAGCAGGAGGCGGTCTGCTCAACCCGTCTGCTGCGAGCTAGTGTGGACTCATTGTGCAGCCCTCTAGGGTTCTCCCAGATCAGCAACCGTTGATTTGCCTCCTTTCTACAGCGGGCTAGGCAGACTCATTTGGCGTTCCGCTAGCTAGCCGTCTAGTTTCCTGTCCTCCTCAGCTCACATAGCCCAGCGCGAGCTCACTCAGCAACAAGGGCGGACTCTTCCCATTCATCCAAGCAGTAGAATAAGCTCCAGAAGCAAGTCCTAAACCACACGGGGTGGTGCGGACTCCACTGACTCAACATCGTACTCGCATAACTTATCGACTCACCGGGGGTGATGTTACCAAGACCGTTACCTCCTCGAGCCTATAAATAGACTCCCATTCCTCTCATTCAGCAGACACAGTCGAGTGGACAAGGTCCAAGCTTCATCCCTGCGTACTCGACTTCTCAGTCTGCGTGACCTCCTTTTTCTCTTCTCTAAGCTTGATTAAGCAGTCCGCCTGACTTAGTACAGCGAGCTGCCTGATAAGCTAACCGCGCGGTCTGCCGACCTCACTGGTGAACTCGCGCGGCCTTTGGCTTATCTTCTCCTTAGCCGCCAGTTTCTCCCTGGTACCATGTATTTGCATTCTGTGTAAAGATGAAACCTCAAGCTGTAACTTCAATTTTAATCAAAGGAAAGCCCGTCGCAAGAGTGGTATTTAAGCCGCGATGGGCGAAGTTTGTTATTGTCGCTACTAGAGACCCCCTCTCTTCTTCTCAACCCCGATCCTCTCTCGGCATCAACCTGCAAGGCTAATCACCAACGTAGTTGTCTGCTCGACAGTACCCTTATCAACCTTCCTGATTGTTCTCAGCAAATCTCTCTGTTATCCCCGTAACCCTCTTCTTCACCCAGCTTGTGAGACCGAACAACTCGTTAACTAGGCAGTGCCATTTTTGTGCACCAATATCCAGGAGCTGATGTGGTTGGCTGTCATTGGGCCTTTGTGATTAAATTTCTCCCTGATGGTACTATTAATCATTATAAAGTTCGGCTTGTTCCAAAGGGTTTATGCAAATATATGATGTGGATTTCTTTGATATATTCTCTCCAATTTCTCGGATTACTACAATTCATGTTCTTTTCCCTATAGCAGTCAATAGAGGTTCGAAGATGTCTTAGTTGGATGTAAAGAATGCTTTTCTTTATGGTGATTTGCATGAGACAGTCTGTATAGAGAAGGCTCTTGGGTATGTTGCTCAGGGGGATTCTCAGGTATGTAAGTTGAAGAAGGCTATCTATGGTCTTAAGCAAAGCCTGAGGGCCTGGTTTGAAAAGTTCAACGAAGTTATCTCTGTTGTTGTGTTTGTTCAGAGCATTGTAGATCACTATTTGTTCATTCACAAAATATCAGTTGGTCTTATAGTCTATGTGAATGAGATTCTTCTTACAAGAGATGACAGAAAGGGTGTTGACATGACAAAGAAGCTTCAGTATTTTTTTACCAAGGATATGGGGTCTCCTAAATACTTTCTAGGGATTGAGATACCTCAGAAACCTGGTTTTATTATTCTTTGATGGCGGAAGTATGCCTTAGATCTCTTAAAAGATACCTATCTTCTTTGGATTGAACCCGCTCGATCTCCTATGGATGTTGGAGATGATAAATGCTGGAGTGAGAGTTCTTCTCTTCTTGAAGATATCATCAATTACAAATGACTTGTGGGTAACTCATTTATCTGACAGTCACAAGACCAGATATTTATTATATAGTAGGGAGAGTGAGCCAATTTATGAAAGCTCCTAGAGAATGTCATTTGCAGTCAGCTCTAAAGATCCTAGTGTATGTAAAAGGTGCACTAAAAAGGGTTTCTATTTTAGAAAAGGGGGCATTTGAAGGTTGCGGCTTATTCTGATGCTAGCTACGTAGAGGATAAGGAAAATAGAAAGTCTACGTTTGGTTTTTGTACCTTCATTGGAGGTAATTTGTTTAGTTTGAAGAGCAAGAAACAGGTTGTAGTTGCCGGATCAAGTGCAGAAGCTGAATATAGAAGCATGGCTCTGACTGCTTGCGAGCTAAAGTTATTAAAGACACTCTTGCTTGATCTGGGAGAGGTTCATGATCATCCACTACCATTGTTCTGTGATAATAAGGAGGCTATATACATTTCGAGAAATCCAGTCTTTCATGAGATAACGAAGCATATTGAAGTGGATTACCATTTTATATGAGAAGAGATATTAAGTAATCAAATTTGTACTCCATTTTTTACCTCTGATAAAGAGCTTGCCGATTTATTCACCAAGCCAGTTACCTCATTCTTGGAATTTTGTAGCAAGTTGGGCATGGTTGACATATATGCTCCAGCTTGTGGCGGAGTGTTGAAACCTATGGAGACCGGACGGTCTATATTGTAGTCATAGTGGTCTGCTTATTCTGCGATCTAGCAATTTGGTTCAGTGGCCTATACTTTAGATTTCTTAGCGGCCTGGTGGCAATCTGCAGTAGCTTCCTGGTGGCTATCCGTAGTAGTGGCCTGGTGGCTATCCGCAGCAGCGGCCTGATGGCTATCCGCAACAACAAACCTGTTGCTATCCGCAGCAGCGGCCTGATGGCTATCCGCAGTAGCGGCCTGGTGTCTTTCTGCAGCATCGGTTTTATGGATATCCACAACAGCGGCTCGGTGGCTATCCGCAGTAGCGGGCTGGTGTCTATCCGTAGTGGCGGTTTGATGGGAACGCGCAACTGCGGTCTGGTGGCAACCTGTAGTTGCGGTCTTGTGGATGTCCGCAGTTGTGGTCTAATGATTATCTACAGCAGCAGCCAGGTGACTAACTATTATTGCGGTCTGGCATCCTTTGGTGGCGGTCTTGCATCCTTTCTTTATTATCGCCGGGTGGTCTTCCTCAACCGCTCTCTTCCTTGTACAGTGTTGCAGTTTGTTTCAGACAAACCGCATAGACCACACAGCTTGTATTTAGTCCCACATTATTTGTTGTATTTTATTCTTTCTCTGCTTTTCTATAAATAAGGGGCATACCTTTGTACTATTTACCTTTTTGGAGCAATAAAGTTTGTCTTTTATTTATCTCTTTTTACAGTGCGCAACAAAATGCACAAGTGCTAATGTTTACGCATATCATAATATTAAGTGGCTATATGAAGAATTGATAGGTGATGTTCCAGATCAAGCTCCACCTATTGAGGTTGAGCAACCTACTATAGGTGGAGATTTTCATGTTGAAGGTGTAGAGTACTTTGAGCTGCATCCTGAAGGTGGAGTGAATGTCCCTTCTGAGGATTACACTTAGTTATGGTATAATACTATTGAGGCAGAGGTAGAAATTCCTAAAGATTCATCTAGACCTCCTCAAAAGAAAAGAAGATATAGGGAAGATCCATCTGCTAAAAGATCTGAACCTAACAGAGAAAATAGGGAATATGCTGAAATGTGGAGTACCATTTCCAAAGGAATTTTGGACACTTTCAGTATTGTTGATCTAATAAATTAAGAGCCAAGGATATATTACAGCAAAGAGGAATGGGATAAACATGAAGTTTCAAATGTGAAGAGAAGGTTATACTTCAGAAAGCATGGAAGAGAAAATTTTGACGCTCGTCCTCTTCCACCAAAGTATTATCCCAAGTCATATGCTTATTTTGATAAGCAGAAAGAAAAGAGCAAGGGGGAGAAATAATTGAATTCTATTTCTAACTCTGTGAAATGTAGTTAGAATAGTGAATGCCCATAAGAAATTTGTATATAAATATTAATGTTTTGATGATTTATTTCTACTTGCAATTCACTATGTCATTTTCTATGTTTCAAATTTATGATTATTCTCTGTTCAATTGAGCTTAGTATTTAGGTTTCTGACTTCTTCAAATAGGGGGAGCTTGTTTTGTATTGTATTCACAATAGCCTTAATTTGAAGAAATCCTCCTTGAACTAAGAAGAATTGAGTTTGTATTTGATGTTGCACCTTAGTTATGTTATTAAGGGACTTTAATTACTAAGTACAAACCAATGTCAGATTACAATAGGTCATAAAACATAGGACTATGCAATGTAATTTCTCATTGTGTAGAACATAGTGTTGACTCGTGTAATCTCTCTATTGGGATGTACTTCATTTTAAAGTACAAAAGAAGAATCAAGAAATTGTTGCTTGTTGGATTCAAGACACCCATAATTTTTTCAAGTAAAATTCGCCGAGTACTCACGTCAAGACTTTTTACATTCATCGAGTAATTACGTAAGCACTCGAGTAATTTGTCGAATATACTCGGGAGTATTCGGGAAATCTTAGAACTTGTTTTTAGTTTTGGCTAAGTAAAATTAGTGGGTGATCTGATGATCTCTCGTGAATACTCAACAAATTCATCGAGTACTCTCGAGAGGTCTCGTGATCACTTTACTAAAGAAGTTGTTTATTTCAGATTTTTGCTAAGTATTATTTTTTGAGTGGACTCAAGTCATTCTTCGAATTCTCAAGGGTAATTCATCGAGTAATCTAGAGATTCCATGAGAGATCTCGATGAATGGGCTTAGCAATTTTTTCAATTTCAATGTGTTGACGGCTTTCCTTTTGGGGCACCGACCATGTACATTATACGTGGAGCTCTGTCTTGAAATCTTGTTCTAGACATTGGAAGAGGAATCTCTATAAATACCTAAGGGTTATGTTTTTGAAAACCCTAATCGTGATCTAAGCCGTAATCACAAGAAATTTTTCTGTCGCACTTTCCATATTTGCTAACGGAAGAACTCGATGTCGATGATCTTGATCGTGATTCCTCTTAAAGAAAGGTTTTGATGAGATCTACTGCTTTTAGATTCACCAGAACTACATTCAGATCTAGTCAATTCTCAAGTTCAGATAAAGTTCTCAAAAGTTTCAAATCTCTCTTCTTCTTCAACCTTTGTTTCAAGATTCTCACTCAAGCAAGAAAGAATACTGATTTTCTTAGAGCTGAAGTTGAAGCTCTTTTAGGTTTCAAAGAAGATTGTTTTACAATTTACTGTGTTGTATAAACCTTTTTACACTTTTGTAGGAAGTTTTACTTCTGAGTTTTGTAGATCCTAGTTTAAAGTATCAGGTGTAGGAGAGTTTGTTCTCTGAGTAATGTAGGAGACATTATCTCCGAGCTTGTAGAAGTTGAAGACTTTAAGGTGTAAGATTTGTTATAATCTGAGATTGGTGAAGTAGCTGAGTCTAGCCCGAAGTGCTAGATAGGCAATTCGGGACAGTGGACGTACCCATTCTTAAGAACCACTATAAATTTATGTGTTTGTGTTGTGTGTATTCTCTGATTCTGTGTTCTTATTATTAAAGTATTTTAATTCCGCTAAATGCTGCAGGATTCACCTATTCACCACCTCTAGGTGATTTAGGTCGACAACTAGTTACTTTCAAGCATAATATCTTAAGAAGGAATGATGATATATTCTTCTAAAAATACTTCAATCAATCTCCATATTTTCTTAAAAGACTTTATATAAAATCATTTTTGAATCTGATAGACAAATCTTTCAATTAGATTGTCTTCCAACGATTCGAATTGTTTTAATACATACCCAAGAAAAACCCTTGAATTAAGACTAAAATAACTCTCTAACTTTCCATTCTTGATTGTACTAAACGTTACGTCAACTTCAAATAAGAATAATGTCAACTTACTGCTTCTATATCGAATAAATCTGTTATCTAACACTACAACAAACAACACCTTAAATAAGGACCAAATTCGTTACAATAACTAGCTAAAATCGTTACAAAAACTTTATGTAACAGTCATACTCTAAAGCTCGACACGAATATTTCTCGTGATAAATGTCTCCGTCTCATTACAAATAACTTGTAACAAACATTAGTTTCTCACAATAAAATGAGTTATAGTAAAGACAATTACGTTATAATTATTTATAGTGTTAAAGCCAGGAAAATTCCCAACCTCAAAAATCGGATCAATGCATCATATGGTTACTGGTGTCTACTAATCGTGAAGAGAATAAAAACTGAACTAGCAATCCAACTAGACAAGTATACCTATCGAATTGTAGCTAGGGGACACAAGTGTCGTATTAAGATCCGGGAACTGTTGAGCAATCTTACTTACACAAAAACTATTATCTTATCGAAGGATTGTTTTACGGTTTAAGAGAAAGCTAATTACGATTAAGAAAAGAAATATTGCGCTAAAAAGAGAACTACTTGCAGTTAAATAGAGAGCTACTAAAAGAAATTATAACGAGGAGTTGAAACGATGAAATAGAAAAGCACTCGATCGAGAATCACCTCGACAAAAGTTTATTAAAATGCGATAATAAACCCTAACTTAATAGGTAAATGACCCTGACCGTGGAGGTTCCTAAAGCTTGAACACGCTTCTCTCAAAGTCATGCCCAACTGAGTATAGGAAGGTCCGACCGAACTCTAGTCCAAATCGGAGACCTAAAGCTCGCTTTATGCGGTGAACCCCACTATTGGATTTCACTCCAATCCGGGAGATTTAACGTCTTCCTCTCTCGAGGGGTGCGTGCAACTCTCTTTACTCTTGAGTGTTCACTTCAAACTGTGAGCCTCTCGGCTAGCTAAAAGTGAAAATAAATATGGAAATTATATATCGATGATATAACTCCAAACAAGAATTTTCAAGAGTAAATCGAAGGCATAAATCCTAAAAAGAAAAAATAAACTAAAAGCATCATAACTTAATCAACTCGATCTCAGATCATCAAGATCGAGTGCAAGGAGGATTAGTTAATCATGGAGAAGTGGAGGAAGAGAGATGGGTAGAAGAATATTAAGAAAACAATGACAAAGCGCACTTTATATTAATGCTAAAGATAGTTACAACTTCAAATTAAAGATTACAAGTGCATGAACATTAAAACCTAAGCTAGCATTAACACTAAGCTACTAAAGAAATTAAAAAAAACTATTACAAAAGGAGTACACTAAGCTAGGATTAAAAAGCTTAAAATGAGAGAGGGAGAGGAGAAGCATGAAAAACTCCAAGAAACAAAAGGGTAACACCTCCCCTCTCACCCAAAACTACTTGTTGGACATAAGGGGGAGGCCTGAATTTATAGACTTTTTTTGGGTCAGTCACGTCCCCTATCACGCCTGGGGAGGGCATGTTAGGGGGGCGTGTCAGGTACGGGTTTGACCTCGGGAGCTGAATTCTGATGGAAATGATGATTTCTTCTATACGTTAGTGGATACACCCTTGGACACGCCCGTGTAGGGGGGAGTGTAAGGCATGTCATGTCTCAATCATTGGTTAGAAATCTGTCAGTCGTTGAAAAAGGTAGAACACGCCGGGTGACATGCCCGTATAGGGGGCGTGTTAGTACTGTTGATGTGTAGCAATGGGAAATCTTTAAATGTGGCAGCAGGCTTCGAGATGAGGGTGACATGCCCAGAGACACGGCTAGGGATGGCGTGTCAGGGGGGCATGTCAAGTGTTTTTCTCAGGATTTGGGTTCTGGCAGCAATCTTCCTAGGGATCATGTTACACGCCCGATGACATGCCCAGGGAGAGCATGTCATGGGGGCGTGTTAGGGCATTTTGGCAAAAAACTAAGAAAATCGGCAAACAGAAGAGAAAACATTAGTGGCTATAAAATATACAAAAGGAGGTCAATATATAAGATTACAAGACATGAAATATGTATTAAAAACCTAAAAATACCCTAATAGTTTAGACTACAAAACGTACTATCAAATTCCCCCATGCTTAAGCTTTGTTTGTCCCCAAACAAAGATATAAAAACTAGCTAACATAAAAAAGTGACAAATCAAAAAGTTCTAATTATGCTAACAAAAGAACTATGCGAAATTCTAAGTAGGCAGAAGGTGAAACGTAAACCTAAAATAATTACTTAAACATGGTTTGACGATTTATAAACTTTACTAACAAAAATAAATCATTCAAAATTTTAACAAAATTCTTTAAATAAATTTAAGCAAATTAACAAAATGAAAAAACACATTGAGTTGTAACTAGATCCAAGAGACATATTATAACTATATCAATCAAATAACAAAAATCTAAATTTAAATCCATAACTTTACTAATCTACTTTTCTTCTTTACTTAGCTAAAAAATAAAATTCAAAAACATGAATCAAAAGGGCTTATTAGGACCAAAACGTTTGGTTTAGGATTATGATTAGGAGTGGAATTCAAAGATAAATAAGGAGGCTTTAAAAATCACATTAAACCAAAATAAAGAGTTTCAAAAATTTCATCATAAATAAAATGTTTTTCTTTCTTTTTTTTCCATTTTCTTTTCTTTCTGTTTTTTTTCTTTTCAAAACAAAGGTAATAAATAATTTTTCTTTTCATTTTGAAATTGACCAAACAAAAGTAAACACTTTCTTGAGCATACTTTTTCAAAAAGTTATCCAAATATATCACAAAACAACCCTATCATAATCAAAAAAATATTTTTTTATGAAACTCAAAAGGTTAGTGTGATTAGATAGGTTGGAAAATTTTAGCTTTGGTGAAAATGAAATGATAAGTTGAGCTATCAATTGAAATCGGAAAAAGACTCAAAAGCAGCTAACTAGGGATAAAAATTTTTAGGTTGGAAAGAAGGCTCTAATGAAAATAAAAATGGCCTAAATCATTTTCATGTTTTTAAATTTATTTAAAGCATATTCTTTGAAAGATTTAAAAAAGAAAATCCTAGATAATAAATGAAGACTAATTAAATTATCTTCAAAATAGAAATAATAAGCGACTTGGATCGTTTATATCTACTACGCTAATCAAAAGTTGTCATTACAAAAATTATCCAAAAACGGAAAGGAAAATAGTGGATGAAAGATTTTCGAGAAAGTAAAGAAAATAAAGAACAAAAACCATAATAAAAATGCGAGTTTTAGAAAAATGTTTCACATTAACATGCTACCGTGAATTAGAAACAGAGGATGGCTAACATTTTACTTGTGAAACTTAATTAAAGAGAATAATTAGAAAGATCATAATTATCTAAGTTGTTATAGGGAATATTGAGAAAAACAAAACAAAAACCAAGGGTACTATTGAAATACAAAAATTCGTTTAAATTATCAAAGTAAAAACAAATAGTATATATATATATTTTTTATTTTGAACTATTTTCTATTTTTTGGATTTTTAAGATATTCTATTTTTTTTTATTTTTTAAAGTTATTTATAGTAAAAAAAATATAGACAAGAGAAAGTGGAAATTCTCCCCGAAGCTTAAAATGGACATTGTCCTCAATGGAGTAAGGAGGGGAAGGAGAGAGAGAAATTAAAATAGAAATGAAATTATAGAATCGAAAAATAGGTACTTCCCCGGATTTATGCATCACGAATGTTGATTAATGCCGCTCCCCATGCTTGTGCTTTGGAATTTCTTAAAATTTCTTCATTGGACTTCGTGATGGATTCAATAGCATTGGAGCAGGAGATCGCAAAAGCTTTAGCTTGTCGGAGCTGTCTGGGGCAAAAAGTGTAAAATAAAGAAAACTGAAAAATAATTTGGGCTACCTCGCAAGAGCACCCTTTGTTTAAAACGTCGTTTGAGCTCGACGCAACAAAATAATATTGTCCAAAAGATTAGTGTCCAAAATAATAATTAAAGTTTTTAACAAAAATAAAATAATCTTTAGTTAGTTAAAGTTCGTGCAGAAGAAACTTAACATTGTTCGGACTGACATCATCATCACTAAAAAAAATAGAGTTTAAGACGCTGCCCATTTACTTTGAAATCGCCCTTATCAGGGTGTGAAATTAACAAAGTGTCATACGAAAAAACTTCTTTAACAAAAAATGTCCCAGACCTTCGTGACTTTAGTTTTCCAGGAAATAAACGTAAACGTGAATTATATAAAAGAACTTGGTCGTCCGGTTCGAAGGTTTTTGGGTGCCTTAAGTATTTATCGTGAAAACGTTTCGTCCGCTCTTTATAAAATTTGTTATTTTTGTATGTGTAAGAGCGCCACTCATGGAGTTCATTAAGTTGAAATTTTCGCAAATCGCCGACAGAGTGGGGATCGAAATTTAAAAACCTTAAGGCCCAAAAAGCACAGTGTTCTAATTCTAGGGGAAATTGCACGATTTTCTATAAACCAACCGATACAGTGTACATCCAATGGCGGTTTTGTACGTTGTCTAGTAGGCCCATAGAGCATCATCTAATTTGGTTTACCAGTCTTTTCTAGAAGTGGAAATAGTCTTTTCTAAAATGTGTCTTATCTCTCTGTTCACTACTTTGACTTGACCGTTAGTTTGGGGGTGGTAGGCAGTTGAGAGCTTATGTGTAACGCCATATTTTATAAGAGTTTAAGAAAACTACACGTTACATAAATGTGAACCCCTATCACTAATGATGGCTCGTGGAGTACCGAATCGAGAAAAAAAAAGTTTTAAGAAAGCAATTACGACTCGGGAGTCATTAGTAAGAAGAGCTTGGGCCTTAGCCCATCGTGAAACATAATCTACAACAACTAAGATGTACTTATTCCTAAAGCTAGAAGGAAGGGGGCCATCAAAATCAATTCCCCAGAGGTTGAAAACTTAGGACTCAAGGAAATAATTTTGCGACATTTTATTTTTATTGGAAATATTGCCCGACTGTTGGCAACTATCACACCTACTCACAAATGTTTGTGCGTCTTTAAAGTGGCTAGGACAGTAAAAACCTGCGTAAAGCACTTTGTGAGCGGTGCGAGCAGCTTGATAGTGCCCACAAGTTGGTCCTTCGGTCAAATGTTTTAAAATATCTAATCCTTCTTCAAAAGTGACACATCTCCTTATCACTTGGTCCGCATAGACTCGGAAAAGAGGCGGGTCCTCCCAAAAATAGTTTTTTAACTCAGAAAAGAATTTTTTCTTTTGCTGAGAGGAGAACTCTTTCGTGAGGACATGAGCCACTAAATAGTTGGCTATGTGTGCAAACCAAGGAGAGGGGGATGTGTTAGTTAAAAGCAGCTTCTCATCAGAGAAGAAATCATTAAATGATTTTTCATCTAATTTTTCTATATACGGATTTTCTAATCGTGAGAGATGGTCGGTGGCCAAATTCTCGGCTCCCCGCTTATCACGAATTTCTAAGTCAAACTCCTGGAGGATTAAGACCCAGTGAATCATGTGCGGCTTGACATCCATCTTAACAAGAAGATACTTGAGGGCTGAGTGGTTCGTAAAAATGATAATCTTGAAAAACATAATATATGGATGGAATTTATCAAAAGAGAAAACAACAGCTAGGAGATCCTTCTCGGTTGTTGTATAATTCTCTTATGCCGATGTAAGTGTTTTACTTGCATAATAGATGGGGTGGAAATTTTTAGATATTCGTTGTCCTAGTACGGCTCCCACCGCAAAACTACTCGCATCGCACATAATTTCAAACGGAAGGTCCCACACCGGAGCTATCATAATAGGGGTATTAATTAACATTTCTTTTATTAATTCAAAGGTAGATAGATAAAGGTCATCAAAAATAAATGGGGCGTCTTTTTCCAAAAGATGAGTAGGGGTTTGGTGAATTTGGAGAAGGATTTTATGAAGCGGCCGTAGAAGCCAGCGTGCCCTAGGAAACTTCTTATAGCTTTGACATTCATAGGCAGCAGAAGCTTCTAAATTACTTCTATTTTAGCGATATCTACTTCAATCCCTTGGGAAAAAATCTTATGTCCTAAAACTAACCCCTACTTCACCATAAAATGTAATTTCTCCCAATTTAGGGCGAGGTTAGTTTCTTCGCATCTTTCTAAGACTTTTTCTTGGTATTCTAAGCAACTATCAAAGACATCACCGAACACGGAGAAATCATCCATAAACACCTCCATAATGCTTTCTACGTACTTGTCGAAGATAGCGAACATACATCGTTGGAATGTAGCTGGCGCATTGCATAATCCAAACGACATTCTTCAGTAAGCAAAGGTGTCAATGGGACAAGTTAACGTAGTTTAATCCTGGTCCTTGGAAGAGATGGGGATTTGAAAATACCCCGAGAGGCCATCGAGAAAACGGTAAAATCTATGGTCGGATAGTCGGTCTAAGATTTTATTGATGAACAGCAAGGGAAATAGTCCTTGCAAGTGACGTCATATAACTTACAATACTCAATACACATTTGCCACCCCGTCACCATCCGTGTCATGATTAAGTCATTATTCTCGTTACTAAGTACAGTTATCCCTCCCTTTTTTGTCACTTCCTGAATAGGGCTAACCCACTTACTATCTGAAATAGGATATATAATTCATGCATCTAAGAATTTCATAACCTCACCTTTTACGACTTCTTTCATGTTCGGATTTATATGACGTTGAGGTTGGATGGAGTTACGTGATTTATCTTCCATTAAGATTTTGTGGGTACAGAAAGATGGGCTTATGCCCATGATATCAGATATCTACAAGGCGATGGCTCGACGATGTTTTCATAAAACTAGAAGGAGTTTTTCATTTTGTAATTCAGTTAGGTATGCCGAAACTATAACTGGCAGTTTAGAACTTTTTCCTAAGAAGGCATACATGAGATGTTTAGGAAGTTCTTCTAATTCTAGGGTAGGGGGTTCTTCATAAAATGTTTTGGAAGTTCTTTCTTTTTCAAAAATAATATCTTCGTAGATTTTTAACTTACACGTAAAATTGGAGGGGGTGAATCAATGGCCATGGCGGTTTCTTCTACACTTTCAGTAGGAAGAGTTGAGGAAGAATAAAAATCAAAAAATTCATCTTCAGAAATACTGTAGGAAGATTCATTACTTAAGGTATCTAAGAAGAAACAGGAGTCGTCATTCTCCAGGGTATTTTTCATCGAAGGGGTGATAGATAAGGTCACTTCATCGTCTCCTACTCATTGGAAGAGCTTGCTATTGCTTACGTCAATGATAGCTTGTGAGGTGGCAAGGATCGATCAGCCAAGGATCAGGGGAATCTCGATGTCTTCTTCGATGTCAAATATGACGAAATCCACCGGGAAGATGAATATGTCGACTTTGACTAGAACATCCTCCACTATTCCTAACGGGTACTTAACAGATCTATTGGCGAGCTTGATACTCATACGTGTGGGGTTGAGGCTACCAATTCCTAACTTCTTAAATAACGAAAAGGGAATTAGGTTGATACTTGCACCTCAATCGACCAATGCATGCTTGACAAAAAGATCACCAAAGACACACGGTATAGAAAAACTACCCAGATCACTGATTTTCTTTGGTAAACTGTTTGTCAAGACAGTAGAGCACTCGGCGTTTAACGTGACGTACGATAAGTTCTCTAACTTCTTATTAGTCAGGAGGTCCATAAGGTACTTGGTTTACTTCGGCATCTGGGTAATCGCTTCGTGGAAGGGTAGATTCATGTGGATTTGCTTAAACATTTCTAAGAAGTGGGTATACTGACCATCAAGACCTTGTTTGATAAGTTGGGAAGGGTATGGTGTAGTTGGATCATTTTTAAAAATGTGTTGTGGAGAGCGATCTTTTTCTAAATCATAGAGCGGAGTGATAACTTCTTTTTTAGCAGGTGGTGGAATATTCAAAACAGGGAAGAGCTTGCTTTGGGATCTTTGCTAACCATACCAGAAACTTGCTTCCCACTCCGAAGAGTTATATCTTTCGCTTGCTCTCTTGGGTTGGGCTTGGTATTGGCAGGAAGAGACCCGGTGGGTTGCTCAGATATAATTTTAGCTAGTTTTCCAACTTGATTTTCTAGATTTTTAGCGGATCCGGCTAGGCTTCTTATAGTCGCGTCATGAACATTCATATATTTTGAAAACATTTCCTCCAAGCTTGGAGGTTTTTGATAATTTTGAAGAGGTGGAGGTGGTGTAGAAAAATCATTTTGTGGTGGCGGGCGCATCCTGTTCGAAGGGTTACTCCACGAGAAATTTGGGTGGTTTCGTAAAGAGGGATTATAACTATTCGGAAAAGAAAAGCCCGATGCAGGTAAATTTGTAGCAAAAAAATTATTAAAAGCATTCCTAGGCATATTGCTAACATAATCTATTTGTTCAAGGGCAGCATTTGCAGATTCCCATACCTGAGGGATGGAGGTAGCAGACATCTCCGTTATCTTTTTGCTTAGTATTTCCACTTATAGGGAAAGCTGGGAGACATTATCTACTTCAAATATACCTACAGGTTTGTTTGGGAGAGGTATAGGCACATTCCACTGATATGTGTTCATGTCCCTGTCCTCGAAAAGCTCAAGAGCTGCTTCCGGGATTTTGTTGTTTAAAGTACCACCGAAAGTTGCGTCTATCATTTGCTTTGTATTTTTATTTAGCCTGTTATAAAACGTCTGCACTTGTAACCATATAGGTAGCGCGTGATGTGGGCATCGTCTTAAGAGTTCTTTAAATCTTTACCAAGTTAAATATAGAGATTCAGAATCTATTTGACAAAAGGCAGAAATATCGTTTCTAAGTTTCGCAATTATAGCTGGCGGAAAATACTTTGTCAGAAATTTTTCGATTAGTTGATCCCATGTGGTGATGCTCCCACTTGGCAGAGTCATATACCACTGTTTAGCTTTAGTTCTAAGAGAGAAGGGGAAAAGTCTTATCCTAATAGCATAATTTGTAACACCATTGATTTTAAAGGTGTCACAAATCTCAAAAAAGCTAGCGATGTGCGCATTCAAGTCTTCATCTTAAAGTCCATCATATTGCACATACTGCTGCACTATTTGACTTATGCTAGGCTTTAGTTCGAAGTTATTATTAGCTACAGTTGGGCGCACTTTGCTTGATTTTGTATCCTCTAGATTCGGCCTTGCATAATAGGATATAGGCCTTTGCAGGGATTCCTATACGTAGGGTTCTTCCATTCTTAGGGTAGAAAATGACTCGGAATCCTCAATCGGTATTTGCAGAGTAAATCCATGAAATCGTGATCTTCTCCTAAGAGTACACTCAATTTCGTGGTCCAAGTCCGAAATAACCGATGGATTTCCGCGGGTCATGCACTAGAAGAAGAGAAGAGAAAGGAAGAGACAAAAAAACTAGAAAAAAGAGTTAAAAATGTTTTTGAAATAGATTTTTTTTAAATGTTTTAACTCCCAAACATCCCAAGGGCTTCCCGATAAAGGGTTCGCAAGGTACTAGACAAGATACTGGCATTTAAGCTACATTTTCCTTTTCGAGAGAGTTAGGTGGTGTAGAAAGATTATTATGTAGGTTTCTATTAAGAGAATTAATATGTTTTTTTTAATTTTTAATTTTTTAAGAAAGAGGGTGAGAAAGAGAAATGATAAAAGTAATAGGTTCGTGATTTTGAATTATCAACAAAAGTTTATCCCCGGCAACGGCGCCAAAAACTTGGTGTCTACTAATCATGAAGAGAATAAAAACCGAACTAGCAATCCAACTAGGCAAGTATACACATCGAATTGTAGCTATTATACACAAGTGTCATATTAAGATCCGGGAACTGTTGAGTAATCTTACTCACACAAAAACTATTATCTTATCGAAGGATTGTTGTTACGGTTTAAGAGAAAGCTAATTGCGATTAAGAAAAGAAATATTGTGCTAAAAAGAGTACTACCAGCAGTTAAATAGAGAGCAACTAAAAGTGATTATAACGAGGAGTTGAAATGATGAAATAGAAAAGCACTCGATCGAGAATCACCATGGCAAAAGTTGATTAAAATGCAATAATAAACCCTAACTTAATAAGGTAAATGACCATGACCGTGGAGGTTCCTTAAGCTTGAACACGCTTCACTAGATGTCATGCCCAACTTAGTTTAGGAAGTTCTGACCTAACTCTCATCCAAATCGGAGACCTAAAGCCCACTTTACGCGGTGAACCCCCACTATTGGATTTCACTCCAATCCGGGAGATTTAACATCTGCCTCTCTCGAGTGATGCATGCAACTCTCTTTACTCTTTAGTGTTCACTTCAAACTACGAGCCTCTCGGCTAGCTAAGAGTGAAAACAAGTATGGAAATTATATATCGATGATATAACTCCAAACAAGAATTTTCAAGAGTAAATGAACGGCCTAAACCCTAAAAAAGAAAAAGTAAACTTAAAACTTCATAACTTAATCAACTCATACCTCGGATCATCAAGATCGAGTATAAGGAGGATTAGTTAATCATGGAGAAGTGGAGGAAGAGAGACGTGTAGAAGAACATTAAGAAAACAAAGACAAGGTGCACTTTATATTAATGCTAAAGAGAGTTACAACTTGAAATTAAAGATTACAAGTGCATGAAAATTAAAAACCTAACATAACATTAACACTAAGCTACTAAAGAAATTACAAAAACTATTACAAAAGGAGTAGACTAAGCTAGGATTAAAAAGCTTAAAATGAGAAAGAGGGAGAGGAGAAGCACAAAAAACTCCAAGAAACAAAAGGGCAGGACCTCCCCTCCAACCCAAAACTACTTGCTTGACATAAGGGGATGCATGAATTTATAGAATTTTTTCGGGTCGGCCATGCCCGGGGAGGGCATGTCAGGGGGGCATATTAGGTACGGGTTTGACCTCAGGAGCTGAATTCTGACAGAAATGATGATTTCTTCTGTACGTCGGTGGGCATGCCCTAGGACATGCCTGTATAGGGGGGCATGTAAGGCAAATCATGTCTCAATCATTGGTTGGAAATCCGTCAGTCATTGAAAAAGGTAGAACACGCCTGGTGACACGCTCATGTAGGGGGCGCGTGTCAGTACAAATGATGTGCAACAACAAGGAAATCTTTAAATGCGGCAGCAGGCTTCGGGATTATGGTGACACGCCTAGAGACATGCCCAGGGAGGGCGTGTCAGGTGTTTTCCTCAGGATTTGGATTCTGGCAATAATCTTCATCGGGATCAGGTTACACGCCGGGTGACACGCCCAAGGAGGGCATGTCAGGGGGGCGTGTATGGGCATTTTGGCCGAAAGCTGAGAAAATCTACAAAAAGAAGAGAACACATTAGTGGCAATAAAATACACAAAAGGAGGTCAATATATAAACTTTAAAGACCTGATTTGTGTATTAAAAACCTAAAAATACCCTAATAGTTTAGACTACAAAACGTACTATCAGTTACAGATTCCGCAGCAAGGCTAAACGGCTAAGGAGACTAGGACAAAGAAGGAAGTCAACAAACAGGACCCCGGATGCTGCGGCAGGAAGGTCCCACCACGTACCCGGATGCTTAGAAGAAGCAACCCCTCCACAACCAAAATTAGTCGAGCAAGGTATGAGGGAGACTAGCTGGTAACTAATTTGCGAGGTCGCGACCTGGTCTCTATAGAAAAGGAATCGAAAGGCTCAGTTGGTATCCAAGAAGAATAGCTCGCGAGATCCTTACCGAGATTTTTCATCTCTCTCCTATACCCCTGGGGTCCTACTTATAGGGAAATCTTGGGGGAGGGGGTGGAACTTATTTATAGCCCACCCCCTGGCGACTAGGCAACTTCTTATGGGAGCTCCCACTGCTGGGCGAGTATCGTGCCAAGTCGCCTACCTGGCGAGTATACGAGGGGAGCTTGTCATACTCTCCTCGGCCTTGTATAGGCTGGCGCATTGACTATGACCTCTATCTTTACTTCTGACTTTGACTTTTGCTGACCTGGCTCTAGAAGGGTCTACACTCGATGAATACGGGTTGTTCACAATCCCTGCTCTTTTCGAGCAACATAGGAACTCGGAAAGAATCATCCGACAATTATTTGGCAAGGTGCTTGGGTGAGTATTTGAGTTGCTCAAAACTGGAGAATTCCCGCCGAACTCTATAAATAGGGTGGCTGGTCTTCGAGGTACGCCTTCTGGAGCTCACGCACTATATCGAAAACTGGCGAGGAAGTTCTCAAACAGAGCCTCGATGCGCTGTCAAGCTTCCTCCAACCCTCCAAGAATAAGAGGCCGCGTGAAGGTGAAGTCTCCACTGACTTGCCTCCGAGCAATAAGAAGAAGATGAAGAAGTCGAATAAGTCGCTCGCCCCCAAAGTCAACAACCCGCCTCCATTGCCTAAGGAGGTCTCTGCGAAGACCAAGGATCCTGCATTCCCCATAAATACCTAGCAGCTCCTTAATGAGCTTGGGCTGGACGATATTCCCGACATATCCGTCCACGAAACCAACCTTCTCAGCTCGTCGATCATCCCCCCTGCCGCTGAAGTCACTGATACTCCAACACAGAAGCAGGTCAACCAAGCTTGCTCGCAAGGTCACCATCTTGCCGATATTATCAAATGTATTATCGGTTACTGAAGCTTTGCTGACTCGATTTTCACTAATGCGGATCCTTCGCCAGACGACGATGTCATGGTGCTCGACGCTACTCCTCTACGAACAGTTTCGCTAATCTCTCTCAAATTCGGGAAGCAAGTTCGAATCACGCACACAGTTCGGATCAACGTTGGCCATAAGAAGGTGACTAAAGCACCGACCTTCTCGACGGAGAAGGTTCCTTCAGCGAGCAAGGATCTCCCTGCGAGAAATAATCCCGCGCCGGCCAAGACTCCTCAACCTAGGATGGGGAAAGCTCTTACTATCCCTATTATTGCCCAACAGCTGCCGGCGACGAGCATCCCCATGTCACCTAAGCCTCCTCCTTCGGTTTCCAAACCGCAGCCAGAGGCGAGTATCCCAGCGCTGCTTCCACCTACGTCTGCTCCTTTAACCTCGTGATAGCTTGCGAGCACTCTGCCTCTGCCACCTCCCCTGGTGAGCTTGCTAACACCATTGTCGGGAACGACGCTGCCACCACCTTCTCCGCTGGACAGCTCGGCCCGAAGTCCGGATAGGCAGCGGTCTAACAAATTCCTGCCGAGGAACGGTGATCATGACCATGGTGTTCGCGGGCAGGGGAGGCCAGCCGAACATGCGGGAGGCACTTCTTCTGGCCAGCAAGAATCTTTAGGTCATGGACATTCTCCACGGCGATCTCGATCGACTCGACATGGTAACCCGTACTACCGTTGTGCTGACTTGATTACTGATGCTGACTTCTGACTTTGCGACGTTCCATCTGATTTGATAGATCTCCATGTGACTCTTGGAGCAGCCTTCCTCGATGCCATCGGGCTATCTGGGAGCACATATCGTCATGCTACTACTCGTGCCTACCTGTAGTTGGAGACCAAGTTTGACCAACTCACCATTTGTGAGCCTCGTTGCCAGATTTCGGCTTTAGAGGTGAGGATGGCGAGAATGGAAGAACTTCGGGCCAGCCTGGAGAACTACAAGGCCCGCTTCCACAATATCAATGAGATCGATTGACGGATGGTGATGAATGACCACCGTATTCAGGTTGCTCATGACGAGTTGGCGGGTATGCGCGCAAGTATTGGCTCTACTGGTCGGCTGGTGAGGAAGGAGGAATAACTGGGACTCGACGACGATGCGATATTGGTGGCGACCGTCCATTACCGGCGGGCTTGTGAGATGGTGTAACGCCCCGAAACTCAAAAGGGTGACGGGTGGCGTTTTAAGCTAAATCCCGGTTTTGGTAGAGGTGACACGGCCTAGGACACGGGCGTGTCCCAGGGCGTGTCGTGCTCGGGTTCGGCGTTGGTCGCGTGGTCTATGATTTTGGAGTCAACGATCGTCAGGGGGGGGGGGTGAACACGACCTGAGACACGGGCATATCCCAGGGCGTGTCAGTCACTCAGAGCCTTGTACTCAATGATCGTTGAGTGAGGGACGCACGGCCTGAGCCTAATCGTGTTCGGGTCCGACACGGGCCTGTGATATTCGACACGGGCGTGTCGAATACCCGTGTCCTCCTCAGGTTGGTGGCAGTTTGTGTTAAGGCAGTTACACGGACTGGGACACGGGTGTGTCCCAGGGCGTGTCTAGCACACGACATGTGACACGGGTGTGACACATGGCCGTGTTGTGCTCGGGTTGTTTTGGGCCTTTGTCATTGAGGGAACACGCCCAGCGACACATGCGTGTACTGGCTGACACGGGCATGTCAAGCCAGACACGGGCGTGTCGAGTGCCCGTGTTATTTTTGGGACGCGTCGGTTTCGATGGTGAATGGGTGACACGGCCCTGAACACGGGCGTGTCGGAACCCATGTTCGGCCCAGGTTTTGGAAATTCGGGCTGAATCACAGCCGTTCGTTTCCTTATTTTTGGATTTGATGGTTCAGGCTCTTTCCCCTTAGGGTTAAGGCTGGTTCAGGGGGTGTAACTTACTCATTTTCTTGGATTCAATCTCTTCCTAAGTTTTAGAGAGAGGAGAGAGCAAGGAGGAAGAAGGAAGGCTAGATCCGATCACCGGCGGAGTTTCAGAGCTCCAAATCGCAAGCCGACTTCGGATCTGCGGAGGTAAGGAGATTGCGGTTCTTTTCTTCCGCATATTTTTCCATGGCGCCAAGGAAAAATGCAAGGGTAACGATTCTCATCCTAGGATATGTGAAGTCCTCTTTTCCTATTCATAGGAAGCCCTCTCTCGCGAGTATGCGATGAGTTTGTGGCGTTCCTTGGGGAAGATATGTGAAGTCCCCCTTGTGTAGAGTTCGTATTCATGAACGAACATAGGCATAATGTGTGTAGCCTACCCATACAAATATGTCTGTATCAGTGATGTTGCATTGCATATATGGCCGGAGAAGACTCCGTGCGAATGTTTGTTTTTCGGGGTTTCTACGGTGTAGATTACAGCAGGGAGCCTTAGGGACTAACTCCAAGGTGCACCCGGAAAACTAGGCAGATGCGTGATTCTTCCAACATGGTGGTCGGGGAGCTAACTTTAACATAACTGGGTTATGTGAACTGTGTTATTGAAACGGGACTCGGGGAGTCTTGACCCGCGCATATGGCTTAAATTGACGTTGTAGTGTGTGCAACAGGTTAGGGGGAACTATACCTGTTCGATGTCATTCGGTGGGAAGTTGGAATAGATGAGTGTCTCTGGTGGTCTATGGCTTAAATTGACGTGACCCGTGCCAAGAAGACAAAATGCTCACAAGGTTGGCGGTCCAAGGGACGGTGGTGAGACGGAAACGTCTATGGCTTAAATTTACGTGACGTTAGCCAGTTCACCGTGAATGTGCCCTGAGTGCATGGGGTGTGTTGCCGTGAGTGCCTACACCTATGATGAAGTGTGTTTACACTATACTGCTTGATTATGCTAACAAAATGCAGGGTTGTTTGCCACCGTGTGGTGGATTGTTGCCTGTAAGTGCTGCGGAGCCGAGCGGTAAATAGCGGGCTAAAGCCCAAGGGTCTGAGCTGGCCCTCGAAGGCCTTATTTTCAATTCTTTCTTATATTCTCATGTATGACCGGCCTGCTTGCCGAGGTTTGGAAGACACTTTTATTTGATCAAACTATTGTAAGGCCATAAGGCCAGTACTTGTGTATTTTACGTTCCTATTGTTCTGAGTAGTGGACATTCATGCTTTTCTGGGTTCTTTATTCTTTGCAACTTAATAAACTGCTTCGGCTAGATGCTCTGTGTAGGACGTTGTGTTTGGTTGATTGGTTTCAATGAGAAACCCACCGGCTTGTCCGTGGTATATGGCGTTGGGCCCCGGCTGGACCAACTGCTATATGCTATGTGACGGATAGGGGTATTACAATTTGGTATCAGACTATCGGTTTCGGTCAGGCTTAAATGAATTCGTAGGCGAATTACATTTAAGGGGTGGTGAGCACACGTGTGTGCGTCATCGTTATAACATGAAAAGAACCCATGAATGTCCACTTAGGAATGAAAATACACATGTTTGGGGAACCTGCTTTTTCCTATAATTGCTTTTTGCAAAATTGTGTGGTCACTTATCGGTGTTTTGCACGATTATAGGTGACCAGGAGTGGTGTTGGGCTGTCAGAACGGCCAGCTTCTTAGGCGAGCAGCGCACCAAACGATGCGCCTACAACACCCCCTTCAGCCGAGACCATTCGATTGGTAGCGGAGGCTGTATTTGTGATGATCAACGCGCATCCTGTAAGGCTAGTGCAGTAGCCCGCTCCTACTGTGGAGCAAGTACTGTTCCAAGCGGCAAAGCCAAGGAGGGTGGAACAGGTGGTCGTGGAGCCGGTGTTGCCAAGAAGATCAACAAAAAAGCAACTGAAGCACGTGATAGGCTTCAATCCTCCTGTGTTCTCAGGGACGAGAACCCCAACTCAAGCGGAGGATTGGCTCTCTAGAGTTAATAGAGTGCTGACAGCGACTGAGACTGAGGAGTGGCAGAAGACCACTATTACGACGTTCTTGCTGGACGGCGACGCAAGGCTATGGTGGGAAGGCTTGGAGCTACACCATTTGATGGGCAGGCAGTTGGCTGATGTTTCAATGGAGGAGTTTTCAAGGTTGTTCTTGGCTCGATACCTCCCCTCAGCCCAGAGGATTGCTTTGGAGAATGACTTCCAGAAGTTGGTTCAAGGAGACAGTACCGTAGACGAGTATCTCCATGAGTTTTCTCGTTTAGGCCGGTACGCAAGCGCTACCTTTGCTGATGAGGAGCGCAAGACGAACCGAATCTATGAAGGTTTGAGAGATGACCTAAGATTGTTACTTTTGAGGCCTATGGAGCAGGGCTTCATGACCTTGGTCAATTCGGCCCGGTCCTTGGAAAAGTATATGAAGAATGTTCAGGCGAAGAAGGACTCCAGTGGCAGGAAATCGGAGTTTAAAGTGTCGACTACTTCGAAGTCTGGATATTTTAGATTCCACAAGAATGGCAGGATTTCGGGTCTAGCCCCTTCTACCGGTGCCTCAGGGGCAACTAACCTAACCCCGAGCGCTTGTTTCTCTTATGGAAAGACGGGGAATTTTGACCGTGATTGTTGGAGCGGACGCCCGAAGTTCGAGAGAAAGCAAGGAACATCTTATGAAGAAAAGGGCAAGATGGTGGAGTCAACCGCAACACACTATGTTCCGACTCAACCAAGAGTTTATAATCTAGGCCAGAAAGAGGCCATTAAATAGGCAGACGTGGTGACAGGTATGATTTAATTTATAGCAAGTTAGCTTTAAATACTGTTACCTAGTACTTGTTAGCTTAATACTGTTTGTATAGGCTTTGTTTTGATTGGCGACAGTCCGGCACGAGCACTATTCGATACGGGAGCTTCGCACTCCTTTTTTTCCGAAGATTTCATAACGCGCATCGGATTCCCCTCTTCGATGGCAAAAGATAAATTGGATGTGCTGCTGCCGAATGGGTGTTCAATGCACGTGGACAGAGTATGTACCGTAAAGGTTCATATTGGAAGTCAAGAGTTCAACTTGCTAGCACCGCTGCTGCCGCTAGCAGAGTTTGACGTCATCTTCGGTATTGATTGGCTTTCGGAGCATAAGTCTTTTATAGATTGCAACCACAAAGAGGTCAAGCTGGGTATTGGGCAGTAGATAATGTTTATGGGACTGAAGGGGTCGAGCAAGACGCTGATGTCTGCTCTTCAGGTGGTCAAGGAAGTTCATGCTGGTACAGAGCTGTTCTTCATGTTAGTGGAGGATGTAAAGCCTAAGCTCACTTTGGGTAGTATCCCAGTGGTTTGTGAGTACCCCGAGGTGTTCCCGGACAATCTTCTCGGAGCCCCATTGCAGCAGGAGATCGACATCACGATCGAGCTCGTGCCAGGTTCCAAACCTGTGTCACGTTCTCCTTATAGGTTGGCGCCTAAGGAGATGGCGGAGTTAAAGGTTCAACTAGAAGAGTTGATGGAGCAAGGGTATGTGCGTCCAAGCTCTTCGCCTTGGAGCACACCGGCCCTCTTTTTTAAGAAGAAGGACGGGAGCTTGCGGCTGTGTATCGACTACAGGGAGTTGAACAAGCTAACGAAAAAGAATAAATACCCGATCCCAAGGATTGATGATCTTTTCGATCAGTTAGTTAGATCGTCGGTATATTCGAAGTTGGATCTGAAGTCTAGGTATTATCAGCTGAGTATAAGGGAGTGTGATATCCCGAAGACGGCATTCAGCACAAGGTATGGGCATTTCGAGTTCACGGTCATGCCGTTTGGACTGACGAATGCGCAATCGGTGTTTATAGATTTGATGAACAGGATGTTTAGAGAATACCTAGACCAATTTGTGATCGTCATCATTGACGACATATTGATGTACTCGCAGATCGAAGAAGATCACTTCAAGCATTTGCATCTGGTGTTGGAGACGCTTAGGAGGAATGAACATTACACAAAATTATCAAAATGCAAGTTCTGGTTATCCTCAGTAGCATTCCTTGGTCATATTGTCAGCGGTGAAGGGTTAGCGGAAGATCCAGTGAAGATTGTTGCGATAAAGGAGTGGTCTGTGTTGTCTTTGGTAGCGGAAGTCCGCAGTTTTCTGGGGCTTGTTGGCTATTATAGGCGCTTCATAAAGAAATTCTCGTGGATAGCTTTACCTCTCACGTAGTTGACAAGGAAGGATAAGAAGTTCTTGTGGATGCAGGAGTGCGCGCAAGCGTTTGAAGAGTTGAAGATTCGGATGACCACAATGCCAGTGCTAAGTTCGTCGCGTGGAACCGAAGGTTTCGAGATTTATAGTGATTCCTCGGGCAGTGGTTTGGGTTGCATGCTACTGTAGTATGGGAGTGTTATTGCGTATGGATCGCGTCAGCTGAAAGTACACAGAAGGAATTATCCGGTCCACGACTTAGAGTTGGCGGCCGTGATATTTACACTTAAGCTATGGAGGAACTATTTATATGGTGTAAAAGTCGAAATATATACCAACCATAAGAGCTTGAAGTACCTATTGGATCAAAAGGATCTTAACATGAGGCAGCAGAGATGGATGGATTTCCTGGGAGACTATACGTTCAAGATTCATTTTGTACCCGGAAGGGCAATGCAGTTGCGGATGCGTTGAGTCGTAGGGGTCCCGCCCAAGCTAACTAGTTCTCGGTTCATGATGAGAGGTTAATTCAGGAGCTGGAGGCATTAGAGATCTGTTTTGTTGACAAGCAGACTAGCGCCAAAGCATTGTTGAACTGGACGGAAGTTCAGTATGACCTGGCTGATCGGATTCGGCAGGCTATGGTGTTGGATGACGACATGAAGGTGCTCATGGATTCAGCATTGGATGGGTAAAATTCCCAGTTTTCAGTTGAAGATGGACTTCTAAGGAAGGACAATTGTTTATGCGTCCCAAACGCGGGAAATCTACGGGCGAAGGTTATGTACGAGGCTCATCATACAAAGTACTCAATCCACCCAGGGAGCACGAAGATGTACCGGGACCTGAAGAAGTTGTTTTGGTGGCCAGGACTCAAGAAGGATGTGGCACTGTTCGTGGCTAAATGTAAGACTTGCGCCTTAGTAAAGGCATAGTGCCAAAAGCCAGGAGGATTCTTTAAATCCTTGCCAATTCCGGAATGGAAGTTCGACGACATATCAATGGACTTTGTGCATGGCATGCCAAGGTCGCAGAAGGGAAACGACGCCTTCTGGGTGATCGTAGATCGGTTAATAAAGGTTCGCACTTCGTTCCGCATAGGAAGGATGATCCGGTGGAGAAACTGGTGAAGCTGTATGTGGATAATATAGTTAGACTTCACAGTGTGCCCCGCAGCATCATAAGTGATCGAGATGGACGTTTTACGTCCAATGATTGGAGATTGGTGCAACAGATGCTGGGGACTAGATTGAAGTTCAGCACGACCTTCCATCCGTAGACGGATGGGCAGACCGAGAGGGTCAACAGATCTATGGAGGACATGCTTCGCTTGTGCGTTCTAGATTTCGGTAAGCATTGGGAAGAACACCTGTATCTGGTGGAATTTGCGTACAACAATAACTACCAAGCAAGTATACAGATGGCGCCTTTCGAGGCCCTATATGGTAGGAAGTGTCGCATGCTGTTGTCGTGGCTAGAGATGGGTGAGGCAAGGTTGTACAAGAAGCAGGAGGTGGAGAGTGCTACTTCCTTGGTGTGGATCATTCGAGAGCGTTTGCTGATCGCTCAGGATAGACAAGCTAAGTACTACAATGCCAAGCATCAGAACGTGGAGTTCGCGGTCGGCGATTGGGTGTACTTTAAGATAAAGCCGTTCAAGGGTGTGTCACGGGTACGACGCTTGAAGAAGCTGAGCCCAAGATACCTTGGTCCGTTTGAGATTTTGGAGCGGATCGGCGAAGCGGCTTATCGTCTGAGGCTATCAGTGAAGTTGAGTGGTCTACATGATGTATTCCACATTTCAGGGTTGTGGAAGGCGGTGAAAGATCCTTCGCAGGTGATCGTAGTTGATCAACTGTCAGTGGACGAAGGGTTGACGACTAAGGTCAAGCCCGTTCGAATTGAATACTTTGAGGTTAAGCGACTCCGTAACAAGGAGATCAGGATGGTAAAGGTTCATTGGGACAATTGCGGTTGTGAGGAGCTCTTTTGGGAACGGGAGTAGACCATGCTGGAGGAGTACCCAGAGTTATTTCGCGCAGGTAACACTCTTGGTTTTGTTTATCTTTCCTTTGGTAATTTCGTGGACGAAATTATTTTAAGAGGGAGAGAGTTTTAACGCCCTGAAACTCAAAAGGGTGACGGGTGGCGTTTTGAGCTAAATCTGGGTTTTGGTAGAGGTGACACGGCCTGGGACACGGGCGTGTCCCAGGGCGTGTCGTGCTCGGGTTCAGTTTGGTCGCATGGTTGGCGATTTTTGAGTCATCGATCGTCGGGGGGGCTGAACACGGCCTTGGACACGGGCGTGTCCCAGGGCGTGTCAGTCACTCAGAGCCTTGCACTCAATGATCGTTGAGTGAGGGACGCACGGCCTGAGCCCAGGCGTGTTCGGGTTCGACACGGGCTTGTGATTTCTGACACGGGCGTGTCGAATACCCGTGTCCTCCTCAGGTTGGTAGCGGTTTGTGTTAAGGCAGTTACACAGCCTGGGACACGGGCGTGTCCCAGGGCATGTCTAGCACACGGCATGTGACACGGGCATGTCACATGGAAGTGTTGTGCTCGGCTTTTTTTGGGCCTGTATCGTTGAGGGAACATGCCCAGCAACATGGGCGTGTACTAGCTGACACGGGCATGTCAAGCCTGACACGGGCGTGTCGAGTGCCTGTGTTATTTTCAGGACGCGTCGGTTTCGACGGAAAATGGGTGATACGGCCCTGAACACAGGCGTGTCAGAACCCGTGTTTGGCCCAGATTTTGGAAATTCGGGCTGAATCACAGCCGTTCGTTTCCTTGTTTTTGGATCTGATGGTTCAGGCTCATTCCCCTTAGGGTTAAGGCCGGTTCAGGGATGTAACTTCCTCATTTGCTTGGATTCAATCTCTTTCGAAGTTCTAGAGAGAGGAGAGAGCAAGGAGGAAGAAGGAAGGCTAGATCCAATCACCGGCAGAGTTTCGGAGCTCCAAATCGCAAGCCGACTTCGGATCTGCGGAGGCAAGGAGATTATTGTGCTTTTCATTTGCATAGATTTCCATGGCACCAATAAAAAATGCAAGGGTAACGATTCTCATCCTAGGACATGTGAAGTCCTCTTTTCCTTTGCATAGGAAGTCCTCTCTCGCTAGTATGCGGTGAGTTTGTGGCGTTCCTTGGGGTAGATATGTGAAGTCCCGCTTTTGTAGATTCCGTATTCGTGAACGGACATAGGCATGATGTGTGAAGCCTACCTGGACAAGTCTGTCTGGATCGATGATGTTTCATTGCATATATGGCCGGAGAAGACTCCGTTTGAATGTTTGTTTTTCTGGTTTTCTACGAGGTAGATTGCAGCAGGGAGCCTTGGGGACTAACACAAAGGTGCACCCGAAAAATTGGGTAGATGCGTGATTCTTCCAACATGGTGGTTGGGAAGCCAACTTGAATATAACTGGGTTATGTAAACTGTGTTATAGAAACGGGACTCGGGGAGTCTTGACCCGCGCATATGGCTTAAATTGACGTTGCGGTGTGAGCAACGGGTCAGGAGGAACCGTACCTGTTCTATGTTGTTCGGTGGGACCATTGGCATAGATGAGTGTCTCCGGCGATCTATGGCTTAAATTGACGTGACCTGTGCCAGGAAGACAAAATGCTCACAAGGTTGGTCGTCCAAGGAACAGTGGTGAGACGGAAACGTCTATGGATTAAATTGACGCGACGTTGGCCGATTCACCGTGAATGTACCCTGAGTGCACGGGGTGTGTGGCCGTGCGTGCCTGCACTTGTGATGAAGTGTTTTACACTATACTGCTTGATTATGCTAACAAAATGCAGGGAAAAGAGCATCGCCGCCCCGAGATGGGGGCGGGGTCGTTATAATTTGGTCAGCATAGCTGATCGTTGCTTTTGTTTGCCACCGTGCAGTGGATTATTGCCTGCTGGTGCTGCGGAGCCGAGGGGTAAATAGGGGACTAAAGCCCAAATTGCTGAGTCGGCCCTCGAAGGCCTTATTTTGAGTGCTTTCTTATATTATCATGTATGACCGGCCTGCGTGCCGAGGTTTGGAAGATACTTTTATTTGATCAAACTATTGTAAGGCCATAAGGCCAGTACTCGTGTATTGTACGTTCCTATTGTTCTGAGTAGTGGACATTCATGCTTTGCTGGGTTCTTTATTCTTTGCAACTTAATAAACTGCTTCTGCAAGATGCTCTGTGTAGGACGTTGTGTTTGGTTGATTGGTTTCAATGAGTAACCCACCGGCCTGTCCGTGGTATATGGCGTCGGGCTCTGGCCGGACCTACTGCTATATGCTATGTGACGGATAGGCGTGTTACAGATGGGCTGGGCTGTGCGACATCCTCATCCTCCGGAGCGGCCTCCTAGGACTTAGTTTTTCTTTTTCCTACTTTCTATCAGCTTAACTCGCTTCTGGCAACTGTAATGAACAATATTCTTTTTTGTAATATGCGAGTTTTAATCTTGCGTGATTTTGTTGATGGTTGCTCTTTTTTCTATATGCTTGTCTTCTTTCTTCGACTTCCCGTGTATGTCATGCAGGTCCCGACGAGATCCTGGAAAGCATTATGCGAGATAGGCCAAGTAGTTAGGGTTGACCTTTTGGCTAGAACGTGACTTTGGTAGATACTCGTGCGAGGTTAATATACCCTCCCCCCCCCTTTCCTTAGACAATAAATAGAGGGGGTATGTAAGTCATAAGTATGCTGCTACAATTTATTAACTCATACTCGCGAGTAATTCCTCATGTTCGCCACCTTCATTTTCTCTCTACTAGCTTCTCCTTTCTCGCAGATCCAACTCGCAAAAAGATGGTCAGAGACGATGCTAGCGCTCGCTGACAAGCCCACGCCGCGAATTTTACTGATGCCGCCTTCAAGAGATTTATAACTTCAGAGCGAGATCTAGAGGAGTTTTGTCAGTGTCATATCGTCGAGGGCTAGTCGACATGACTCCTCGCACGGTCTGAGCGACTAAATACTTACATCGAAGGCGGATTGGTACTTTCTCTCCGTTACTTCAAGGCTGACCCGCGACTTCCGCTATGGCCTGAATATTGCCAGATCCTGCGATACTTTGGTATCGTGCCCGCTCAGATCAACCCTAATGGTGTGGCAATCATCATGGGATTCCCGTGCTTCTTGTAAGAAGGGAGGATCATCTTTGATCTCTCCATCTTCAGGAAGTTGTTCGCCTTTGCCGCGACCTCGGAAGGCATCATCTTATTTAGCATTCATGTCTGTACGCTGGTTGGGATAGCGAACAATGTCCACCAGTGGAGCGAGTATCTCGTTGTCGTCACCGGCAATTTCGATGGTGTGCTTGGAAGGCCGCATCAACCTACCGACATCGCCTTCCTATCGCCGATCTTGGAGGGAGCATGCGAGAAGCTAGTCGAGGCTTTCCGCCTGCGACGATTCGACGTTATCTATTGGAGAATCAACGTCAATGTTCTTGAAAAGATTTTCCCCTGCGAAGGTAAACGGTCTTTGGAGTTTTGATCATACTCGCCTACTTACCTCTGTTCGCCGTTAAAAGTCGCGCTAATTTTCTTTCTGTGCTCGCAGTGCCGTTCGAGCTCCCTACAAAGCCGCTTTCTACAGCCAAGGAAGTCGCTTCTTCAAATCCAAAACCCTCCAACCAGCCGCCGGTAGTTGGGGAGAACAAGAAGATCGCCAAAGGAAAGGAGAAGGACAAGTTGCTGGACCACGCGAGTAAGCGAGCAAAAGTATCTCGCCAACTATTCGATGACCTGGAATCTCCGGCCGATGTCGGGGTACCTTACCTCCACCCAAACATCAACCTTAAGCGAGAAGGTAAGGATGCCTTCGGCTGCCCGTTGTTGTCCTGGTCAGCGAACGAGCATCAGGTGTCACTGAGAACCAACCTCCCCTCCTGTTCGTAGGATTGGGAGGATAGGGGGGAGGGCTTCGATGTCCTACACACGATCTATGGGCGAGGCGATGCTGAGTCGATGATGGAGATCTGCCCGGAAGAACTCGCCCAACTGTCCTCATGCTCCATTCTACGAGCTGCCGAGTTGGGATATTTCTCGGCGAGGAAACTCCTGGAGACACACGAGGCGTTGAAGGTTGTCTCAAAAAAGGCGATTGACCTCAGAATGCAGTCAGCTCGCTGGAAGGAGTATGAGGTAAGTCGCCCTCTCGCGCGACATAGTCGACTTTGTTTTGGGTCATTGACTGATGGTCTACTAATACTTGTAGGCTTCCGAGGTCAAAATGACGAAAAGAATTTCTATGCTCGAGCAGCAGCTCGTGGGATCCAAAGCCGAGTTAGAAGCTTCCAAAATCCAGGTCACCGAACTTGAAACTCGGCGATTCACTCCTGGAGATCTCCTCAGCCCTTCGAATTCTCAGCCGATGATGTCGCCGTAGGACGTGATCGACCAAGGGATGGTCAAGAAGGTCCGCCCTCATGGGGATGAGATGTCGGCCATCCGCCGGAGAATAGAGCGAGCGCTAGGGCACATCATCCTTGCTAGGTTGAGGATCGACAGCCACCTTTATGAGGATGCTAAAAAGATGATCGTCGAGTATCTGATTCTAGAGTTGCTTGCCGAGGAATCTAACTCGCCTTTCTGTGTCCTCTCCTCGGCATCGGGCTCTAGTAGTAGCAGTAGTAGTAGTAGTAGCAGCGGCGAAAGCAACGATGAGGGAAGTGGCGAGGAGGGCGAGGATGATGGCGAGGAAGATGTCGATGTTAGTGACAATAAATATCAGCACGATACTGGTGACGATAACTCCTAGTCGCTCGCTGATTTTCTTTATGCTCGCATAAAGGTAATGTTAAATACTTAGAAATTTTTGTAACTTGTAAACATTTTAACGTATAGTACAAGTTTTTGTTAATGACTCCCTTTCTCTTCATCTTTACTCGCATACTCGCTTGCTGATGGCGCTCACTGGGCTCATAGGCTCGGAGAGGTCGCTGTTGAGACTGAGCGGTCTGTCGAGTTGAGACCGGGCTATCTGGCAGTCTGATGGTCTGGCAGCTTGTCCCAGCAGTTTGGTAGTTGGGTTGGAGACCAGGCAGTCTGAGTGGTCTGATGTCTGGCAGTTTGAGTGGTCTGGCAGTTTGTCTATGGCGGCTTGGGTATATTGGCTGCCTGTCTTCCACATTGTAGTGGTCGTGCGGTTAGTCTAACCGCGCGGCTTGTACAGCTTATGCGGCTTGTATAGTCTCATGTTCTTGTAATTATAAGTCTCATATTGCTTATTTGTAATCTCTCTTCTCTCCTCCATTCTATAAAAGGGAGGTCAAACCTTTATTATAGATATCTTTTTGGATAATAAAAGTTTTGTTACTTTAATTTTTCGGTCTCTTGTTTTTCTGTTCGCATATGGTATCAGAGGACTCGATCTTTTCCTCCTGATTTTTGAGCTCTCTCTTTCCGTTTGACCTGTCCGCACTGCTTGTTCCTCTTCTCGCGACCTGTTCTTGCGACCTGTTTCCTCTCTTGTCGCGCCCTGTTCGCGCGGTTTCTTTCTCCCCCTATGTGGGGGACCTCTCCTGTAACACCCCGAAACTCAAAAGAGGGACGGGTGATGTTTTAAGCCCAGTATGAATTTTGGAGTAGGTGTCACGGGCGTGACACGGGCGTGTCACGGGCGTGATACGGGCGTGTCACAGGCGTGACGCAGGCGTGTTCGGCCACGGGTCATGTTGTCGACGTTTTGACGATCGGAGATCGTCGATTTGAGGCACACGGCCTGGGACACAGGCATGTCCCAGGGCGTGTCACTTTGGGCAGTTTTTTGAGGAAGGCATACGGGCCATGACACGGGCCCTGACATGGGTGTGTCAAATTCGACACGGGCGTGTTGGGTGCCGTGTCGCAGGCCGTATCCTTCTCGGGTTGGGAAAGCTGGCCGATTGCACACGGGGGGGCGTGACATGGGTCTCGACACGGGCGTATCACAGGTGACACGGGCGTGTCGGAGGCCGTGTCGAATGTCGTGTGCTGGTTTTCGAGGCGGTCGAGACGGTGAATGGGTGACACGGCCAGGCACACGGCCGTGTTGCAACCCGTGTTCGGCCCAGATTTTATAATTTGAGGCCTAATCGTGGCCGTTCATTTCCTTGGCTTTGGATCCGACGGTGGGAGGCTTCTCCTGGATGGTTTTAGCCGGGATAAGGGTTTCAAAACCCTCATTCTCTCTTTCCATTCTCTTTCTAAACCCTAGAGAGAGGGGAGAGCAAGGTGAGAGGTTGGAGACCAAGATCCGGCCGCCGGTGGAGCGTCGAAGCTCCGAATCGCGATCCGAGTCCAGATCCGCGGAGGTGACGCCGTTGCGGTGCTTTCCAACCGTATAGTTTTTCATGGCGCCGCGGAAGAACGCAAGGGTAACGATTTCTCATCCTTGGGCATGTGAAGCCCTTTTTCCCTTTGCATAGGAAGCCCTCTCTCGCGAGTGAGCGAAGAGTTGGAGCGTTCCCTGGGGTAGATATGTAAAGTCCCCCTTGTATAGAGTCCGTATGCGAAAACGGACATAGGCATTGTGTGTGAAGCCTATCCGGACAAGTAGAGCCGGATCGGTGATGTTGCATTGCATATGAACTGGGGAAGACTCCGGGTGTTTGGGTGTTTTTTGGGTTTTCTACGTGGTAGATTGCAGCAGGGAGCCTTGGAGATTAACTCTAAGGTGCACCCGGAAAACTGGGCAAAAGCGAGTTTTGCCAACACGATGGCCGGGGAGCCAACGTGAACATAACCAGGTTATGTGATTGTTGTGGCGGAAACGGGACTCGGTGAGTCTTGACCTGCGCATATGGCTTAAATTGTCGTTGCGATATGAGCACGGTTCAGGCGGAACCGTACCCGATCTATGTCATTCGGTGGGACCGTTGGCATGGATGAGAGTCTTCGGCAGTCTATGGCTTAAATTGTCGTGACCAAGGCCAAGAAGACAAAATGCTCATATGGTTGGCCGTCCAAGGGGCGATGGTGGAATGGGAATGTCTATGGCTTGAATTGACGTGACGTTGGCCGGTTCGCCGTTAATGTGCCCTGAGTGCACGAGGTGTGTGGCCGTGCGAGCCTACGCCTGTGATGATGTGTGTTTACACTAATAAATTGCCTATACTATTAAAGTGCAGGGAGAGAGCATCGCCGCCCCGGTTTTGGGGCGGGATCGTTATAATTTGGTCAGCATAGCTGACCGTTGCTTTTGTTTGCCACCGGGCGGTGGTTTGTGCTTGCAGGTGCTGCGGAGCCGAGCGGAAAATAGCGGGCTAAAGCCCAAGTTGCTGAGCCGGCCCTCGAAGGCCTAATTTTGAGTGTTTCATTGTAACCATGTGTGGCCGGCCTGCGAGCCGATGTATGAAAACACTTTTGTATCAAGCAAACTATGTAAGGCCTTAAGGCCATTTCTATTTTCTGTGTATTGGATCATTCCTGCGGTTGTTATTGTAGTGGACATTAATGCTGTTGGCAGGGTTCTTAATTGTGCAACTTAATTTTAATGCTTCCACTAGGTGTTGTGTAGGGCGTGCAATTGGTTGAATGGTTTCAACGCGTAACCAACCGGTCTGTCCGTATTATATGGCGTCGGGCCCCGTCCGGACCTACTGTTCTATGCTATGCGACGGATAGGGGTGTTACATCTCTACCTCTCCTTCCTAAGCCGATCTAGCTCTCTAGTCACCGCGACCTGTTCCTAAGTCATTGTGGCATGTTCTCCTTTGTGCGGCCTCCTTTTCAAGCCGCTCCTGATTGTTAGTCATTGCGACCTCCTCTTTTAGCTGCACGACTTCTTCTTTTCTCTGCTCTCTTCTATGACAACCTCTGATATCTCTACCTTGACTACTCCTGATGTCGCTCCTCCTGCCACTCCTCCTACTCCTTCGAGCAACCTTGGAACCGTTTCCAAACTCGTAGGTCTCAACTATCCGGATTGGAGTGTCTCCTTCACCTTCCTTATCCATTCTAAACGCAAACGCCATCATCTCACAGATGACCCTTTTCCGCAAAATTATCCTCTTTTTGATGATTAGTATGCCAGCGATTCCCTTGTCCGCACATGGCTGGCTAACAGTCTTTCTGATGAAGGCCTAGCCATCATCCGTTATGATGAGATGGTCAAGGCTGCATGGCTTCATCTTGCCGCTCTCTACTCAATGGGGCTCAGACGTCTCGCATCTATACTTTGTATATGGACCTCTTTGCTCGTCCCTCCATGTCTACTGCTGCTACGTACCAACAAGTTCAGGCACTTGGAGCCAAAATTCTCCAGAATTTCCCCTTCTCTCCGGATCTGGCCGATCAACACAAACACTTCCAAGAACTACTGGTTGTGTGCTACCTTCTGCGACTTCCTGAGTCATATGATATGATCCGTCAACAAATACTTAGTGAGGCGGAGTCTCCTACCTTAGATGCTACTGGTGCCTGCATAGCTGTTGTTACCTCTCTGCTATAACGTCCACTATTATCCTCCCCTCCTCCACAAGACAACTATGCTCACTACACTCAACGGACTGGTTCTGGTGGCCGCAACCATCAATCAGGCAAACGCAGTGCTACCCGCTTTCTCTGTTCTCACTGCTGCCGCACCGGCCATACGGTTGACCGCTGCTGGAAGAAACATCCTCATCTTCGACCAATGGGTGATGCTTTAACCTCCTCTTCGAAGTCGTCCGCTTTGGTGGTCATGTCTTCAGATAGTGTTCATATCGCTACTCAAGGTAAATGGCTGATCGAATCTTGTGCTACCTATCACATGACTGGCAATCCTCAATGTTTTCTCTCCTAGAAAAACATGATCGGTTGCCCCCTATCTTTATAAAGGATGGTTCTCCCTCACCGGTCAATGGGACGAGAGTGGTTCAAGTCACTCCATCTCTTCTCTTGGAGGATACCCTCTACGTGCCCACATTCCCTTGCAATTTACTATCTGTCACCTCTCTGTGTAAGCAACTACAGTGTTCTGTAACATTCACTCCTGCCTCTTGTTCTTTTCAGGATCCGGGCTCCCAATGGACGATTGCTACTGGCACTGAAAGCGACAGCCTCTACTTCCTCGATAACATTTCCGCATTGTCTGCTTCCTCCTCTACTAATCTTCTCCAGTGGCACCTTTGTCTTGCTCACGCTCCTCCTCGACTTCTTCGCCAACTTATGCCTCACCTTCCTCCGCAGAGTCCGCCTCTCAACTATGACGCATGTCAACTTGGCAAGCATCACCTCTCCTCCTTCTCACCTAAGCAAGGTCGTGGATCTTCCCGACTGTTTGATCTGATTCACTCCGATGTCTGGGGACCTGCTCCTACCCTCACCATAGGTCGGGGTAGTTCATATTTTTTAACTTTTATTGACGATTTCTCCCACAGTACTTGAGTGAATCTCTTACGAGATAGCTCTGAATTATTTCATGTATGGACATCTTTTTATTATATGATTAAAAATGAATTTTATATCTCTATTAAAATCTTTCGCTCTGATAATGCAAAGGAATATCTTAGTCATGAGTTTTCCTCTTTCTGTATGAAACATGGTATTATTCATCAAACTAGCTGTGTCTATACCTCACAGAAAAATGGTGTGGCCGAACGCAAAAACCGTCACCTCCTAGATGTCGCGCGCACTCTGCTGACTCAAATGCAGGTCCCTCGCTCCTATTGGGGCTATGATGTTCTCATCTCCTGTTATATTATCAATCGCATTCCCTCCTCCATTCTCCATGGCAAAACGCCCTTCTCCATTCTCTATCCAGGGAAGGATCTGTTTCCTCTCCCTCTCCGTATCTTTGGGTGCACATCCTTTGTGCACTCTCCCTCTGCCACCCGTGACAAACTCTCACCACGGGTCACCAAGTGTGTCTTTCTAGGATACTCTACAACTCAAAAAGGCTATTGTTTCTTTGACCCGGTTTCTCGCAAGCAGTTTGTCTCTCCGCACGTCACCTTCTTTGAAATTGCGTCCTACTTCTCTCCCAACTCCTCTTCCTCTCTTGATATTACTTCTTAATTCCTACCACCCCTTCTATTCCCGCTACACCTACCGAAACTCCGCCGCCTCCTCCCTCTCTACCATCTCCACCACCATGTCTACCTACCGCAATATCTCACTCTTCCCCGTAGTCATCTCTCTACTCCTGGGCCAGCTCTCTCCGCCACAGATGCTCCGGACACTGAGGAACTCGCTGACCTGGATATTCCCATTGCTCTTCGCAAAGGGGTGTGGACGTGTACTCAACACCTGCTAGCTACTGTTGTTTTATATGATCGTGTAACTCCTTCTCGCAAGACGTTTGCCTTGGCAATCTCTTCTACTGCCACTCCTCACACCTACCAAGAAGCTCTTACTATTCCTCATTGGAAGACCGCCATGGATGAGAAAATTGCTACCCTCACTGAAAGTGGTACATGGTGTAACATCCCATTTCCGGCTAGACCCCTAGGAGTCGGTTGGTCGAGTCAGAACCCCAGGGAGCACAAAAAGTGAAAATAAAGCGATCAAATTTTTCGGGTCACGGGTTGGTCACGCCCGTGACCGACCCGTCACGCCCGTGACCTGGGCGTGACTACTTCGACGATCGTCGATCTCCACGAGACGATCGCCGAACGTGCTGTCTGGGCGTGTCACGCCCGTGACCAAGGTGTCACGCCCGTGACTATGGGCGTGACCCCATCGACGATCGTCGATCGCCGTGAGACGATCGTCGACCTTGCAGCACGGGCATGTCACGCCCGTGACTTAGCTGTCACGCCCGTGACCTAGGGCGTGACCAGCCTTCACGATCGTCGATCTCAATTCGACGATCGTCGACCTCGAAATATGCCATTCGGGCCTGTCACGCCCGTGACCCAAGGTGTCACGCCCGTGACCATCATCGACGATCGTCGATCTCAGTTCGACGATCGTCGAACCCAGGATTGACTATTCGGACCTGTCACGCCCGTGACCTACGTGTCACGCCCGTGACATTGGCCGAAACGACGGTTCAGGCCCGAAATTCTTCCAACACGCGTGGTATTAAATGCTGGTGTGGGAAGTTACACCAGGAGTAACTACCGGCCGTTTTCCTTCTGAAATTTTATAATAAATGAGGAAAAGGTGGTCCAATAGAAAACCGCCAGCTGGACACACCTGTTCAGTTCCGCCGTTTCTTATCCCTTCACCGTAACCGAAATGTTAAGGGGGACACTTCATGGCCATAATGGTTTCACCCATTCACCTTCCCACTTCCTGAGTTATAAAAGCCCACCTGGACAAGAGGAGAAGGTTACACGCTCAAGTAATCAGAACAGACCTTTGTTCTTGCTGTAGGAGAAGTTCAGCAAACGCCACCACCGCGCCATGGCACCCCGACGTTCTTCTCGCCTTCAAACCGCGAACAAGGTCCTCCTCTACTCCTTCTCTTTCATGGGTAGATCTTAGGATTCTTAGAAAGGAGGTTCGCGCTCAACGGAGCCGGATCCATCTCTCGTTTTCATGGAAAAACCATGAAAAAGGTATTTTGAGTTCGCCGGAAACCGCCACCTCCGGCGGCCAAACCACCGCCGACCGCTAGCCATCGCCTCAACGGAGGTGGTGGTGGTGGTGGCTGGCCAGGGAAGTGACCGGACGGCCGGCAACCGATCACGGAAACGTTACAGGAAAAATGGCTTCCTGGTTCTGGTTTCGGGTTCTGAAGAAGATGAACAGTAGATTTAATATATAATACATAGATTATTATATAGTACATAATGGAAAATAGATTATTTGAATGTATTTTTGAGGCTGCAAAACGAGGCACTTAGAGGCCGATTTAGGAAAAATGACCAGACACAAAAGTTGTAGCCCTCGGGGTCTACTTTAATTTAAAACTGATTTTATTCAATTTGGGTGAGTGGTTTGAACACAGCACTCATTTTGGTGGGATCAAGACCTAGGTTAACCAGAAATTAAAATGGTTGCCCATGGTTCATAACATGTCCAAATGACTTGAAATTTGGACTGGAGGTCTATAATATGTATATCGAGAGGCTGTCCAAAAATGAGAATTTTTGGAGAACTTTTGTCTAAAGTTTTTGTAAAAATTTAATAAACAATATAAAATTAATTAGGAGATGAAATTAAGCCCAAACTCCCCCAAATTTTGGGTGGTGGTCCCTGGCATCAATATTAAGATCTGTACAAAATTTCAACTCGATTGGTCGAGTTTTGAATAGGGAATTATCAAGTCCTAGATAGGCCTTGGTGAGGGGTACTTTGGGGAAAAGTACAATTGGAGATGGAGTGGACAAATCTCCTCAAGAGAGGCTGAAGTTGTCGGCCACTGATTTGTTGAGTCTATGTATACCCTCTTGGGTAACATGGTGTGGCTTAGGGTGGATTTTACCCTAAGAGATTGGCTCAACTCCAACGGGTGGGAGTTTGAGGTTTGTGAAGGACATAGGAGCAACAGCTCTTGTATGCCCTTGAAATTTGGAGGAGAGGGGGAGGATATGATGAAAACCCTCTGGTCGAAATAGTGAAGGAATTGGAGGTAGTTAGGTACCTCGAAAGTTGAGATTTTGGAATAGGATAAATATGTAATATAATTATTTTAAGCACTAAATCTAATCCAAAAATTATGAAACTCGGGAGGAGGGAGTTTTAGGATGTATTAGACTTATGGTAATTTTTCTGGAATTTTATGATTAATATATATTATACTTCATGTGTTAAAGAATTATTAGCCCAATTTGTTGTTTCAATTATTTGGAGGCTTTACATTAATTATAATCAGTTAAAATTCTGGATTTAGATCTTGAATAGTAGAACATTGATCCCTGAATTTTTATAGAATTTTATGTTGAGTAAATCTAGTACTTTACTCACAAATGATAGAAAGGGCTTTTATGTTTAAAAAATTATTATGGATAGAACACTTGCTGGAAAATTATGAAACTTAGCCAGTGCAAATTTTAGGCCTTAATCTTCATGTCATATATTATTTAGAATTTTTGGAAGAATATTTTCTGTACTTGATTCATAAACTATAGAAATTAGAGATTATTTCCAAATAGTTTTTCAGGTTATTTTGATGATAGAAAATTATGATACTTAGGATTTAGCCTTCTGAGATAGCCTACTAATTATCATAAATTTGCTGGACATCTTGCATGAATAATTAGGATAGTTCATGTTCAAACCGGTGGCCCTTGAGATTTTCGAGGAATTTAATTAAATGCCAAATAAATTAGGAAAATTTCCATTTTCTGGATTTAGGTTATTTATATCAAGATAAGTCTCCAGTAAATAGTTTAGGGCATTTGGATGAGTAATCGATCATTGCATAACCGGTTCGACTTGTAGCCTAGGTTGGTCTGCATTTAGTAAATTGTGAAATGCAATAGAACATGATCTGATGAAGATATAAAGAGTAGTGAGTAGTGGTGATAGTTAGAGTTAAGAGGTGCTCGGGTTTGGCGAAAGATCGCTTTTCCCGAGGAGTGGAAGGTTTAAAAATCACCCTAGGATAGTCTATCGTAATATGAGAAGGGAATCGGGCTAAGGGAAAACAACCAATAACAATAAATGCCTTGCGAAAGGGAACTTCGGGCCGTAATGCACCGTCTTGGTTCCTAGTGCCCCTTGAGAGCCCTTCACGGGGTATACCGGGGGCAGTCCTGGGCTAACGTAAACTGTAATAATAAACTGGCAAGAGTAACTTAGTAACTAGGATTGCACCTTTCACAAACACTGTTGGCACAGGAAGATTGATGAGAGCTTCGGCTCGGTTGTTCTGGAGACGGACGGGATGGTCCGGGGAGCTTCGGCTCGGTTGGTTGGAGACGGACGTTTGGTCCGGGGAGCTTCGGCTCGGTTCTGTTTGTTTTGCGATTAAACTTGCATGTGCATAAGATAGGAAAGTTAAGGTGGTGGGTCTTTCGATATCGGGGAGTTCGATTGCACCGACACCGATATCGTTGACTCGGCTAGGTGGTTAGCACTTCGCCAACAGAAGTCCGGTGCGCCAGCCGGCAAGAGTACGCAGGCGTCCGCTTAGTGCACCAAGCGTTGAGGCGTACGATAGGTCAAACCAGTGGTGCTTTTACTGGTTTTGAGGTGGGCGAGGCCCAACCCACCGCTTCCGTCTGCCACTACGGAGGTATCCTGGGAGGTAACGGCTCCGAAAGGGGGAACTAAAGGTCTGTGTGCACAGAGTCGGGTGTGTGAGTTGCACTTGCATGTTTCATCATACCCACTAGCATGTCATAGCATAATCGATTCATTAAACCTTGACACCTAAAGTATAAGTGGTATGGGACGCTTATACATTAGGACCTGCAAAACGACCCCTTGGTCTATAAGCTTGTGTGGGCAAGTTTATAAATCAAAGGTTAATTTCAATATATAACAACCATTGCTGTTTGATAACCGACACCCCAACGTATAAGTGGTATGGGACACTCTATACGATGGGAGCCTTGCAAAAGACCCCTTTAGCTTATGTGTTCTCGCATAAGTGAAGGTTTAAATTCATATAATTGCTTTTCTTACTGCTAGACCTATTACAACAATCATATTAACTGCTCACCGAATACACCTTGCTAGATTAGTTTCCGCTGCCATCTGTTTCATGATTATCTCTACCATCATGTCCTTCCCTTTCTTCCTCTCCGCTCGGTACCTAGGAGCCATGGGGGAAGGGGTAGGGGATGATAGGGCTTAGTCTTTATGACTAACGGTTTTCGAACCGCATCATTTAGGGGATCGTGGAGCCCAGCATGGAGGAGCAGCCCCAGAGATCGGTGCGCCTGGAGATGGGGCAGTCTAGCTCCGGAGTTCATACAGCCGGGACCGTGAGTCTCGACCTCGAGTAGTTTACTGTTTCGCTTCCGCATGAGAGACTTGTAGTGAGGACATTTTGTACCGGGCATAAGCCCGTATTTATAGTACTCTGATGTTTCTGTGGACACTCCCTTCGTGGAGTCTTATTATATTTATGTGATTTTTATTATTGTGGACTGCATTGCTCTTACTTCAATAATTGTGCTACTTTCTGTGATCGAAATTGGCCGGCAGAATCGGCGCCTTGTGGTGATGACCCTTCAGGACGTGAAGGTGTCACCGCAAAGCGGCGGTTCTGGGCCTAAGACCCCGGTGGTTGAAAAAGAAAAAAAAAAGGGGGTCTTACAAGTGGTATCAGAGGCAAACATCGATCAGAAGGAAGTAGCAGTCCACAAACCCTAGGTCACCCCCGCTCGAGTTTAGTTTGGGGACAAACTAAGCAGCGGAAGCAGTGGTGTCCCCATATGGGGATCACATATAATTTGTCCACCTTTATGTAGTATTTGAACGTTTTCTCAGCGTGTGTTTTTGTTACGCAGCCTCCAGCACGGACTACGCCTCAAGGTGGAGTTCAACAGGCTCAGGATGTTGCACCCCCCCCCCACCGGCCCCCACTCCTTTCCTTCAGTCAGACATGGGACAGACCCTGACTGCCATTCTGGAGGCCTTCAGGGCCCAGCAGGTTCCGGCCCCGCAGCCAAATCCGGGGGCCAACTGGCTAAGCATCTTCCGAGGACTGGCTCCCCCGTCCTATTTGGGGATAGAGTCGGCTGTTCGGACGGAAGAGTGGCTAGATATCATGTATGAGATGCTGACCGGGATTCGGTGTCCATGGGAGGAGAAGGAGGCTCTGGTTGTCTCCTGCCTGGAGTCCCATGCAAAGAGGTGGTGGAAGACGCTGTTGGACACGACCTTTGCTGATAGGGAGGTTGCGGAGATTACTTGGGAGGAGTTCAGGGCCGCACTGCTGGAGCATTTCGTTCCGCAGTCGGCTAGGGATGACTTGGAGGAGCGGTTCTTACAGCTGAAGCAGGGTACTCGGACCGTGGTGGAGTACCATCGAGAGTTTGACCACTTGGCTCGATACGCAGATTCCTACCAGCTGGACGAGGCGGGGTATATCAGGAGGTTCTACAAGGGCCTGCGTGAGGACTTGAGGGAGGCCCTCTTGTTTGTATCTGACGGGCCCATCTCCCGGATTTTGGAGATGGCCAAAAGGATTGAGGCAGATTGGCACACCACCCGGGGCCGGAAACGGCCAGCAGAGGATCAGGGACGAAGAGGAAGGAATGACCAGCGGCGGGGTGCTGTACCAGAGGGGAGGAGGACAGAGGACCAGCCTCGTCAGGACGTGAGGCCGGAGCCGAGGGAACAGGTGGTATTGGCCCCTCCACCCCTTCGGATGCAGGAGATGCCGAGACCCGGGGGAATGGCGTATCCCCCAGAGTGCTACTTTTGTCATCAGATTGGGCACATTCGGAGGAACTGCCCCATGAGGGGGGCACCACCTCCAGCACATCAGGGCGGCCCACCAGCTCAGCATTACGGAGGCCGAGGACGCGGCCGCGGTCGAGGATACCAGGGGGAAGATCGTAGACAGGGAAGAGAGCAGGTATATGCCTTGGACCTTGCACAGCCGCGGAATCCGGAGCAGGTCATCGCAGGTATGCCGAAATGCTTCTTTGTTTTCATAGAATTTCCCCTTTAAGTTGTTAAAACTTTGAATCGCACTAGATTGATAGCAAGGAAAGTAAAAACTCATTATAGAACCCTAAGATATCTAATCACCCCAGGTATAGTGTTCATCAGCGGCAAGCCTGCCCGCACGCTGTTCGATACTGGAGCTACTCACTCCTTTGTGTCGGAGTCGTTCGTTGAAGGACTGGAAGGTGTGGAGCGGTTCACAGGCTCGAGGATGAGGGTGCGACTACCGGATGGATCTGAGCTCCTTACCACGGATCACTGCAATATGGAGGCGGAGATTGGTGGAAAAGCGTTCGAGGCTCCAGCGACGATTTTGAAGCTGACGGACTACGACCTGATCCTGGGCATGGTATGGCTGCACTGGAACTATGCCCAGATTGACTGCCAGGCAAAGAGGATCACCGTGAGACACGGGGACTCTTTCATTACCATCGAAGGTATAAGACCTGTCTCTCGTATACTCTTATCTTCGGTACAGGCCGTTAAGGCCCATCTGCAGGGAGAGGAGGTCTATCAGATTCTATTTGAGATGGAGGAGGTTAAGGAGTCGGTGACAGACATCCCGGTGGTGCGAGATTTCGTTGACATCTTTCCGGAGAAACTGCCAGGACTACCACCACACCGAGAGCAGGATTTTCAGATACAGCTTGTGCCGGGAGCCAAGCCGGCGTCTAGGGCCCCTTATCGGATGGCCCCAAAGGAGTTGGCAGAGTTTCGGACTCAGTTGCAGGAATTAGTTGAGGCAGGTTTTGTTAGACCGAGTTCCTCGCCATGGGGAGCACCGGTCCTGTTCGTGAAGAAGAAGGATGGGACACTACGCCTGTGCATCGATTATCGAGCACTGAACAGGCTGACCGTCCGGAATACCTATCCGCTCCCACGGATAGACGAATTATTCGACCAGCTGGAGGGGGCCCATTATTTCTCGAAGCTGGACTTGAGATCAGGATACTACCAGCTGCGGATCCAGGAGGAGGATATCCCAAAGACGGCCTTTAGTAGCAGATATGGCCTGTATGAGTTCACCGTGATGCCCTTTGGGCTCACGAATGCTCCGTCGGCGTTCATGAGTCTCATGAACCGGGTTTTCGAGGCCTACTTGGATGTGTTCGTCATAGTGTTCATAGACGACATCCTGATCTACTCTAGGACGGAGGAGGAGCACACCCGGCATCTTGCACTGACCTTGGAGAGGTTGCGGGAGCATCGCCTTTACGCCAAATTCAGCAAGTGTCAGTTCTGGTTGAAGGAGGTGGCCTTCCTGGGCCACATTATCAGCGGAGCCGGGTTATCAGTAGATCCAGCAAAGATTCGGGCAGTTCGCGATTGGCCGCAGCTGAGGACAGCCACTGATGTGCGAAGTTTCTTGGGACTTGCCGGCTATTACCGGAAGTTCGTCGAGGGGTTCTCTCGGATTGCCCTCCCCCTCACATCTTTGACGAAGAAGGAGGCACCTTTTGTTTGGACCCCGCAGTGCCAGGCAGCTTTCCAGGAGCTGAAGGACCGACTCATCTCTGCCCCTATTCTGGCCCTTCCATCCGGAAAGGAGGGATTCCAGGTGTATACCGACGCATCATATCAAGGGATGGGAGCGGTGCTGATGCAGAACGGACATGTCATAGCATATGCCTCCCGCCAGCTGAAGATCCATGAGAGGAACTACCCGGTGCACGACCTCGAGATGGGAGCGGTCGTTTTTGCTCTGAAGGTCTGGCGTCATTACCTTTATGGAGTCCACTGCGATATCTTCTCCGATCACAAGAACTTGAAATACGTGGACACTCAGAAGGAGCTGAATATCAGGCAGAGGCGTTGGGTGGAGTTCTTAGCAGATTATCAGTATGAGATGCACTACCACCCAGGGAAGGCAAACGTGGTGGCCGACGCGTTGAGCCGGAGAGCGGCCACTTCCGAAGCTGGGCCCCAGGTTATGTCTATGGAGCTGGTCCAGTCATTCAGAGACATGCAGATATCCCTAGTGTCCGAGGATGACCCAGATCTGTATAGGGAGTATCTGGCATCGATAGTGGCCATAGACGATATTCGGGATCGCATTCGGGACGGACAGAGGACAGATGCGTGGGCGGAGCCGATGTTCCGAGCTTTGGAGGAAGGTTCGACAGGAGATTATTCCCTGAGAGATGGTTTGCTCCACTTCAGAGGCAGAGTATATATACCCGCAGGAGGCCAGATCCGAGAGGATATTATGATGGAGGCGCACTGCAGCCGGTACTCGGTACACCCAGGGATCACAAAGATGACCGCTGATTTGAAGAGGACGATGTTTTGGCCGGGCATGAAGAAGGACATTACGTACTTCGTGACCCATTGCGAGGCGTGTCAGTTGGTGAAGGCGGAGTGCAGGAACCCCGCAGGATTGTTACAGCCACTCCCGGTGCCGGAGTGGAAGTTTGACGATATAGCGATGGATTTTATACATGGTCTTCCCCGGTCTCGGACAGGGAACGACTCGATTTGGGTGATTGTCGATCGGTTGACGAAGGTGGCCCGCTTTGTACCGATCAGGAAGGATGACTCGGTGGGAGTGCTGGTACGGAAGTTTGTGGAGCAGTATGTCCGATATCATGGCGTGCCCCGGACGATAGTATCGGACCGCGATGGACGGTTTACATCCAGGGAGTGGCGGTCAGTGCAGGCATATTTGGGCACCCGGTTGACCTTTAGCACGGCCTTCCACCCTCAGACGGACGGGCAGACAGAGCGCACCAACAGGACGTTGGAGGATCTACTACGACTGTGTATACTGGACCGAGGGGAGCCGTGGGAGAAGATGTTACCGTTGGTCGAGTTCTCCTACAATAATAGCTACCAGTCCAGCATCAGGATGGCGCCTTATGAAGCCTTGTATGGACGAAAATGTAGGACCCCGCTTTCTTGGGTTCAAGACGAGGATCCGAAGCTGTTGGGATCGGATTTTGTGGAGGATACCGAGGCTCAGGTGAGACTGATCAGAGATAGGATGTTGGAGGCGCAGAGCAGACAGGCTAAATACTATGACGCCCGGCATCGTCAGGTGGAGTTTCGGGTAGGGGATCGAGTGTTCTTGAAGATCCGGCCCATGCACGGAGTCTCACGGGTGCGCGGTCGGAGGAAGAAACTCAGCCCTAGGTATATGGGCCCTTACCGGATCCTGGAGCGGATCGGACCCCTAGCCTACAGGCTAGAGTTGCCCCCGGAGCTGGCAGCTCTACACGACGTCTTCCACATCTCTTCGCTGAGAAGGGCTCTACTACGCCCGGAGCAGCGGATTTTGGCCACCGAAGGGCCGGTAGCTTCAGACCGATCTGTTCACTTGGAGCCGGTTCGGATCGACGACAAAGGAGTGCGGATCTTGCGGCGCAAGAAGATCCCCTTAGTCAAGGTTCTGTGGAGAAATCACGGTCAGGAGGAGCACACCTGGGAACCGCAGGATCTGATGAGGCAAAGATACCCGGAGTTGTTCAGTCAGGTACATCTCACCACCTCTCGGTATACTATAGATTGCCTTCTTGTATTGGAATGTTAAGACTAGATACGGAATATCCAGGACCTAGGCATGCGCACTTAATCAGAAAGGTAGGGGCTAATCTTTTGTTTATTGGGGAGATTGTCTTCGTTATCAGACGAACAGTCGCCTGAACCCAATAGAAAGATCGTATGGGATGTTACAAGTGTAATTTATTCCGATAGAAATCCCCATAGGCTCAACCTCAATTTCGGGGACGAAATTTTTGTTTTGTTTATTGGGATTTGTAACATCCCATTTCCGGCTAGACCCCTAGGAGTCGGTTGGTCGAGTCAGAACCCCAGGGAGCACAAAAAGTGAAAATAAAGCGATCAAATTTTTCGGGTCACGGGTTGGTCACGCCCGTGACCGACCCGTCACGCCCGTGACCTGGGCGGGACTACTTCGACGATCGTCGATCTCCACGAGACGATCGCCGAACGTGCTGTCTGGGCGTGTCACGCCCGTGACCAAGGTGTCACGCCCGTGACTATGGGCGTCACCCCATCGACGATCGTCGATCGCCGTGAGACGATCGTCGACCTTGCAGCCCGGGCATGTCACGCCCGTGACTTAGCTGTCACGCCCGTGACCTAGGGCGTGACCAGCCTTCACGATCGTCGATCTCAATTCGACGATCGTCGACCTCGAAATATGCCATTCGGGCCTGTCACGCCCGTGACCCAAGGTGTCACGCCCGTGACCATCATCGACGATCGTCGATCTCAGTTCGACGATCGTCGAACCCAGGATTGACTATTCGGACCTGTCACGCCCGTGACCTACGTGTCACGCCCGTGACATTGGCCGAAACGACGGTTCAGGCCCGAAATTCTTCCAACACGCGTGGTATTAAATGCTGGTGTGGGAAGTTACACCAGGAGTAACTACCGGCCGTTTTCCTTCTGAAATTTTATAATAAATGAGGAAAAGGTGGTCCAATAGAAAACCGCCAGCTGGACACACCTGTTCAGTTCCGCCGTTACTTATCCCTTCACCGTAACCGAAATGTTAAGGGGGAAACTTCATGGCCATAATGGTTTCACCCATTCACCTTCCCACTTCCTGAGTTATAAAAGCCCACCTGGACAAGAGGAGAAGGTTACACGCTCAAGTAATCAGAACAGACCTTTGTTCTTGCTGTAGGAGAAGTTCAGCAAACGCCACCACCGCGCCATGGCACCCCGACGTTCTTCTCGCCTTCAAACCGCGAACAAGGTCCTCCTCTACTCCTTCTCTTTCATGGGTAGATCTTAGGATTCTTAGAAAGGAGGTTCGCGCTCAACGGAGCCGGATCCATCTCTCGTTTTCATGGAAAAACCATGAAAAAGGTATTTTGAGTTCGCCGGAAACCGCCACCTCCGGCGGCCAAACCACCGCCGACCGCTAGCCATCGCCTCAACGGAGGTGGTGGTGGTGGTGGCTGGCCAGGGAAGTGACCGGACGGCCGGCAACCGATCACGGAAACGTTACAGGAAAAATGGCTTCCTGGTTCTGGTTTCGGGTTCTGAAGAAGATGAACAGTAGATTTAATATATAATACATAGATTATTATATAGTACATAATGGAAAATAGATTATTTGAATGTATTTTTGAGGCTGCAAAACGAGGCACTTAGAGGCCGATTTAGGAAAAATGACCAGACACAAAAGTTGTAGCCCTCGGGGTCTACTTTAATTTAAAACTGATTTTATTCAATTTGGGTGAGTGGTTTGAACACAGCACTCATTTTGGTGGGATCAAGACCTAGGTTAACCAGAAATTAAAATGGTTGCCCACGGTTCATAACATGTCCAAATGACTTGAAATTTGGACTGGAGGTCTATAATATGTATATCGAGAGGCTGTCCAAAAATGAGAATTTTTGGAGAACTTTTGTCTAAAGTTTTTGTAAAAATTTAATAAACAATATAAAATTAATTAGGAGATGAAATTAAGCCCAAACTCCCCCAAATTTTGGGTGGTGGTCCCTGGCATCAATATTAAGATCTGTACAAAATTTCAACTCGATTGGTCGAGTTTTGAATAGGGAATTATCAAGTCCTAGATAGGCCTTGGTGAGGGGTACTTTGGGGAAAAGTACAATTGGAGATGGAGTGGACAAATCTCCTCAAGAGAGGCTGAAGTTGTCGACCACTGATTTGTTGAGTCTATGTATACCCTCTTGGGTAACATGGTGTGGCTTAGGGTGGATTTTACCCTAAGAGATTGGCTCAACTCCAACGGGTGAGAGTTTGAGGTTTGTGAAGGACATAGGAGCAACAGCTCTTGTATGCCCTTGAAATTTGGAGGAGAGGGGGAGGATATGATGAAAACCCTCTGGTCGAAATAGTGAAGGAATTGGAGGTAGTTAGGTACCTCGAAAGTTGAGATTTTGGAATAGGATAAACATGTAATATAATTATTTTAAGCACTAAATCTAATCCAAAAATTATGAAACTCGGGAGGAGGGAGTTTTAGGATGTATTAGACTTATGGTAATTTTTCTGGAATTTTATGATTAATATATATTATACTTCATGTGTTAAAGAATTATTAGCCCAATTTGTTGTTTCAATTATTTGGAGGCTTTACATTAATTATAATCAGTTAAAATTCTGGATTTAGATCTTGAATAGTAGAACATTGATCCCTGAATTTTTATAGAATTTTATGTTGAGTAAATCTAGTACTTTACTCACAAATGATAGAAAGGGCTTTTATGTTTAAAAAATTATTATGGATAGAACACTTGCTGGAAAATTATGAAACTTAGCCAGTGCAAATTTTAGGCCTTAATCTTCATGTCATATATTATTTAGAATTTTTGGAAGAATATTTTCTGTACTTGATTCATAAACTATAGAAATTAGAGATTATTTCCAAATAGTTTTTCAGGTTATTTTGATGATAGAAAATTATGATACTTAGGATTTAGCCTTCTGAGATAGCCTACTAATTATCATAAATTTGCTGGACATCTTGCATGAATAATTAGGATAGTTCATGTTCAAACCGGTGGCCCTTGAGATTTTCGAGGAATTTAATTAAATGTCAAATAAATTAGGAAAATTTCCATTTTCTGGATTTAGGTTATTTATATCAAGATAAGTCTCCAGTAAATAGTTTAGGGCATTTGGATGAGTAATCGATCATTGCATAACCGGTTCGACTTGTAGCCTAGGTTGGTCTGCATTTAGTAAATTGTGAAATGCAATAGAACATGATCTGATGAAGATATAAAGAGTAGTGAGTAGCGGTGATAGTTAGAGTTAAGAGGTGCTCGGGTTTGGCGAAAGATCGCTTTTCCCGAGGAGTGGAAGGTTTAAAAATCACCCTAGGATAGTCTATCGTAATATGAGAAGGGAATCGGGCTAAGGGAAAACAACCAATAACAATAAGTGCCTTGCGAAAGGGAACTTCGGGCCGTAATGCACCGTCTTGGTTCCTAGTGCCCCTTGAGAGCCCTTCACGGGGTTTACCGGGGGCAGTCCTGGGCTAACGTAAACTGTAATAATAAACTGGCAAGAGTAACTTAGTAACTAGGATTGCACCTTTCACAAACACTGTTGGCACAGGAAGATTGATGAGAGCTTCGGCTCGGTTGTTCTGGAGACGGACGGGATGGTCCGGGGAGCTTCGGCTCGGTTGGTTGGAGACGGACGTTTGGTCCGGGGAGCTTCGGCTCGGTTCTGTTTGTTTTGCGATTAAACTTGCATGTGCATAAGATAGGAAAGTTAAGGTGGTGGGTCTTTCGATATCGGGGAGTTCGATTGCACCGACACCGATATCGTTGACTCGGCGAGGTGGTTAGCACTTCGCCAACAGAAGTCCGGTGCGCCAGCCGGCAAGAGTACGCAGGCGCCCGCTTAGTGCACCAAGCGTTGAGGCGTACGATAGGTCAGACCAGTGGTGCTTTTACTGGTTTTGAGGTGGGCGAGGCCCAACCCACCGCTTCCGTCTGCCACTACGGAGGTATCCTGGGAGGTAACGGCTCCGAAAGGGGGAACTAAAGGTCTGTGTGCACAGAGTCGGGTGTGTGAGTTGCACTTGCATGTTTCATCATACCCACTAGCATGTCATAGCATAATCGATTCATTAAACCTTGACACCTAAAGTATAAGTGGTATGGGACGCTTATACATTAGGACCTGCAAAACGACCCCTTGGTCTATAAGCTTGTGTGGGCAAGTTTATAAATCAAAGGTTAATTTCAATATATAACAACCATTGCTGTTTGATAACCGACACCCCAACGTATAAGTGGTATGGGACACTCTATACGATGGGAGCCTTGCAAAAGACCCCTTTAGCTTATGTGTTCTCGCATAAGTGAAGGTTTAAATTCATATAATTGCTTTTCTTACTGCTAGACCTATTACAACAATCATATTAACTGCTCACCGAATACACCTTGCTAGATTAGTTTCCGCTGCCATCTGTTTCATGATTATCTCTACCATCATGTCCTTCCCTTTCTTCCTCTCCGCTCGGTACCTAGGAGCCATGGGGGAAGGGGTAGGGGATGATAGGGCTTAGTCTTTATGACTAACGGTTTTCGAACCGCATCATTTAGGGGATCGTGGAGCCCAGCATGGAGGAGCAGTTCCAGAGATCGGTGCGCCTGGAGATGGGGCAGTCTAGCTCCGGAGTTCATACAGCCGGGACCGTGAGTCTCGACCTCGAGTAGTTTACTGTTTCGCTTCCGCATGAGAGACTTGTAGTGAGGACATTTTGTACCGGGCATAAGCCCGTATTTATAGTACTCTGATGTTTCTGTGGACACTCCCTTCGTGGAGTCTTATTATATTTATGTGATTTTTATTATTGTGGACTGCATTGCTCTTACTTCAATAATTGTGCTACTTTCTGTGATCGAAATTGGCCGGCAGAATCGGCGCCTTGTGGTGATGACCCTTCAGGACGTGAAGGTGTCACCGCAAAGCGGCGGTTCTGGGCCTAAGACCCCGGTGGTTGAAAAAGAAAAAAAAGGGGGTCTTACACATGGACCCTTGTTCCTCCCCCTTTGGGCACTTATGTGGTTGGCTATCGATGGTATTCATTGTGAAGTTCTGTCCGGACAGCATTATGGATCGATACAAGGCCTTCTTAGTCGCCAAAGGCTTCACTCATACTTATGGGGTTGATTACTTCGACACATTCTCTCAAGTTGCTCGTCTCAGCACCATTCGGGTTCTTCTCTCTGTTGATGTCAATAGGGATTGGCCCATTTCCCAACTAGATGTCAAGAATGTCGTCCTCTATGGTGATCTTCAGGAAGTCGTATACATGGAGAAACCTCCTGGGTATGTTGCTCAGGGGGAGACACGAGTATGTCATCCGAAGAAGGCCATCTATGGCCTTAAGCAAAGCCCTCAGGCTTGGTTTGACAAGTTCAGCGGCATTGTTGCAGCCATTGGTTTTGCACGAAGTTCAGCAGATCAGTCCTTATTCATTCGCATAACCTCCTCTGGTATGGTTGTTCTTGCTGTATATGTGGATGATATTCTTCTGACTGACGATGACCAGGTTGGGGTAGCTTTGACAAAGAAACACCTTTGGCAACACCTGGTCACTAAGGATATGGGCTCTCCCAAATACTTTCTAGGGATTGAAATTTCTCAGAAACCCAACTCTTTAATTCTCTCCCAACGGAAGTAAGCACTTGATTTGCTAAAAGAGGCAGGGTTGACTGGTGTTAAACCTGCCAGATGTCCCATGGCTATTGGGGAAGACAAAACTTGGATAGATTACTCGCATCCTCTATCCGATTCTTCGAGGTACCGACATCTGGTGGGCAAACTCATTTATCTCACAGTGACAAGACCCGACATCTCCTATGTTGTATGCAAGGTTAGACAATTCATGCAAGCTCCTAAGGAGTGTCATCTATAGTCTACCCTGAGGATATTGGAATATGTTAAAGTAGCTCTAGAGAAAGGATTCCTTTTTCAGAATAATGGTCACTTGAGGGTTGAAGCGTACTCAGATTCGAGCTATGCTGATGAAAAAGAAGACCGCAAGTCAACCTCGAGTTTTTGCACATTTGTTATAGGAAATCTTGTGAGCTGGAAGAATAAGAAATAGTCTGTGGTCTCCAGGTCTAGTGGAGAGGCGGAATATCATAGTAAGGCATCAACCACATGTGAGTTAAATTGGTTACGAGCTCTAATGTGACCTACGAGAAGTCTACAACTATCCTCTTCCAATGTTCTGCGACAACAAGGCTGCTATATACATCTCAAAAAATCCGGTCTTCCATAAGAGAACAAAACACATAGAGGTTTACCGTCACTTTATTCAAGTAGAGATTTTTAAGAAATAGATTTGTACTCCGTTTGTCACTTTTGACAATGAGTTGGCAGATATCTTCACCAAGACAGTGTCAGCTTCTTTGTTTCACATTGGCAACAAGCTGGGCATGATTAATATCTATGCTCCAGCTTTAGGGGGAGTGTTGAGAGCGAGCGGCCTATCGAGTTGAGACCGGGCGGTCTGGCAGTCTGACTGTCTAGCAGCTTGTCCCAGCAGTTTGGTAGCCGAGTTGGAGACCGGGCGGTCTGGCGGTTTGTCTGGCGGTCTTGAGACTTCTCCCAGCGGCTTGGTGTTGAGATGTTATTGACTAATGTCTGGCGGTCTGAGCGGTCTGGCATCTTGTCTTGTGCGGCTTGGGGATATTGGTCGTCTGTCTTCCACATTGTAGTGGCTGTGAGGTTAGTCTAACCGTGCGGCTTGTGCGGCTTATGCGACTTGTATAGTTTCATGTTCTTGTAATTATTAGTCCCACATTGCTTATTTTTAATCTCTCTTCTCTCCTCCATTATATAAAAAGGGAGGTCATACCTTTGTACCTGCATGGTCACAGTCGCATGCTTGCTCATCGTTGTTTGTACCTGCATGGTCGCAGTCGCATGCTCGCTCATCACTGCTTGTACCTGCATAGTCACATACCTCATAGGAGCCTAGATCAAGTGAATCAGAAATTATATTCGACACCAGTAGGAGCCAAGCTCAACTAGTGGTGGGAAAGAGTCGACACCCTAATAGGAGCCAAGCTCAACTGGCGGTGAGAAAGAGTCGACACCTTAACAGGAGCCAAGCTCAACTGGCGGTGGGAAAGAGTCGAAACCCTAATAGGATCCAAGCTCAACTGGCGGTGGGAAAGAGTAGACACCCTAATAGGATCCAAGCTCAATTGGTAGTAGGAAAGAGTCTACACCCTAATAGGAGCCAAGCTCAACTAGCAATGGGATAGAGTCGACTTGAGGGGCAAGTAATCGGTTTATAGGAGGGGAGCTCATACATAGATCACAAAACACGGCATCACTCCAACGAGGAATCGTGTTGGAGTCGATAACTCTAAGGAGTCGGGCTCAACTGGAGTGGTGTGAGTCGACTCGGCGAGGCAAGTAGTCGGTTTGTAGGAGGGGAGCTCGTACAGAGATCACAGACCATAACATCACTCCAATGAGGAACCGTTATGGATTCAATACCTCTCAGGAGCCGGGATCAACTTGAGTGGTGTGAGTCGACTCGAGGAGGCAAGTAGTCGGTCTGTAGGAGGGGAGCTCGTACAGAGATCATAGACCACGACATCACTCCAACGAGGAACCATATTAGAGTCGACAGCTCTCAGGAGCCAGGCTTAACTGGAATGTTATGAGTCGACTCGGGGAGTCAAGTAGTCGGTTTACAGGAGGGGAGCTCGTACAGAGATCACGGACCACGACATATCTCCAACGAGGAACTTTTTCTCACCCGAGGGGGTTGATGGTCGATATACAGTAGAGGAGCTCGTGCAGGGACTAGGACTTATGATAACTCCATAACTCGAGGACTTTCATTGGTGTTGAGGTAGTTTGTCCTGTTGCTTGAGAGGTGATAAAAAGTTTTAATCGTACCAACGTTTTGGAGAAGGAGACTTATAAAGAGACGATCTCTTTTTTGTCAAATTGGGAGGTTGGCGTCCAGACCTATTTCTAATAATTCCTCCATTTAGAGGAGAGATAAAATCGGGGATACCTAGGCCGACATGCAAGGGGGGAGCTGATCTCGGTCTTCAATGCAGAGGCTCAGTCTTGCATGAGCGCTTAAGTCCCGAAGCATCGTCCCATCATCTGTACTGGGCTATTCAGAAGAAACAGGTCAAAGTCTCGTGTCCCGATAAAATTATGGAGATCGCTTTCGGCCATGCCGCCTGGCTACGAATGCCAGTGTATGAGTAGAGGGGAATGTTCCTCAGAGGGTCTTTCAGGTCGCACTCGAGGCCAACACCTTCCTTCAGGCTTATCCTTTCCGCTTACTTGGCAGGTTATCCTACCATGTGAAAAGTTGAGATGCTTTTATGCGACGAGTCGCTTAGTGAGGTCGACCCTTCCTCGAATCCAGGAGGTTACCCTCTAGACCTGTTCCCGATAGTTACTCCAGCCGGAGGAAAGATGTGATCGGGGGTAGCTAGGCCGACATGTAGGGGGAGCTGATATCGGCTGTCAATGCAGGGGGTTGGTCTTACAAGGATGCCTAAATCTCGAGGCATCGTCCCATCACCTGCATTGGGATATCTAGGAGGAACGGGTCGAATGTCGGTTTGCTGTATCTATCGTTGGGTAGGACTTCAAAGCTTTCAGATATCTTGTAATGAAATAGCACAAAGGAGATGATTTTCCACAAATAAGTATATGTATGCAAACGAGATTACAAGGTGATTGATATGTTGGTTGTTAGGGATAGAACCATTTTAGGTCGTCCCCGCTCCAGGTACCTCCCAGCCTTTCTCCTTGATCTTGCATATAATAGCCTCCAGTTACTAGGGCCTCTTAGACGATGAAAGTACCTTTCCAGTTAGGATGCAGCTTGCCAACTACAACCCCCCTTCCCGCAGCATCAACCTTCTTCATGACCAGGTCTCCTGCAAGGAAATGTTTGAGACAGACATTTTTATCGAAATGATTTGCCATGCGTCTCATGATTTCCTCCTGTCGAGTGGAGGCTAAGTCTCGAAGTTCTTCGATATAATCCAGTGAGAGCCTTTGAGCATCTTCGTTTTCCAAGCGCTATTCTTTGCTTCCTTCCCCTATTACTATGACCCTCGAACTCCGAACCTCGAACTCCACTGGAATGAGCACCTCAGACCCATAGGATAACTTGAAGGGCGTTTCCACTATGTCCGAGTTTGGAGTTATTCTCAGAACCCATAGGACCGAGAGGAGCTGCTCTGCCCAGTTTCCCTTAAAATTGGTGACTTTCTTTTTTAGAAGGTTGATGATCAACTTGTTAGCGGCCTCCACTTATCTATTGCTTCAAGGATGATGCATAGAGGCAAATCGAAGATTTGTCCCTAGCTTCTTGCAAAGGTCCTCTAGCTCCAAGCTGGCAAATTGCGGATCGTTGTCAGTACCGATGGCGAGAGGGATTCCAAACCTGCAAGCAATCTCTCCCCAGATGAAGCTCTTCACAATTTGGGAGGTAGTCTTGGCAAGAGCCTTTGCCTCAATCCACTTGGAGAAGTAGTCGATCATGATGAGCATGAACCTCCTCTGTCCGATAGCCTGGGGAAAGGAGCCGGTCAAATCCATGACCTAGATTATAAAGGGCAAGGGAGCGGCGATCGAGCGAAGGTGATGAGCTGGCTGTAATTGAAGAGGCGCAAAGATTTTACATTCAGGACACTTTTTGGAGAAATCTTCTGCATCCTTTCGGATAGTCGGCTAAAAGTAGTCATGCCTTAGGATCCTCTGCTCCAGAGTACGAGTTCCCGAGTGGCTTCGACACTCTCCTGAATGAATCTCCTCGAGAACACGAGGAATTTCAATCTCTGAAAGACACCGGGCCAGGGGGCCTGATATAATCTTGCGATAAAGTTTCCCCTCCTGCAGCAGGTAGTCAGCGGCCTTGTAACGGAATTTCCTTCGATCCCCTTCACTGGCAGGGAGCTGACCTATTGTTAAGAACGTAATGAACAGATCTCTTTATGAGGCTCTCCGATCGATCTCCATCATCTCCCCTTCCTTGATAGACGATCATAATAGTTTGGTCACGGTCCCCTGAGCCTTGGGTATCACAACCCGCATTTTTCACCACATATAATAATTTATTAGAGTAAGGGGAAATGCGCGTCATAATGCCACGTCAGCAGGGGATAACTGCGGACGCTCAGGCAAGACTCCTACAAGACATAAAAGAGAGATCTTTGAGTGATTTAGTAAAAATCCATTTTAAGTTAAGCGATTAACTGTATCACTCGCCTTAGTGACTCATCAAGTCCACAAAAGAAAATAGTTTATACACTATGGAAAATACTTTATTCATAAGATTAAATATCCTATATGAGTGTAAACTTCCCCAAAGAACAACCTATGCTATGTAAGACTATAAATTTATTATAAGAATAGGAAAAGGTCTTTACGCTAACCAGAAAGTAATGACTTAGTTTTGAAAGAGATGGCATGTATAATGTACTAATAATATGGTTTTATAAGTTAAAAATATCTAACATGCAGTCCTAGCATAAAACATCCCAGGGAGCAAGTAATCCAATTCATCGCAAAGGAAACAACTAGCAACTAGCAAGTATCCAAAATAAACCACCCTATGGGCGTCAACAAGCAGACACGAACCCACACAAAAAAAACAAAGTATGTCTGAACCAGCAAAGTACACTAAAAACTGCAAACTACCTCGTTAAAGAGAGGCGATAACTACGGCCAACACTGCCGCTCAAGCACTCAAAAACTAGCACCGAAGTCAGCTATAGCTCTGAACCTGAAGCATTACAAAGACAGAACACCTCAGCAAGAAAGTACAAATGATAGCAAAAGTAAGCCAAAAGTAAAAAAAGGGTAAAAAGGGGTACCAACCCAAGACCAAAAGTACTGAAGTAAAATACAGAAATAAAGTACCAAAATTGGAAACATAGAACTTACGCGAATCGTCACGTATAAGAAATCACACAAGATGCACAAGGCTAAAAAGGTGGAAAGCAAGATTAAATCATAAGAAAGAATACTTAAAACTTTATTAGCCATATATGGTCAACTCCACCCAAAAACACAGGCGAGGTGGTCACTCATCTGTACACACCCTCACAGATATATAATATCCGTCTAACTGCGGGGGAGACTCATACACTCCACCATTCACCACAGACGCCCAAACACCTGGTAGAGTTCCATAAGGTACTAATAAAGGAAACAAACCTTGCAGCGGCAGATTCGACCACTAACACCCGCAACAAAAGAAAACCATGATATAAATCTCATACATCGCGGAGGTGGTTAAGTCCACTAACTCACGCAACCAGAGAATATCATGATGTATCTCAAGACTCGGCACATCGAATTCTACTAGACAATATTAGATTGAAATGGTTGATCAACCCTTAAGAAGAATTTGCAATCCTAAATAATCTCTAACGTGTTTTGCAAGAAGGTTGAAGAATAGCTATAAGGAATATATATAACCACAAATAACACTTACAGGATTAGGTAACAAAATCACGAACATGATGATTATAAACGAAACTAGACAAGAGATTTAAGCAGCACAAAAATCAGCAAGTACTAACATTCATGGTAACAATAAGTTAGAAATTTCTGCAAATCGGGGTAAAGAAGGGAAAAGAAGGAGGAAACCATCACTTGCCTTGATTTTACCGGAAAAAGTCTCTGAATCACTCCTTGATGCAGATCATGGTTAAAGAAGATGAGGGAAGTCAAAATCTAACAAAAATGGCCAAAATAGGTGTTAGGGCCGAAAACCCTAGCGAGAAAAACACAAGGAATATGAAAAAATGTTACCACGATGGTGAAGCTCTCGTTGAGATCTTTCTGGATCTACGATTGGTTCACGATTTCGAGCACCGGAGCACCGCCGGCGGCCACCGGAAGAAGCACAGACGATCAACCTCTTTCTCGCTCACGCCGCTCTGGTTCGGGAGGTAGACAGAAAATTCGGTCGGTTTAAAGATGAATAAGAAGTAGTAGGTATTTATACTAAGGGTGATAACAGGATAATCAGTAATTAAGAAAAACTAACTGGGTTCGGCAGAACCGATTTTCCCCAGACAGAAGGAATAGATTACTCAGTACTGCAATGGATTTCTCGAGTACAAAAGGGAAGACTACTCGAGTACTGCAAGGACATTACTCGAGTATAAAAGGGACGATTACTCGAGTACTGAAAGAGACTTCTCGAGTACTAATAGAAAGGATTCTCGAGAACCAGGGAGGACTACTCGAGTTCTACAAAAGGCTACTCGACTACAAGGGAAGGACCACTCGAGTACCAGGAAAATAGTACTCGAGTACTGCAATGGATTTCTCGAGTACACAAGAACTTTTCAAGAACAAGGGCATTTGTCGAGAATACTGAGAAAATTTCTAGAGTTCAGCCGGGGCATTAGTCGAGTATAAGAATGGGCTTCTCGAGTACTAGAAGGTATATCTAGAGAATAAGGGTCATATTCTCGAGAACTCCAGGTCTTCTCGAGAACCGAACATGAAAAATAATCCGATAACTTCAGATTGTCTTTAGTTCTTGGATAAAATGCCGACTCTAAGAATTTAGCAGTGCAGACAACCATGGAATCCGATGTACCATTCTTGAGGCACTATCAACAAATAATTACTTAAGTAAAGTAATCGCAAGGATCAAAACACGCGCGGAGACCCCAACATGCTCGGATCGAATAAGAACCAGACAAGTCCAAAAACCTCAAAACTCAAAACTTCCAACATGGAAACATTCAATCTCTTCAAAACCCAAAAACTGGTCAAACAGACCCAACAGACGCGAAAATGCACAAACGGTGCAGCGCTGATAATAAAAAGTAAGAGGGGGTAACGCCCTGACATCATAATTATGACGTAGACAAACCAAATAATAACACCAGAAAATCGGGGGTGTTATAGTCACACCCCCTAAAAAGAAGTTTCTTCCCGAAACTTAACACAGCCTTAAAACCAAACCCAAACCATAACCCAATTATTACCAAAAACCTGAAGACATACCTGAACAAAGGGAATAGATGTGGATGAGATTCTCTCATCGCCGATTCCAATTCCCACATCACGCTCTCGACATCTTGATTTAGCCAGAGAACTTTAACAATAGGGATGGTCTTTCTCCGCAACACTCGATCTTGAGAATACAGAATACGAATAGGTTCTTCCACATATGTAAGCTTGGGCTGTATCTGGGGCACCGACTCAAGGACTTGATGATCACTACGGACACACCTCCACAACTGGCTTACATGGAACACATCATGTACACCAGGGAAGGTAGCAGGCAAAACCAACCTATAAGCTTACACTCCAATGCACTAGAGAATTTGAAAAGGTCCCATATATCGGGGGTCTAACTTGTGGTTCCTTCCAAACCTTTTAACACCTGAAATCAGAGAGACTTTCAGAAAAACCATGTCCCCAACGTAGAATTCAAGATCAACCCTTCGTCAATTAGCATCTTTCTTATAATGTTCCTGTGCCAGACGGAGCTTTTCTCGAATATGAGTCACGGCACAATTCATCTCTTCAAGGGCTTCCGGACCTAGCAACGGTCTCTCACCAACCTCAGCCCAAAATAAGGGAGTCCTATAACGCCTCCCATACAAGGCCTCAAACGGGGCCATCTGCAGACTCTCTTGATAACTATTATTATAAGCAAATTCCATGAGTCTGAGACGTTCGTCCCAAGCACCACCGTGATCCAAAATACATTACCTGATCATATCGTCTACGATCTGATTAACTCTTTCCATCTGACCATTCGTCAGCGGATGATAGGCGGTGGAATACCTCAAGTTGGTACCCAACCCCTCCTATAAACTCTTACAATAACGAGACGTAAAACTAGAGTCTCGATCCGATACGATACTGACAGGCACTCCATACAATATGATAACCTCATCAAGGTATAATTCAACTATCTTCTTTATATGATAACCAATCTTAAAAGGTACAAAGTGAGCACATTTAGTCAATCTATCAACTATCACCCAAACAGAGTCATTCCCATGGTTAGATCCGGTAAACCAGTGTTGAAATCCATCGAAATACTCTCCCACTTCCAACTTGGAATGTCAAGCGGTGTCAATTTACCTCAAGACCTTCTATGGTCGGCTTTAACACGCTGACACGTATAGCATTCTGACACAAACTTTGCTATATCATTCTTCATTCCTGACCACCAAATAATTTACTTTATATCTTTATACATTTTAGTTGAACCAGGATGGTAGGCAGTACTGGAACCATGAGCTTCAGTACAAATCTTAGCTCGAATGTCACAAAAAGCGGGAATGCAAAATCTACCCCGATACTTCAAGGTATCAAACTCATCCAAAGAGAAGTCAGGTAGCTCTCCCCTCTCAGTTCTATTTTGGAGATGAAACAAATCCTGATCATCCTTCTTATGTGCTCTAGTAAGGGAAATCCAAGAGAGCTCTTCTGCTTCCAAACTAGCAGGCACAGTACTACTCCTAACCTTAATATCCTTTAAAAGGAATTCTTCTACCAAGGACTGAACAGATAGATTAAAAATGTTGGCAGTCTTTCTACTCAAAGCATCAGCTACTACGTTAGCCTTTCCTAGATGATAAAAAAATCTCCACATCATAATCGGCCACATATTCTAACCACCGACGATGGCGCAGATTTAGTTCCTTCTTAGTGAAGACGTACTTCAAACTCTTATAGTCTGTATAGATCTTGCACAACGGCCATACAATATGTAACATCTCATTTCCAACTAGACCCCTGGAAGTGGTTTTGTCATAGCATAACCCAAGGAAACCCAGGAATTGAAGTTTATCGACCAAGATTTCGACTCAAGGGGTGGTCACGCCCGTGACTGACCCGTCATGCCCGTGACCTAGGGCGTGACCCCTTCGACGATCGTCGACCTCAGAAAGATGATCGACGAGCTCAGAAATTTCAACATGGGCCTGACACGCCTATGACCGATCTGTCACACCCGTGACTTTGGAATGGCATTGAGTGAGCTGAACTCACTCAACGTCGTAGTCTGGATGGCGTTGAGTGAGCTTAGATCACTCAACAGCATAAGCTGAATGGCGTTGAGTGCACTAACTGCACTCAACGCCATCTGGTGTTGTCTGGATGGCGTTGAGTGAGCTGAGCTCACTCAATGCCGTGGACTGGATGGCGTTGAGTGAGCTTAGCTCACTCAACGCCATAAACTAGACAGCGTTGAGTGCACGGACTACACTCAATATTGTCTGCTGAAGCCTGGAATGGCGTTGAGTGAGCTGAGCTCACTCAACGCCATAGTTTGGATGGTGTTGAGTGAGCTTACCTCACTCAACGCCATAAGCTAGACGGCATTGAGTGCATAGACTGCACTCAACCCCACCTTGAGTAGACTTGATGGCATTGAGTGAGCAGAGCTCACTCAACGCCATAATCTGGATGGCGTTGAGTGAGCTGAGCTCACTCAACGCAATAGTCTGGGAGGGCCATTCTAGATGGAGTTGAGTGAGCGCCATATCCGGGATGGCTTTGAGTGAGTAGAGCTCACTCAACGCCGCATCATGGATGGAGTTGAGTGAGCAGAGCTCACTCAATGCCGTAGCTTGGATGGCGTTGAGTGAGCTGAGCTCACTCAACGCCATTGTACTTAGAATTTTTTTTTGGCAGGATTTTTTTTGGCTGTGTGCTGGTTCAGCTGAACCGGGCCGTTCTAGATGGTGGGCCCAGATGCATTATTAAGCTGTTTCTTTTAATAAGACCCAATTAAGTCTTATTTTAAAAAGGGTTGACCGGTCAAGCCACGTGGCTGTCGGTTTTGAAAGCTAGGAGGAGCCACGACCATGGCCGAGAACATGCTCTCATGGCCATCAATGTCACTTAATGTCGTCGCCCCTTCCCCTCCTCTTTAAACGGCTGGATTCAAGTCCTCATAGGGAGAGGAGGAGTTTCATGCCCTCCTCCACCTGTTACAGAGCCCTTTCTAGCCCCCACCACCATGGCCGAGCCAAGCTGTAATGGGCCATTAATGGCCACCAGCAGTTAGACCTTTCCCCTCCCTCCTTTTTCTTGTTTAAAAAGGCTCCCTAGACTCAGAGATGAAGTTTCCACCCTTACCCGACGGATTTGGAGCTTGTTCTGTGCTGTAGAAGAATTCCGGCGATGCCACCACCGCGCCAATGGCTTTCCGACGATATGCACGCCTCCAGCCCGCGAATAAGGTCCTCCCCTCCTCTCTCTCTACGAGTAGATCCTTGCCTTCTTAGGATTAAGAATCGGGCTCAACTGATCCCGATCGAGAAGAACTCCTCTTCCTAATTTTCCCGCAAAATTAGTACTCGGGTTCGCAGGATTCCGCCTCTTCGGCGGCCGCGCCGCCGCCCGACGATGACCACCACCTCAACGGAGGTGGTGGTGGCGGTGGCCGGCCAGGGAGGAGGCTTGATGGTCGGAGACAGCATCTGGAATGCACTCCATGTCGGGCTAATCTCAGCCCTTGGCTGGAGGAAGAAGATGACCCAGCTCAGTTGGATATGCTTCAGGATTAGTCTTTTATTTAATTCTTTTCTTTTATATGAATTTTCTGTATTCAAATAACAGCAACCTTAGGAAATTTATGAAAAATAGCTAGACTTTTCATGAAGAAATTGTCAACATGTAATTTGTAGCCCTATGGGTATACCTCATTTTAAAATTAATTTGGGTCAATTTGGTCAACTGGTTTGACCAGGGCACCTATTTTGGTGGGATCTATACCTAGAGCTAGGCAGAGACTAAAAGGTGTGCCCACCCTTCATACCTTGACCAAATGATCTGAAATATGGGCAGGGAGTCTACCCTATCTATACCCAGAGTCTGTCCAAAAATGAGAATTTTTGGAGAATATTTTTCTATAGTTTTTAGACAAAATTAATAATCTTAGGGTAAATTAATTAGATGGCTTAATGACTTCCAAACCCTCCCAAATTTTTGTGAGTGGTCCCTGGGTTCATCATGAGGCTCTGTATAATTTTTCATCTCATTTGGACATGTTTTCGATTAGAAATGGACAAACCTAAGCTTTGCCCTATTAAGGGGTTTTTAGGCCAAAAGTGCACTTTGAGATTTGAGTGGCCAGATCACCTCAACAGAGGCTGAGATTTTGGCCACTGACTAGAAAATCTCTCAAGCACCCCCTCCTAGATTTTTAGGTTGTTTGGGGTAGATTTGCCCAAGGACCCAAGGCTAAACCCTAAGGATGGTTCTTTGTGGGTTGTGAAGGGCAAGTGGTCAAATGACCTGGTTATAATTTGAAACTTGGCAGAAAGAATTCTAGGGTAGCTAGAATCCTATTGTAGACATTTAAATAGATTTTAAAGTAAATAAGTCCCTCAAAACTCTAACCCTAGTTTAGGGCACAAAACTTGTAGAGATAAAAAATGTTACTAAACTCACTGAACAATGATGAGATTTGGATAGAGTAGTTTTTGAGGTTAGTAAAAGCTCTGGAGATTTTATTATGAATTTAGGATCATTATTTTGGATACTTCATTAACAATTTAGCAGTTTGTAATATTTGCTTAGAAATTTATTATGGCGAAAATACTTTCTGTAAAATGATGAAATTTAGGCAGAGAACTTTTATTATTATTTTAAAGCTCTGTGAATTTTTATGATATTTTTGAAAATTTAATTATAAGGCTTGCTTTATTAAGTGTTGTTTCCCATGAAAACTTAATTAAATCTATTTTGATGTCTAGCAAGCCTATAAAATTATGATCTTTGCACAATGACCTTTTATGTACTTTATTAATATTTAGTAATTTTTCTATAATTATATGATGAGTAATTTTAGTACTTCCTTCTTTACTTAGAATTAATGGGATGGTAATGGATAAATTATTTAGAGGCTAAACACTTCCGGTAAAATCATGAAAATTAGTAGTTGATGACACCTTGCTGTTATTTAGTGATCATAATTTTTGGGTGGCCATTACTTAAGAAGATCATGGAGTTCATGTTTAAAATTACTCATGGCCAATCTTTTGGAAAAATTAAATAAATATCAGATTAATTAGGAAAATTATAAATTTATGGATTTAGGCTAATTATGTCATGATGGACCTCCTGTAAATTTTATAGAAGATTTGGAAGACAATTTGGAGTACCTCCCCTTGTATACCTCATATAGCTTAGGATGGTCTGCATATAGTAAAACCGTAGAAACCGAACTAGAGTGAGTAATGAACTTGGGGAAATGGAATTTTTGTAGGTTGCTGGTTTGGATAGGGTAAGTTTAATTAAGTTCATTATTGGAAGTCAGGATGAGTAGGGTTTGAGATTGGCTAGTGTTAGGTGGTGTTCGGGAACGACGAAAGATCGTCCACCCCGGTTGGAGAGGATGAGTCTCAATACACTAGGTTAGCTCCAAAGTAATTTGAATGGGAACGGGTTATGGGTAATAACCAACAAAAGTAAGTGCCTTACAAAAGGGAACGATGGGCTTCAGCTACAATCATAGTTTCTAGTGCCCTTTGAGAGCCCTTCACAGAGAATACCGGGGGCAGTCCAAGGCTAACGTAAACCGTAGGAATAATAAACCAAAAGAGCAACAAGAATATCTAGGGTTGGACATTCACACACCCCGAGAGCTAGGGAGGTAGAATAAGTTGGTTTGGTTTCCATTCAGACGGTAGCTCTGAAGGTAGATGCACGAACGGGACAGTCCGGGGAGACGGGGGCTCGAGGGTTTAAATACAGAATAAGGTGGTGGGTCTTCGGTATTTTATTGTTGTTCACACCGACTTCGGTACTTTGACTCGGCGGTGTGGGACACTTTGCCAAAGATAGTGTAAGACACCCCTCCCGGAACACAAGACACGTCACGAGAGGGGTCTTATGCCTAGAACAGCCGCCTTGCGGTAACACTAACACTCGGGTCAGCCTGTACCACATGGTGCCTATCCTGCCAGCTTCAACCAATATCAACATATAAACTGCCAACACAACCATAATAATAAAAGAAAGTCAATCCACACCAAGCATAAGTCCATAAATATAGCAAAAGAGAAGCTAAACAAGCTTCTACATAATAAGAGTACGAAAATAGAATTGCCCCAAAGGGATACAACAAAATGTCTCTCACTCACATCTGTAACCGACGGTAGTGACGGTACCGTCCCCTCAGGCCCTGTCATCCTGGCCTGGCTGTCCAGCTGCATAGCCTGCTGCTCCACCTGCAGGGTTTCCTCTTAAAAAGGAAGACGTAACAACCGTTAGTCATAAACATTAAGTGGCTTCACATTCGCTCCCCCGACGACTCCTCAGCACCGGGCGGAGAAAGGAACAGGTACAATATATATAAAACAGTAGTACAAGCAGGTGAAATAAGTATACAAATCATAGGTAGCAATAAAATAGTGTACAAATGAACAAGCTCTTATTCTACAATTCTACCATCTACAGCAGCAAGAGAGTATAATGTTATAACAGTAAGTAACTCAACTTATATGGATGCCCACACAAGCATATAAGTTGAGGGTCGTTCAGCAATAAGTAACTCATCCTATAGGAGTGCCTATACAAACTTATACGATGAGGGTCTTGTGTATGTAATGAAATGCAATGCAATGACACACCCATGATCAAGCACATGCAATCGCTATGTCGACACAGACTTATAGTTCCCACTATTCGAGCACGTAACTAACCTCTCAGGCGTCAACCGTCGTGGTCAAACGGTGACAGTAGAGCGGGCATCTCCACTAGTTGGCTGGTCTCCACACTACCTAGCCTAGGCCTCCGTACGCCTCAACGCTAAGAACACAACAACGGAGCTCACATGCGTACTACGTCTCAGCGGGTTCTCTTCGGTAAATGAGCACCAAGATCCTAGCCCCGAACTGGACTATACGTGACACGGAAGGAGCCTCAGAAATGAACATGAGGACCAAGCCCAACCGTTCACTTGGCACGGAAGGAGCCTCGGGACATGAACACCGAGGACCAATCCCAACCGTCCAAGGTCTAGCTGTCAACTCCCATCGGTGTGACGATTGGCGAGCCCGTAGACCTGCCACACTATCCTTAACCCGAGATTACGACACCATGTGTCGACTCACACCACATGCAATTTAACAATATCATTGCATGGAAGGAGCCTCGGGACGTGAACACCGAGGACCAAGCCCAACCATCCATCAAATGTGGAAGGAGCCTCGGGACATGAACACCGAGGGCCAAGCCCAACCGTCCAACTTTACTCATCTCAATCTCATTCCAAATAGTGACAGTCAACACCGCACTGGTTACTTCCACAATGCTACCCGTAGGGAGACGACACTCTAAGCATTGGATTACTAATTCCCTTTTATCCATCCAACATATATCATGGCCATAGTTTAATCATTTATACATTTATCCCATTATATCTACCCAATTATATCAGGTTCTTTCCTTCAATTAAACTTGTCCACAACTCGTTATATGAATTTAGATTTATAACCTCAACTTATCACGTGACTATAATGATTATGTCAAAAGAGTTCACCCAAGCCTCGAGTTAGATCGCAACATTAAATTCCACCACATCGCATTCCACGTTACACAACCAAGAATTTTTTTGCAGCCTTAATCCGGGCAGCAACTTCGACCAAGGATTCCCGAGGCTACAGAAATCCAACGAGTGCGTGTAACTACTCGTTGGAAAGATAATTTCAAGGGATACAACTTTTGTGTTTAGTCAAAAGCCAAGATTTGATCGCATCACACCATGAATTCACTCGAAGCCTGCTGCGTACAGGATACAGATTTTCTGGGTGGAATTTCTCCCAATTGCAGAATATTCAAACAGACTTTCCCGTGGCTACAGGTATCTCTTAGAAACGTGCAACCACTCGTTGGAAAGATAATTTTGAGGGCTACGACTTTCGTGTTTAGGCGAAAACCTAGATATAACTAGAACACCCCCGAAATTGGCCACGAAGGTCGCTGCGTGCAGAAAACAGATTTCTGCACGCATCTTAAGGCGAGATGAACGGATCCGTTCATCTTCCTCCTTGCACCAAACTCCCAAAAACTCCTCCAGAAAAACGTCCACCCTTATTCCCCCTCAAGAAGTCATCTTTCTCCACGAATCACTCTCTCATCTTCACTTTGAAGAATGAAGAGGTTGGAGGGGACTAAGCCTAGAAAACGACCTAGGCATGGCTTTTCCCTAAGAAATCTCCTCCTCACCATCATGACTCTAAGGAGTCGAAATCTCTCCTAGAATATTAACTACAGATCTAGCACCAAGGGAGAGGGGAGGAAGCTCACCTCGTTTCCAGCGATAACACCATTTCCGGCTATGGATCTAGTCGTTCTTCTTTGCGGCATCCCTTGCTAGGTGCAATTGTTCTTCACGGCAAAGAAAAGAGAGAGAGAGAGAGAGAGAAGGCCACCTCCAGGAACTCCGACTGCTTCCCTTGGCTCCGTCGGTTACGCGAGGTCCACGATGGCGGCAAGAACGATCGGCTAGGTTTCGGCTTTATCTCCTTTTATAACCGATGTATTAGGTTAAATCCTTCCGCCACGTGTCAACGCCCCATTGGACCGCCCCTAATGGGACATATTGAAGTGACCTGGTCCAAGGAATCATCATCAGCATGAATCCCGAAGTCCGGTTCGGTCCGCCTATACCAGCCGACGAATCTGCCTGGGCGAAGAAAACGTATAAGTCAAATTCGACGGGAATCAACCGCCATTCTCGACGATCGGAGAGAATCGTCGGGCATTCTCTACGAATTCGTCGGGTATCAACAATGATACCCAGCGAATTTCACTTAGCCCACTTATCGGAAATTCTGGCGTTGAGTGCGTTGAGTATCTGTCAGCGATACTCGACGATCGGTGAGAATAGCCGGGCATTCTCGTCGATCGGCTAGAATCGCCGGGCATTCTCGTCGACTTTCACTTAACCTAATTCCCAATCTGCAGTTCTGGATCCGGCGGGTATCGACAATCGATACCCGTCGAATCGGAGAGAATCATTCCCGATACCCGTAGATCGACGAGTATCATTCCCGATACCCGTCGATCGGCGAGTATCAACTCCCATTCTCGTCGATTTTCCTTTAGGCCATTTCCTTTCGATCCGTTGGATATCACTAAACCCTACACTCCATTCAACGCACTTGACACCTTTTGCCAGTACGTACCGAGCCCGAGTCAAGTCTCCTGACTCAAAACTCGTTCGAGGGGCCTAGCACGAATTGGGACGTTACAAATCCTATAAACAAAATAAAAGATTTCGTCCCCGAAATCAGGCTGAGGTCAAGGGGAGTAAAGTACAAAATAATGTGCGCTATAAAATGTTACCTTGGGAGAATAGCTCCGGGTAGCGCTTCTGCATCAAGTCCACCGGCTCCCAAGTAAATTCTTCCTTCCCATGATTAGACCATAGCACTTTTACCAGAGGCACACTTTTGCGGCATAATGTTCTTATCTCATTATCAATGATTCGTACCGGCTCCAGTCGCACAGATCTGTCAGACGCTGCCTTACCATCAGTTTTGGGGATGTATTGTTCAGGCCGCAACATCGCCTTCCGAATCGACGATACATGGAACACATCGTGGAGATTTTCTAGCTCGGGCGGTAGCTCCAGCCGATATGCCAAAGGGCCAATCCTCTCCACTATGATATAGGGTCCAACATACCGTGGGCTGAGCTTCTTCACTCCCCGCACCCGTGACACTCCATGCATCGGCCAGATTTTCAGGAACATATTTTCACCCACTTGAAACTCCACCATATGGTTCTTTGCGTTATAATACTTCGCCTGCCGACTTTGAGCCTCCAACATGCGATCCCTTATCAGCCTAACCACCGCATCAGTATCGTCAATATACTCAATTGCCAATGCCTTCGGGTCTTCCTCTTGCACCCAAGACAAGGGGGTTCTACACCTTCTTCCATAAAGGGCTTCATGGGGTGCCATGCCAATGCTAGCTTGATGGCTGTTGTTGTAGGAGAATTCCACTAAGGGCAAGAGTCTTTCCCACGGCTCTCCCCTATCTATTACACACAACCTCATCAGATCCTCCAATATTCGGATGGTCCGCTCAGACTGCCTGTCCTTCTAAGGATAAAATGCGGTGCTGAAGGTAAGGCGCGAGCCCAAATACGCCCGTACCGCCTTCCACTCCTTGGAGGTAAAACGACCATCACGGTCCAAAACTATCGTCTTAGGTACGCCGTGATACCGTACAAACTGCTCAACAAAAAGGAGTACTAAGACATCCACATGAGCCTCCTTCTTTATAGGAATGAACCAGGCAACTTTCGTCAGGCGATCAACGATCACCCACACTGAATCATTTCCTGAGCGGGAGCGAGGTAGCCCATGTACGAAATCCATGGAAATATCCTCGAACTTTCACTCGGGGATTAGCAATGATTGCAACAGACCACCGGGGCTCCTGCACTCCGCCTTCACTCTTTGGCAGGCTTCACAATGCGTGACAAAGTATCGGACATCCTTCTTCATTCCGGGCCAACACATCGTCTTCCGTAAGCCGGCGTACATCTTTGAAATTCCCGGGTGCACAGAATATTGCGAGCAATGTGCTTCTCTCAAGATATCCTCCCGGATTCTGCCACCCTTGGGAATATAGAGCAGCCCGCGAAAGTAAACGAGGTCGTCCTTTAGTGTGTACTCGTCGGTAGTCCCGTCTTCGATTAACTTTATTGCCGGGGCCAAAGCCGCATCCAATCCTTGCTCCACTCGGATCCGGTCCCGGATATCACAAACTATGCTCATGTTGGATAGGTACTCTGTATATTCCGATGAAGCCTTAAATATTAAGGTGATGTCCATCTCCTCGATCATCCGTGCCAACTCCATGCTCATCAACCGAGACTCTGGGCTCGAGTCGGGTACTTTCCTACTCAACGCATCGGCTACCGAGTTCGCTTTTCTGGGGTGGTAGTTCAAGGTGAACTCATAGTCGCATAGAAACTCTAACCACCGCCATTGTCTTAAGTTCAATTCCTTCTGGGTATGGACGTACTTCAAATTTTTATTATCCAAGAAGATTTCGCAGTGGACGCCGTATAGATAATGCCTCCATACCTTCAAGGCGAACACCACCACTCCTAGCTCCAAATCATGCACCAGGTAATTGATTTCATGCTTCTTCAATTATCTTGAAGAATAAGCAATTACGTGCCCGTGCTGCATCAACACCGCTCCCAACCCCTGATAAGACGCGTCCGTGTAAACTTGGAATCCTTCCTTCCCAGACGGAAGGACAAGTATGGGGGCGGAGGTAAGTCTATCCTTCAATTACTTGAATGCCGCTTCACACTGGAGTGTCCACTCAAATGGCACACCTTTCTTTGTCAAAGAAGTAAGCGGGAGGGCAATCTTGGAGAATCCTTTTACGAACTTGCGGTAGTATCCAGCAAGTCCCAGAAAACTCCTCACATCGGCCTCCGTCTTCAAGGGCGACCACTCCTTCACGGCACGCACCTTGGCCGGATCCACAGCTAGTCCAGCCCTACTAATTACATGACCCAAGAAAGCCACTTCCCTAAGCCAGAATTCACATTTGCTAAACTTGGCGAACAGGGCGTGCTCTTTTAGCTTCTCCAAAACTAAGGCCAAATGCCTGGCATGTTCCTCCTCCGTCTTCGAGTAGACTAAGATGTCATCAATGAACACAATGATGAAGACATCCAGATAGGGCTCAAACACTTTATTCATCAAGCTCATGAAAGCTGATGGGGCATTGGTGAGCCCAAACGGCATCACTGTGAACTCATATAAGCCGTACCTCGAGCTGAAAGCCATTTTCGGAATATCATCCTCTTGTATTCTCAATTGGTAATACCCCGAGCGCAAATCTAGCTTGGAGAACCAATGCGCTCCTACCAGTTGGTCGAACAACTCATCGATCCGAGGTAACAGATAGGTGTTTCGTACTGTAAGTCGGTTGAGTTCCCGATAGTCTATACATAAACGCAGGGTTCCGTCTTTCTTCTTAACGAATAGAACAGGGGCTCCCCAAGGTGATGAGCTGGGGCGAACAAACCCTAATTCTACCAACTCCTGCAGTTGAACTCTAAACTCCGCGAGTTCTTTTGGGGCCATCCGATAAGGGGTCCTGAAGACGGGCTTAGCTCCTGATACAAGCTTAATCTGAAAATCCACTTCTCTATGCGGGGGTAACCCTGGCAATTTTTCAGGAAATACCTCAGGGAAATCCCGTGCTACCCTCACATCCTTCACATCTACCTTCATCTCCTTTAGTTCGAAACATATCATGTAGACTTCATCCCCTCTCATATGCGCTTTCAAGGTCGTGATTGAGGATAACAATATTCGTGGTGCGAAATTTATACCTTGGAAGACTACATCAGTCTCCCCATGTCTCACATAAATGTGCTTCTTCGCGCAGTCGATTCTTGCATGGTGCCAATCAAGCTATGCCAAGCCCAGAATGAGGTCCAATTCTGGTATTCTCAAAATTATGGCGGGGGTATCAAAGGTCTTTTCCCCAATGGTTACCTCCAACTCACACTTCGCGGTTGCCGTCATCTCAGATCCGTCTGGGAGGCGTACTGTTCGAGCAATACAAGTGAAATATTACACTCCGTGTATGTCCTTGATGAAGTCTTCAGACACGAAAGAATGTGAGGCACCGGTGTCAAATAACGTATAATCCGGTTTCCCGCCGACCACCACGGTTCCTAAGTGTTATTTAATAATACTCAAGCTAGACGTCTAGTATATCTTAAGCCACTAGAGGATATTAATGGAAGCAAAATGGCTAATTCAAATCGTACCTGCAATCATCTCTTGAGGATTCCGCTCTTGAGTCATGTCCAAGGCATACATCTGATCTCGAGCGGGTCCGGGGTTTCTTCCTTGTGGTCCTCATCCTCGACCACGCACATACCCTCTCCCCCGCGGGGCTGCTGGAGGGAGAGCAAAAGGCGCATCTCAAAACAGTTGCAGGCAGTAGCGTCGAATGTGGCCCGGTTGGTTGCATTTAAAGCACACCCGTTCCTGCCTTCCGCCGTGTTGCTGAAATTATTGAGGTTGAGGTAATGCTGGCGGTTGCGGAACCGGGCGCTCCTCTCTAAATTTCTTGGGGAAACGCCCGCCACCCCTCCGATATCCTCTTCCTCTTCTATTGTCAAATCTCCTTCTATTGCTGGGGCCGGCTTCCATCACGCCCTCCGCTGGCCTCTTACCACTTCCCAAGTGGTCCGCTTCCAATCTCTTCGCCATATAGATAATCTCCGCCAGACTAGCGTCCGCTATAAACAAAAGGGCTTGCCTTAGGGGATCCCTCAACCCTTTGTAGAATCATTTGGCGTACCCTCTATCATCCAACTCATAGGAGTCAGCGAATCTAGCAAAGTGCTGAAATTCCCGTTGGTACTCTGTCACCGACATGGACCCTTGCTTTAGTTGCAAAAATCTCTCTTCAAGACCATCCCGAGAGGCCGAGGGGATGAAATGCTCTAAAAAGGCTTCAGAGAATTCGCTCCAACTAATGTCCGTGTACACGCTCCCACGAAAAGTGAAGCCCATGAGGGACTTCCACCACCTTTTGGCGTGCAGTTCTAAGAGTGTCACCACAAGGGTCACCGCCATATTGTTTGGACATCTTATTACTGCCAACAATTATTGTATAGTGTCGAGCCACTCTTTCGTACGCACCGCCGACTCTGTCACAATATAAGCGGGAGGGGAGAGAGCTCGGAAAATGCTTAACCAACTAGATCCCGGACCCTGTTGTTGTACAGGTGCCTGCTGAGATTGGGACCTAAAGGTGTCCAAAATAGCTGTGAGCGTCTGCCCAAGCTCTGATTGTTGGAATTGTGTAGGTATGGACGGGGCGGGGGTGCCCCCACTAGCTCAGCATGTACTGGGATCTACACATAGGGTACAAACCTAAGGTTAGGTTTGCTAATCTAAGGTTAAAGATGGACAAACTTAGTGTGAATTACATATGGGCACACCACTGCTTCCGCTAAGTCAGTTTGTCCCCAAACTGACTAATCAAACGGGGGTGGCGCCATTTTTAAGTGACTTTCTCCTTAGAGGATCGTAGCAAGCTGATACCATTTGTAAGACCCCCCTCCTGAAACACAAGACATGGCACGAGAGGGTTCTTATGCCCAGAACAGCCGCCTTGCGGTAACACTAACACTCGGGTCAGCCTGTACCACAAGGCGCCTATCCTGCCGGCTTTAATCAATATCAACATATAAACTGCCAACCCAACCATAATAATAAAAGAAAGTCAATCCACACCAAGCATAAGTCCATACATATAGCAAAAGAGAAGCTAAACAAGCTTCTACATAATCAAAATATGAAAATAGAATTGCCCCAAAGGGATACAACAAAATCTCTCTCACTCACATCTGTAACCGACGGTAGCGATGGTACCATCCCCTCAAGCCCTGTCATCCTGGCCTGGCTGTCAAGCTGCATAGCCTGCTGCTCCACCTACGGGGTTTCCTCCTAAAAAGGAAGACGTAGCAACCGTTAGTCATAAAGACTAATTTGCTTCACATCCGCTCCCCCGGCGACTCCTCGGCACTGGGCGGAGAAAGGAATAGGTACTATATATAAAATAGTAGTACAAGCAGGTGAAGTAAGTATACAAATCATAGGTAACAATAAAATAGTGTACAAATGAACAAGCTCTTATTCTACAATTCTACCATCTACAACAGTAAGAGAGTATAATGTTATAACAGTAAGTAACTCAACTTATATGGATGCCCATACAAGCATATAAGTGAGGGTCGTTCAGTAATAAGTAACTCATCGTATAGGAGTGCCCATACAAACTTATACGATGAGGGTCTTGTGTATGTAATGAAATGCAATGCTATGTATGCAATGCAATGACACGCCCATGATCAAGCACATGCAATCGCTATGTCGACACAGACTTATAGTTCCCAGTATTCGAGCAGGTAGCTAACCTCTCAGGCGTCAACCGTCGTGGCCAAACGGTGACAGTTGAGCGGGCATCTCCACTACTAGGCTTGTCTCCACACTACCTAGCCTAGGCCTCCGTACGCCTCAATGCTAAGAACACAACCGCGGAGCTCACATGCGTACTACGGCTCAGCGGGTTCTCTTGGGTAAATGAGCACCAAGATCCTAGCCCCGAACTGGCCTATGCGTGACACGGAAGGAGCCTCAGAAATGAACACGAGGACCAAGACCAACCGTTCACTTGGCACGGAAGGAGCCTCGGGACATGAACACCGAGGACCAAGCCAAACCGTCCAAGGTCTAGGTGTCAACTCCCATCGGTGTGACGATTGGCGAGCCCGTAGACCTGCCACACTATCCTTAACCCGGGATTACGACACCACGTGTCGACTCACACCACATGCAATTTCACAATATCGTGGAATGGAAGGAGCCTCGGGACGTGAACACCAAGGACCAAGCCCAACCATCCATCAAATGCGGAAGGAGCCTCGGGACATGAACACCGTGGGCCAAGCCCAACCGTCGAACTTTACTAATCTCAATCTCATTCCAACTAGTGACAGTCAACACCGCACTTGTCACTTCCACAATGCTACCCGTAGGGAGACGACACTCTAAGCATTGGATTACTAATTCCCTTTTATCCATCCAACATATATCATGTCCATAGTTAAATCATTTATACATTTATCCCATTATATCTACCCAATTATATCAGGTTCATTTCTTCAATTAAACTTGTCCACAACTCGTTATATGAATTTAGATTTATAACCTCAACTTATCACGTCACTATGATGATTATGTCAAAAGAGTTCACCCAAGCCTCGAGTTGGATCGCAACATTAAATTCCACCACATCGCATTCCACGTTACACAGCCCAGAATTTAGGTGCAGCTTTAATCCGGGCAGTAACATCGACCAAGGAATCCTGAGGCTACAAGAATTCTGACGAGTGCATGTAACCACTCGTTGGAAAGATAATTTCAAGGGCTATAACTTTCGTGTTTAGTCGAAAGCCAAGATTTGATCGCATCACACCAGAAATTCACTCGAAGCCTGCTGCGTACAGGATACAGATTTCCTGGGTGGAATTTCCCCCAATTGCAGCAGATTCGAACAGACTTTCCCGTGGATATAGGTATTGCCTGGAAACGTGAAACCACTCGTTGGAAAGATAATTTTGAGGGCTATGACTTTTGTGTTTAGTCGAAAACCCAGATATGACCATAACACCCCCGAAATTTGCAACGAAGGTCGCTGCGTGCAGAAAACAGATTTCTGCACGCATCTTAAGGCGAGATGAATGACATCCATTCATCTTCCTCCTTACACCATGTAACATTCCATTTCCGGCTAGACCCCTAGGAGTCGGTTTGTCGTGAGAGAACCCTAGAAGACCAAGAATTGAAGTACAACGACTGAGACTTCGGGTCACGGGTTGGTCACGCCCGTGACCTATGTGTCACGCCCGTATCCTAGGGCGTGACTCCTTCGACGATCGTCGATCTCCGGGAGACGGTCGTCAAACTTGAAACCCGGGCCTGTCACGCCCGTGACCTATATGTCACGCCCGTGACCTAGGGCGTGACTCCTTCGACAATCGTCGATCTCCGGGAGACGATCGTCGAACTTGCAACCTGGGCCTGTCACGCCGGTGACCTATGTGTCACGCCCGTGACCTAGGGCGTGACCCCTTCGACGATCGTCGATCTCAGCGGGATGATCGTCGAAGCGCAGAATTTGCATCATTGCCATGTCACGCCCAAGACCCAGGTCTCACGCCCAAGACCCAGGTCTCACGCCCGTGACCTAGGGCGTGACCCCCTTCGGCGATCATCGATCTCAACAAGACGATCGCCGAGTGCGGAATTTTCATCTTGGCCCTGTCACGCCCATTACCCATGTGTCACGCTCGTGACCTAGGGCGTGACCACCCTTCGACGACCGTCGATCTCAGTTCGACGATCGTCGACCTCAGAATTTTCCACTCGGGCCTGTCACGCCCGTGACCTATGTGTCACGCCTGTGACAAGGGCCGAAATGTCAGCCAAACTGGAAACTTCGGTAACCGACGTTATAATCAATTCTGGTTATGGGAATGTACAGTAGGAATATTTATGGGCCATTTCCTTCTCTAATTATTTAATAGAAAAAGAGAGAGAGTGAGGTCCAATAGGAAATCGCCACCTGGATTAGCCAATTCATCTTCCACCTTTTCCTCTTCCCTACATCATAACCGAAACGTTATTAAGAAGAAACATTCATGGCCATGAATGTTTCATCCTTTCCCCTCCTCATTGGGAAATCTATAAATGCCCACTTGGAGCAAGAGGAGAAGGTTACACGCTCGATCAAACAAATTCAGACTTTTGCTCTTGCTGTAGGAGAAGTTCGGGAACGCCATCACCGCGCCATGACAATCCGACGTTCATCTCGCCTTCAAACCGCGAACAAGGTCCTCCTCTACTTCTTCTCTTATGGGTAGATCTTAGGATCTTAGAAATGAAGTTCGTGCTCAAAGGAGCCGGACCTAACTCGTGTTTTCATGGAAAACCTTGGAAAAATATTGTTTTGAGTTCGCCGGAAACCGCCACCTCCGGCGGCCAACCCACTGCCGACCGATAGCCATCGCCTCAACGGAGGTGGTGGTGGTGGTGGCTGGCCAGGGAGGTGATCGGATAGCCGGTGACGGATCACGGAAAGGTTATAGGAAATACGAGTTTCTGTGTTCTGGTTTTTGGTTTCATGTAGAAGATGAACAGTAAAATCACTTTATAATATATAAATTATGTGTATAATACATAATGACAAGATACATTATTTGAGTATATTTTTAGGCTGCAAAACGAGGCACTTAGAGGCCGATTTAGGAAAAATGGCCAGTCACAAAATTTGTATCCCTTCGAGTCTACATTAATCTAAAATTAGTTTCAACTCGTTTGGGTAAGCGGTTTGACCGCAACACCTTTTTTAGTGGGGGCTGTACCTAGAGTTGGGAAGAAATTAAAATGGATGCCCACTCTTCGTACCTTGTCCAAATGACCTGAACTTTGGGCAGAGGGTTAACCTTAGCTATATCTAAAGGCAGTCCAAAAATGGGAATTTTTGGAGAAACTTTGCCTAAAGTTTTTGTTTAAATTTAATAAAGATAGAGGAATTTATTTAAGTAGTCAAATAACCTCCAAGCCCTCCCATATTTTGGTGAGTGGTCCCTGGATATAAAACTTAGCCTTGTACAAATTTTCAACTCATTTGGATGAGTTTTGGATAGGGAGTCACCTATTCTTAACTAGGCAAAAGTGAGTCAATTTTTAAGTAAAAAGTGCACGAGAGGTTGGAACGGTCAAATCACCTCAACTGAGGCTGATATCTTGACCACTGACTTGGAAGGGTTATTATAACCCACTTTGAGAAAATGGTGTGGTTTAGGGTTGTTTTACCCTAGGATCCAAACTCAAACCCTAGATGGAGGGTTTTGAGGGTTGTGAAGGACATGGTGGCAATTGCTCTCGTAATGCCTTGAAACTCTGTAGAGTTGACATTAGCATGATAAGAATCATCGGAATGGAATCTTGGAGAATTTGGAGATAAGTAGATACCTTAAAACCTTAATCTTAGCTTTAGGGTAAAATACTAAATAAGCACAACCCGTCACTAAGCATTATCTAAATGCTGTGAAACTCGGGTAGAGTAAGTTTTGGAGTGGGTAAGAGCTATAGGAATTTTACTGGAATTTTATGATGTTTATTTCCAGCACTTCATTTGTAAAGTTGATTATAACCCCAATTGATGTTTTAATTATTTGTACCTTTCTATTTATGGAAATCTCATGAAATCTTGAAAATAAATGTTTTAGGACAAAATGGTTACCCTTAAATTTTTGTATAATTTTTAGTTGAGTAAATCCAGTACTTCCTTCACAAATGTTAAAAAGTGGTCTATGCTTTGAAAATTATTTAGGGATGATTTTATTTCTGAAAAAAATTATGAAACTGGGTCAGTGTTATTTTTAATCATTCATCTGCATGTTATAAATTATTTATAATTTTTGGAAGAATCTTCTCTGTACTTGGTTCATAAATAATAGAAGAAAGTAAATATTGCTAAAATATTTTTGTTGCCCTTTTGATGATAGAAAAATTATGATACCTTGGATTTACCATATCGAGATAACCTACTATTTATTATAATTTTGTTGGACATGTTGCATGAGAACTTAGGGTAGTTCATGTTCAAACCGGTAGCCTTTGGGATTTTCGAGGAAATTAATTAAATGTCAGATAAATTAGGAAAATTACCACATTCTGGATTTAGGCTATTTATATCATGATAAGTCTCCAGTAAATAATTAGGGGCATTTGGATGAGTTTTGGGATCATTGCATAACTGGTTCGACATATAGTCTAGGTTGGTCTACATATAGCAAATTTGTGAATTATAATAGGACAGGATCTGAGAAAGTCGTTGGAGTTAGTCATTTTGTCTGGGTGGACAATTGTGGAAGATATCACAATAGGATGATATGAAGAGTAGAGAGAAGTAATGATAGCTAGAGTTAAGAGGTGTTCGGGTTCGACGAAAGATCGTCTTTCCCGAAGAGAGGAAGGTTAGAAATCACCCTAGGATAGTCTATCGTAATATGAGAAGGGAATGGGTAAAGGGGATCAACCAATAACAATAAGTGCCTTGCGAAAGGGAACGATGGGCTTCATCTACCATCATAGATCCTAGTGCTCTTTGAGAGCCCTTCACAGGGAATATCAGGGGCAGTCCTGGGTTAATGTAAACTGTAATAACAAACTGACAAGAGTAACTTAGAAATTAGGGCTGCACCTTTCACAAACACTGTTGGCACAGGAAGATTGATGAGAGCTTAGGCTCGGTTGGTTAAGAGACGGACGGAATGGTCCGGGGAGCTTCGACTCGGTTGGTTAAGAGACGGACGTTTTGATCCGAGGAGCTTCGGCTCGGTCTTTGTGTGTTTACGTTTAAACTTGCATGTGCATAAAAAGGAATAAAAATTAAGGTGGTGGGTCTTCAGTATTGGAGGGTCGATGCACTGACGCCAATATTCTTACTCGGCAAGTGTGGTTAGCACTTTGCCAACAGAAGTCCGGTGCGCCAGCCGTCAAGAGTACGCAGGCGCCCGCTTAGTGTACCAAGAGTTGAGGCGTACGATAAGTCTGATCGGTAGTGCTTTACTGGTTTAGAGGTGGGCGAGGCCCAACCCACCGCTTCCGTCTGCCACTATAGAGGTATCCTGGGAGGTAACAGCTCTGAAATGGGGAACTAAAGGTCTGTGTGCACAGAGTCGGGTGTGTGAGTTGCACTTGCATGATTTATCATACCCACTTGCATGTCATAGAATAATCGATTCATTTAACCCTGACACCTAAAGTATAAGTGGTATGGGACGCTTATACATTAGGACCTGCAAAATGACCCCTTAGTCTATAAGCTTGTGTGGGAAAGTTTATAAATTAAGGTTAATTTCAATATAAATATATGCTGCTGTTTGATAACCGACACCCCAACGTATAAGTGGTATGGGACACTCTATACGATGGGAGCCTTGTAGAAGATCCCTTGGCTTATGCGCTTTCGCACATAAGTTAAGGTTACCTTTGCTACTTTCTGTTTCTGTCATATTTATAATAGAATTGCTAGATTAGTTCCGCTGCCATCTGTTTCTTGATTTAATCTCCACCTTCATGTCCTTCCCTTTCTTCCTCTCCGCTCGGTACTTTAGGAGCCATGGGGGAAGGGGTAGGGGATGATAGGGCTTAGTCTTTATGACTAACGGTTTTCGAACAACATCATTTAGGGGATCGCGGAGCCCAGCATGGAGGAGCAGCCCCAGAGACCGGTGCGCTTGGAGATGGGGCAGTCTAGCTATGGAGTTCATACAGCCGGGACCGTTAGTCTCGACCTTGAGTAGTTTTGTTTTTTGCTTCCGCATGAGAGATTGTAGTGAGGACATGATGTATCGGGCATAAGCCCGCATTTATAGTACTCTGATTATTGTTATTTTGTGGACACTCCCTTCGTGGAGATTTTATTCTATAGATGTGATTTACCTTCAGTGGACTTGCTCTTACTTCAAATATTGTGCTACCTTTCTATGATCGAATTGGCCGGCAGAATCGGCGCCTTGTGGTGATGACCCTTCAGGACGTGAAGGTGTCACCGCAAAGCGGCGATTCTGGGCCTATGACCCCGGGTTTTTAAAAAGAAAAAAAGGGGGGGGGGTCTTACAAGTGGTATCAGAGGGAAACATCGATCTAAAAAAGGTAGCAGTCCACTATCCCTGGGTCACCCCGCTCGAGTTTACTTTGGGGACAAACTAAGCAGTGGAAGCAGTGGTGTGCCCATATGGGGATCACATATAAATTGTCCACTTTTATTTAAGATTGAACGTTTTCTCAGTATGGGTTTTTGTTACGCAGACTACAGCACAGCCTACGCCACAATGCGGAGTTCAATAGGCTCAGGGTGTTGCACCACCTCCACCAGTCCTCACTCCTTTCCTTCAGTCAGACATGGGACAGACTCTGACTGCCATCCTGGAGGCTTTCAGGGCCCAGCAGTTTCCGGTCCCACAGCCAAATCCGGGGGCCAACTGGCTGAGCATCTTCCGATGACTGTCTCCCCCGTCGTACTTGGGGACAGTGTCGGCAGTTCGGACGGAAGAGTGGTTGGATATTATGTACGAGATGCTGACCGGGATACGGTGTCCCTGGGAGGAGAGGGTGGCTCTGGTTGTCTCTTGCCATGAGTCCCATGCCAAGAGGTGGTGGAAGACGCTCTTGGACACGATATATGCCGATAGGGAGGTTACGGAGGTTACCTGGGAAGAGTTCAGGGCCGCGCTGCTGGAGCATTTCATTCCGCAGTCAGCCAGGGATGAGTTGGAGGAGCGGTTCTTACTGCTGAAGCAGGGCACCCGGACGGTGGTAGAGTACCATCGGGAGTTCGACCATCTGGCTCGATATGCAGATTCTTACCAGCTAGACGAAGCAGGGTACATCAAGAGGTTCTATAAGGTCCTGCGGGAAGACTTGAGGGAGGCTTTGTTGTTTGTATCTGACGGGCCTATCTCCCGGATTTTGGAAATGGCAAAAAGGATTGAGGCTGATTGGCACACCACCCGGGGCCGGAAGCGGCCAGTAGAGGATCAGGGACGGAGAGTCAGAAATGACCAGCGACGAGGTGCTATACCAAAGGGGAGAAGGACAGAGGACCAGCCTTGTCAGGAAGTGAGGCAGGAGCCGAGGGAGCAGGTGATATTGGCCCCTCAACCTCTTCGGATGCAGGAGATGCCGAGACCCGGGGGAGTGGCGTATCCCCCACCAGAGTGCTTCCTTTGTCATCAGATTGGGCACATTCAGAGGAACTGCCCGATGAGGGGGGCACCACCTCCAGCACCATAGGGTGGCCCACCAGCTCAGCATTATGGAGGCCGAGGATGCGGCCGCGATCGTGGATACCAGGAGGGAGATCGTAGACAGGGAAGAGAGCAGGTATATGCTTTGGACCTTGCACAACCTCGGAATCCGGAGCAGGTCATAGCAGGTACGCCGCAATGCTTCTTTATTTTCATAGAATTTCCCTTTTAATTGTTAAAACTTAGAACCGCACTAGTTAGATTAACAAGGAAAGAAAATTCTTTATAGAACCCTAAGACATCTAATCACCCCAGGTATAGTCTTCATCAGCGGCAAGCCTGCCCGTACGCTTTTCGATACTGGAGCTACTCACTCCTTTATGTCGGAGACGGTCATAGAAGGACTGGAAGGCGTGGAGCAATTCACGGGCTCGAGGATGAGGGTGCGACTACCGGATAGATCTGAGATCCTTACCACGGATCACTGTAATATGGAGGCAGAAATTGGTGGAAAGGCGTTCGAGGCTCCAGCGACGATTTTGAAGCTGACGGACAACGACCTGATCCTGGGCATGGTATGGCTGCACTGGAGCCATGCCCAGATTGATTGCCAAGCAAAGAGGATCACCGTGAGACACGAGGACTCTTTCATTGTCATCGAAGGTATAAGACCTGCCTCTCGTATACTCTTATCTTCGGTACAGGCCGTCAAGGCCCATCTGCAGGGAGACGAGGTATACCAGGTGCTGTTCGAGATGACCGAGGAGAAGGATCGGATTGCCAATATACCGGTGGTTTGTGACTACGCCGATGTGTTTCCAGAGAAGCTGTCAAGATTGCCTCCGCACAGGGAGAAGGATTTTCAGATTCAGTTGGTGGCAGGGGCTAAGCCGATATCCAGGGCTCCCTATCGGATGGCCCCGAAGGAGTTGGTGGAGTTTCGGACTCAGTTGCAAGAGTTGGTGGAGGCGGGATTTGTTAGACTGAGTTCCTCGCCATGGGGAGCCCCGATCCTATTCGTGAAGAAGAAAGATGGGACACTTCGCCTGTGCATTGATTATCGAGCACTAAACAGGCTTACCGTCCGGAATACCTATCCGCTCCCACGGATAGACGAATTGTTCGACCAGCTGGAGGGAGCCCATTATTTCTCGAAGCTGAACTTGAGGTCAGGATACTACCAGCTACAGATCCAGGAGGAGGATATCCCGAATACGGCCTTCAGTAGCAGATATGGCCTGTATGAGTTCACCGTGATGCCCTTCGGGCTCACGAATGCACTGTCGGCGTTCATGAGCCTCATGAACCGGGTTTTCGTGGCCTACTTCGATGTGTTCATCATAGTATTCATAGACGACATCCTGATCTACTCTAGGACAAAGGAGGAGCACACTCGGCATCTGGCACTGACTTTGGAAAGGTTGCGGGAGCATCGCCTTTACGCAAAATTCAGCAAGTGTCAGTTTTGGTTGAAGGAGGTGACCTTCCCAGGCCACATTATCAGCGGAGCCGGGTTGGCAGTGGATCCGGCAAAGATTCAGGCAGTTCGAGATTGGCCGCAGTTAAAGACAGCCAGCGATGAATGAAGTTTCTTGGGACTTGCCTGTTATTACCGGAAGTTCGTGGAGGGGTTTTCTCAAATTGCCCTCCCCCTCACATCTTTGACAAAGAAGGAGGCACCTTTCGTTTGGACCCAGCAGTGCCAAGCGACTTTCCAGGAGCTGAAGGACCCACTAATCTCAGCCCCTATTCTTGCCCTTCCATCTGGAAAGGAAGTATTCCAGGTGTATACCGACACATCATACCAGGGGATGGGAGCGGTGCTGATGCAGAACGGACACGTCATAGCATATGCCACCCGCCAGCTGAAGACCCATGAGAAGAACTACCCAGTGCACGACCTTGAGATGGGAGCGGTCGTTTTTGCTAAGAAGGTCTGGCGCCATTATCTTTATGGAGTCCACTGCGACATCTACTCCAACCACAAGAACTTGAAATACGTGGACACGTAGAAGGAGCTGAATATCAAGCAGAGGTGCTGGGTGGAGTTCTTAGCAGACTATCAGTATGAGATGCACTACCATCCAGGGAAGGCAAACATTGTGGCTGACGCGTTGAGTCGGAGAGCTGCCACTTTCGAAGACGGACCCCAGGTTATGTCCATGGAGTTAGTCCGGTCATTCAGGGATATGCAGATATCCCTAGTGTCCGAGGATGATCCAGAGCTGTATAGGGAGTATCTGGCATCGATGGTGGCCATAGATGATATTCGGGATCTCATTCGGGACGGACAAAGGATAGATGCATGGGAAGAGTCGATGTTCCGAGCCTTGGAGGAGGGTTCGACAGGAGATTATTCCCTAAGAGATGGATTGCTACATTTCAGAGGCAGAGTATATATACCCGCAGGAGGCCAGATCCGAGAGGATATTATGACGGAGGCGCATTGCAGCCGGTACTCTGTGCACCCGGGGATCACAAAGATGACCGCTGATCTGAAGAAGATGATGTTTTGGCCGGGCATGAAGAAGGACATTATGTACTTCGTGACCCATTGCGAGGCGTGTCAGTTGGTGAAGGCGGAGTGCAGGAACCCCGCAGGACTGTTGCAGCCACTCCCGGTGCCAGAGTGGAAGTTTGATGATATGGCTATGGATTTTATACATGGGCTTCCCCGGTCTCGGAGAGGGAATGACTCGATCTGGGTGATTGTTGATCGGTTGACGAAGGTGGCTCGCTTTATACCAATCAGGAAGGATGACTCGGTGGGAGTGCTGGTACGGAAGTTCATGGAGCAGTATATCCGATACCATGGCGTGCCCAGGACGATAGTGTCGGACCGCGATAGATGGTTTATATGCAGGGAGTGGCGGTCAGTGCAGGCATATCTGGGCGCCCGATTGACTTTTAGCACGGCCTTCCACCCTCAGACGGACGGGCAGACAGGGTGCACCAACAGGACGTTGGAGGATCTACTACGACTGTGTATACTGGACCGAGGGGAGCCATGGGAGAAGATGTTGTCGTTGGTCGAGTTCTCCTATAACAATAGCTACCAGTCCAGCATCAGGATGGCGCCTTATGAAGCCTTGTATGGAAGAAAATGTAGGACCCCGCTTTATTGGGTTCAGGACGAGTATCCGAAGGTGTTGGGATCGGATTTTGTTGAAGACACCGAGGCACAGGTGAGACTGATCAGAGATAGGATGTTGGAGGCGCAGAGCAGACATGCTAAGTACTATGACGCCCGACATCGTCCGGTGGAGTTTCAGGTAGGGGACCGAGTGTTCTTGAAGATCCGGCCCATGCACAGAGTCTCACAGGTGCGCGGTTGGATGAAGAAGCTCGGCCCTAGGTATATGGGCCCTTACCGGATCCTGGAGCGGATCGGGCCCCTAGCCTACAGGCTAGAGTTGCCACCAGAGCTGGCAGCTCTACACGACGTCTTCCACATTTCTTCGCTGAGAAGGGCTCTACTACGCCCGGAGCAGCGGATTTTTACCACCGAAGGGCCGGTAGGTTCAGACCGATCTGTTCACTTGGAGCCGGTTCGGATCGACGACAAAGGAGTACGGATCTTGCGCCGCAAGAAGATCCCCTTAGTCAAGGTTCTGTGGAGAAACCACGGTCAGGAGGAGCACACCTGGGAACCGCAGGACCTGATGAGGAAAAAATACCCGGAGTTATTCAGTCAGGTATACCTCACCACCTCTTGGTATACTATAAATTACCTTTTTGTACTAAACCTGTAGGACTAGATAAGGAAAAATTGAGCACCTAGGCATGCGCAGGAAAGTAGGGGCTAATCTTTTGTATATTGGGGAGATTGTCTTCGTTTATCAAACAAGTAGTCGCTTGAACCGAATAGAAAAACCGTATGGGATGTTACAAGTTTAATTTATTTTGGTAGAAATCCCCGTAGGCTTAACCTCAATTTCGGGGACAAATTTTTTGTTTTGTTTATTGGGATTTGTAACATCCCATTTCCGGCTAGACCCCTAGGAGTCGGTTTGTCGTGAGAGAACCCTAGAAGCCCATGAATTGAAGTACAACGACTGAGACTTCGGGTCACGGGTTGGTCACGCCCGTGACCTATGTGTCATGCCCGTGACATAGGGCGTGACTCCTTCGACGATCGTCATTCTACGTGAGACGATCGTCGAATTTGAAACCCGGGCCTGTCACGCCCGTGACCTATGTTTCACGCCCGTGTCCTAGGGCGTGACTCCTTCGACGATCGTCGATCTCCGGGAGACGGTCGTCGAACTTGCAACCCGGGCCTGTCACGCCCGTGACCTATGTGTCACGCCCGTGACCTAGGGCGTGACCCCTTCGACGATCGTCGATCTCAACGGGACGATCGTCGAAGCGCAGAATTTGCGTCATGGCCATGTCACGCCCGTGACCCAGGTGTCACGCCCGTGACCTAAGGCGTGACCCCCTTTGGCGATCGTCGATCTCAACGAGACGATCTCCGCGCGCAGAATTCGCATCTTGACCCTGTTACGCCCGTGACCCATGTGTCACGCCCATGACCTAGGGCGTGACAACCCTTCGACGACCGTCGATCTCAGTTCGACGATCGTCTACCTCAGAATTTGCCACTCGGGCCTGTCATGCCCGTGACCAATGTGTCACGCCCGTGACAAGGGCCGAAACATCAGCCAGACTGAAAACTTCGGTAACCGACGTCATAATCAATTCTGGTTATGGGAATGTACAGCAGGAATAATTATGGGTCGTTTCCTTCTCTAATTATTTAATAGAAAAAGAGAGAGAGTGAGGTCCAATAGGAAATCGCCACCTGGATCAGCCAATTCATCTTCCACCTTTTCCTCTTCCCTGCATCATAACCGAAACATTATTAAGAAGAAACATTCATGGCCATGTTTCATCCTTTCCCCTCCCCATTGGGAAATCTATAAAAGCCCACTTGGAGCAAGAGGAGAAGGTTACACGCTCGATCAAACAAATTCAGACTTTTGCTCTTGCTGTAGGAGAAGTTCGGGAACGCCATCACCGCGCCATGACAATCCGACGTTCATCTTGCCTTCAAACCACGAACAAGGTCCTCCTCTACTTCTTCTCTTATGGGTAGATCTTAGGATCTTAGAAAAGAAGTTCGTGCTCAAAGGAGCCGGACCTACCTCGTGTTTTCATGGAAAACCATGGAAAAATATTGTTTTGAGTTCGCCGGAAACCGCCACCTCTGGCGGCCAACCCACCGCTGACCGATATCCATCGCCTCAACGGAGGTGGTGGTGGTGGTGGCTGGCCAGGGAGGTGATCGGATAGCCGGTGACAGATCACAGAAAGGTTACAGGAAATACGAGTTTCTGTGTTCTGGTTTTCGGTTTCATGTAGAAGATGAACAATAAAATCACTTTATCTTTATTATATAAGGAAAGAGCTTCAAAGGCCATGGTGTAACATTTATATGCCATAATACCCTCATTTCTCCTACCTCACTCCAAATATTTTTGGACTTTTTTGTCATTACACATTGCAGGCATTGATATAAAAAAGTATATCTTTATTATAGCTGACATCCCTGCTATCCCGCAAGCGCGCTTTCCCGCGCCCCCATGCCCTCCGGCCAGAAATTGCTGGCTTTCTCCTTTGCTACACGCCACGCAACCAAACTCTCCGGCCAGAAATTGCTGGCTTTCTCCTCTGCTACACGCCACCACAACCAAATTCATGCTTTCTCCTTTGTTTAATAAACTCAGCAGAAAGCACCCCTGCTTTCTCCTCACTTCCTCCACCGCAGTCGTGCTATCGCACCAGTCCTGCTATCCCGCCGAGAGCAACTGCGTGCAGCGATTTCTCGCTTCTTCGACATCCTTCTTTCTCCTCTTCACACACGGCTACGCTCCTCACGGTGCCTCAACCACACTCCTCATGGTAAGCACGCATACGCTCATCTTCAGTTTCCCCGCAAATTCTCCCGCCTCAAATCCTGATATAGCTCCTCCTTCATCAACAGATTTTCTCTTCCATCGGCAGAGCATCTCCTCCACGGTGCCTCAACCAAACTCGTCACGGTAAGCACGCATACGCTCATCTTTAGTTTAGATATCCCTATTGTTGATGAAATTAAAGCAAGCAAATATTGCTGTCAAGTATTCCGATGGCACAGATTCCTTTTTTCTATTACTCCCATCTGATTTCAGAAAGTTTTGTGTTCCTCTAAACATTTCTGTGTTCCACTTAACTATGTTCCTCTAAACATTTCACTAAACATTTTTACAGTGTTCACAACCGGTAATTTTTGCATGCTCTTAAGGTGTTTGATCGTTAGAGGAAGCAGTGTTTACTGCCGGTTCATTTACAATTTTAACTGCATGTTCTTTACAGTGTTTAGGAGTTTTACAGTTAAGACTGACAAAAAGGTTGTTTGTTAATCAGTTTTGGTTAATGAAATCAGTTGGGTAATCAGATTGTCATTTTTTAAGGAGATTACAGTCCTTGAGAACCTCCTTGATATTGCTCTAAACTATATCAGTGATATTTTCCAAGGCAGGCCCTCCTGTTTTTCAGGCTTTTGGTTTGATTTCTTTTGTTTTTTAATTCTTATTTTCATACTTCTGCTCCTGCTAAAGCAAGAGGGAGGGCCTGCCTTGGAAAATTGTGCTCTCCATGATGTTACAAATAATGCAGCTTATGATGTCTCAATTGTTCTAAATTGAATTTATTAAAGATGGGTTTGTAGGTCTCGATTCTTATGCTAACATAGCTTTTAACTTGATTATAACTTGCTGAGAAGATAAGAATGCCTATAGCAGTTAGAGATTGGTTCTCTTATTTTTTTTTCTCTGTACAGTTCAGCTATGGATGAAGCTGCTTTGTTTAATTAAAACCCCCGATTAGGCTGACCTCCTCCTCTCTAATTTGGTTTTTAGATTTCTGCCTTTCTTTCCTGGCTTGGGGCTCACTTCTTCGCGGCAAAGGTATGAGCTAGACACCTTCACCTTCTCCATTCTTGCTTTGTTCAAGTGCATTTTATCGATTTCCTGTTCAGCAATGTTCAAGTGCTTAGTTTGATGTGTGCAATGTTTAGCAATGTTCTGAACTTCGAACAAGAATATTACTAATGATTTGCTGTTTTAAATGTTTGATAATAAGCTTTTAAAATTACTAACATTGTGAGAAATGTTACTAACGATTTACTGTTTCTAAAATTACTAGCTATGCGAGCAATGATCAGCAATCTTCTAAATGTTTGAGAATAAAATTTTTAACAAATTAGCAATTTCTTGATCTTCAACAAATTAGCAATGTTCTAAATTTTCAACAAATTAGCAATGTTCTAATCTTCTAAATGTTTTGATGTGAGTAATGTTCATCAATTTTTTAAATGTTTGATAAAACAATTTAGACCAATTTAGACAGATTAGCTACTTAAATCGTGTTCGTCGAGAATGGGTTATTATGTTGAAAATTTCTCTTGCTATAAAATGCAGTGTAAATGTTGCTTATTAAGGGCTGTATATAATTTTGTTATCACCATAAGCAGTGAAATTATGTTATCACCATAAGCAATAAATTCTTCATCTCACCAGCAAACAAATTTCTGCTTTTTTATTTATAGCAATAAATTTGAGCATTTTAGCAATTAATCGTGAGTATGGGTTGGGTTTCTTCATTCATGTACTGCATTTTATTCAAGGAAAGGTGTTTACACCATAAATGAGTAGACCAACATCAAAACTGCAAACACAAATCTATGGCCAGACCACAAAAGATAATTTATGGTGGAGATGTGGAATAGAAATGTTAAACAACCATGTAAGAAATATCCAGAAATGGAATAGAAAAATATTAGCCAATCATGTAAGAAATTTTATGGTGGAGATGTGGAACATAAATGTTAAACAATATCAAACTACAAACACAAATCTATGGTCTAATATGCAGAAAATATAACATTCAATATAAAACATGTACTTAAAACTAATAAGCAGAAGATATATCAAGTTGTTACTAATAAAATCATATCTTAATTAGAATGGTAGGTTTATATGATATATATCAAGTTTTTATGGTTCTTCAATTAAAACAATGAATGTTACCAATGATGTGAAGATTGTTCATTAGTTTACAAAATCAAATTGAAGAATGTTTCCAACCATATATCCAATGATGGTCCCATCAATGGCACCTCTGTTCTTCATTTTTGACAAAACAAGTATATCACCTCTATTTTCAAACACATGCAGATGGCTGACCAAAAACAAGCTGGGACATCATCATCGTTGCCAAATCAGAGTGGGTCAGTCCAACGTAAAAGAGGGAGGCCTTCGACTTCGACGATAACGCCTGAGCAGGCTCGAGATTCAACCCGAGAGCGTGTTAGTAATTGGCGCCAATCATTAACCACAGAACAACGAAGTGCAGTGAATGCGAGGTGAAGACAATCGCGTGCATCGTTGGCTTTACAACCAACCTTGGAATTCCAACCAACCGAGTCTGAAGATTCAAATCAGCCAGATGAAATTATTGATAATCAACCTGCGCCCAATTCGAGAATAGGCCGTCAAAATATAGCAAGAAATTATCATTCGTCCAACAACGTCAGCATCTTTCGACTCCCACAACCGATAAATTTCCCTCACTGTGCAGCTCGATTATTCCACAAAGAATCAAAAAATTTATGCTGTAAACTTGGCAAAGTAGTTTTACCTCCCATTCCTGTACCCCTGCAGTTGATGGCTCTTTACACTGACCAGACCACGAAAGGGCGCCATTTCAGGCAAAATATTCGTGCATACAATCACGTATTCTCTTTCACATCCATGGGTGTGACGCTTGACGAAACACTCCCGGCATTCAACCAAGGTTTGTACACATTTAGAGCGAATGGGGCTATATATCACAAGATTGGATCTCTTATTCCTACTCCGGGAAACAAACCACGATTTCTGCATATGTTCATCTACGACACTGAAAATGAAACCTCGCATCGTTTGGAGGAGAGTAATGGACTCGATATAGAAATTTTGAATGAGATCAAATATGTCCTTGATGCTCACAACCCGTATGTCATGACTTTCAGACAAATTGCTCAACATCAGCAGTTACAATCGTGTCAACTACTTATTCGTGAACGACGATCTACTGACCGGCAATACATCCTTCCTACCGCATCTTAGGTGGCTGCAATATTGGTGGGTGTAGATGATTTTGTAGAGTCTACCGATAGGGACATCAAAATTCATTCTACAGCAGGACATCTAACTACAGTCAAAGAGTATACAGGTCATTATGATCCACTTCAATACCAACTTCTACTATCACATGGTACTTTTGGTTGGGATTTGGCTTTTCAGAAGGATCAAGGGTTGCGCGTTAGTTGTTGTGACTTCTATGTATGCTTTCTCCAGGTTTTAAAATTTTTCGTATTACTTCAAAACTTCATATATTGAATTTTCAATTTACTATTGTTCGGTCAATTTGTGGCTTGATATAGATACGTTCGAATAATCCATCAATACTCCTTCATGGTGGACAATTGCTTCAACAGTATATTGTAGATAATTACATTAAGATTGAGACCCAGAAATTTAGATGGATTAGCCTGAATCAAAATAAGATTCGTGCAGAGCTATATCAGGGTTTGCAAGATTGCTTAAATGCTGGCGAAAATGATGCAGGTATATTCACATGCTTATTGATGTTTCTCCCCATACTTAAGTAAATATAGATGTTCATTACCTTCATTCGTGAAATCTTTCTGCATAGGAAACATTGGGTGACGAACCGTCCTTCCATCCTCCTTCATTGGAAGCCCTCGGGATATGTATCAGAGGTATCAAGATGCAATGTCAATCGTCCAGCACTATGACAAACCAGATATATTCTTAACCATGACATGCAATCCAAACTGGAATGAAATAAAAAATGAACTGTATCCAGGACAATTGCCAAATGATCGTCCAGATCTACTTACGAGAATTTTTCGTGCAAAGTATGAAAATTTGAAAGATGAAATCTTCAATAAAGGTATCCTTGGAAAGGTGATCGCTCACGTTCACATCATTGAGTTTCAAAAGAGAGGTCTACCTCACATTCATATGTTAGTTATTTTTGATGCAGAAGATAAATTAAATACTCCAGATGAGTATGATTCGTTGGTCAGTGCTGAGATACCCAATCAAGAGGAGGATCGCCCTTTATACGATGCAGTTCTAAAACATATGATACATGGCCCATGTGGTCACCACAAACCGAATGCCCAGTGCATGAAAAATTTTTGGTGCAGCAAAAGATATCCTAAACCTTTTGCAGAATATACTGCCCAAGGAAATGACTCATATCCAGTATATCGGCGTCAACTTGACAATAGTAGAACTATTACAGTTGGTCGTGGAGGAGTTGTTGTGGATAATAGATGGGTCATACCATATAACCCATGGTTACTCTTAAAGTATGATTGTCATATCAATGTAGAAATATGTAGTAGTATTAAGAGTATCAAGTATTTGTATAAGTATGTTTACAAGGGACATGATTACGTGTCATTTGAAGTTCGACCTGCCCCTAATTATGATGAGGTGAGCAAATACGTCGACGGTCGTTGGGTTTGTGCACCCGAGGCTTTATGGAAAATATTTAAGTTTGAAATGACGAGGATGTATCCCTCTGTTTCGAGACTACAAATTCATCTACCAAATCAACATCAGGTTCACTTCGATAGTGACCAAACAATTTCAAGTGTCCTGGCAAATGAGAGGAACTCCAAATCGATGCTGACTGAATTTTTTAGTGTATACAATGACAACCAAGTGGTCGAGAAGTACCTATATAAAGATTTTCCAAAGTACTACAAATATTTAATTACCGAGCGCAAGTGGATGCCGAGAGTATCAATGTAACACCTCCCCTGTAAAGACCATATAATATGGGTCCGGCCGGGGGCCCACAACATACGGACACCACAGCTTTAGTATTAAAAGATGATATGAAACTACCCAAACTCAAAACTCCAGACATACACAGCGGAAACATAAAACTAAAAGACAGAAGTTATCCACTAACCATAGAGTATCGAAATGGCCTTAAGGCCTTACACAATATAAGTCCAAAAATATAAAAGTGCCAAGCACCCCTAGGCTACCTCGGCATGCAAGCCGGACATGATCAAACAACATCAACAAAACAAGGAAAAGAAACTAGCCAAGCACAGCAACACTTCATGAGGCTTAGGGCTTTTCGCCCGGCGCGCTAGCTCCTGCATGCGATCCTTGCCCTGAAAGGATTTGAAGTAACGTGGGTCAGCAAAGGCTGACCTCTACTGTGTAACAAACACATCTCCTCCCGGCCGTCCCTAACGGACCCCGGGGTACCACTCCACCTGCAAGTTAACACTTTGTATACCAAAAGAGCATATATATTAAAGCGGTAAAACAGGCTTGGATGTCTCATACAACATACACGTTCTCTATGTTTTGTACAAAGTAAAAGGGGCCTACTATGCAACATGAATGCAACCCGGGTTTCACCCAAGGCACCCTAGCTCGTATGCATCTAGCACAACATCAAACATTGGGTACTTCCGTTTCCCCATTGGCTTAAAGCCGCAAACAAAAGGGAGACACCATGTCCCCAACGACACACAGGCCGTCACACGGAACCTTGCAATGGCCGCACCCGCACATGGGCCTTAAACCCCGGGCTTGCCCGCATATTCTGACTTCGCACGTCAGGGTTCCGTCTCACACTGACCGATTCTAAGAAGCCTTGCTGGACCCCACCCGCTCATGGCCACATTGCCCGGGCTTGCCCTCCGCTCGGCATTCTCGTCAGTCTCACGCAAGGGCTAGTCTCTCCGGGACACTTTCCCCACATGACTTGCGCGTCACGGGATAGCCGGCTGACCACGGAGACATAGCCGCGCCTTAGCACATCACAAACAAAGGTTTCCCCCACCCCAATTGCCACTCGCACCGTGTCTTTCCCGTGCTCCAAGGAAACCATCTACCGCACAAAGCGGAGCTAACCTCGTCCGGTTCCGACTACGAGTACTCACTCAAATATAAGGGGGAAAACGCATACACACAACGGCGTATTGCCGCAACGGATTTTCTACCGAAGTTCGCTATGCAACATCATCGGGTCGGACTATCGGTCGCGACCACGGCTTCACCCACAATGCCTAATCCGCTAACGGAGCGGATCTCTAATGCAAGCATGCCAGGATGAACACGATCAACCCGGAGGTTCCTTTTGAACCAAGGCTACACGAATCCCTCTCATTTGAGAGATCCGGTGCTCAAAACACAAAAGGAAGGGGATGTTATTCATGCATCCAAGATCCTAAAAACCGAGAGGAGAAGTGTCGTTACTTTTCGTCACCTCTTCCTAGCCATGGAGAAGATTTGCTCGGTTGAACACCACCGCAACGCTCCCACCTTCGCGGATCTGAACTCCGCTCGCGAAACGGACCTCCGAAGCTTCGCCGGCGGCCGGAACTTGGCCTCCTTGCTCTCCCTTCTCTCTAGAACTTAGAGAGATAAAAGAAAATGGGGAATGAGGGTTTGGAACCCTATTCCCGGCCTTAAACCGCCCAGGGAGGCCCCCCACCGTTGGATCTTCCAAGGAAAAGAACGAACGGCCACGATCGGAACCTAAATTAGAAAATCTGGGCCGAATATGGGTTGCAACACGGCCGTGTGTCTGGCCGTGTTACCCATTCGTCGTCTCGATCGATTTGAAAACCAGTACACGGCTCCTGACACGGCCTGACACGGCCTTCGACACGGCCGTGTCTCGCTCCATATGGCCGTGTCGTGACCCGTGTCACGGCACCCGTTTGCAACATTTTCAGTCAGAGGAGTACACGGCCTCTGACACGGCCCCTGACACGCCCGTGTCACCTGGGACACGGCCATGTACAAACTCGTGTCATGCCCCGTGTGCAATACCTCAGACAGTTCGACACGACCCGATGCTACACGGCCTGGGACACGGCCGTGTGCTCGGCCGTGTTCCATACCCGACGATCGTCGACCTTAACATGGTCAACCACACGGCCAGCTCGACACGGCCAACACGGCCTCCCACATGGCCGTGTCGGGACCCGTGTCACCTACTCAAAAAAAACTAACTTGGCCAAAAACGATCCCCGTCGCTCCTACAACATTTTGGGGCGTTACAATTCCCCCCCCCCCCCCTTAAAAGAATTTCGTCCCAAAATTTAAAACATGGAAAGAACACAAATTCTAAACGATACCTGAGGAGAAAAGCTCGGGGTACTCCTCCAGCATGGCCTGCTCTCGCTCCCATGAGAGCTCCTCGCAGCCACAATTGTCCCATCAGACCTTTACGAGTCGGACCTCCTTGTTCCACAGTTGCCGAACCTCCGAATCTTCTATCCCGACAGGACGTACTCGCGTCCTCAAGTCTTCCTCTACTGGCACCGCCGCCGGTTCAATCACCACGCTGGCCTCTAACAAGGCTTTCCTCAAGACGAAGACGTGAAAAACGTCATGCAATCCACTTAGCTCCGTGGACAACGCCAACCAGTACGCTGCCTCTCCCACTCTCTCGATGACCTTGAATGGTCCCAAAAATCTCAGACTCAGCTTCTTGAGTCGGTGAATTCGTGAAATGCCTTTGAACGGCTTGATCTTAAGATACACCCAGTCGCCCACCGCGAATTCCACATGTCTGTGGCGAGCATTGAAATACTTCGACTGCCGATCTTGAGCTACCTTTATGCGCTCTTGGATGGTCCGCACTAGCTCACTACCATCGGCTACCACTTCTTTCCCCAAAAGCTTTGCGTCTCCCGCCTCTGTCCAAGACATCGGTGTTCGACACTGCCTCCCATAAAGAGCTTCATATGGCGCCATCCTGATACTAGCTTGGTAGCTATTGTTATACGCAAACTCCACCAACTTTTCCACACCGTCCTCCTTCCGGTTTGGGATGAAATGTGCCACTTTGGTCAAGCGGTCTACAATCACCCAAATGGCATTATTGCCTTGCTGCGATTTAGGCAACCCATGCACAAAATCCATGGAGATGTCCTCAAATTTCCATTTGGGGATTGGAAGAGGCTTCAAGAACCCGCCCGACTTCTGACACTCGGCCTTCACTAAGGCACAAGTTTGGCACTGACTCACACACAAAGCTACATCCCGCTTCATCCCAGGCCACCAATAGGACTTCTTCAAATCCAAGTACATCTTTGTACCACCCGGGTGAACGGAGTACTTAGTTAAGTGGGCCTCATACAGCAACTACTCGCAGAGCTTGCCGAACTGCGGTACACAAATCCTTCCGCCCTTCCTCAGAACCCCATCAACCATCTCCCAGGCGCTACCCTCGCCCTTAAGAGCTTCCTTCACGAAGGGTTGGAACTCCTCATCCACACGGGTCGCTTCCCGAATACGATCGCATTAGTCATTCTGCATCTCAATCCAGTTTAGCCGAGCCACGCTAGACTCGCCTCTTGCCACACATTCCAAACCAAGGGACTCCCAGTCCCGCCTTAACCGCTCATCGTGAGCTTCAATCCAACTTCCTTGCCCCGAGTATTTCCTACTCAAAGCATCCGCCACCACATTGGATTTTCCTGGCGTGTACTGAATCGCCACCTCGTAGTCCCCAAGGAACTCGACCCACCTGCGCTGCCGCATATTTAGGTCCTTCAGATCCAGGAGATACTTTAGACTCTTGTGGTCCATGAAGATCTCCACCTTCGCACCGTAAACGTAGTGCCTCCACAGCTTCAAAGCAAAAATTACCGCCGCCAATTCCAGATCATGGACGGGGTAATTTCTCTCATGGGGCTTCAGCTTCCTCGACCCAAAAGCTATCACACTGCCATGCTGCACCAACACGCACCCTAAACCGCATCCGGATGCGTCGCTGAAAATCTGAAATCCTTCGGTCCCCTTTGGTAGACTTAGGATCGGTGCCATCATCAGCCTCTCCTTCAGGGTTTCAAACGCCTGACTGCACTCTTAAGTCCACACGAACTTCTGATCCTTGCGAGTTAGCGAAGTGAGGGGTAGAGCTATCCACGAAAAGTTTTCCACAAACCTTCGGTAGTACCCGGCTAGTCCAAGAAAGCTCCGGACTTCCGCCACAGTCCTCAAAACTGGCCAATCTCTGATGACTTCCACTTTTGTTGGATCTACCGCCACCCCATCCCCACTAATCACATGACCTAAAAACGCCACCTTCTCCAACCAAAACTCGCACTTGGAGAACTTCGCATAGAGCTGGTTCTCTCTCAATATTTGCAACACTGTCCTCAAGTGCACCTTGTGCTCCGCTTCCGACTTGGAATACACCAAAATGTCATCGATAAAAATGACGACGAACCTGTCCAAGTATTCGCGAAACACTCGGTTCATCAAGTCCATGAACACGGACGGCGCGTTCGTCAACCCGAACGGCATCACCGAAAACTCAAAATGACCATATCTCGTACCAAACGCCGTCTTGGGTATGTCTTCGTCACGAATCCGCAACTGATAAAATCCGTACTTCAAGTCCAACTTGGAGTACACCACCGACCCCACCAACTGGTCGAAGAGATCGTCTATCCGAGGAATCGGATACTTATTCTTGATTGTCAATTTGTTCAACTCTCGGTAGTCTATGCACAAACGCATACTACCATCCTTTTTCTTTACGAATAACACCGGCGCACTCCACGGTGAAGAGCTGGGTCTGATATACCCTTGCTCCAAAAGCTCCTGCAACTGAACCTTGAGCTCGGCCAACTCCTTTGGTGCCATCCTAAATGGTGGACGCGACATCGGTCTAGCCTCGGGCACTAACTCGATGGAGAAATCAATCTCCCGCCGAGGAGGTGCTCCCGGTAGCTCCTCGGAAAAAACATCTCCAAACTCCGCCACCACGGGCACTTCCCCAAGAGACAGCATGGAAAGGCTAACCTCCAACAACGCTACTAGGGCTACACCTCCCTGGTTAACAGCTCGCACCAGTTGAAGTGCCGAAACTAGGGAACAGGCCACTCCATGCAGGCCCTCAAACTTGACTTTCGCTTGCCCCACGCCCCTCAGGGTCACCACCTTGGACAAGCAGTCGATACTGGCACGCTGCTCCGCTAGCCAGTCCATCCCCAAGATCACATCGAACTCGGACAATGGCAAGATCGCCGCTACCAACACGAAGTCGACCCCCTCAAGACTCCAACAAATCCGGCCTCTAGCCCTGGTAGTCATAGACGACCCATTGGGCATGCGCACCTTCAAATCTGAGTCCGTTAAGAAGGACTCAACTCCAATCTTCCGGATGAAACTTTCCGCAAGGAAGGAGTGCGACGCTCCCGTATCGAAAAGTACCCTAGCGGGGTACCCTGATACCACTACAAAGCCTACACACATGCAACAAACATAAAAAGGCTTGAAAGGAAGAAGTCTAAGGTGCAGGTTGAATTCTCGTACGTGTCACCACATCGGGTTGACGGATTGCTTCCTGCTGCCCAAGGTTTTAGGCCCTTGGCTGCACTGGTTGAAACCGGGAAGCACTCGACTCCGCCATCTTCCCTTTCTGTGCGGCACTGGGGCCGGAGCGCACAGTCTGCTCCTGCCTTGGCTCTTGCTCAGCACCCCCTTGGGTACAAAATCATGCTATGTGGCCTGGCTTGCCACAACTGTAACACGTCTGTGGTCCCTTAGAGCGTGACCCTCCGGACGTCCAATTACTTTTCTCGCCCGACTTAAATGGGGGAGGCTTCTTCTTCCATCGGCTCCCTTCCGCCTTTCCATGGGACTGAGCCGACTTCTTCTCTTCCCCCTGCTTGGGTGTGAAACCCTTTCGGCGCTGGGATCGCTCCATATCGCTCTCCAAAATTCGGGCCGCCTCCACCAATTCGTTGAAGCCCGCACGGTTCATCGATATGAGGGGTTGTCTTAGATTTTCCCTCAATCTGTGGTTGAAGAGATTGTCCCTCTCTTCATCGTCCGCCATGGTCGTCCCCGCATAACGACCCAATCGAGTAAATTCCTGAACATACTCATCCACTGTCTTGTCTCGCTGCACAAGATGTAGAAACTGCCTCTGGAGGGCTAACCTTGTTGATGCGGGAATGTACTTCTTCAGAAAGGTATTCCCAAACTCCTCGATGGACGGGGTGCGTTCTGGAAACTGCCGACCACTGTGGCTCACCCACCATAACTTGGCATCTCCCTCCAACATAAAGGCTGCGAACTCTGCCTTTTTCTCATCTGGCGCCTCTGCCGCCCTCAGAAGCTCCTGAATCCTAGCCCACCAATCCTCTGCATCGGTGGGCGTGCCGATTCCCTTGAAGGTTGGAGGGTGGAAACTCAGAAAGTACTTCATTTGCCGGTCCCCATGCCCGACAACCACTCTCTCGGCCTGCGGCTCCGCCCGCCTGGCCTCCTCAACGTGCACGGTCGCTGCCGTGACCGGGGTAGCAGGAGTTGCTACCTGAGCAACGGGAGCTGCTACCTGTGCTGTCGCTGCAGCCTGGGCCGTCACCATCGCTTCTGCAAGCATACGGCAGAAGTCAGCCGGTGTGACCCCCATCCCTAGCGGACCTTGCGCGGTCGCACTACTTGCCGAGAGCTCTTCTCTTGGCCTCGAGGTCCAAGCCTCGTTGCTTGCACTCTAAACACAAGCAAGAAAACGCAAATCAGTCTATAATCGCAAGACTCGAACACAAGGACACTCATGGTCCCGCGATACTCCTATGTGGATAACTTCTTATACGCGACTCGACTTATACTTTCGATCGCGAAACTTCTCCTTGGAACGCAAACCTCCCTCTGATACCAAATTGTAACACCTCCCCTGTAAAGACCATATAATATGGGTCCGGTCGGGGACCCACAACATACGGACAGCACAGCTTTAGTATTAAAAGATGATATGAAACTACCCAAACTCAAAACTCCAGACATACACAGCGGAAACATAAAACTAAAAGACAGAAGTTATCCACTAACCATAGAGTATCGAAATGGCCTTAAGGCCTTACACAATATAAGTCCAAAAATATAAATGTACCAAGCACCCCTAGCTACCTCGGCATGCAAGCCGGACATGATCAAACAACATCAACAAAACAAGGAAAAGAAACTAGCCAAGCACAGCAACACTTCATGAGGCTTAGGGCTTTTCGCCCGGCGCGCTAGCTTCTGCATGCGATCCTTGCCCTGAAAGCATTTGAAGTAACGCGGGTCAGCAAAGGCTGACCTCTACTGTATAACAAACACATCTCCTCCCGGCCGTCCCTAACGGACCCCGGGGTACCACTCCACCTACAAGTTAACACTTCGTATACCAAAAGAGCATATATATTAAAGCGGTAAAACAGGCTTGGATGTCTCATACAACATACACGTTCTCTATGTTTTGTACAAAGTAAAAGGGGCCTACTATGCAACATGAATGCAACCCGGGTTTCACCCAAGACACCCTAGCTCGTATGCATCTAGCACAACATCAAACATTGGGTACTTCCATTTCCCCATTGGCTTAAAGCCGCAAACAAAAGGGAGACACCATGTCCCCAACGGCACACAGGCCGTCACACGGAACCATGCAATGGCCCCACCCGCACAGGGGCCTTAAACCCCGAGCTTGCCCGCATGTTCTGACTTCGCACGTCAGGGTTCCGTCTCACACTGACCGATTCTAAGAAGCCTTGATGTACCCCACCCGCTCATGGCCACATTGCCCAGGCTTGCCCTCCGCTCGGCATTCTCGTCAGTATCACGCAAGGGCTAGTCTCGCCGGGACACTTTCCCCACATGCCGTTTGAGAGATTCGGCGCTCAAAATACGAAAGGAAGGGGATGCTATTCATGCATCCTAAATCCTAAAAACCGAGAGGAGAAGTGTCGTTACCTTCCGTCCCCTCTTCCTAGCCATGGAGAAGATTTGCTCGGTTGAACACCACCGCAACGCTCCCACCTTCGCGGATCTGAACTCCGCTCGCGAAACGGACCTCCGAAGCTTCGCCGGTGGCCGGAACTTGGCCTCCTTGCTCTCCCTTCTCTCTAGAACTTAGAGAGATAAAAGAAAATGGGGAATGAGGGTTTGGAACCCTATTCCCGGCCTTAAACCGCCTAGGGAGGCCCCCCACCGTTGGATCTTCCAAGGAAAAGAACGAACGGCCACGATCGGAACCTAAATTCGAAAATCTGGGCCGAACACGGGTTGCAACACGGCCGTGTGCCTGGCCGTGTTACCCATTCGCCGTCTCGATCGATTCGAAAACCAGCACACGGCTCCTGACACGGCCTTCGACACGGCCTTCGACACGGCCGTGTCTCGCTCCACACGGCCGTGTCGTGACCCGTGTCACGGCACCCGTTTGCAACATTTTCAGTCAGAGGAGTACACGGCCTCTGACACGGCCCCTGACACGCCCGTGTCACCTGGGACACGGCCGTGTACAGACCCGTGTGCAATACCTCAGACAGTTCGACACGACCCGATGCTACACGGCCTGGGACACGGCCGTGTGCCCGGCCGTGTTCCATACCCGACGATCGTCGACCTTAACATGGTCGACCACACGGCCAGCTCGACACGGCTGACACGGCCTCCGACACGGCCGTGTCGGGACCCGTGTCACCTGCTCAAAAAAAACTAACTTGGCCAAAAATGATCCCCGTCGCTCCTACAACATTTTGGGGCGTTACAATCAACCCAAAGGGTTATTGGTAGGATATATGCAGTCAATCCGATGGAAGGCAAAAGATTTTACTTGCGACTGCTACTCAATCATGTTAAGGGTCCAAAATCATTTGATGACTTAAAGTGTGTGACTGGTTTTCAATGTACAACATTTAAACAGGCTGCAGAGCGACACAGACTTCTTGAAGAGGATAATAACATTCGAGATTGCCTGGCTGAAGCAAGATGTTTTAAAATGCCAATTTCGTTGAGAAGACTTTTTGCAACAATTTTGTTATACTGTGAACCGACCTCTGTACAAGACCTGTGGGATGAAAACTTTGATAGTATGACTGAAGATTATAGCTCAGCAAGCACTTCAAGTAACACTTTTATAAAAGATAAGTTACTTCATGATTTAGATGACATTCTGCAGCAGCATAAGAAAACAATAAATGATTTTGGTCTGCCGGCCATAAGTGAAGGTTTTGAGGGTTTGCACAATTTCTCCAGCCTAATAGAACATGAACGATCATTCACAATATCTGATGATGACATTAATTAAGTTCACTCATTTAATCCAGAACAACTGTCAGCATTCAACATAATCGGTACAGCTATACGAAAGCAACAAAATGCAATGTTTTTCTTAGATGGTCCAGGAGGCACGGGAAAAACATACCTTTATCGTGCATTGCTAGCAACTTTTAGAAAGGAAGGGTTCATTATATTAGCAACAGCTTCGTCGGGGATCGCAGCAAACTTGCTCCCAGGTGGGAGGACTGCACATTCAAAATTCAAAATACCGATCAGATTTGAAATAATGTCAACATGTAAATTTAATAAGCAATCTGATTTGCGTGAATTGATACAACAAGCCGGAGAAATTATTTGGGATGAGGCCCCAATGATTCATAAGAAGGAATTTGAGACTGTGGATCGATCTTTCAGGGATGTGCTTTATGTCAATCTGCCCTTTGGTGGCAAAGTTATGATTTTTGGTGGTGATTTCCGTCAGCTAACACCGGTTGTTGTAAATGGAACAAAATCTCAAATTATTAGCGCGAGCATCGTTGAATCGTATCTTTGGACAAATGTTAACATTCTTAGCCTAACTGTGAACATGCAAGCTCATGACGATCCTCATTTCTCAGAGTTCCTACTACGCGTGGGTAACGGTGATGAGCCGACTGTGCTAAATGATATAATTCAAATTCCAAACTCCATGGTCATACCTTGGGAAGATGAACGTTCGTTAAATATTTTGATCGATGCAATATTTCCCGAGCTATGTTCCCCAACTGATGTCAGATATATGGAAAGCAGAGCAATAATAACACCTTTAAATGAGGATGTCAACAGAATAAATGAAAAATGTCCTGAAATATATCCGGGGGAATGCAAAACATACTACTCTTTTGACTCTGTTGTGGATGACACCCGTAATTTATATTTACCAGAATTCTTAAATTCAATAAATCCGGGAAATCTACCACCTCATGAGCTAAATCTCAAGAAAGGTTCACCGATCATGCTGATTAGAAACATTGATCCAAAAATTGGGTTGTGCAACGGAACAAGACTTACATGTGTAACATTTTCAAGAAATGATATTGAAGCTGAAATATTGAGCGGAGAATTTAAAGGGCAAAGAGTATTTCTACCACGAATTCCCTTAAAGAGTGCAGAAGATGTTAAACTGCCGTTTGAGCTCACCCGTAAGCAATTCCCAATACGTTTGAGCTATGCTCTGACCATCAACAAATCACAGGGCCAAACAATTTCAAATGTTGGAGTATATTTACCGAATGATGTTTTTAGCCATGGTCAACTATATGTGTCATTGTCTAGGGGAGTTTCTGCAAAAAGCACCAAAGTGATGATTAAAATTGGTACATTGGACGAGCGGGAAGGCGTATACACTAGAAATGTTGTGTTCAAGGAAATATTCACAAAATTACATGCATCAAGCCAAATTACATAGATTATATGAATCAATGTTACTTTTGAAATATTTATGTGTTTTATTGTTTTATTACATACCTCAAGCCAAATTACAAGCATCAAGCCAAATTATATGTATGAATTTGCTCCATGAAATGTATTAATCAAATTGCTCTTTAATGCTGATTGTTGCAAGAATTGTTTGTACTTGAAATATTTCACAACCATTATCTCTAACTTATGTTGAAAATTAGGCAAATTTTTCCAAGCATTACTCGAAGTCGCATCATAAAGAAAAAATGTGTAAGCAGCTTACTTCTTTTCTCTTTCTAGATTTTTTTACTACGCTGCAGTTACATGTCATAACACATTGAATTATATTTTTGGTAGATGGCATGCCCGATAGCATCGAAGAATATTACAGAGATAAAGACGGTAATTTACCACTACCATATCACTTAAGGCCTAAACCGGAGTACAATGGGCTCCAAAAGATCATAAAAAGGGTGCCAAGGGATCTAAGCGATGATGATCAATGGGCTTTTGCTTTTCGTGAGTTATTCACGCCGTCGAAATATCTGGTTCCAAAGAACTACGACGAAAATGCCGCTGCAATGGAGTTGCTAGGAAAAAGGAATAATAAATGATCAATGGGATCTAAACAATGATGATCATTGAGCACTTTTTTGTTCCAATTTTTCCAAAATATGTATGGTTACTTTATCTTCTTATAGGTTTTCTTATATGCACTTATGTACGCACTTTTTTGCTCCAGTTTTTTCCAAAACATGTATGGTTACTTTATCTTCTTATATGCTAAAATTTCCTTTCCTTCCATTTTTGTATGAAATATCAAATATGTGCAGCATCCTAAAGTTTGTGTGTGAAAAATGAATTGAATTGTTGACATATTTGGTAAGGCCAGTCCCGTACACAAAGCATTCCGCACAGCAAGAGTCAGTGGAAGTATTGAATGGTCAATAATTGAATGGATAACTATAATTGTGCATGCAGAAGCTGCACAGTTTATGTAATGTGACAGCTTCCCTAATTCCAACCTTTTTTGAGAGCAGAGAAGGGCAACCGATGCATCGCCCCGACATTTGTTGTCGCCCCGACCATTGTCGTCGTCCCGACCATTGTCGCCTCCCCGACCAATGTCTCTGCCCCAACCAATGTCGCCTCTAAAGACCAATGTCGCCGCCCATGACCAATGTCGCCGCCCCCGATCAATGTCATCGCTCACGACCAATGTCTCCCCCGTGACCAATGTCATCGCCCCCGTGATCAACGTCATCGCTCATGACTATTGTTGACACAACAAATGTTGTCTACCATGACAAATGGTGCACCCACGATAAATGTCGCACCTATCATGACAAATGTCACCCCTATGACAAATGTCGCACCCAACGACAAATGACGCCCCTATGACAAATGTCTCCCCCACGACAAATGTCTCCCCCATGACAAATGTTGCCCCCACAACAAATATCACCCCCTACGACAAATGCAGCACACACGACAAATGTCACACCCCACGACAAATTTTGCACCCCACGACAAATGTCGCCGCCACGACAAATGTCGCACCCACGACAATTGTCGCCCCCATGACAATTGTCGCCCCCACGACAATTGTCGCCCCCAAGACAATTGTCACACCCACGACAATTGTTGCCCGCACGGGGTCCCCCGTGCAGGACTGCTTGTAATATATAAATTATGTATATAATATATAATGACAAGATACATTATTTGAGTATATTTTTAGGCTGCAAAACGAGGCACTTAGAGACCGATTTAGGAAAAATGGCCAGTCACAAAAGTTGTAGCCCTTCAAGTCTAGATTAATTTAAAATTAGTTTCAACTCGTTTGGGTAAGCGGTTTGACCGCAGCACCTGTTTTAGTGGGGGCTGTACCTAGAGTTAGGCAGAAATTAAAATGGATGCCCACTCTTCGTCCCTTGTCCAAATAACCTAAAATTTGGGCAGGGGGTTAACCTTAGCTATATCTAAAGGCAGTCTAAAATGGGAATTTTTGGAGACACTTTGCCTAAAGTTTTTGTTTCAATTTAATAAAGATAGAGGAATTTATTTATGTAGTCAAATAACCTCCAAACCCTCCCAAATTTTGGTGAGTGGTCCCTGGCTATAAAACTTAGCTCTGTACAAATTTTCAACTCATTTGGATGAGTTGTGGATAGGGAGTCACCTATTCTTAACTAAGCAAAAGTGAGGCAATTTTTGAGTAAAAAGTGCACGAGAGGTTGGAACGGTCAAATCACCTCAACTGAGGTTGATATCTTGAACACTGACTTGGAAGGGTTATTATAACCCACTTGGAGAAAATGGTGTGGTTTAGGGTTGGTTTACCCTAGGATCCAAACTCAAACCCTAGATGGAGGGTTTTGAGGGTTGTGAAGGACATGGGGGCAATTGCTCTCGTAATGCCTTGAAACTCTGTAGAGTTGACATTAGCATGATAAGAATCATCGGAATAGAATCTTGGAGAATTTGGAGATAAGTAGATACCTTAAAACCTTAATCTTAGCTTTAGGGTAAAATACTAAATAAGCACAATCCGTCACTAAACATTATCTAAAGGCTGTGAAACTCGGGTAGAGTAAGTTTTGGAGTGGGTAAGAGCTATAGGAATTTTACTGGAATTTTATGATGTTTATTTCCAGCACTTCATTTATAAAGTTGATTATAACCCCAATTGATGTTTTAATTATTTATACCTTTCTATTCATGGAAATCTCATGAAATCTTTGAAATAAATGTTTTAGGACAGAATGGTTACCCTTGAATTTTTGTATAATTTTTAGTTTAGTAAATCCATTACTTCCTTCACAAATGTTAAAAAGGGGTCTATGCTTTGAAAATTATATAGGGATGATTTTATTACTGAAAAAAAATTATGAAACTGGGCCAGTGCTATTTTTAAGCCTTCATCTGCATGTTATACATTATTTATAATTTTTGGAAGAATATTCTCTATACTTGGTTCATAAATAATGGAAGAAAGTAAATATTGCTAAAATAGTTTTGTTGCCTTTTTGATGATAGAAAAATTATGATACCTTGGATTTACCCTATCGAGATAACCTACTATTTATTATAATTTTGTTGGACTTGTTGCATGAGAACTTAGGGTAGTTCATGTTCAAACCGGTAACTTTTGGGATTTTCGAGGAAATTAATTAAATGCCAGATAAATTAGGAAAATTACCACATTCTGAATTTAGGCTATTTATATCATGATAAGCCTCCAGTAAATAATTAGGGGCATTTGGATGAGTTTTGGGATCATTGCATAACCGGTTCGACATATAGTCTAGGTTGGTCTGCATATAGCAAATTTGTGAATTACAATAGAACAGGATCTGAGAAAGTTGTTGGAGAGTCATTTTGTCTGGGTGGAAAATTGTGGAAGATATCACAATAGGATGATATGAAGAGTAGAGAGAAGTAGTGATAGCTAGAGTTAAGAGGTACTCGGGTTCGACGAAAGATCGTCTTTCCCGAAGAGAGGAAGGTTAGAAATCACCCTAGGATAGTCTATCGTAATATGAGAAGGGAATGGGTAAAGGGGATCAACCAATAACAATAAGTGCCTTGCGAAAGGGAACGATGGGCTTCAACTACTATCATAGTTCCTAGTGCCCTTTGAGAGCCCTTCACAAGGAATACCGGGGGCAGTCCTGGGTTAACGTAAACTGTAAAAACAAACTGATAAGAGTAACTTAGTAATTAGGGCTGCACCTTTCACAAACACTTTTGGCACAGGAAGATTGATGAGAGATTCGGCTCGGTTGGTTAAGAGACGGACGGAATGGTCCAGGGAGCTTCGACTCGGTTGGTTAAGAGACGGACGTTTTGATCCGAGGAGCTTCAGCTCGGTCTTTGTGTGTTTACGATTAAACTTGCATGTGCATAAAAAGGAATAAAAATTAAGGTGGTGGGTCTTCGGTATTGGAGGGTCGATGCACCGACGCCAATACGCTGACTCGGCAAGTGTGGTTAGCACTTCGCCAATAGAAGTCCGGTGCGCCAGCCGGCAAGAGTACGCAGGCGTCCGCTTAGTGCACCAAGCATTGAGGCGTACAATAGGTATGACCGGTAGTGCTTTACTGGTTTAGAGGTGGGCGAGGCCCAACCCACCACTTCCGTCTGCCACTACGGAGGTATCCTGGGAGGTAACGACTCCGAAAGGGGGAACTAAAGGTCTGTGTGCACAGAGTCGGGTGTCTGAGTTGCACTTGCATGATTCATCATACCCACTTGCATGTTATAGCATAATCGATTCATTTAACCCTGACACCTAAAGTATAAGTGGTATGGGACGCTTATACATTAGGACCTGCAAAACGACCCCTTAGTCTATAAGCTTGTGTGGGCAAGTTTATAAATTAAGGTTAATTTCAATATAAATATATGTTGCTGTTTGATAACCGACACCCAATGTATAAGTGGTATGGGACACTCTATACGATGGGAGCCTTGCAGAAGATCCCTTGGCTTATGCGCTTTCGCACATAAGTAAAGGTTACCTTTCCTACTTTCTGTTTCTGTCATATTTATAATAGAATTGCTAGATTAGTTCCGCTGCCATCTATTTCTTGATTAAATCTCCACCTTCATGTCCTTCCCTTTCTTCCTCTCCGCTCGGTACTTTAGGAGCCATGGGGGAAGGGGTAGGGGATGATAGGGCTTAGTCTTTATGACTAATGGTTTTCGAACCGCATCATTTAGGGGATCGCGGAGCCCAGCATGGAGGAGCAGCCCCAGAGACCGGTGCGCTTGGAGATGGGGCAGTCTAGCTCTAGAGTTCATACAGCCGGGACCGTTAGTCTCGACCTTGAGTAGTTTTGTTTTTTGCTTCCGCATGAGAGATTGTAGTGAGGACATGATGTACCGGGCATAAGCCCGCATTTATAGTACTCTGATTATTGTTATTCTGTGGACACTCCCTTCGTGGAGATTTTATTCTATATATGTGATTTACCTTCAGTGGACTTGCTCTTACTTCAAATATTGTGCTACCTTTCTGTGATCGAATTGGCCGGCAGAATCGGCGCCTTGTGGTGATGACCCTTCAGGACGTGAAGGTGTCACCGCAAAGCGGCGATTTTGGGCCTAAGACCCCAGGTTTTTAAAAAGAAAAAAAAGGGGGGGGGGTCTTACACACCAAACTCCCAAAAACTCCTCCAGAAAAACGTCCACCCTTATTCCCCCTCACGAATCCATCTTTCTCCACGAATCACTCTCTCATCTTCACTTTGAAGAATCAAGAGGTTTGAGGGGACTAAGCCTAGAAAACGACCTAGACATGACTTTTCCCTAAGAAATCACCTCCTCACCCTCAAGACTCTAAGGAGTCGATATCTCTCCTAGAATATTAACTACAGATCTAGCACCAAGGGAGAGGGGAGGAAGCTCACCTCGTTTCCAGCGGTAACACCATTTCCGGCCATGGATCTAGTCGTACTTCTTTGCGGCATCCCTTGCTTGGTGCAGTTGTTCTTCACGGCAAATAAAAGAGAGAGAGAGAGAGAGAGAAGGCTGCCTCCTGGAACTCCGACTGCTTCCCTTGGCTCCGTCGGTTTCCCGAGGTCCACGATGGCGGCAAGAACGATCGGCTAGGGTTCGGCTTTATCTCCTCTTATAACCGATGTATTAGGTTAAATCCTTCCGCCACGTGTCAATGCCCCATTGGACCACCCCTAATGGTCATATTGAAGTGACCCGGTCCAAGAAATCATAATCAGTATGAATTCTGAAGTCCGGTTCGGTCCGCCTGTACCAGCCGGCGAATCTGCCTGGGCAAAGAAAACGCACAAGTCAAATTCGACGGGAATCAACCGCCATTCTTGACGATCGGCGAGAATCGTCGGGCATTCTCAACGAATTCGTCGGGTATCAACAATGATACCTGGCGAATTTCACTTAGCCCACTTTTCAAAAATTCTGGCGTTGAGTGCGTTGAGTATCTGTCAGCGATAATCGACGATCGGTGAGAATCGCCGGGCATTCTCGTCGATCGGCGAGAATCGTCGGGTATTCTCGTCGACTTTCACTTAACCTAATTACCAATCTGCAGTTCTGGATCCGGCAGTTATCGACCATTGATACCCGTCGAATCGGCGAGTATCATTCCCGATACCCGTCGATCGGCGAGTATCATTCCCGATACCCGTCGATCGGCGGTTATCAACTCCCATTCTCGTCGATTTTCCCTTAGGCCATTTCCTTTCGATCCGTTGGATATAACTCAACCCTACACTCCATTCAACGCACTTGACACCTTTTTCCAGTGCGTCCTGAGCCCGAGTCAAGTCTCTTGACTCAAAACTCGTGCGAGGGGCCTAGCGCGAATTGGGACGTTACAGAAAGTCTTGTGGATATAACCAGCACTAGTACGCAGATACTCTAGGTTGTGTTCTTCTAGGTGCGTACGGGAGGGATAGGCCCGGTAGTGTGGATACCCGCCTAGGAGTGGGGGGCCCGACCCACTATCTCCATTTGCCACTACGGAGGTTCCTGAGAGTGAAGCTAGCTGCCCTAACAGGGGGAACTAAAGGTCTGTGCGCATAGAGTCTTGTGCGTGGGTTGCACTTGCATGAATCATGGCAAAGCATATCACTACACTCATATTTGCATACAACCGACACCCCAACGTATAAATCGGTATGGGACTTTTTATACGATGGGAGCCTTGTAGAAGACCCCTTAACTTATAAGTTTGTATGGACATTCATATAAGTTAAGGTTACTTACTTATTTACTTACTTGCTTTAAATTTGTCTCCTTATACATTTGCTACTTACGACATGTCTACTTTATTACTCACTACCATAGGACTGCTAGATGTACCTTTCATACTTAGCTGCTTATACAATATATATTTACTGTAAGACTTGTTTCGCTGTTACCCGTTTGATTATTCTCCACCATTATTGCTTCCCTTTCCTCCTCTTCGCTCGGTGCTTAGGAGCCGTGGGGGGGGAGGGGATGGGGATGATAGGGCTTAGTCTTTATGACTAATGGTTTTCGAACCACAACATTACAGGAGCTCCGGATGGGAGACAGGTACCAGCAGCCCATGGACCAGCACCAGCAGAGTACGGTGCGTATGGAGGTGGGCCAGTCTAGCACTGGAGCACCTGTGTCCAGCTCCGTGAGTGATTAGTATTATTATAGCTTCCGTGATGAGTGATTTGTAGTGAGGACTCTGATGTACCGGGCTCGAGCCTGTTTTTCTATATTTCATCTGAACTGTTCCTTTGCAGTACTTTCTTTTACTATATCTTGATGGACTTGTTGTGATTTTATCATATGTGTTTATGTGGACATGTTTACATTCAGTGTAATATTTACTTCTCTTTCTTTGTGATCGAAAAGGGCCGGTAGAATTGGCGTTTGTAGTGGCGTCCTTCCCGTGAGTCGGTGCCACCGCAAAGCGGTAATTCTGGGCTAAGACCCCGGTGTTCGAAAAAGAAAAAAAAGGGGTCTTACAAGTGGTATCAGAGGGGACCTCGATCGAAAGAGAAGTAGTCCACAAAACCTTGGGCCACCACCATGCGAGCTTAGTTTGCGGACAAACTAACAGCGAAAGCAGTGGTGTGCCCATAAGGGAAATCACATGTGAAAGTCCATCCTACCCATTTCTTATATTCCATTCATACGTTCTCTAACAAATGGAATCTTTTTCCTTGTAGCCTGCGATGAAGCCTACATCACAGTAGGGGACACCTCAAGCTCCGAATGTGGTCCCACCTCCACCGGCTCCAGCTCCGTTCCAGGAAACGGGGATGGGGAAAACATTGACGGCCATTCTGGGGCCTTCAGAGCTCAGCAAGCCCCGACTCCACAGCCAAACCCCGGGGCCAACTGGATGAGCGTCTTCCGGGGACTTTCCCCTCCATCCTACCTGGGGAAGGAATCGGCAGTATGCACTGAGGAGTGGTTTGATACCATTTACAAGATGCTTGTGGGGATCCGATGCCCCACTGAGGAGGGAGTTGCTTTGGCGGTCTCCTGCCTTGAGTCACATGGAAAGATGTGGTGGAAGTCACAGCTGGACACCACCTTTGCGGGTATGGATTGCGCAGATATTACTTTGTAGGAGTTCAGAGCAGTGCTCTTGGGACATTTCGTACCTCAGTCGGCGAGGGACAAGCTGGAGGATAGGTTCCTGTGGTTGAGGCAGGGGAACATGACTATGGTGGAGTATTATCAAGGAGTTCACTCACCTGGCCCGCTATGCGGACGCTTATCTGTTGGACGACGTTGGCTATGCCCGGAGGTTTTACAAGGGGCTGCAAGATGACATGAGACAGGCCCTCCTCTTCTTCTCAGAGGGGAGTTTTGTCAGGATTCTGGAGATGGCTAAGAAGAGAGAAGCGGATCAGCTTACAGTTAAGAGCCGGAAGAGACCGGCTGATGATACAGTGATTGGAGGTCGTAGAGACTGTCCTCGAGGTCAGGTTATTGGGGAGAGAAGGAACGGGGATCAACCTCGTCAAGAGTTTGGGCAGGAGTAGAGGAGTCAGGGGCTATTGGCTTCCCAGTCTTTACAGATGCTGGAGATGCCAAGGACAGCAGAGCAGGCACCGGTATGCTTTTAGTGCAATCAATCGGGGCATATCAAGAGGAACTGCCCTATGAGGCGAGCACCCCCACCAGCACATCAGGGCGCTCCACCTCCCCGACAGTTTGGCGGACGAGGACATGATCGAGGACAAGTATTTCAGGACCGAGGCCACAGGCCAGAGAGGGAGCAAGTGTATGCTCTAGACCTTACAAAGCCCCGAAACCCGGAGCAGGTTATCGCAGGTATGGCAGTCCTTTTAAGTTTCTTCCTATGAACTAGTTTTTCTAGACATAACCTAGTTAGAAATTAAGAGAAGACAACTATAACAAGAATACTAAGACATTTAATTACCTCAGGCATAGTCTTCATTAGCGGCAAGCCCGCTCACACGCTCTTCGACACCGGTGCTTCTGAAAGTGAGGGGATAAGTTGTAAACTACTGTAGAGGGGGGGTGAATAGAGTATTCAAATTTTATGAACAACTAGTCATCTCCCTTGGAGTTTATTTGCGGAATAAATAATCTGATACTTGAACCCTAAGAGCCTAACACAGTGAAGTGCACAAGTGAGAGAGGTAACTGAAATTTCAGTTTAACTATAAGCCTATCACAGCAACTAGCAATCCTAGGTATTTCTATCACAGCCACAGAATAAGCAAATAAACAAAATAGCCAGAGGGACACAGGATATATAGTGGTTCCCTCTTAATAGGTACTCCACTCTTCTACCACCCTGGTAGGAATCCACTGCAGGTTTTTGCTAAGGTGCCCTGCCACCAATGATCTGATTCAGGTAGATCAAACAAGACCCTTTGAGCTTTTGATAAGGATGCTCAACCACAGGTTGTTGATAAGGTGCCTTGTCACCAATGTTCACTTTTGAAGAGGTGTGAAAACTCTTTTACAAAGGGGTTGAGAGGGTTAGATTGTCTTCTCTGTTGTTAATAACAGATTAGAGAAGACTTGTGGATTCTCTAAAGAATCAAAGTCTCCCCCTGGCTCAGTGGAAGTCCAGAGAAAGCCTTTGCTTCAGGATGAAGGAGTTTCAGATATACTGAAACTAAATCCTCAGAGATCTGTAGACTGATTTTTATCAGGTCTTCAGATTCTGGAACACTTGAAGCAGAACTGGAGCTGGTCTTTCTGAAGTCTTGAAAACTCTAAGCAGATGCTCAGGAGACTTGAGAAAGAAGATGATTGCTCTGGACTTTTGCTTCAGGAAAACTTTTCTTTTCTTCTTGAGAGATGGTGAAGAGCTGCTCTGATGAAGCTTGAGCGAATGAAGCCTTGAGAAGAAAATCTCTCTGCGTCTGTAACTTGCTATATCTGCTGAGAGAAAAATCTCTTTTAAATATGTCTTCTCTTTTTCCCTTGAAACGGCTCTATTGATTTGAATATCTCGAGCCCTGCAACAGGTTATCTCAATATAGAATATAGCAATAGGAATAGAATGAGCTATTAACTCTCTGTCAGTCCCAATAAGGAAATAAATGAATGGGAAAATATCTCATCAAAAAGACTTAACATACTTGGAAATAGCATACAGCGCCAACGGCTAGAATACAGCCTGGAAAGATAGAGTCAACATATTTTGTATAATAGGACAAAATACTTTATCAAATACGAAATCCTGTAATTTATGCTTAATATATTTGGTAATTAATTCATTTGAATTTAAGCCATAAATTAGCAAAAAACAACTTCAGAAAATCTCTCAAACCACAAGCTAAAACACTTGGAAATAAACCAAGGAATAGAATGAATACAAACTGTTAAAGGCAGACAATAATCGTCGAACAGGGGTTCGATGATCGTCGACCTAGCCAACAGATCGTCGACTAAGGCAGAAATCGTCTAGGACAGAAATCGTCGAACAGCACATGCTATCGTCGACCAACAAAGAATCTGTCGAAACAGAAATCGTGAAGCAAGACTGCGATCGTTGAACTGCTGATGGCAGATCGTCGACCAATCCTTCTGAGCATAATAAACTTGCTCTGAGATCGTCGACCATTGGTCGACGATAATTGTCTTGGCTTCAACTATTCTATAGCCCTGCTATCATCGACCAATGGTCAAAGATCGCGAGGCCTCGTTCGACGATGGTCGAACGGAAAATGCCTTAACCATATATTCATTCTACAACTTCTAATCTAAGCTCTAGGTCAGTTATAAACTGCCCTAGGGAGACTAAACAAAGTCTAAACATGATCATATATAGTCATATGAATCAAGATGGGCTGGAAAGGGATTACATGAGCCAAATCACATCTAGGGTACCAACAATCTCCCCTTATTTGGGTCATGTCATCCAATCCAATCTAAAAACTAATACAAACAAGAACAAATGCAAAGTTTAACCATAATATCAAAACACAGGCAATCCACAGAAAACATATAAATCATAAATCAGCAGAATTATAGAGTATCAAGCAGATTTATCAGATGGTTTAGCATTAGAGGAGTTCTTTGGGATTACAGCAGGTTTGAAAATGATTTCTCTGTTTAGATTAGCTGCTTGTCTTTTGGATAACATCAGGTCATGTTCACCAATGATCTTCTTTTCACCATAGCTTGGCAGGACTGCAGCAGGATGCAGCTTCATATATTCTTCAGTATCAAATATTTCTGAGTTGACTTGAATCTTGCTGAGTTCTTTTTCTCTGAATTCAGACATAGTTGAGTATGCCTGAAGGGTCCAGTCCTTGAGCTTTGGCTTTCTCCATCATGCTTAGTGCAATTGATTCCTTGAATCTTGCCATAGAGGCAATTCTTTCAGTTTCTGTCTTGTCTGATGGAGAAGGTGGTCTATCAGTATCAGTTTGAGCTGCAATCTCCATATTCCTTTGAAGAGCTGTAGCTAATCTGCTTGAGTCAATAGGAATCTGTACAGCCTTCTTAGGATCAGATTTAGCATATAAAGATCTTGGAGGTGCAAGTTCAATAAATTTCTTGTTGGACTTCTCTGAATGGACAACTCTTTTTCCTTTTGTATCAACTGTCTTAGGAATAGCAGGTTTCCTTGATGTAGAAGATGAACCTCTCCTGGGAGGAGAAGGTTTCATTTCTGGAGCTTTCCTTTTGGGAGAAAGAGGAGGAGAGAATGTTGGTTGCTGAAAGGTCATCTCCTTTATCTGTTCCATGGGAACACTTTCATTTCTTTGCCTTCCTTGTCCTGATTTATCTTGGCCTCCTTGGCTTTGATCACTTCTTCTCTGGTAGGTCTGAGAAGGGTTGGATCTGGCTGATTGAGCAGATGGAGCAGAAGAAAGATTTCCAGAGGCTCCAGCACCAGGAGGTGGAGGAGGACCTCTGGGAGGAAATTTCTGAACCAGAGTATCATATCTCTTGGTTCTCTTCTTCTCTCTTGACTGTTTCCTTGAGAATCTCATCCATGGTTCATACTCTTTGCTCTTAGGATCAATTCCTTTCCGAATGAAATAAGGAATATCCTTGTTTGGATTTGTAGGAGGAGGAGCAGATGCTTTCCTTTTCTTAGATGCAGCCTTTTTCTTCTTCTTGGTGTTATCAGAATCTTCAGAATCATCATCATCATCATCAGAAGAGTGAGATGAGTTTTTGCCAGCATAGTCATCAAAATCTTGCTCTGAGGGATCCTTGGCAGCTACAGCAGGTTCAGCTTTTTCTTTCTCAGGCTTCTCTCTATCTTCCTTTTCTCTTGCCTCCTCAATGGCATCTTGCTCAAAGAGGGCATCAAGATCAACATTAGGAGTACTCTTCCAAAGTTCTGATTCAGGATACAAATCAGGAACTGTCCTGGGGACCAGTTCTGCAGTTGGGGCTTCAGCTTCCTTTTCTTTAACAGATCCTGGAGCTTGCTCTGGAATTAGTTCAGCAACTGTAGGAATGGATAGAGGGTAGGTAAGAATAGGTGGAGAAAAGATGACAATATCTGCAGGGGCAGATGCTTTCTCTAGAGAGATGGCTAGGGAATCCATATAAAAATTAGCCAACTCTTCAATGTACTCAGAGGCAATATTCTCAGCCATAAAGGCTATATATTGTTCAAGGTTTAGAGTACCTGAGCTTGAATCCTTTTCAGTCATCTTGGAAGCATTTTCTGCACTATCTTGCACAGCCTCAACTTCTTCAGCAGCAGCAGCAGTAGCATTGTTGATATCTTCAACAGCAGCAGCAGCAGCATTGTTGGTTGTGCCTGCATACAAACAAAGAGAAGTTAACAACCAAGTGGGAATAAAATATTCCCCCCAAGGTGAACAACAATAGGTAATTGATAGAATTACCTGAAGATCTACACAGGATACCACTTTGCATCTAGGAAGGAGGTTATAATTCCTTCTAGATGTTCAGTGACATCAGGGATGGACACCTCTGCAAGGCACAAGAGGAGTGCCATACAGGAAAGGAAGAGAGAGTCCTTGACCAAGGGGTCATCAAGGTACTCAGGTCTATAAGGGACCATTTTCTCTTGAAAAGGAGGAACATAATGAATAGATGTGAGTGTGAACTCACAGTCTGAGTTAAGAAAGGATTCCAAATCTTCATCAGAATCAATGGAATTTGCAGCATCAACTTGCAACACTGATGCAAGATCATCAGCAGCTGTGATGGGTAGGAAGGAATAAGAAATTAACTCAAAGTTGGAGTTTGAATTAATTAGAATCTTAAATAAAACTATACCATCTGGTTGAGCAGCATCATTCTCAAATTTTTGAACCACTACTTCTGAATCAGTAGTGTTCACTGGAGCTTTTTCACAAATGTCCATGGGGACTTCCTCATTGTCTTTCTCAGGGACTTCTTCCTCAGAAGCTAGATTCACTTCTGGTTGCTCTGAATCTTTGATGACTTCTGGGACCACTACTGCAAGATCAGTAGTGTCCACTGGAATATCCTCTAGAATTAGATCAGCCTGTTGATCTTCAACAGCTGCACTATCTTCCAACTCTTTCTCTGGAATTTCTTCTTCTTGTAGCTCTTGAGCTTCTTCTGCAATGGCTGGAAGGGAAGGAAGGGAAGAGTTATCCTGAAGAGTCAAGGCATCACCTGAGACCACTTCAAAAGACATCTCCCCCTGCATGACTTCAGTTGGGGCTGGAGTCATGCACCTCACTGAAGAGGGCTCAGTAGAAGATGGAATGGATTTAATGGCTTCTGTAAGTGCATCTATGGATGCAATGATAGGGGCATTGGCTGCCTCAATCATGGTTTGGATGGATGGGGTGATGAGCTCCACAATGTGTGCCAGCAATTCAGGGGTGATCTGAAATGCTGAGGGTGTGGATGTGGATGGATGACTGTGGGATGCAAGGTGAGGTGGTGATGGAATGATATCAGTATGATCTGCCACATGATCAAATGGATCATATGGATATAGGGGATCATCAACATGAGTTTGGGATTCATGTGGTGAGGATGGTCTCAGTCACCATGTCAACACTGGCTGAAGCTGCCAGATGTCGTGGTGTTGGTGACTGGGATGGAGATGCATGTGGAATGAGAGATGAAACAAAGGGAGGGACTGCAGATGGTGTGGAAATGAATGCAGGTGATGGGGATGCAGTAATAATGAGTGAGGATGGAGGGATTGCTGAGCCTTCCCCAGCAAGATGGAGAGTGGCTGAATCAGCCCTGGTGTCTGATGAAGGGTTAGGATCAACCCTGACTGTCTTCTTGATAACCCTTTGGGATTTCTTGAAGAGGGAGGGGTCCAACCTCTTGCTTGCATTGACTGCAGAGGATGCAGATACAAGCAGCAGGGGTGCTTTCTCAGATAGAAAGACACCCAATACTCTGGCAAGAGTTACTTCCTTCTTGCTATTCTTTCTCCTTATCAATTCATACAAAACTTTCCCCAATTTATCTGAGTCTTGTTCACCAATGCCGACATCAAGGCAAACTGTTGCCTGTTGATGTTATCATGAGCAGAATGTTTACCCAAAACAACTTTGCCCACCAGGTCTGCCAGAAACTTAAACTCTGGAGACAGGTTGATCTTCAGCAGCTTTGCTGGAATACCATCAGCATGGCCCATCACTGTTAGCATGCGGCCATACTCCTCTGTATCTTGTTCATATTCTTCAGTTCCAGTTGGTAAATCAAACAGCTCTGTCAAGATATCAGGAGTCAGAATGACCTCCTCTCCATTAATCTTTCCCGTCATTGCTTCGTCGCTGGAAGACGAAGTATACACCCATTCTTTAATCTCTGGTATATTGATCTTGGGCGTGGATGACATAAATTTCTTCAGTCCGTGATCTTCACACATCTGCAACATGTCTCTGATTGGTTGATCGCAAAGGCAGAAGGAATCGAAGTCGACACAGAATCCCGTGTCGAACTTCATCCCGGAAAGAACTGCTGAAAGAATTGCCATTTGATTTGAGAGAGAATGGTGAATCGAGATGCAAGGCAAGGGGAGAAGAGAATCGCGCAGGATTAGAGTTCGAGAGCGAATTCTAAGCCAGAAGACAGAATATGAAAAGACGAAACTGAAGGACAACGATCTCCAGACCTAAATCGACTATAAAAAAAAATCTGCGATCGTCGAACACCGATTAAAATCGGTCGTCGAACAATGACTGACGATAGTCAATATTTAACTAGTCGTCAAACATCGACCGACTACAAGCATACACCACGATCGTCGATCAATATATGTTGGTCGACGATTCACCACACAGCAAAACAAATCTGTCGTCGACCAATTAGTCCACGATAGATACCTAAGGAGAGATCGTTGACCAGTTGGTCGACGATTTCTGCCTTACTACAGAACGAACTGTCATCGACCATTGGTCGACGATAGTCCTGACCTGGTCGAAGATCGTCGAGCAGTTGTTCGACGATTTTAGACAGAAAACAGATCTATCCTAATTTTCACTACTCTGAACCATTAATCATACCAAGCTGGTTCAGGAAGAACAAATGCTTTTGCTCATCAAGGGGCTTAGTGAAAATATCTCCTCTCTACAGATCTGTGGATATAAATTCCATAATTATCTTGTTCTTTTCCACATTATCTCTCAGAAAATGATGTCTAATCTCAATGTGCTTGGTCCTGGAATGGTGCACAGGATTTTAAGCAATTGATATTGCACTGGTACTGTCACACAGAATTTTTGTGTTTGAGTGTGTGTACCCATAATCCACTAGCTGATTTTGAATCCACAGGATCTGTGAACAACAACTAGCTGCTGCTATATATTCAGCCTCAGCAGTTGAAGTAGACACAGATGCCTGTTTCTTACAAAACCAAGAGACAAGTCTCTCTCCCAGGAACTGACAAGTCCCTGAAGTGCTTTTCCTGTCAACTCTACAACCAGCATAATCAGCATCTGAATATCCAATTAATTCAAATTCTGACTCAGCTGGGTACCACAGTCCTAAGTTAGGGCATCCCTTAAGGTATCTCAAGATCCTCTTGAGGAGAGTTAAGTGAGATTCCTTTGGGTTGACCTGAAACCTAGCACATAGGCATGTAGCAAACATTATGTCAGGTCTACTTGCAGTCAAATACAGCAGGGAACCAACAATGGCTCTATAATTCTTTTGATCAACAGACTTGCCATTGACATCAGAATCAATAACTACATTTGAGGCCATAGGTGTGCTCATTGATGAAGCATCAGACATTCCAAATCTTTTAACCAGGTCTCTGGCATATTTTGATTGAGAAATGAAGATACCATCAACACTCTGTTTCACTTGGAGACCAAGGAAATAGGATAACTCACCCATGCTGCTCATCTCAAACTTGGAGTGCATTAGTTCAGAGAACCTCTTGCATAGTTTGGGATCAGTGGAGCCAAATATAATGTCATCTACATAGATTTGAACTAACAGTTGTGAGTCCTTATGATGTCTAATAAACAGGGTTCTATCTACTACACCTCTCACAAACTTGTGTTCTAGAAGGAAATTTGCTAAGGTCTCATACCAAGCTCTAGGAGCTTGCTTAAGTCCATATAGAGCCTTTTGGAGTTTGAACACATGAGTGGGTAAGGTTGATGAAACAAACCCTGGTGGTTGTTCAACAAACACTTCTTCCTTTAAATCTCCATTGAGGAAGACACTCTTCACATCCATTTGGAAGACCTTAAATCTCTTATATGCAGCATAGGCTAGGAAAATCCTAATGGCTTCTAATCTAGCTACAGGGGCAAAAGTCTGATCATAATCTATGCCTTCCTCCTGTCTATAGCCTTGAGCTACTAGTCTAGCCTTATTCCTAACTACTATGCCTTGGGCATCAAGCTTGTTTCTAAACACCCACTTGGTGCCTATGATCAGTTGGCCTCTTGGTCTTGGAACCAAGGTCCAAACTTTACATCTTTCAAACTGGTTAAGCTCCTCTTGCATGGCTATAATCCAGTGTGGATCAAGCTCAGCATCTTTAATGGTTAGGGGCTCAACCTGAGAAAGGAAACAAGCAAACATCACGTCTTTGTTGAGTTGATGTCTTGTCTGGACTCCTACTGAAATGTCTCCAATCACTTGAGATACAGGGTGATCTCTAAGTGTGACAAGATCAGTAGGTTCAACAATGATCTGATCTTCAACAGTTTCAAGATTTAATTCCTCATGTGGAATTTGATCAACTGTTGGAGCAGGTGCTTTAACTTCAAGAAGTTCTACATCAGATTCAGAATCTGAGGAAGCAACCTGAGGAGTTTGTTGGGGATGATTCTCCTATGTGAGTCTCAAACCTTCCAAATCCTTACTTAATTCTAGGACTTGCACTGTACTATTGGAAGAAGAATCCTTCTCCTTATAATACATGATTGTCTCATCAAAAGAGACATGTGCAGACTCTTTTATCTTAAGAGAAGATTTATTAAGGACCCTATAGGCTTTGCTTACTTGAGAGTATCCTAGAAAAACTCTCATTGAATCTTTTGCCTCAAATTTTCTAAGGTATTCTTTGTTATTATTATGAACAAAAGCTACACAACTAAATACTCTAAAATAGTCTATTTTAGGTTTCACTTGCTTAAGTAACTCATAGGGAGTCTTACCCTTAAGTTTATGTATCAGACTTCTGTTCAATACATAGTTAGCTGTGCTAACTGCTTCAGCCCAAAAGGACAGAGGCATGTTAGCATCTGCCAACAATGTACTTGCAGCTTCAATTAGGGTTCTGTTTTTCCTTTCAACTACCCCATTTTATTGAGGAGTTCTAGGAGCAGAGAAGCTATGTTTGATACCTTCCTTCTCACAGAATTCTTGCATAAGAAGAGACTCAAACTCAGTACCATGATCACTTCTGATCAAGGCAATCTGAGTAGAATACTCACTCTGTATACACTTTAGAAAATCTGTAAGAACCTTGAAGTTATCAGCCTTAGTTCTCAAGAAGAATACCCAAGTGAACCTAGAGAAGTCATCTACAACTACTAGAGTGTAAGACTTTCCTCCAAGACTCTGTACAGCAATAGGACCAAATAAGTCCAAATGTAGCAAGTACAGGATCCTGGGAGAATCACTTTTATTAACTGATTTAAAGCTATTCCTTGTTTGCTTACCTAATTGACAATCTTTGCAAAGGCCTTCCTTCTTGTAGGGGCAAGAAGGTAAGCCTCTTACAAGATTGTGTTTAGCCAACCTAGAAATAGTTTTCAAATTAACATGACTAAGTCTCTTATGCCAAAGGGTATTATTACTGGTTACTTCATTAAATAAGCATATTTCAGATTTGGATGAATTAAAATCTACAACATAAACATTACCAATTCTAATGCCTACTAACACAACAATATTATTTAAGGCAATATTACAAGCAGTGTCAGTAAACCATACCTTGTACCCAGCATCACACATTTGGCTTACAGAGATTAGGTTGTGCTTTAGTCCTGAGACATAAGCTACCTTCTTGAAGGTTACAGCTCCTATGGTGAAGCTGTCATACCCTTCAGTCTGTCCACAGCTGGAATCTCCAAATACAACTTTTGGTCCCAGCTTGGCTTTGAAACCTGACAGGTTCTTCTTCTTTCCTGTCATATGCTTTGAGCATCCACTATCCAGATACCATTTGTCATGTATGACTGGATAGGTCTTCACCTGCAAAGATATCAATTATACATTGTGGACACAGGTTACCTTGGGTCCAGTATTCTTCACAAAAGAAAAGCTAGATATAAAAGATCTTGCAGGCTTAGATTGATATCCTAAAGGGTGTGATCTCCTAGGTGGGATAATCCATTCAGTTGAAGGATTAAACAACCTAGGGTAGTGATTAGGATTTGCAGTTCTGGAAGTTTGAATTTTATTTTCCAGCTTAAGTCCAGATCGTCGATCACTGGTCGATGACTCAAGATGAGATCGTCGACCTCCTGCACCAAAGCTATTATACTCAGTGTAGGTGTTCAGCGATCGTCGATAGATGTTCGACGATTGGTTTGACGATCGTCGATTAATGTTCGACGATTTCTGTAAAGCTAGAAATTTTTTCTTTCTGTTCTCTTTCTTGATCTTATTACGAATTTTCTTATACTTTTCAATTTCCTCAGTATTCTTTATTCCTGATTCAGAAATAAATTTTACTGGAGTGCTAAATCTCTCCTTTGTGAGGAGGATGGGTTCACTAGGTGTAGCACCTAGGCCTAGTTTATCATTACCAACCCTAGTGTTTGCTATACTGGTTATTTCAGATAGTTTAAGGCTTCTGCCATTTAATTTTTCTTCTAACCTCTTAGATTTAGCTAGTTCTAATTTTAGGAATGTTACTTCTCCTTTTGAGCTTTCTAATTCCTTTTCTAATCTAATTATTTCAGTACTTTCCATGTCTAGTTCCATTATCTTTAATCTAAGTGACTTAATTTCTTTTTCAGATAATAGTAAATCTAGACATAGAGTTTTAAATTTTAATTTGAACTCAGGAGATGAGAAATCAAATGAGTTGATTACCTGGTCTTCCATAGGAAGATCTTCTTCATTGTCACCTTCTTCTTCAGAATTCTCTGCAGCTGACAGAGAGCTGCAAGCATTAATAGCCATGAGGCAGACCTCTTTGGCTTTCTCCTCTTCTTCTTCTTCTGAATCACTGGAGCTAGAGGAGCAGGTATCCTCTTCTGTTTCACTCCAGGTAGCAGCCACAAATCCCTTGTCCTTCTTCTTGTATTTGTGTGAGGAGGACTTGGAGTGGTGCTTCCTGTACTCTTTCTCATTTTTCTTCTCCTTGTGTTTCTTCTCTGGACAATCTGGAGCAATGTGTCCAGGCTTGCTGCAAACATAACAAATGATTTCTTTAGAAGGAGTCTTGTCATACCTTGGTTTATCCTCATACTTGGAGAACTTCTTTCTGAAGTCTCTTCTTCCCATATTGAGGAACCTCTTGGCAATGAGTGCCAGCAACTCCTCATTTGATTGACTTCCTTTAGAAGTCTCAGCAGCCTTAAGAGATAGAGAGTGCTCTTTCTTTGTAGGTGTAAGAGTCTTTACTTCAGTTGCAGCAGCTCTGCTCTTCAAAGTTTGCTCATATGACTTGAGCTTTCCCAACAGAGCTTCTGTGGAGAGTTCCACAGTGTTTCTGCCATCCTTGATGGGCCATATCCTTGAGTCCCAAGAGATGGGAAGGCACATCAGGATCTTGTCATTGACTTCTGTCAAAGTTATCTCCTTGTCCAAAGACCTCAGTTCACTTATTATTGAACTGAGTCTTGTGTACATTGTGTCAATGTCTTCAGCATCATCCTTCTTGAAATTTTCATACTGAGAAGTGAGGTTGGATCTCCTGTCCTTCCTCTCATCAGCTGAGCCAGCAACTATGTGGTTGAGGGAATCCCACATAGCTTTGGCTGAGGTACATTCAGCAAGGTTCTGGAATATTTCATCAGACATTGTCTGAGCTAGGATGTTCATTGCTTTTGCATCAGCTGCTTTTGCCTTCCTGTAATTGTCATTGTAGTCAGGAGGTGGCACAGCACTGAGATCAGCAGAAGTGGAAGTAGCAGCAGCAGGCCTAGCAGGTGGTCCTGTCAAAATAGAAGAAAAGATATCTTCATCAATAGAATTCATGTATAGTCTTATCCTGGCCTTCCATATGCCAAACTTGGACAAGTTGCATACAGGAGGTCTGGTGCTTGAATAATCCTTAGACTGGGCCATGTGTGAAAGTGTTTGTGAATGGTATCAGGAAACAACCTATCACTGGATCTTTTAACCCAGGTGTTAGCCTATATGAACAGCTAACCTCCCTCTGATACCAATTGAAAGTGAGGGGATAAGTTGTAAACTACTCTAGAGGGGGGGTGAATAGAGTATTCAAATTTTATGAACAACTAGTCAGCTCCCTTGGAGTTTACTTGCGGAATAAATAATCTGATACTTGAACCCTAAGAGCCTAACACAGTGAAGTGCACAAGTGAGAGAGGTAACTGAAATTTCAGTTTAACTATAAGCCTATCACAGCAACTAGCAATCCTAGGTATTTCTATCACAGCCACAGAATAAGCAAATAAACAAAATAGCCAGAGGGACACAGGATATATAGTGGTTCCCTCTTAATAGGTACTCTACTCTTCTACCACCCTGGTAGGAATCCACTGCAGGTTTTTGCTAAGGTGTCCTGCCACCAATGATCTGATTCAGGTAGATCAAACAAGACCCTTTGAGCTTTTGATAAGGATGCTCAACCACAGGTTGTTGATAAGGTGCCTTGTCACCAATGTTCACTTTTGAAGAGGTGTGAAAACTCTTTTACAAAGGGGTTGAGAGGGTTAGATTGTCTTCTCTGTTGTTAATAACAGATTAGAGAAGACTTGTGGATTCTCTAAAGAATCAAAGTCTCCCCCTGGCTCAGTGGAAGTCTAGAGAAAGCCTTTGCTTCAGGATGAAGGAGTTTCAGATATACTGAAACTAAATCCTCAGAGATCTGTAGACTGATTTTTATCAGGTCTTCAGATTCTGGAACACTTGAAGCAGAACTGGAGCTGGTCTTTCTGAAGTCTTGAAAAATCTAAGCAGATGCTCAGGAGACTTGAGAAAGAAGATGATTGCTCTGGACTTTTGCTTCAGGAAAACTTTTCTTTTCTTCTTGAGAGATGGTGAAGAGCTGCTCTGATGAAGCTTGAGCGAATGAAGCCTTGAGAAGAAAATCTCTCTGTGTCTGTAACTTGCTATGTCTGTTGAGAGAAAAATCTCTTTTAAATATGTCTTCTCTTTTTCCCTTGAAACGGCTCTATTGATTTGAATATCTCGAGCCCTACAACAGGTTATCTCAATATAGAATATAGCAATCGGAATAGAATGAGCTATTAACTCTCTGTTAGTCCCAATAAGGAAATAAATGAATGGGAAAATATCTCAGCATAAAGACTTAACATACTTGGAAATAGCATACATCGCCAACGGCTAGAATACAGCCTGGAAAGATAGAGTCAACATATTTTGTATAATAGGACAAAATACTTTATCAAATACGAAATCCTGTAATTTATGCTTAACATATTTGGTAATTAATTCATTTGAATTTAAGCCATAAATTAGCAAAAAACAACTTCAGAAAATCTCTCTAACCACAAGCTAAAACACTTGGAAATAAACCAAGGAATAGAATGAATACAAACTGTTAAAGGCAGACAATAATCGTCGAACAGGGGTTCGATGATCGTCGACCTAGCCAACAGATCGTCGACTAAGGCAGAAATCGTCTGGGACAGAAATCGTCGAACAACACATGCTATCGTCGACCAACAAAGAATCTGTCGAAACAGAAATCGTGAAGCAAGACTGCGATCGTTGAACTGCTGATGGCAGATCGTCGACCAATCCTTCTGAGCATAATAAACTTGCTCTGAGATCGTCGACCATTGGTCGACGATAATTGTCTTGGCTTCAACTATTCTATAGCCCTGCTATCGTCGACCAATGGTCGAAGATCGCGAGGCCTCGTTCGACGATGGTCGAACAGAAAATGCCTTAACCATATATTCATTCTACAACTTCTAATCTAAGCTCTAGGTCAGTTATAAACTGCCCTAGGGAGACTAAACAAAGTCTAAACATGATCATATATAGTCATATGAATCAAGATGGGCTGGAAAGGGATTACATGAGCCAAATCACATCTAGGGTACCAACTGCTTCACACTCATTTGTGTCGGAAGATTTCGTGAAAGGATTGGCAGGCGTGGAGCCATTCACCGGAAATATGATGAGGGTGCGCCTACCCCATGGATCAGAGCTAATGACCTCTGCTCATTGCAATATGGAAGCGCAGATCGGCGGGAAGGCGTTTGAGGCACCAACGACGATTCTGAAGATGCCAGACTATGATCTGATCCTGGGCATGACTTGGCTGTGCTGGAACCATGCCCAGATCGACTGTGTGGTGAAGAGGATCACCGTGAGGCACGGGTATTCCTTTATTGTTATCGAAGGTATTATACCAGCACCCCGCACCTTATTATCATTTGTGCAGGCCGTTAAGGCCCATCTGCACGGGGAAGAGGTTTATCAGGTCCTTTTCGAGGCAGTCGTGGCCAAGGACTCCATTTCAGATATTCCAGTAGTGCGAGACTTTGCCAACGTATTTCTGTAGAAGCTACAAGGGCTACCCCCGCACCGAGAGAAGGACTTCCAGATTCAGCTCGTATCGGGGGCTAAGCCGGTATCCAGAGCTCCCTATCAAATGGCCCCAAAGGAGTTGGTGGAATTTCGAAGCCAGCTTCAGGAGTTAGTGGAGGCCGGGTTCGTTTGGCCTAGCTCTTCACCATGGGGAGCTCCGGTGTTATTCGTCAAGAAGAAGGACGGAAATCTTCGACTGTGTATAGGTTACCGGGCCCTGAACAGGTATACAGTCCGGAACACTTATCCCTTGCCAAGGATAGATTAGCTATTTGACCAGCTGGAGGGAGCCCAATGGTTCTCAAAGCTGGATCTTCGGTCGGGGTACTACCAGCTTCGCATTCAGGAGGAGGACATCCCGAAGACGGCCTTCAGCAGCAGATACGGTTTGTACGAGTTTACCGTGATGCCTTTTGGGCTCATGAATGCACCCTTCGCATTTATGACCTTGATGAACCGGGTGTTCGAACAGTATCTAGATGTCTTTGTTATCGTATTCATCGACGACATCCTTATCTATTCAAGGACGGAGGAGGAGCACGCGAGACATCTGGACTTGACCTTGGAGAAGCTACGGGAGCATAAGATGTATGCCAAGTACAGCAAGTTCCAGTTCTGGCTAAAGGAGGTAGCCTTTCTGGGCCATGTCATAAGTGGAGCAGGTCTGGCAGTGGATCCGGCGAAGGTCCAGGCAGTACGGGATTGGCCACCACTAAAGTCGGCCTCGTATGTTCGAAGTTTCTTAGGACTTGGCGGTTATTACCGGAAGTTTGTAAGGAGGGTCTCCCAGATTTCCATCCCTCTTACGTCTCTAACGAAGAAGGAGTCCCCTTTTATTTGGACAGCACGATGCGAATCTGCCTTTCAGGAGCTGAAGGATCGTCTCACCTCGGCTCCCATCCTTGCTCTTCCGTCAGGGAAGGAACGATTCCAGGTATACACAGATTCTTCCTATAAGGGGATGGGTGCCGTTCTGATGCAGAACGAGCATGTAATAGCCTATGCCTTCCGTCAGTTGAAGCAGCATGAGCAGAACTACCCCGTGCACGATTTGGAGATGGGGCCAGTCATTTTTGCTCTTAAGATCTAGCGACACTACCTTTACGGAATTCACTGCGATATCTTCTCGGACCACAAGAACTTGAAATACATAGACACGCAGAAGGAGTTAAACACCAGGAAAAGACGCTGGGTGGAGTTTTTGTCGGACAACCAGTATATCATGCACTACCATCCGGGGAAGGCAAATATGGTCGCAGATGCTCTGAGCCGGAGAGCGAGTACGTCAGGAGTAGGCCCGCAGCTGATGGCCTTGGATTTACTTAAAGCATTCGAGGAGATGCAGATATCACTAGTGTTTGAGGATGACTCGGAGTTATACATGGAGTACCTGGGGTCGATGGTTACTACTGATGATATTCGGGACCACATCATAGATTGGCAGAAGCTGGATGTGAGAGCTGAGCTGATATCAAGGGCCTTGGAGGAAGGCACGACATGAGATTACTCTTTGAGGGACAGGCTCCTGTGCTTCAGAGGCAGGGTCTACATACCGGCTGGAGGCCAGATCCGGGAGGACATTATGACAGAAGCTCACTGCAGCCGATACTCGGTACACCCGGGGATCACCAAGATGGTAAAAGATTTGAAGAGGACGATGTACTGGCCGGGTATGAAGAAGGACATTACGTACTTTGTGATGCATTGTGAGGCCTGCCAACTCGTAAAGGCAGAGTGTAGGAACCCGGCAGGCTTGCTGCAACCACTTCCGGTGTCGGAGTGGAAATTTAAGGATATAGCAATGGACTTCATACATGGGCTACCCCGATCCCGTGCGGGGAATGACTCGATCTGGGTGATAGTGGACAGGCTAACAAAGGTTGCCCGATTCATTCCAGTAGCGAAGGACGCTCCGGTTAGTGTATTAGTACGGAGGTTCATTGAGCAGTTTGTTCGTTATCATGGGGTGCCCAACACTATCGTTTCGGATCGGGATGGGAGATTTACATCCAGGGAGTGGAGGTCAGTCCAGGCCCATCTGGGTTCTCGGTTGACATTCAGCACAGCTTTTCACCCTCAGACCGACGGGCAGACAGAGCGCACCAACCATACACTAGAAGATCTTTTGCGCCTGTGTATTTTGGACCGCGGCGAGCCTTGGGAGAGATTGCTGCCACTGGTCGAGTTTTCGTACAACAACGCCCATCAGTCCAGCATAGGCATGGCTCCATACGAGGCATTGTATGGAAGGAGGTGCAGGACCCCACTATCATGGGTTCAGGATGTGGATCCGCAGGCACTGGGCTCGGAGTTTATGGGGGATACAGATGCCCATATTAGATTTATCCGGGACAGGATGTTGGAAGCCCAGAGCAGGCAGGCTAAGTACTACGATGCGAGGAATCGTCGGGTGGAGTTCCAGGTGGGAGACCGAGTTTTCTTGAAGATACGGCCGATGCACGGAGTCTCGCGGGTTCGCGGGCAGAAGAAGCTCAGTCCGAGATATATGGGTCCTTACAGGATCCTTGAGCGGATCGGCCCCTTGGCTTATAGATTGGAGCTACCGCCGGAGTTAGCGGGATTTCATGACTTCTATCACGTCTCCTCACTACGGAGGGCTCTGCTACGCCCTGAATAGCTGATTTCCACAGCAGACGGCCCGGTGGCCTCGGATCGGTCAGTCAACCTGGAGCCTATCCGGATCGATGAAACAGCAGTGCGGGTCTTGCGACGTAAGAAGGTTCCGTTAGTCAAGGTTCTGTGGAACAATCATGGGCAGGAGGAGCATACATGGGAGTCACAGGACTTGATGTAGCAAAAGTATCCGGAGCTTTTCAATCAGGTATACCTCACAACCCCTCTGGACAATCAATTTGCTTTCCTGTTTTAAAACCAACAGAACTGAAATTTCAAGAATAGGGGCTAATCTTTTGTTTATTGGGGGTATATACCTAGTCAACTGGACAAATTGGTCTTAGATTTGACCATCACCTTCAAACCACACATAACAAACGTAACGTAGAGATGTAAATATTTCAACTCTCATGGGATGTTACAAGACTTTTTCTCCCGATAGGAGCCCCCGTAGGCTTAACCTTTATTTCGAGGACGAAATCTTTGTTTTGTTTATTGGGATTTGTAACATCCCATTTCCAACTAGACCCCTGGAAATGGTTTTGTCATAACAGAACCCTAGGAAACCAAGGAATTGAAGTTTATCGACCAAGATTTCGAGTCAAGGGGTGGTCACGCTCGTGACCGACCCGTCACGCCCGTGACCGACCTATCACGCCCGTGACCGACCTGTCACGCCCGTGACCTAGGGCGTGACCCCTTCGACGATCGTCGACCTCAGAAAGACGATCAATGAGCTCAGAAATTTCAATATAGGCCTGGCACGTCGGTGCCCGATCTGTCACGCCCGTGACTTTGGAATGGCATTGAGTGAGCTGAGCTCACTCAACGCCGTAGTCTGGATGGCGTTGAGTGAGCTTAGCTCACTCAACGCCATAAGCTGAATTGCGTTGAGTGCACTGACCGCACTCAACACCGTCTGGTGTTGTCTGGATGGCATTGAGTGAGCTGAGCTCACTCAACACCGTGAACTGGAAGGCGTTCAGTGAGCTTAGCTCACTCAATGCCATAAACTAGACAGCGTTGAGTGCACGGACTGCACTCAACGCCGTCTGCTGAAGCCTGGAATGGCGTTGAGTGAGCTGAGCTCACTCAACGCCGTAGTTTGGATGGCATTGAGTGAGCTTACCTCACTCAACGCCATAAGCTAGACCACGTTGAGTGCATAGATTGCACTCAACGCCACCTTGAGTAAACTGGATGGCGTTGAGTGAGCAGATCTCACTCAATGCCATAATCTGGATGGCGTTGAGTGAGCTGAGCTCACTCAACGCCATAATCTGGACTGCGTTGAGTGAGCAGAGCTCAGTCAACGCCGTATCCGGGATGGCGTTGAGTGAGCAGAGCTCACTCAACGCCGCAGCATGGATTGCGTTGAGTGAGCAGAGCTCACTCAATGCCGTAGCTTGGACTGTGTTGAGTGAGCTGAGCTCACTCAACGCCATTGTACTTAGATTTTTTTTTGGCAGGATTTTTTTGGCTGTGTGCTGGTTCAGCTGAACCGGGCCTGTCTAGATGGTTGGCCTAGATGCATTATTATGCCGTTTCTTTTAATAAGACTCAATTAAGTCTTATTTTAAAAAGGGTTGACCGGTTATGCCACGTGGCTGTCGGTTTTGAAAGCTAGGATGAGCCACGGCCATGGCCAAGAACCTGCTCTCATGGCCATCAAGGGCACTTAATGTCGTGGCCCCTTCCCCTCCTCTTTAAATGGCTAGATTCAAGTCCTCATAGGGAGAGGAAGAGTTTCTAGCCCTCCTCCAGATGTTACAGAGCCGTTTCTTGCCCCCACCACCATGGCCGAGCCAAGCTATAATGGGCCACTAATGGCCACCAGTAGTTAAACCTTTTCCCTCCCTCCTTTTTCTGGTTTAAAAAGGCTCCCTAGACTCAGAGATGAAGTTTCCACCCTTACCCGACGGATTTGGAGCTTGTTATGTGCTGCAGAATAATTCTGGCAACGCCACCACCGCGCCAATGGCTTTCCGACGATCTGCACGCCTCTAGCCCGTGAACAAGGTCCTCCCCTCCTCTCTCTCAACGGGTAGATCTCAGCCTTCTTAGGATTAAGAATCGGGCTCAACTGAACCCGATCGGGAAGAGCTCCTCTTCCTAATTTTCCCACAAAATTAATACTCGGGTTCGCCGGATTCCGCCTCTCTGGCGGCCACGCCGCCGCCCGGTGATGGCCACCACCTCAACGGAGGTGGTGGTGGCGGTGGCCGGCCATGGAGGAGGCATGATGGCCGGCGGCAGCATCTGGAATGCACTCCAGGTCAGGATAATCTCAGCCCTTGGCTGGAGGAAGAAGATGACCTAGCTCAGTTGGATATGCTTCAGGATTAGTGCTGTATTTAATTCTTTTCTTTTATATGAATTTTCTGTATTCAAATAACAGCCACCTTAGGAAATTTATGAAAAATACCTAGAGGCTTTTCATGAAGAAATGGTCAACATGTAATTTGTATCCCTATGGGTCTACTTCATTTTAAAATTGTTTTGGGTCAATTTTGTCAACTAGTTTGACCAGGGAACCTCTTTTGGTGGGATCTATACCTAGAGCTAGGCAGAGACTAAAAGGTGTTCCCACCCTTCATCCCTTGACCAAATGATCTGAAATTTGGGCAGGGAGTTACCCTAGTTATACCCAGAGCCTGTCCAAAAATGGGAATTTTTAGAGAATATTTTTCTATAGTTTTTAGAAAAAATTAATAATCTTAGGGTAAATTAATTAGATGTCTTAATGACTTCCAAACCCTCCCAAATTTTGGTCAGTGGTCCCTGGGTTCATCATGAGTCTCTATATAATTTTTAATCTCATTTGGAGATGTTTTTGATTGGAAATGGACAAACCTTAGCTTTGCCCTATTAAGGGTTTTTAGGCAAAAAGTGCACATTGGGATTTGAGTGGCCAGATCACCTCAACAGAGGCTGAGATTTTGGCCACTGACTAAGAATGCTCTCAAGCACCCCCTCCTGGATTTTGAGGTGGTTTGGGGTAGATTTGCCCTAGGACCCAAGGCCAAACCCTAAGGATGGTTCTTGGTGGATTGTGAAGGGACAGAGGTCAAATGACCTGGTTATAATCCGAAACTTGGCAAAACAAATTCTAGGGTAGCTAGAACCCTCTTGTAGAAATTTAAAGTGATTTTAAAGTTAATAAGTCCCTCAAAACCTTAACCCTAGTTTAGGGCAAAAAACTTGTAGAGATAGAAAATGTCACTAAAACTCACTGAAAAGTGATGAGATTTAGATAGAGTAGTTTTTGAGGTTAGTACAAGCTCTGGAGATTTTATTATGAATTTAGGATCATTATTTTGGATACTTCATTAACAATTTAGTAGTTTGTCTTATTTGCTTAAAAATTTATTATGGAGAAAATACTTTCTGGAAATTAATGAAATTTAGGCAAAGAAATTTTATTTTGATTTTAAAGCTCTGTGAATTTTTATGGGATTTTTAGAAGTTTAATTTCAAGGCTTGCTTCATTAAGTGTTGTTTCCCATGAAAACTTAATTAAATCTATTTTAATGTCTTGCAAGCCTGTAAAATTATGATCTTTACACAATGACATTTTCTGTACCTTACTAATATTCAGTAATTTTTCTATAATTTTATGATGAGTAATTTCAGTACTTCCTTCTTTACATAGGATTAATGGGATGGTAATGGATAAATTATTTAAAGGCTAAATACTTTCTGTAAAATCATGAAAATTAGTAGTTGATGACACCTTGATGTTATTTAGTGATCATAATTTTTGGGTGGCCATTACTTAAGAAGATCATGTAGTTCATGTTTAAAATTACCCATGGCCAATCTTTTGGAAAAATTAAATAAATACCAGATTAATTAGGAAAATTATAAATTTCTGGATTTAGGCTAATTATGTCATGAGGAACCTCCTGTAAATTTTATAGAAGATTTGGAAGACAATTTGGAGTACCTCCCCTTGTATACCTCATTTAGCTTAGGATGGTCTGCATATAGTAAAACCGTAGAAACCGAACTAGAGTGAGTAATGAACTTGGGGAAATGGAATTTTGGTAGGTTGCTGGTTTGGATAGGGTAAGTTTAATTAAGTTCATTATTGGAAGTCAGGATGAGTAGGGTGTGAGATTGGCTAGTGTTAGGTGGTGTTCGGGAACGACGAAAGATCGTCCACCCCGGTTGGAGAGGAAGAGTCTCAATACACTTGGTTAGCTCCAAAGTAATTTTAATGGGAACGGGTGATGGGTAATAACCAACAAAAGTAAGTGCCTTGCGAAAGGGAACGATGGACTTCAGCTACCATCATAGTTCCTAGTGCCCTTTGAGAGCCCTTCACAGGGAATACTGGGGGCAGTCCTGAACTAACGTAAACCATAGGAATAATAAACCAAAAGAGCAACTAGAATATCTAGGGTTTCACATTCACACACCCCGGTAGCAAGGGAGAAAGAATAAGTTGGTTTGGTTGCCATTCAGACGGTAGCTCTGAAGGTAGATTCACAGACAGGACAGTCCGGGGAGCCGGCGGCTCGAGGGTTTGAATACAGAATAAGGTGGTGGGTCTTCGGTATTTGATTGTCATTCACACCGACATCGGTACGTTGACTCGGTGGTGTGGGACACTTAGCCAAAGAAAGTCTTGTGGATATAGCCAGCACTAGTACGCGGATACTCTAGGTTGTGTTCTTCTAGGGGCGTACGGGAGGGCTAGGCCCGGTAGTGTGGATACCCTCCTCGGAGTGGGGGGCCCGACCCACTATCTCCGTTTGCCACTACGGAGGTTCCTGGGAGTGAAGCTAGCTTCCCGAATAGGGGAACTAAAGGTCTGTGCGCATAGAGTCGTGTGCGTGGGTTGCACTTGCATGAATCATGTCATAGCATATCACTACGCTCATATTTGCATACTACCGACACCGCAACGTATAAATCGGTATGAGACTTTTTATACGATGGGAGCCTTGCAGAAGACCCCTTAACTTATAAGTTTGTATGGGCATTCATATAAGTAAAGGTTTCATACTTATTTACTTACTTGCTTTAAATTTATCTCCTTATACATTTGCTACTTACTACATGTCTACTTTATTACTCACTACTGTATGACTGCTAGATGTACCTTTCATTCTTAGCTGCTTATACAATATATATTTACTGTTAGATTAGTTCTGATGTCACCCGTTTGATTATTCTCCACCATTGTAGCTTCCCTTTCCTCCTCTCCACTCGATGCTTAGGATCCGTGGGGGGAGGGGTAGGGGATGATAGGGCTTTGTCTTTATGACTAATGGTTTTCGAACCACAATATTACAAGAGCTCCAGATGGGAGACAGGGACCAGCAGCCCAGGGACCAGCACCAGCAGAGTACGGTGCACATGGAGGTGGGCCAGTCTAGCACCGGAGCACCTGTGTCCAGCTCCGTGAGTGATTAGTATTGTTATAGCTTCTGCGATGAGTGATTTGTAGTGAGGACTGATGAGTTGTAAATATACCTATATTTTCGTATTTTATTTAAGTCATTTTTGTTTATTTTTATATTTTTTTAGTTTGTTTTATTCAATAAAATGTTCCTTTTTTTTGTAAAAATATATTCTAACTTAGCTTATTTTTATTTTCTGAATTTTTTGCAGAAAATTAATTTTCGGCCTTGTCACGCCCGTGTCACCCCCCGACACGGGCGTGTCAGGCTCTCAACTCAACCAGCCAGAAAAAATTAACAATTTTAATGTTCCGAGCCCGACACGCCCCCGTCACGCCCGTGTCCAAGCCTCGTCACGCCCGTGTCGATGTCGGCACGCAACTCTCCATCAACCATCAACGCTGCCGACATCGGATGCCAGCTGTCCGGGTCACGCCCACCTGTCACGCCCGTGACAAGCCTGTCACGCCCGTGTCCGCCCCGTGGATTGCCCCGAAGTCAAAGCGCGCGTCAAATCCACAGCTCCAGCTCCCCGTCACGCCCCCCTGTCACGCCCGTGACCTGGGGCGTGACCGCCACGTTTTCAGCCGAAGTCAAAGCTCCAGTCAAATCACCAATCAACTCATAAACAGTACTGTCACGCCCCCCTGTCACGCCCGTGACCTAGGGCGTGACCGACCCGAAATTTTGCCTATAAAAAGGCAGCTGCTGTATGATATTCTTGTCTCCTTTTTTGGCCACTTCACTTAGGGGTTATGCTGCCCAAATGGATCCAAATGCTTATGTAAGAGAATTTTCTCCCCCCTCCCTTAGTTTGTTTTAGCTTTCTAGCTTTAGCTTTCATGTAACAGCTTTTTCATAAATGAAATGTTAGTTTTTGTCTCCTTACATAGTATGAATGTTCATTTGGAAGCGCCTATTCTTAAGTGATTTTTTTCGTTCCTTTTTGTGCATTTTATCTTTGTTTTCAATTATAGCTTTTATAACTTAGCTTAGTTTAGGATTTTTCCGCACTTTCTAGCCGTTATAATGCCCGTTTTACTTTCATTTTCCGCACCAGTTTAGCTTTAGTTTATTTTTATTTGCACTTTTTATGCATTTCTACCGCATTCTAGCGGTAGAAATGCACTTGTTTTAATTTTTCGCCAACTTTCATTTTGCGTTTATTTGCAAAACTTTTCGCTCTGTTTAATTTTTATTTTCTCTTTTTATGCATTTCTACCGCATTCTAGCGATAGAAATGCAGTCGTTTTTATTTTTCAGTCACTTTGCTGTTTCTTATTTTTTCAGTGACTTTATTGCTTTATTTCAATTTCTGTAGAGTGTGTGCGTATGCATTTATTTTCGCCTACTCGTTAAGAGTTAAATGGTGCTCTGCTTTCATTTTCCGCACACTCGTTTGAGTGGGACTCGTCTTTTATTGCTTTCATTTTCTTCCTACTCACTTGAGTAGGAAAACTTAGAGTGCGTGCGTGTGTTTTCTTTACTGTAGAGTGTGTGTGTGTGATTTTACTTTCCTGTAGAGTGTGTGCGTGTATGAGTATAAATTTACCCCCGCCCACTCGCTCGAGCCGGGATTCGCATTTACTGCTTTCTTCAGTCCTACTCGTTTGAGTAGGACTTGCAATTTTCAGCTTTCTTTACTGCTTTCTTACTGCTTTCTTTATTGCTTTCTAGCGTAAGTGTCCCCATTCCGATGAGTGGCTAACCGCCCTTAGCCCTCAATATCGAAGAGCATTGGGACAGATAAAGTAGCTTTAAATAATTAAAGGTCCTGTTTTCTATTTAATTAAATTTCTTAAGGTTTGCCCCGGGTTAACGACGCGTAGGACCGCATATCGATGTGCGGGCCCTATTTCCGTTATCCATACGCAACGCCGAGAGGCCGCACGTATGGACCGATCGCCCTTGGGTAAAGAGAGATCCGCGCTAACCCTCAGAGAGGAGGCACGCGACTCTACCAGATTGGGTTCCCCACCCAATAACGGGGTTCTCAGCGTAATGCGGGCGTTAAGAGGAATCCTTCGTCGGTCTAGCGATCGGTCGAATAGTCTTAGCGTTCAGGTGAGCGATAGTCCTAGAGATAAGTGAGCTCATTCTTATGGAACCTCCACGGCCGAGTCTCCGCCTTAATTAATTTGAAAATTAGGATCTCTTTTTATTAAAAGTTATTTTAGTTCAAATTTTCTTTTGATATCGTCGCGCTGAGTTGGTCATCGGCCTTCTGCACTTATTTACTGCATTTTTTCCTGCTTTCTTTTAACGCTTATTATTATTATGCTTTTTATAAAATTTTTATGCCATTTAATTTTTTTATATAAAACCTAAAATATTATCGGTAGAATAATAGGCTTTCAGGGAAAGAGTAGATATAGTTAAGCCGGCCCCGAGAACAATACGACCCCGATATTCCTCCACACGGGAATATCCTGTACTACACGCGATAGGTGCACTTGCCTACCTCTCGTTAAAACTCGGTTTCTAACAAAATAAAACGCTCTTCTTTTTATAAATAAAAACCTCCACTTTCACAAACAAATAAGAGCCGCCGTTTTAACCATCAAGTTTTTGGCACCGTTGCCGGGGAAATTATCGTCTTACTATTTTGAATTCCTGAAACCTATTAATTTTACCCTTTATTTCTATAAAAAAAAAACAAAATGGCCACCAAAAAATTATATTTATAATAATAATAATAATATCAATATTAATATTAATAATAAATACTTAAAAAAAAATATCAAAAAAAAAAAAAAATTAAAAACTTTAAAACAAAAAAAAAATCAGAAAAATTTAAAACTAAAAAATTCAAAAAAATTAACAAAATAAAAAAACTTAAAAACTTATAAACATTTAAAATTTAAAAACTAAAACAAAAAAATAAAAATAAATTAATAATGATGATGAAATTTTTTTCCTTTTCATCAAAAAAAAAAAAAAAATTTAAAAATTCAAAAAATAATATATTTTTCTTCTTTATTTTATTTTGCCTTTATCTTATTTTCTTTTTTTTTCATTTTATTTTTATTTAAAAAAAAAATTAAATTAGGTATTTATTTTGTCGTTTCGGCGCGCTTCACAATTGTGAGCGCCAGGGGTTCACATATCGGTCGCGCTCACTTAGCTAAGACGTTAGCTTACGAGTCGCACCCTCTTGCCCCCTATCACCCGCACCTTTTTCGCCGAATTTTTCTTTTTTCGTTTTTTTTTTCTATTATATTTTTGCTATTTCTTTTAACTTTTGCAGGGTTAAACTTAACGGGTTTCCCCGAACGCGATTTAGGGAAAATTTCTACACCCATGTTTTTAATTTTAAATTTTGTACATACTGCTTAGATTTTTATATATATCATGTTCCTCATACTTAGTGCAACATTGGGGACAATGTTGGACTTAAGTATGGGGGTGTTTCCTATTTTCTGTCCTTTTATTTCAAGCACTTAATAAAAATTCCAAAAAAATTGCAAAAATTAAAAATTTCAAAATTATATTTTCATGCTTTAAATATTAATAAAATTTTCAAAAAATGAAACATCGCTCCGCGACGTTCGACTCATCGAACCAACCACAAATAAGAGTCTGTTCGCGGGCGATCCTTTTTACTTTGTAAATATTCTGTAAATATTCGCGTCTCTTTCCTCTTTTCTTTCCTATCTTGTAAAAATATCTCTCCTCTTGTAAATATTTCCGAAAATTAAAAAATCAAAAAATTTTATATAACTCAAAAACTCAAAAAAAAAAAATTGCATAACCTTTAAAAAATTTCCAAAAAAATGATAAAAACACCAAAATAAAAAAAAATATCAAAATAAATATAGAAAAACTCATAAAAATAAAAAAAATTATTTTGTAAAAAAATAATTCGAATCCCTTATTTCATAACCTCTTTGCTCTCCAAAATAATCATTTCGAGTTTATTTATAAGCGAATTTTAATTAATTCTTTATTTACTATTCGTTTTTAATTGTAGCTCGATAGACTTAAATTTCTGGGGTTAAGATTTTAAAGAATTTTTTATGTCTTTTTCTTATTATAGGGAACTTATTTTCTCATTTTCACTTCTTATTTTTTGAAATAAAGCACGTTTTTATGTTAGAAAATAACATTCATGGATTTTATATTATTTCTACTTATGCTTTTAGAAACGTAGGAACGCTCAAATTAAAAAGGTTGCTCTCGAAATTTTTTATTAAACTCTAGTTTTCTTCTAAAAAATTCATCCCATCCACTTTTTTCATGCCTTACTTGGTATGATTCCCCACTCACCCTTAAAAGATCTTATGTCAATGGGGATAAGATTTCGTCCCGTTAACATAGGCGCCCAATATTTTAAAAAGATTATATGTTACGGAGTAAGAGGATAAAATTCATTACTCCTATACATATACATTGGGTTTATTATTTTTTATGAAGAAAGAAAGAAAAAATGTTAGGAAAATAAGATTTCATTTTCCTTATAATCCAAAAAGAAAAAAATGTGGAGGTTCGAGAAAAAATTACCTCGCCTCAAAATTCCAAGCCTTCTTCATATCCGCCAATCCACTTAGCCTAATTTTCATGATTCTAGAATTAATCTAAATCTTTTTGAGAGCATAATTTTTAAATTGAATTATTTCCTATCAATTTCTTTTTAGCTAAAGTTTTTTCGATAATTCCAATCCATTTTTGTTAAACTAACAAAATAATTTTCGCTTTCTATTTTTCTGTTTAGAAGTATTTTTTGAAACGGTTCCTCTATTTATAACACTTTCATAATTTAGGATTTAATTCCGAAACCCCGGAAATTTATTTCGATCTTTCGTACAATTAAGTTAAGCGTTAGTTAAATTTAGGACTCTTTTTAATTCCTTATAGGTTCATCTCCAACTTTTGCTCTGGAATAGCAAAAGCTTAAGTATGGGGGTATTTGATGAGTTGTAAATATACCTATATTTTCGTATTTTATTTAAGTCATTTTTGTTTATTTTTATATATTTTTAGTTTGTTTTATTCAATAAAATGTTCCTTTTTTTTGTAAAAATATATTCTAACTTAGCTTATTTTTTATTTTCTGAATTTTTTGCAGAAAATTAATTTTCGGCCTTGTCACGCCCGTGTCACCCCCCGACACGGGCGTGTCAGGCTCTCAACTCAACCAGCCAGAAAAAAATTAACAATTTCAATGTTCCGAGCCCGACACGCCCCCGTCACGCCCGTGTCCAAGCCTCGTCACGCCCGTGTCGATGTCGGCACGTAACTCTCCGTCAACCGTCAACGCTGCCAACATCGGATGCCAGCTGTCCGGGTCACGCCCACCTGTCATGCCCGTGACAAGCCTGTCACGCCCGTGTCCGCCCCGTGGATCGCCCCGAAGTCAAAGCGCGCGTCAAATCCACAGCTCCAGCTCCCCGTCACGCCCCCCTGTCATGCCCGTGACCTGGGGCGTGACCGCCACGTTTTCAGCCGAAGTCAAAGCTCCAGTCAAATCACCAATCAACTCATAAACAGTACTGTCACGCCCCCCTGTCACGCCCGTGACCTAGGGCGTGACCGACCCGAAATTTTGCCTATAAAAAGGCAGCTGCTGTATGATATTCTTGTCTCCTTTTTTGGCCACTTCACTTAGGGGTTATGCTGCCCAAATGGATCCAAATGCTTATGTAAGAGAATTTTCTCCCCCCTCCCTTAGTTTGTTTTAGCTTTCTAGCTTTAGCTTTCATGTAGCAGCTTTTTCATAAATGAAATGTTAGTTTTTGTCTCCTTACATAGTATGAATGTTCATTTGGAAGCGCCAATTCTTAAGTGATTTTTTTCGTTCCTTTTTGTGCATTTTATCTTTGTTTTCAATTATAGTTTTTATAACTTAGCTTAGTTTAGGATTTTTCCGCACTTTCTAGCCGTTATAATGCCCGTTTTACTTTCATTTTCCGCACCAGTTTAGCTTTAGTTTATTTTTATTTGCACTTTTTATGCATTTCTACCGCATTCTAGCGGTAGAAATGCACTTGTTTTAATTTTGCGCCAACTTTCATTTTGCGTTTATTTGCAAAACTTTTCGCTCCGTTTAATTTTTATTTTCTCTTTTTATGCATTTCTACCGCATTCTAGCGGTAGAAATGCAGTCGTTTTAATTTTTCAGTCACTTTGCTGTTTCTTATTTTTGCAAGTGTGCGTGCGTGTATGAGTTAGACTTTATTGCTTTATTTCAATTTCTGTAGAGTGTGTGCGTATGCATTTATTTTCGCCTACTCGTTAAGAGTTAAATAGCGCTCTGCTTTCATTTTCCTCCCACTCGTTTGAGTGGGACTCGTCTTTTATTGCTTTCATTTTCTTCCTACTCACTTGAGTAGGAAAACTTAGAGTGCGTGCGTGTGTTTACTTTATTGTAGAGTGCGTGTGTGTGATTTTACTTTCCTGTAGAGTGTGTGCGTGTATGAGTATAAATTTACCCCCGCCCACTCGCTCGTGCCGGGATTCGCATTTACTGCTTTCTTCAGTCCTACTCGTTTGAGTAGGACTTGCAATTTTCAGCTTTCTTTACTGCTTTCTTACTGCTTTCTTTATTGCTTTCTAGCGTAAGTGTCCCCATTCCGATGAGTGGCTAACCGCCCTTAGCCCTCAATATCGAAGAGTATTGGGACAGATAAAGTAGCTTTAAATAATTAATGGTCCTGTTTTCTATTTAATTAAATTTCTTAAGGTTTGCCCCGGGTTAACGACGCGTAGGACCGCATATCGATGTGCGGGCCCTATTTCCGTTATCCATACGCAACGCCGAGAGGCCACACGTATGGACCGATCGCCCTTGGGTAAAGAGAGATCCGCGCTAACCCTCGAGAGAGGAGGCACGCAACTCTACCGGATTGGGTTCCCCACCCAATAGCGGGGTTCTCAGCGTAATGCGGGCGTTAAGAGGAATCCTTCGTCGGTCTAGCGATCGGTCGAATAGTCTTAGCGTTCAGGTGAGCGATAGTCCTAGAGATAAGTGAGCTCATTCTTATGGAACCTCCACGGCCGAGTCTCCGCCTTAATTTATTTGAAAATTAGGATCTCTTTTTATTAAAAGTTATTTTAGTTCAAATTTTCTTTTGATATCGTCGCGCTGAGTTGGTCATCGGCCTTCTGCACTTATTTACTGCATTTTTTCCTGCTTTCTTTTAACGCTTATTATTATTATGCTTTTTATAAAATTTTTATGCCATTTAATTTTTTTATATAAAACCTAAAATATTATCGGTAGAATAATAGGCTTTCAGGGAAAGAGTAGATATAGCTAAGCCGGCCCCGAGAACAATACGACCCCGATATTCCTCCACACGGGAATATCCTGTACTACACGCGATAGGTGCACTTGCCTACCTCTCGTTAAAACTCGGTTTCTAACAAAATAAAACGCTCTTCTTTTTATAAATAAAAACCTCCACTTTCACAAACAAATAAGAGCCGCCGTTTTAACCATCAAGGACTCTGATGTACCGGGCTCGAGCCCATTTTTCTATATTTCATTTGAACTGTTCCTTTGCAGCACTTTCTTTTACTATATCTTGATGGACTTGTTGTGATTTTATCATATGTGTTTCTGTGGACATGTTTACATTCAGTATAATATTTACTTCTCTATCTCTGTGATCGAAAAGGGCCGGCAGAATTGGCGTTTGTAGTGGCGGCCTTCCCATGAGTCGGTGCCACCACAAAGCGGCAATTATGGGCTAAGACCCCTGTGTTCAAAAAAAAGGGGGGTCTTACACAATAAATGTCTCCAAAGCTTCAGCGCATAAATTACAGTATCAAACTCCAAATCATGTGTAGGATAGTTTCTTTCATGAATCTTTCGTAGCCTTGATCCATAAGCGATCACCTTACCATCTTACATCAAAATACAGCCAAGTCCAATGTGTGATGCATCCATATACATAGCATACTCAACTCCTTCAGTAGGCAAGGTTAAAGCTGGAGCAGTACAGAATCTCTTCTTCAACTATTGGAAAGCTTCTTTACACTTGTCGCTCCAAATGAACGCAGTGTTTTTCTTGGGTATGTCTTGTTAAAGGAGCAGACAACACTGAAACCCTTCCACAAATCTGCTATAATAGCCAGCCAGGCCTAAGAAAATCCTAATCTCCTTAGGGGTAGAAAGTCTATCCCATTCCATCATAGTAGAAATCTTGGCCGGGTTTTTGGAAACACCGTCCTTACTTACAACATGCCCCAGAAACGACACCTGAGATAGCCAAAACTCACACTTTCTCAACTTCGCATAAATCTTATGTTCCGTCGAAGTGGACAAAACCAAGCGCAAATGAAGAGTGTGCTCCTCAACACTGCGGGAATACACCAGGACGTCATCTATGAACACAATAACAAATCGGTGAAAGTGGACAAATCCTTGAACACTCTATTAATTATATCGATGAATGCAGAGGGTGCAATGGTCAAACCAAAGGACATCACCAAAAACTCAAAATGCCCGTACCGGGAACGAAAAGTCGTCCGTGGTATATCAGCCTCACAGACCTTCAACTGGTGGTAGCCTGAACGAAGGTCTATCTTTGAAAATACTGAGCTACCACGCAACTGATCGAACAGATCATCAATACTCGGTAAGGGATATCTATTCTCTATGATTACCTTATTTAACTCCCGATAATATATGCAGGGCTTCATGGAACTGTCTTTCTTCTTTACGAACAAAATAGGAGCACCCCACAGAGAAAAAATCGGTCTAATAAAACCACACTACAACAACTCATCGAGCTACGTGCACAATTCCTCTAACTCACGCGGAGCCATACGGTACAGTGCTTTTGTAATAAGATGAGTACCTGGCTCGAGGTCTATCATAAACTTTATCTCCCTCATAGGTGGAAGTCCTGGAAGACAATCAGGGAAAACGTCTGGAAACTCTCGCACCACCGAGATATCCTCAAGACGTGGTGCAACAAAAGCTGTTTCCAATGCAGAAATAGAAATAAAAAATGCCTCACAACTGGACTCTATAGCAAGACAAGCACGTACCGGAGAAATAATAGGGGAAACCATGTCCTGAAAAACATAGACGCTCATAGGTTGGCCATTGTCCATCCTGAAGTCCAGTCGCTTAGACTTGCACTTGATGACCGCATCATACTTGGACAGCCAGTCCATGCCCAAAATCACATCAAAGTCCTCCAGATCCAAAACCATTAGATCCGCAATGGCTAGGAAATCGCCTAGATAAATAGGGCATCTCAGAACTCCCTGATTAGATATCACAGAATCACTAGAGGGAAGCTTGACAGTGAAGGAGTCTCCTAACTGATCCACGTTCAAATGATATTTATCTACGAACCTCCGCGCTACAAAGGAATGAGTGGTGCCCGAATAAAAAAGAATGCACGCCCACCTATTCCGCACATTAAACTCCCCTAAAACTGTAGCATACATAACTAAACGAACGAAAACTAGAGCAATAATGACGATATAGAATTCAAACTGGGGTCTAACCTAATATCACTTACATAAAGGTCTGAGCTTCCTCCCTGGTCACCACGTTCATCTTTCCTTTTCCATTTTCCTGGTTTGGTGGCAGCGGTAGAGCTCGAAGCGGGGCAGGCTGCAATGGGGACTGAGCCTAGGGGCGTGAAAACTTTAGATGCCCATTCTGCCCACACTATAAGCAAGCCTTATCCTTCGACCAGAAATGACTCATATCATGTCCCTTCCTAGAACCAAATGTGCACACCAGATCTCCTTTGGGTGCATCTTGAATGGAGAGCACCTGCTGCTGCTTCAGAGTGGCAGTCCTTTTGAAACACCATTCATAAGGGTGGCCAGACCAACCACAAAAGCTACATACTTCACCACTCTTCTTCTTTGAAGAAGGGCCAGATGCCCTAGAATTTCCATCCGTAACACCTTTCCTCTTTTCTTTCCTCGCATCGGCACCTTGATTCTTGGCGCTATTAATCTCCTCAACTTTCTATGCGGCTTCTACTGCCTCCGCATAATTTTCAGCTCTATAAGCGCATGCCCACTATTGGACATCGCTTCTCAGTCCTCTGAGGAAACGTTTCACTTTACCCTCCTCTAAAGCTACTAAGTCAGGAGCAAATATGCTCATCTTACTAAACTCAATCTCGTACTCGGTCACCGTGAGCAGTCTCTACTTCAGATGCAGGAAATTATTCATCAAACTGTCCTGCTCGACCGAGGGTAGAAACTTTTTCAACACCATCTTCTTAAAATATTCGCAGGAGCATCCTTCATTTAGGCTCTCCTTTTCCTGAATCCGCCAACTATCTGCCAGGCATTTTAGCTGATAGGCTGCAATCATCACCTTCTGGGCTTTAGCAATCCCCGAATACGTGAACATCTCATCGATAGCGATGATCCAATCATCCAAAACCATGAAGTCAGCACTCCCGTCATAAGTGGGAGGTCTCAATCGCTGGAAATACGAGATAAAATTCATCTCTGGTGGTAGCATCACCGGGGGCACCAGAGGAGTAGGGGAATTGGGTATGGCTTTATCTACGGCAGGATCTTGCACTAAGTGTTGCTGCACGGGTGCGACAGACAACAATGTCTGAATTTGCGATTGCATCGCAACTACTTGCCTCGATAGATCCTCGTTGCTCTGGCGCACTCTCGATCAACGCATCGCTCTACGCACCTGATGACTCACCCTCTGACTGGGGAGTCGACCTCGTCGCAACACGCTTCAGCGACATTTCTTAAAGGGGAAACAAATGTCTCATCAAAAATCCTACACTTAAACTAGGACACACAACTCAGTTCAGACCATACTTAAAAGACACTTACTTATGTTGCAACTTGCTCTTGGATTTTATAATTATGCTATGTCCTACTTAGGATGATATCCTTCTCATCCTATTGACTCATGTGCTTATGATATGAATGCATGAATTCTTTATTCTTATTTAAAAATCATGTGAGTACATGTGTCATCATATAAACCTAAACTTAGCATGTGTTCTTATGCGATGATATGCTATGTATGCAATGCTATGCATTCTAAAAAGGCCTCAATGAATGCATAAGCGGCATACACATGAAATGTTATGCATCCCATACTACATAATATCGCATGCAACGAGAAAAGAAAACGTGTTAATGGGCACCCATGTGATGATGGTTATGCATCCCATACTACATGTAACACCCCGAAAATCAAAAGAGGGACGAGTGGCATTTTGAACCAAGTCTGGGACTTGGTAGAGGTGACACGGCCTGGGACACGGGCGTGTCATGCTCCGGTTCGGTGATGGTCGAGCGGTCGATGAAATTATAGTCGATGAGTGTCGAACGACGAACATTGTCTGAGACATGGGCGTGTCTAAGCCCATGTCCTACTCGGATTGTTAGCCGAGTTGTGTTGGGGGAGAGACACGGCTTGAGCCCAGGCATGTTCGGGTTCGACATGGGCGTGTAAAATTTGATATGGGCGTGACGAATACCCGTGTTCTCCTCAGGTTGGTGTTGAACCTGTGTCGATCGAGGAACACGCCCAGTTACATGGGCATGTACTGGATGACACGGGCGTGTCAAGACTGACACGGGCGTGTCGAGTGTCCGTGTTCTTTTCGGGACACGGCGGTTTCGACGGCAAATGAGTTATACATCCTTGGACATGGGTGTGTCGCAAGCCATTTTCGGCCCGGGAAGTTTATTTTTTGGGCGAATCGTGGCCGTTCGTTTCCTTATTTTGGGATCTGATGATTCAATCTTTTCCCATCTTAGGGTTAAGGCCGGTTTTGGGGTGGAAAGCTCACATTTTCTTGAGTTATATCTCTTTCTAACTTCTAGAGAGAGGGGAGAGCAAGGAGGAGGAAAGAAGAAAGATCCAGTCGCCAGAGGAGATTCGGAGCGCCAAATCGCAAACTGAGTTCAGATCTACAGAGACAAGTTCATCGCGGTGCTTTTCATCCGTGTAGATTTCCATGGCGCCGAAGAGGAATGCTAGGGTAACGATTCTCTACTTGAGCATGTGAAGCTCTTCTTCTTTTGCATATGGAAGACCCGCTCTCGCGAGTGTGCGGAGAGGTTGCGGTGTTCCTTGGGGTAGATATGTAAAGTCCCCCTTATTTGCATTTAGAGTCCTAAATCGAGAAACAGACATAGGCATGGTGTGTGAAGCCTACCCGGACAAGTTGGTCCGGATCGGTGATGTTTTATTATGCATGATTTGCCGGAGAAGACTCTGTGCCTTTGGTTGTTTTCGGGTTTCTACGTGGTAGATTGCAGCAGGGATCCTTGGGGATTAACCCCTAGGCGCACTCGGAAAACTAGGCAGAAACGTATTTCTGCCATCTTGGTGGCCTGGGAGACAACCTTGAACATAACTAGGTTATGTGCTTGTATGATCAAATTTGGGATTCGGGAGAAGCTTGGCCCGGGCGTACGTCTTAAAGTGACTAGGCGGAGTGAGCAACGGGCAAGTGGAAACAGACCCGAGCTATATGGTTTGGTGACAGATACCTGAAAAAGGGACTGGCTGTAATACCCCAGAACTCAAAATATGTTTGTACACAATTTTGAGTAGCAGGCTGGTAGACACGGCCTGGGACACGGGCGTGTCCCAGGGCGTGTCGGGGGTACACGGCCTGGGACACGGGCGTGTCCCAGGGCGTGTTCGATTTAAATCTCAAAGTTGGCCTATTCGGGTCAGAGCCGTACACGGCCGTGAACACGGCCATGAACACGGGCGTGTCAGGCTGGACATGGGCGTGTCGGCTGCCGTGTTCCGACCCGTGTATTGGTTTTGGAAGTCGATGGGTGCCGTGTAGCAGGGGACACGGGCGTGTCTCAAGAATGACACGGGCGTGTCAGGTTCGACACGGGCGTGTCGAGCCCCGTGTTGTTCAGTCGGTTCCAAACCGCGTGTGCTGCTTAAGGGTACACGGCCTGTGACACGGGCGTGTCACAGGCCGTGTCAGGCAAAAATTGGGGTTTTGGGCAGATCTCAGCCGTTCGTTTCCTTCTATTTGGATCGTGTGGTCCATAGCTTTTCCAACCTCTTTAAGGCCGTGGATTGAGATGAAATCTCATTCCACTTAGCCTTTCTCTTTCTAAAGAGAAGAAAGAGAGGAGAGCTTGGAGGAGGAGGAGGAGGAGGCCGGTGGAGCTTCGTCGAGCCGAATAGAGAGCCGAGTGCAGCGTTGCGGAGGCAAGGCCGCTGCGGTGATTTCCATCCGGCTAGTTTTCTATGGCGCCGAAGCGATCGTCAAGGGTAACGATATTTCTTCCTTGGGCAGGTGAAGCCCTTTGTTTTGCATGTGCATGGGATCCTCCATCAAGAGATGGAAACGCGTAAGTGATTCCAGCAGTTGAGTCTGCATCTAGAGCCGGAAGTCTGTAGTACGGCATAGGCATGCTGTGTGAAGCCCATCCAGACGTATGTCGGGATTGGTGATGTTTATATTGCGATCCGGAGAAGACTCCGTGTATGCATCGTTTAGCCTGCGGAGATGGTGAGGACGATGTGTTTGGTGTATAGGATGCTTTGTATAGCTCCTTTGGTTGCATGCTTGTTAAGAGCTGGTTGATGGAGTGCGGACACCTCTGAGTGGGTGGGTGCGTGAGGTCTTCAACAGGGGTTTGGAGGCTTATGCCCATTCTACCAAGTGGCGATGAACACCTCTGAGTGGGTGGGTGCGAGAGGTCTTCAACAGGGGTTTGGAGGCTTATGCCCATTTCACCAAGTGGCAATGTTAAGATTGGGTGAGCGGTCGATTGGTAGCAAAGCAGCAGGGCGAATTCCCTAGGCTTGTTACACTACGGGGGTAGGTCGACTGATAGTGCTCACGGGTTTTGGTGTGGTGCGTACCTCTGAGTGAGACGGGTGCGTGAGGTCTTCAACAAGGTTTGGAGGCTAATGCCCGCCTACCAAGTACAAACCATAAAAGGTGCCCTGAGTGCACGGAGCGCCTGGCATTGAGGCTGGCGTTTGTGATGTTGGGTGTATGTGCTTTATATGTTGAAATTGCTATACATGCAGGGAAGGAACCACTGCCCCGGGTAAGGGGTGGGGTCGTTATAATTGGTCAGCTGAATGCTGACCGTTGCTTTGTTTATCACCCATGGGTGGACGTCCATATGCAGGTGTTGCGGGCTGATGGATTGAGCGGGCAAAAGCCCATGCTGCTGGTAGGCCTTCGAAGGCCGTGCGAAGTGTTGGATTTCATGTGTGGCCGGCCTGCGTGCCGATGTATGAAATGATATGTGTTGTTAAGAGTAACTTGTAAGGCCTTAAGGCCGTGTGCGGTGTGGTTTTGTAAATATTCCTGGTTATCTATATAAATGTGATATTTATATATTAGTGGACATTCAATGGTATGAGTTCTTGCACTTAATAAGCTTCCGCTAGAATGCTCTGAGTTAGGACTCGTTTGGTTTGGTATTATCCTGTGACCTCACCGTCTGTTTGTGGCATATAGTGTGGGGCCCCGGCTGGACCTTCTACTATACGTCATATAACGGATGGGGTCGTTACACTAGCCACTGGCATAGTCGCGCGAGCCTTAGGCTTAGGTCAGAAAGGCTAAATGCTCACGAGATTTGTCATCCAAGGGATGGTGGTGAGAGCGCAGTTTTGACCGGGTTCACCGAGTTAGTGCCCTAAGAGCACGGGGTGTGTGGCCATGTGATCCTGCACCTGTGATGAGGTGTTTATTCACTATATTGCTTGTTAGGCTAACAAGTGCAGGGAAGGAGCTTTGCCGCCCCGAGTTTGGGGTGGAATTGTTATAATTTGGTCGGCTTTAGCTGACCATTATTCTTGTTTGCCACCATTGCGGTGAATTGTGCTTGCAGGTACTGCGGAGCCGAGTAGCAAATAGCGGGCCAAAGCCCAAGTTTCTTAGCCGGCCCTCGAAGGCCTTGTTTGTTTACTTGTTTAATTCATGTGTGGCCAGCCTGCGAGCCAAAGTTTGTAAGACACTGTTTTAAATTTAGTGAACTATTGTAAGGCCATAAGGCCAGTACTTTAAGTACTTTATATTTCATTCCTGCTCGGTTTTGTTAGTGGACATTCATACTTGTGGCTGAGTTCTTACTTTTGCAACTTAATAAATTGCTTCCGCTAGGTGCTCTTTGTAGGACGTTATGATTGGAAGGATTGTTTCATCTATTAACCCGCTAGTCTGTCCGTGGTATATGGCGTCGGGCCCCGGCCGGACCTGCTGCTATATGCTATGTGACAGATAGGGGTGTTACAATTTGGTATCAGACTACCGATTTCGGTCAGGCTTAAATGAATTCATGGACGAATTCACTTTAAGGGGTGATGAGCACGTTTGTGCGTCATCGTTATAACATGAAAAGAACCCATGAATGCCCACTTAGGAATGAAAATACACATGTTTGAGGAACCTGCGTGTTCCCATAATTGCTTTTTGCAATGTTGTTTGGTCGCTTGTCGGTGTTTTGTTCGACTATAAGTGACCAGGAGTCACGCAGGGCCGTCAAAACGTCCAGTTTCTGAGGTAAGTAGCGCACCAAATGATGCGCTATCAATACCTCCTTCGGCTGAGACCATACGATTGGTAGCAGGTGTTTGCGATGATTAATGTGCAGCTTGCGAGACAGGTGCAGCAGCCTTCCCCTGCTGTGGATCAGGTTGTAGTGGAGCAAGTGTTGCCTAGGAGAGCAACGGAGAAACAGCCCAAGCACGTTACGGGCTTCAATGCTCTAGTGTTCTTGGGGACGGGAACCCCAACCCAAGCAGAGGATTGGATCTCTAGAGTTAAGAGAGTGTTGATAGCTATTGAGACGGAAGAGTGGATGAAGAACACAATTGCAATGTTCTTATTGGATGGTTACGCAAGATTATGGTGGGAAGGCTTGGAGCTACACCATCTTAATGGTAGATAGCTTACTGAAGTCTCGATAAAGGAGTTTTTGAGACTGTTCTTGGCTCGATACCTCCCCTCAGCTCAGAGGATTGCTATTGAAAATGAGTTCTAGAAGCTGGTACAAGATGAGAGTAGCATGGATGAATATCTTCACGAGTTTACTCGCTTAGGTCGATATGAAAGCACAACCTTTGCTGATGAGGAGCGAAATAAAAACCGATTCTACGAAGGTTTAAGGGATGATTTGAGACTACTACTCTCAGGGCCGATGACGCAAGGTTTCCTGACCTTGGTCAACACGACCCGATCTTTGGAAAAAAAAAGACATGAAGAATGTGCAAGCAAAGAAATACCCCGGCGTTAGGAAGACAAAATTCAAGGTGCCGTCTTCAAAATCCGGTTTCCGCAGGTGGAATAAGAAGGCTAGGACATCGGGTTCAACCGCTTCTTTGGGTGCCTTGGGGGCAACTACCAACCGAACCCCAGGCACTTGCTTTACTTGTGGTAAGATGGGGCACTTTTCCCGTGACTGTTGGAGCGGACGTATAAGGTCCGAGAGGAAGCAGGGAGCAACTAACGAGGAAAAGGGAAAGGAGGTGGAGTCAACCGCATCCCATTATGCTCCGACTCAAGCAAGAGTCTACAATTTGGGCCAGCAAAAGGCCATCAAACAAGCGGATGTGGTTATAGGCTTTGATCTGATTTGCGATAGTCCAGCAAGGGCACTATTCGACATGGGAGCTTCGCACTCCTTTTTGTCCGAAGGTTTCATATCGCTCATCGGAGTCCCTTCTTCGATGACGAAGGACAAATTAGAAGTATTACTGCCGAATAAGGGTTCTATGCATGCGGACAGAGTATGTGTCGTAAAGATTCGTATTGGAAGTCAGGAGTTCGACTTACTAGCCCCGTTACTGCCGCTAGTAGAGTTCGAAGTCAGGAGTTCGACTTACTAGCACCGTTATTGCCGCTAGTAGATTTCGAAGTCATTTTCGGTATGGACTGGCTTTCGGAGTAGAAGGCATACATAGATTGCAACCGTAAAGAAGTCAAGCTGGGTGCTGGGCGGGAGACAACGTTAGCGGGACTGAAGGGGTCGAGCAAGACTTTAATGTCTACTCTTCAAATGGTCAAAGCAGTCCGCGCTGGTACAGAGCTATTCTTCATGTTAGTGGAGGCTGTAAAGCGTAAGCCCACTTTGGGTAGTATTCTAGTAGTGTGCGAGTACCCTGACGTGTTCCAGAACAATCTTCTCGGATCCCCGCCTCAGCAGGAGATCAATTTCACAATTGAGTTGGTGCTAGGTGCCAAACCTATATCACGCTCTCCTTATAGGTTGACGCCTAAGGAGATGGCTGAGCTAAAGGTTCAACTAGAAGAGTTATTGGAGCAGGGCTATTGGGTACTGTATCCACAATGTACTTGATTTGAAGAAGCCCCTGAATAAGCTAAGTTGAATTGACAATGTATTTGACGATCTTCTATCAAGTTGTGCTTGCAGCTATTCCATACTAAGTACACACCAATGTCAGGGTGCAGTGGGTAAATATATATGGGTCTGCGCAACGTAATCCCTCATTGAGTAGATCGGTGTGTTGACTCACATGTGCTCTCTCTATTGGAGTGTACTTATTTTCAAGTACAGGGTTAAGGCAGATCAAGAGCAGAAGAAGGAGCAAAGAGGGGTCAAAGACCAAGTCATCAAGGGTAGGAAGAGAAAATTCTTGTAAGTCAAAATCGACGGGAATCACTAAGTGATTCTCGCCGACTTCGACGAGAATCATTTGTGATTCCTGCCGATTCGACGAGAATCAGTCTGCATTCCCGCCGACTTCTTCCGGCTGACAGTTTTCCAACAGGAATTCTGCCAAGCCAGAATCGACGGGAATCGTTATTGATTCCCGCCGATTCGTCGAGTATCAGCTAACCTCTCTCGCCAATTCGTCGAGTATCAGCTAGCCTCTCCCGATGATTTCTTTCGGCTGACTGCTTTCTAGACAGGGATTCTGCTAAGGTAGAATCGATGGGAATCGTGAATGATTCCCGCTGACTTCGACGGGAATCACCAATGATTCCCGCCGATTTTGCCTTAGGAAATTTTCGTCTGTTCACTGGACCGAACCAAGAGACCGTGCGCTGTTTCGGTCGGGGCTAGGGTTTCTCCTTGTGGGCCCCAAAACGGTCATTAGGGTTGCCTCTGGTTTATATAATCGCATATTTCGAACTTATACAGTAACTCATTCACGCAAAATCAAAAGTATCCGACGGCATGCCCTAGCCGATTGCGGAAACCGCCGATCGCCTGTAGCCGCTCGCAAGTTCTTCGTCGCCATTGATTGTTGATCTAAGTGCTTCTTTGATCTTCCGACGATAGTACCGAGGCAAGCCAAGAGTCTCACGCATCTCTCTTGAGATCTCTTATCTCTCGATTCGTTGAACAAGACTAGTTCTTCATTCTGAATCTGTGGAGATGATTGATCCAACTAAGATCGTTCGTAGACCTTGCGTGCTTTGTCAAGAAGTTTGGATCTACAAAGTATCGCCGCCGCAATCACTTGTCGCCGCCGATCTTGACAAGATTCTCTCCAAGAGAGAAATCCGTTTGTGGATTCTTCGTAATCTTCAAGCAAGCTTCAAAGAACGAAGAAGGACATCGGGATCTCCCAATGCGTTGTTTGTATTTTCTTTTACATTCTACTTTGGTTTATTGTAAAGGAATTTTTATTCCTAGTTGTAAGCGTTGGGTGCAACACATGGTGGTGGAGTTATGACTCCTTTGTTGGAAGGGTTCCATCCGTAGTGTGAGGATTGGATTTCAATCCGTTTGGATAAGTGACCGAGTTGTCCCATGGTGGGAGATAGGTCGAAGGGGGAAAGTGGATGTACCCAAATTGGTGAACCACTATAACTCTTTGTGTGTTTCCTGTGCTGTGTTTGTTAATTTGTGCAGGTACATTTAATTCCGCAAAAGACTGCACGACACCTATTCCCCCCCCCCCATAGGTGGATTTAGTCGACACTAAAGACTTTCAAGTGGTATTAGAGGGAGGTTACTCATCACTAAGGTTAACACCTTGAGTAAGATCCTGTATCTAGTGTCAAGAGGAAAGAAGATCTCGGGAATGGACGGACCCAAGTATTCAGGAAAGATCCCAGTATGCACCAAGCTGAACTTTTCCATCTGGAAGGAAAGGATCAGGTTCTACATGGAAGAAGTTGACCCTCAACTCTTCATGGTAGTGGAGGAGGGCCCTTATATCCCCTTTAAGGCCTCCACCATTAATCCTACCAAGATGGTGCCCAAGAAGCTCTCCGAAATGGATAAGGATGAGATGGTGCTTGTCGGACTAGACAAGAAAGCTCAAAACATCTTAGTAAGCGTCGTCGATGATTCCATGATGCAGAATTTCTGCAACTGCAGGACTGCCAAGGACAAATGGCACCACCTGATCATTCTGATGGAAGGCACAGATGAAGTAAGGGATGATCGAAGATCCCTTCTAAACCAGAAGTATAAGGTCTTCAGGCAAGGTCCCAAGGAAGAAATCGGAGTGACATTCGAGAACTTCCTGAAGATCGTCAATGCCCTGAAGGGTTATGGCAGAGTGTTCTCCGATGGTGAACTAAATGACAAATTCCTTAGATCCCTTACTAAGGAATGGGACACCAAGATCTGCGCCATCAGAGAATTTGGAAAGCTGGCAGAAACTGATCCCCAGATTCTGTTTGGGAAGCTTATGTCCTATGAGCTTCAGCTGAACACCAGAAAAGCTGAAGAAGAAGCCGATAAAGCCGCTGCAAGAGAAAAGACTGTAGCCCTGAAAGCCAATCACTCAAGGAAAGGCAAGGGTGCAGCCTCGTCCCGCTCTTGGAAAAAGGATGAGAAAGAAGACTCTGAGCCATGCTCTTCTGGCTCAGAGCTATCTGAAGAAGAATTCTCCTTCATCACTCGAGAGTTCAAGAAGTTCCTTAAGTTTTTGGAATCAAAGAAAGAGAGACGGCTCCTCCTCTAGACATCAGAAGAAGAATTACTCTTCTGATAGGTATGAATCCAAACAGAACAAACATCGCTCTACTGACATTATTTGATTTGGATGCAATAAGCCAGGCCACGTCGTTGCTGACTGCCACCAAAGCAAGAGAGATAAGGGGAAGGGAGAGGAGCACAGGTCCTCTAGAGATAAGAAGAAGGAGAGGAGCTACATTGCTAAAAATCAAAAGACACTAAGTGAATCTGATTCTTCAGACTCCAGTGATGATGAGGAAGCCTACTTCGGGCTAATGGGTCGCTCCGACTCAGAAGGATACTGCCCCCCCTTTATTAGGAAGGTAAAAGATCATACCCCCCTCTCTGACACTAACTCTGAGTCTCCTGACGATGATCTCGAGGACAGCCCCTCTGCCCGTGAAGTTGAGCTCCTCGAAAAGTATGAGCTTCTGCTCAATACCATTGAGGAATGCCATAAGAGGTTGAGGGTTCAGAAAAAGGAGGTCAAATTCCTTAAGGCTGAGGGTGTGTCCCTAAGAGAAGAGATCACTAGCTAGATTTCTCTCCGACAGGAACACTTGGGCCTGACCTCTGAGCACTCAGATTCTCTAAGGCTCCTTGTCCAAAAACAGGAAGAAATCAATAAGTTGGAAGAACAGATTGCGGTAGAGAGAAAGATTGTCAAAAGCTTCTCTATACCCAAGACCGTTCTTCCTCTGGTTGATGAATTGTCTGCTCAGTCTAAGGGGGCTGGCTTAGGGCATGTGGGTGCGCCTGGTAAATCATCTAGGAGAAACAGAAATCACAGGAAAAATAAGGCTGTTAAGAAGGCCTTTGCTGTAGAAAAGGGAAAGGCCCCACTCGGTCTTGTTTCATTCAGAAAGCATGGCTTTCCTTGTAATGAGCAGGACTTTGAGTGAACCTATGACCACTTCTTCCGGCCCTCGGTTGAAAAGCCCAAGAGCCGGTATGATGGTTGGACCTTCCCTCGCAACTTCGGTGAGAGTGTCTTCAAGGCACCTTATGAGGACATTCAAGTGGAGAATTATGGACACTTCTCTAGCGGCCATAATAGGAAGCAGGCACCAAAGGCCAAGCCTGTTATACTGAAGAAACAGGAAGTGAAGAAATCGTGTGACTGTTGTCATCATGATGCCTCGACCTCCAGATCCAAGGCCCCGGCTAGACCCACCATTCCAAGGGTGAAGCAGGAGCCTAGGAAATAGTACAACTGGTTTGACTGTTGGTGATGTGGAAAAGTTGGTCAATTTGCCGTGAATTGCTAGTTTAATCCAAGATACAAAGAGACTCCTTTTGTTAGCAATGCGAGGCCGACCACTCGTAGGGTTAACCAACCGAGGGGGAGCGTGCTAACAAGGAATCTAGGACCCAAGTTCGATTGGGTTCCTAAGGGAAACTAATTCTATTTTTCAGGTATGTCCAAAGGCCACCAAAACGCCAATTTGGTACTTGGACAGTGGATATTCCCTGCATATGACCGGGACAAGAAGCCTATTACGTGATTACTCCCCAGTCAAAAATGGACCCAAAGTCATCTTTGGAGGATCTGATCGAGGAGTCACCAGGGGTTATGGTATGATTTCCAATGGTGTACTCTCTATCACAGACGTGGCCTATGTTGAAGGGTTAAACCATAACCTGATCAGTGTAAGCCAGTTGTGTGATAAAGGATACGACGTTAAGTTCTACAAGGAGAAGTGCTTGATAAGATCGTGTGCCTCTTCGGAGACGGTATTAACTGGCATTAGGAGGAGAAATATCTTTTTCTTAGATTTTCTTAGCTTAGATTCTTCTACCCCCGTGTGCCTAGTAGCAAAAGGCAGTGCATCTCTTTGTGAACAATGGCACAAGAGATTAACACATATTAATTTCAAGACTATTAATATGTTGTTTTCCAAGAATTTAGTAAGGGATGCCCCTACTATTATGTGCATCAAAGAGAGCCCTTGTCCTGCATGCCAGATGGGCAAACAGACTCGGACTACCTTTAAGGGCATTGCAGACAAAGACTCTTCCAGATGTCTTTATCTTCTGCATATGGACTTGTTCGGTCCCATGCAAGTTCATAGCTTAGGAGGCAAATCGTATACGCTAGTGATTGTTGATGATCACTCTCGGTTTACATGGGTGTTCTTCTTGAAACGAAAGTCGGATACGTTTGACATCTTCACAAATTTTATCAAGCAGATTCAGAATGAACTTAACTGCTCCGTGGTCAAAATCAGAAGTGACCATGGAACAAAATTCGAATCTGGTGCTATGACAGAATTCTGTGAAGAACATGGTATATTTCATGAGTTTTCCTCCCCACATACTTCTCAGCAAAATGGAGTTGCGGAGAGGAGAAATAGAACGCTCATTGAAGCATGTACGACTATGTTGAACTCTTCTAGAGTACTTCTTGGGCAGAGGCTGTCAATACGGCTTGTCATGTGCAGAACCGAGCATTGATCAACAAGAATCATCGTAAGATGCCTTATGAGCTATTGGCAAGAAACCGACCATGTCCTATTTAAGGATTTTTGGCTGCAGATGCTTTGTACTCAATAATGGGAAGTACCCACGTACTAAATTCGGAGAAAAATGCTTCGAAGGCATCTTCAGGGGCTATAGTAGCAATAGTCGGGCTTATAGGGTTTTCAATAAGAAAACCCTAGTGGTAGAGGAGTCCATTAATGTTGTATTTGATGAAGGAAGCTTGCTTCACAGTAATTCTTCTAGTGGCATTCTTGAAGATACAGGTACAAGGCTTGAACAGCTAAGTCTCGATGAGACTTCTAAAGATGCAACTCCCAAGTACGTCAAGATCTCCACCTCAACGCCAACTGGAGAAGATGACAATCAAAATGGAGAAAATCTCCCAGAAGAGGGAGGAGCCCGAGAAGCTGTTAGAGTTCTAGGTTCCAGACTCTTAGAGCTCTGACACGTGAGGGATCATCCTAGAGATCAAATCATAGGAGATCCTCGTGACGGTGTCAGAACTCGGAGAGGTACAATTAATGAGATTCTACACCTTAGTGTTCTGTCACAGGTTGAGCCAAAGAAGTTCGACGAAGTGAACAAAGATGCATCATGGATATTGGCCATGCAAGATGAATTGCATCAATTCGAACGATGCAACGTATGAACGCTTATTCCCAGACCAAAGAAACAGAATGTGATCGGCACTAAGTGGATCTTCAGAAACAAACTGGATGAACACGGTGTCATCATCAAGAACAAGGCCAGACTGGTGTCTCAAGGTTATAGACAGGAGGAGGGAATTGACTTCGACCAAACCTTTACACCGGTTGCAAGGCTCAAAGAGATCAGATTGTTCCTGGCGTATGCCTCTCACAAAGGATTCACTGTCTATCAGATGGATGTGAAATCTGCGTTCCTAAATGGAGATTTGAAAGAGGAAGTATATGTCGCGCAACTCCCAGGTTTTATTAATCCATCATTCCCTAATCATGTTTACTTTCTTAATAAAGCATTATATGGCTTAAAACAAGCTCCTCGAGCTTGGTATGAGACTCTGTCTAGTTTTCTTCTTGAGAACAAGTTCTCGAGAGGAAAAATAGATAAGACATTGTTTCTTAGGGAAGTCAAAGGCAAGATTCTGCTGGTGCAAATCTATGTCGATGACATAATATTCGGCTCAACGAACAACAATCTTTGCAATAAGTTTTCTAAACTTATGCAAGGAAAGTTTGAAATGAGCAGCATGTGAGAGCTAACGTATTTCTTGGGACTTCAAGTGAAACAGTCTGAGGATGGAATTTTCATCTCTCAAACGAAGTTCACAAATGAACTCCTCAATAAATTCGGAATGGAGAATGCAACCTCTATGAGGACTCCAATGGGATCCACTGTGTCTCTGGACAAGGATGAGAAAGGGAAACCTTTTGGTGAAACCAAATATAAAAGCATAATTGGATCCATGCTCTACCTTACTACTAGTAGACCGGATATTATGTTTTCCACATGCGTTTGTGCCAGATATCAGGTGAATACTAAGGAATCTCATTATGTCGCTGCAAAGCGAATTCTTAGATACCTTAAAGGTACACCAAATCTTGGCTTGTGGTACCCAAGAAACAATGATGTTGAGCTGATAAGCTTTTCGGATGCTGACTTTGCAGGAAGCAGGGATGATAGGAAAAGCACTTCCGGGACGTGCCAATTCCTCGGAAGAAGGCCTATTTCATGGAATAGTAAAAAGCAGAACTGTGTCGCAACCTCCACGGCTTAATCTGGGTACATCTCAGCAGGCAGCTATTGCGCACAACTTCTATAGATCAGAAATCAACTCGAAGATTATGACTTGCAGTTCAGAGAAGTTCCTATGTATTGCGACTACTCGAGCGCAATAGAATTGCGAACAATCCTGTGTCGCACAGCAGAACAAAGCATATTGAAGTGCGCTACCACTTCATTCGGGAGCATGTAGAAAACAAAGATATCTCTCTCTGCTATGTCCCCACGAATAAGCAGATTGTTGATATCTTTACAACGCCCCTAGACAAGGCCAAGTTCAGTCTCTTGAAAACTGAACTCAGCATGCTGAACTATGAAGATTGAAGACAGAAGGGCTCAAGGCTCTTAGATCAAGGGGGAACATCAGTAAGGAACTCAAGATCGAGCACGGATGCAAGAACTTAGGGGAGAATTTGGCTCCAAGTGAAGTCCCAGATTTGTAGAAGACGAAAAGGGGGAGATTACCCTCTCGGCTAAGGCTAAGGTGGCTCCCAATATTAAGTAGGTGGCTGCCAATGTTAAGTATGCTCTCATGAAAATGGTAATGATTTTCACTCTCAACTGAATTTTCATTTTATGATTTTCATTCCCATATATTCTATTCACCTTAGCTTGTAGGGTTTAGGCTTCTTCAAATAGGGGGAGATTGTTGGGTACTGTATCCACAATGAACCTAATTTGAAGAAGCCCCTGAACAAGCTAAGTTGAATTGACAATGTATTTGACGATCTTATATCAAGTTGTGCTTGCAGCTATTCCATGCTAAGTACACACCAAAGTCAGGGTGAAGTCGGTCAATATACACGGGTCTGCGCAACATAATCCCTCGTTGAGTAGATCAGTGTGTTGACTCACGTGTGCTCTCTCTATTGGAGTGTACTTATTTTCAAGTACAGGGTTAAGGCAGATCAAGAGCAGAAGAAGGAGCAAAGAGGGGTCAAAGACCAAGTCATCAAGGGAAGGAAGAGAAAATTCTTCTAAGTCAAAATCGACGGGAATCACTAAGTGATTCTCACCGACTTCGACGAGAATCGTTTGTGATTCCCACTGATATGACGAGAATCAGTCTGCATTCCCGCCGACTTCTTCTGGCTGACAGTTTTCCAACAGGAATTCTTCCAAGGCAGAATCGACGGGAATCGTTAGTGATTCCCGCCGATTCATCGAGTATCAGCTAACCTCTCTCATAGATTCGTCGAGTATCAGCTAGCCTCTCCCGACGATTTCTTTCTGCTGACTGCTTTCCAGACAGGGATTCTGCTAAGGCAGAATGGACGGGAATCGTTAATGATTCCCGCCGACTTCGACGGGAATCACCAACGATTCCCGCCGATTTTGCCTTAGGAAATTTTCGTCTGTTCGCTGGACCGAACCAAGAGAACGTGCGCTGTTTCGGCCGGGGCTAGGGTTTCCCCTTGTGGGCCACACAATGGTCGTTAGGGTTGCCCCTGGTATATATACTCGTGTATTTCGAACTTCTACAGTAACTCATTCACGCAAAATCAAAAGTAGCCGACGTCGTGCCCTAGCCAATCGCGGAAACCGCCGATTGCCTGTAGCCGCTCGCAAGTTCGTTGTCGCCATTGATCGTTGATCACAGTGCTTCTTTGATCTTCCGACGACAGTACCGAGGCAAGACGAGAGTCACACGAATCTCTCTTGAGATCTCTTGCTCTCGATTCGTTGACCAAGACTAGTTCTTCATTCTGAATCGGTGGAGACGATTGATCCAACTGAGATCGTTCGTATACCTTGCGTGCTTCGTCAAGAAGTTTGGATCTACAACGTATCGCCACCGCAATCACTTGCCGCCACCGATCTTGACAAGATCCTCTCTAAGAGAGAAATCCGGTTGTGGATTCTTCGTAATCTTCAAGCAAGCTTCAAAGAACGAAGAAGGACATCGGGATCTCCAAAAGCGTTGTTTGTATTTTCTTTTACATTCTATTTTGGTTTATTGTAAATGAATTTTTATTCCTAGTTGTAAGGGTTGGGTGCAACCCGTGGTGGTGGAGTTGTGACTCATTTGTAGGAAGGGTTCCTTCCGTAGTGTGAGGATTGGATTTCAATCCGTTTGGAGAAGTGACCGAGTCGTCCTTTGGTGGGAGATAGGTCGAAGGGGGAAAGTGGACGTACCCAAATCGGAGAACCGCTATAATTCTTTGTGTGTTTTCTGTGCTGTGTTTGCTAATTTGTGCAGGTACATTTAATTCCGCAAAAGACTGCACGACACCTATTCCCCCCCCATAGGTGGATTTAGTCGACACTAGAGACTTTCAAGGGCTATGTGCATCCAAGTTCATCGCCTTGGAGCGCACCGATCCTTTTCGTTAAGAAGAAGGATGGAAGTTTGCGGCTCAGTATCAACTATAGAGAGATGAACAAGCTAACGAAAAAGTACAAGTACCCGATCCCAAGGATTGATGATCTTTTTGATCAGTTAGTTTGGTCATCTGTGTACTCAAAATTGGATCTGAAGTTCAGTTACTATTAATTAAGGATAAGGGAGAGTGATATCCCAAAGACAGCGTTCAACACAAGGTATGGGCATTTCGAGTTTACGGTCATGCCGTTCGGGCTTACTAATGTGCTATCAGTTTTCATGGATCTGATGAACAGCCGTTCAGGGAGTACTTATAACATTTTGTGATCGTCTTTATCGACGACATATTGGTGTACTCGCAGTGCGAAAAAGATCACTTCAAGCACCTACATTTGGTTTTGGAGACGCTGAGGAGGAATGAACTATAAGCAAAGTTCTCCAAATGCGAGTTCTAGTTGTCCTCAGTAGCGTTCCTTGGTCACATAGTCAGTGGTGAAGGGATTGTTGCGGATCCGACGAAGATTGTTGCGATACGGGAGTGGCCTGTATTGTCTACGGTAGCGGAAGTCCGGAGTTTTCTGGGGCTTGCCGGCTATTACAGGCGCTTCGTAGAGAACTTCTCGCGGATATCGTTATCTCTTACGACGTTGATAGGAAAGATTATAAGTTTTTTTGGATGCGCGAGTGCGCACAAGCTTTTTAAGAGTTGAAGAGTCGGTTGACCACGACGCCAGTGCTAAGTTCACCGAGTGGGACCGACTTTGAAATCTACAGCGATGCTTCGGCTAGGTGTTTGGGCAGTGTGCTGTTGTAGCATGGAAGTGTTATTGGGTATGGCTCGCATAAGCTGAAAGTACATGAGAGGAATTATCCGGTCCACGATTTTGAGTTGGCGGCCGTGATTTTTGTGCTAAAGTAGTGGATGCACTATTTGTACAGCATAAAGGTCGATATTTATACCGACCACAAGAGCCTGAAATACATGTTGGACCAGAAGGATATGAACATGAGGCAGCGGAGATGGATGGAGTTCCTGGGGGACTATACATTCAAAATTCATTACGTGCCCGGGAAAGGCAATGCAGTTGCGAATGCGTTGAGTCGCAGGGCTCTCATACAAGCCAATTGGTTGTCGATTCATGATGAGTGGTTTATTCGGGAGTTGAAGGCGTTAGATATATCCTGTGCTGACAAGCAGACTAGCGCCGAAGAGTTATTGAACTGGACGGAAGCTCAGTATGATCTGGCTGATCGGATTCGGCAGGCTATGGATTTGGATAGTAGTATGAAGGAAAACATGGATGCAGCTTCAGATGGGTCAAATTCTAAATTTACAGTTGAAGATGGACCTCTAACGAAGGACAATCATTTGTGCATCCCAAACGTGGGTAATTTACGGGTGGAGTCTATGTACGAGGCTTATCATACCAAGTACTCAATTCACCCAGGGAGCACAAAGATTTACCGAGATTCGAAGAAGTTGTTCTGGTGGCCAGGACTCAAGAAGGATGTAGCACTATATGTGGCTAAGTGTCAGACCTATGCCTTAGTGAAGGCAGAGTGCCAAAATCTAGGGGGTTTCTTGAAGTGTTTGCCTATTCCGGAGTGGAAGTTTGACGACATTTCGATGGACTTTGTGGATGGTTTGCCAAGGTCACAGAAGGGAAACGACGCTATCTGGGTGATCGTAGATCGGCTGACAAAAGTGTCGCACTTCATTCCGCATAGAAAGGATGATTCGGTGGAGAAACTGGCAAAGCTTTACGTGGATAACATTGTTAGACTGCACGGTGTGCCCCGCAGCATCATGTGCGATAGAGATGGGCATTTTACGTCCAATGACTAGAGTTTGGTGCATCAAATGCTGGGAACTAACTTGAAGTTCAGCACAGCCTTTCATCTGCAGACGGATGGGCAGACCGAGAGGTTCAACAGGATGATGGAGTACATGTTTCGTATGTGTGTCTTGAACTTCAGAAAGCAGTGGGAAGACCATCTGTAGTTGGTGGAGTTTGTGTACAACATCAGTTACCAAGCGAGCATACAAATGGCGCCCTTCGAGGCCCTATATGGTATAAAATGTCGTACGTCGTTGTTGTGTTTGGAAACGGTGAGGCGAGGTTGTATAAAAAGCAAGAGGTAGAGAGCACCACTTCTTCGGTACAAACCATTCGAGAGCGTTTGGTGATCGTTCAGGATAGGAAAGCTATTAACTACAATGCCAAGCATCGGAACATGGAGTTCGCGGTTGGCGATTGGGTGTATTTGAAGATAAATCTGTTCAAGGGTGATTCACGGGTACGACGCTTGAAGAAGCTATGCCCGAGGTACCTTAGACTGTTTGAGGTTCTGGAGCGGATTTGCGAAGCAGCTTACTGATTGAAGTTATGCAGCATTGCGGAAGGCGGTGCAAGAGCCTTCGCAGGTGATCGCGGTTGATCAAATACCGGTGGACGAAGGGTTGACGACAAGGGTCAAGCCCGTTCATATTGAGGAATCTGAAGTCAAGCGATTTCGTAACAAAGAGATCAGGATGGTCAAGGTCCGTTTGGACAATTGCGGTCGGGAGGAGCTCTCCTGGGAGCGAGAGCAGACCATATTGGAGGAGAACTTAATTGACACCCCGAGCTCGGCTCGGCCCCAGGTGGACCCGCTGCGCAGGCTCTCATCTAGCTGGCAGGTTAGAAGGCTCGCCTGAGGGGGAGAGGGCTTATTTTGAGAACTTCATCGACACCCCGGGCTCGGCTCGGCCCCAGATAGACCCGCTGCGTAGGCTCTCATCTAGTTGGCAGGTCTGAAGGCTCGACTGTGGGGGAGAGGTCTTATTTTGATAACTTCATCGACACCCCGATCTCGGCTCGACCCCAGATAGACCCACTGCACAGGCTCTCATCTAGCTGGCAGGTTTGATGGCTCGCCTATAGGGGAGAGGTCTTATTTTGAGAACTTTATCGACACCCCAAGCTCGGCTCGGCCCCAGGTAGACCCTCTGCGCAGGCTCTCATCTAGCTGGCAGGTCCGAAGGCTCGCCAGTGGGGAAGAGGTCTTATTTTGAGAACTTTATCGACACCCCAAGCTCGTCTCGGCCCCAGGTAGACCCGCTGCCCAGGCTCACATCTAGCTGGCAGGTCTGAAGGCTCGCCTGTGGGGTAGAGGTCTTATTTTGAGAACTTCATCGACACCCTGAGCTAGGCTCGGCCCCAGGTAGACCCACTACGCAGGCTCTCATCTTGCTAGCAGGCCCGAAGGCTCGCTTGTGGGGGAGAGGTCTTAATTTGAGAACTTCATCGACACCCCGAGCTTGGCTCGGCCCCAGGTAGACCCACTGCGCAGGCTCTCATATAGCAGGCAGGTCCGGAGGCTTGCCTGTAGGGGAGTGGTTTTATTTTGAGAACTTCATCGACACCCCGAGCTGGGCTCGGCCCAAGGTAGACCCACTGTGCAGGCTCTCATCTAGCTGGCAGGTCTGAAGGCTCGCCTGTGGGGGAGAGGTCTTATTTTGAGAACTTCATCGACACCCCGAGATCCGCTCGGCCCCGGGTAGACTTGTTGTCACAACCCGCATTTTATCCGAATTTAATGTTTATCAGAGTACGAGAAAACGCGTGTCGTGATGCCATGTCGAGCAGGGGATAGCTGCCGACGCTGAGGCGAATCACTATCTACCCTCTTTTATGAAAATTCATAAGTTTCTCAATTGGAAAATCAGTTATATTTTAAGGTCGTATCCCTCGGCTCCGTGGATCATCTAGTCCACACTTCAAAATTACACTTATACGTAGCGGAAAATACTCTATTCACCTTTTTACCATCCTAAGAGAAATGCATAAGTGTCCCCAGGGGACACCTTAGACTACGCAAGACCCTAGATTTAACTTATATTATATATATAGAGAAATGACCTTTTACGTCGTTTTGAAAGTAGTGTTTAAGCTTTTTAGAATAAAACGTGCTGATTATGATTTACATATAATAATTGTTTTTTTATATGTTTAAAGTAACTAGCAACCTAACATGAATCATCCTAGGAGCAAGTTTAATGTAACCAAAAGCAGTAAAATTAACAGTATAAGCAAGTGCAAAGTATTTAAAAGAGAAACCACCAGTGGGCGTCAACAACTGACACGAACCCACTGGTGAGTAGGTAGGTCTATTCTACAAGTCTAAATAAATCTACCTTCCCAAACAAGAGGAAACAAAAGACAACTGCAGTAGCTGAAATGCTAGAAAATCTCCAGGAGCAAACTAGCCGCACAGTCGGCTAAATACCTGTACCTGAGGTATTCAGAAAAACGAACACCTCAGCAAAGCAACTATCAAAAGGAAAAGCAAGGGTACAATAGATTTATGCGGGAAATAAAAAAACAGGTCAGAAGTAAGTGAAAGTGAAGTAAAATTGGCACAGAAGAAGAAGAAAGTAAGTGAAACAGGTAAAACTGATACTCAACCAAGGTGGGTAGAAAGGGAGTGCGCCAAGAGCACGAATGAAGCCGAGCTTGAAGGGTTCTCTACAAAAAAAATTAAGCACAATAATAAAATCCTAACACAGGGCTAGAGCAAAAAGAGTCACCTTGTACTGGAGATGGACAAAATCAATAACAAGGGCCTAGACTGGTGACCACATGTAAAATCAAGTCTTTCAGGCCTAACAATCATCATGGTGCTGTGGTGGTGGCATCAGTCCCCTCAGCCAAACAACCCATATTATCTTAGTAAGACAAGAAGAAAATAAGGGTAGCGGCATCAGTCCAACTCTCCCCTAAATCACATCCTACTCCAGCGCTAAGAGACTCGGGAAAACCCTTACTGGTGGTTTCATGAAACACCAAGAAATCAACACAACCCTATTTCATATAGAGCAACCCACCTAAGAGCCCTATATAGACAAAACAGAACAGTGACTCGCTACTCGATATGTATAACCAGCTAAAAACTAAACACCCACAAGCGGTAGGACCTTAAAACTACGCCTGTAATTTAATCTCAAACTGCACGTATAAAATTAATTTAATAACAAACCTACCCGGTTTATTTGATTCCATTACATCTACAAATAAATTTTTATGCCAAGCCATGAACAATCGGCCTCATAATAAAAATGTTATTCCTGACTTACACCCAAGGGGAATACCACCAGCTATACAATAAATTGAATTAACAGGCTTCTAACAAGAGCGCGTGGTCGGAAGATTTAAACAAGTGGATGGGTTCTGACCGTGTATATTGCACAAGCTTTAACGAATAAACATAGCTTTACTAGCAATAATTCCTACCAAAGGATGAGTTCTAACAAGAGTGCGTTAGGATTTACACGTCTTAGGTAAAATCCCAAAACCCCTAAAACGAAACCTTAATCCACAATTTATTTGCATAATTTCTACATCCTAAGCCTATCATAACGAAGCCCTAATAATTACAATTACATACAAGAGAACGAAATAAACGATTAACCAAGAGATTTTAGGTAGGGTTTTGGTTCGGGTTTCGGGTAGGAGAGATTAGTGTAACAATAATCTGAAATTTAATACGACAAAATAGAGTTAAAAAGAGATCAAAACGGCATGGGCGAAGGGCGCACTTGCCTCGCCTTTTTTTTCACCCCAAAAAAACGGCCTCCAAAACTCTCCAATCCGACCGGCCTCAAGCACACAAATCCGACGAATAATCTGAGGAGAACAATTTAATCAAAACATGGAGAAAAAGGGAGAAATCGCACCCCAATTCACGGAAAAATACAAGGTGAAATCCCAAATAGATTACCTTGGAATGAAATTCTCGGGTAGAGGAGAGAGGATCCTGCCTCAAATAAAAAAATCTAGAGGATTTGGGCCAGGTTCGGCCGGCCGGAGCAGCAGTAAGGCTCTGCCTCTTCCTTGCTTCAACTCGGTTTCTACAGGGGCTGCCTAGTTCAGGGAAAAAGGGGGGGGGAACCTAATAAATAAAACCTAAACTAATATCCTATATATATTATATTATAATCCTATTAACTAAAGAATCAACTAACACCTAATTAACACTAATCAAAGGCAGCCCCCTTCCCCCCTAAAGCACCTACAACTAACACACTAATAGCCCATTAACACTAACTACACACACACACACAAAAATATATACTTATATAAATATTAAAAAACCCACCCTAATACACATTCGCACTAACACACACATAAGTTAACGGATAACTAGACACGCACCCGAACTCTAATAAAAAGCCTTGCATGCACGAGCACGTGCGCATTTACGTACCGGCACACCCAAATCACTAACCCGACAAAAATGTTAAAACACTAACATACGTTTATAATTAAAATTGATGAGCCGCTATCTATCGACTGTCGAAACGACACGAAACATAACGTTCTCGAATTCTGAAAGAATCTGCACCGTAGCTAAACACTCGGGCTACGAAAACATCGGCAAAGTCGGAAACAACCTCCGACGTTCACACACTCAGGCTAACCTCACCCGAAGCCAAAGCACAAGGATTCCCTAAGAGGCTCAGCCGGGATTCCAAAACAGATGCCGGCTAGCTGGGGAAACCATAAAATAGGCTATAACCTCTAAGAACACCTAACGAGGTACTCTAACACGGCACGAGCCGGAAAATGCGTCCACGTAACACCAAAGGAGAATTAAATAAATATAGAAAAACAGGGGGAGTTACAGACACTCCCACTAAAAGAAAGTTTCGCCCCGAAACTTTACGCACAAGATTCTAACAAGGAAGAAACAGAAATATCATAACAAAAGCTATAAAGGAGAAGGCTGAACATACCAGGCACAGTCAAGGGAAGAGATGAGGGTGAGCCTCCCTCATCGCCGACTCTAACTCCCAAGTTGCTATTTCCACCTCCTGGTTCCTCCACAAGACTTTAACCATGGGTATTGTCTTCCGCCGCAACACTCGATCCTGCGCATCAAGAATGCGGACCGGCCTTTCCACAAAAGTAAGATTCGGCTCCAACTGAGGCACCGCATCCAACACTTGCCTACTACTCCGCACGCACTTCCGCAGCTGACTCACATGGAACACATTGTGCACACCTGGAAAGGTTGCTGGCAAATCCAACCTGTACGCTGCCACACAAATACGTTCCACAATCCTGAATGGGCCCACATACCTCGGATCCATCTTATGGTTCTTGCCAAACCTCTTCACTCCAACCATCGGGGACACCTTCAAGAATACTATATCCTCCACCGAAAATTCCAAATCGGGCCTACGCCGGTTGGCGTTCTTCTCATACCTCTCCTGAGCCACCCGAAGCTTCTCCCGAATAAGCTTCACTATAACCTCCATTTCCTCGAGCGCATCAGAACCGAACAAAGGCCTCTCACCAGCCTCAGCCCAAAAACTGTGTTCTGCAGCGCCTCCCATATAAGGCTTCAAAAGGAGCCATCTGCAGGCTCTCTTGATAACAGTTATTATAAGCGAACTCCATCAGCCTCAAGCGCTCATCCCACGCTCCCTTGTAGTCTAGAATATAACCGCAGATCATATCTTCCACAATCTGTTTGACGCGCTCTGTCTGCCCGTTGGTATGCGAGTGGTATGCGGTAGAATATCTCAAGTCTGTGCCCAAACCCTCCTGCAAGCTCTTCCAGAAACGGGAAGTAAACCTGGAATCTCGGTCGGATATGATGCTAACTAGAACCCCATGTAATCGGATGACTTCGCTCAAATACAGCTCCGTTATCTTACTCATCGGATAATCAATCTTATACGGCACGAAGTGGGTACACTTCGTCAGTCTTTCCACTATCACCCAAACAGAGTCAAAACCTCGCGGAGATCTCGGTAAGCCCATAATAAAGTCCATCGAGATACTTTCCCACTTCCAAGTCGGGATCTCTAAGGGAGTCAACTTGCCACCCGGTCTCCCATGGTCTGCCTTCACCCGCTTGCAAGTGTAATATTCTGAAACATACTGAGCTATATCCCCCTTCATACCGTACCACCAAGCGATTTGCTTCAAATCATGATACATCTTTGTAGATCCTGGGTGGTAGGCAACACTTGATCCATGAGCCTCTTTGCATAACATAACCCTGATTTCTCCAACCGCGGGGATGCACAACCTGCCGCGGTACTTCAAAGTACCCGAATCATCGATAGAGAAATTCGGCAACTCTCCTCTCTCAGTCTTGAGGTACAGGTGCAACAAATCCGGATCATCCTTCTGGTGCAACCTGGTGTGTGAAATCCAAGACGGCTCTGTCACTGCCAAACTTCTTTGCAAATCACAGCATCCCACGGAGATGTCCATCAACAAGAACTCATCCACTAAACGGTCTACCGGGAGGTTTAAGATCTTCCCTGACTTGCGGCTCAGGGCGTCGGCCACCACATTGGCCTTGCCTGGATGGTACTGGATCTCCACATAAAAATCGGCCACAAACTCTAGCCACCGCCGCTGGCACAGATTCAGCTCCTTATGTGTAAACATGTACTTCAGGCTCTTATGATCAGTGAAAATCTTGCACTGAGCCCCATAGAGTAGAAGCCTCCACAGCTTCAACGCAAAAATCACCGCCGCAAATTCAAGGTCATGCGTGGGGTAATTTTGCTTTTGAGTCTTCAACTGTCGCGACCCATACGCAATCACCTTCCCCTCTTGCATCAACATGCCTCCGAGCCCAACATGTGAGGCATCCACATACACATCATAGTCCTGGCCCTCCGTGGGCAATACCAACACAGGGGCAGAACACAACCTGCTCTTCAGCTCCAGAAAAGCCTCCTCGCATTTCTCTCTCCAAATGAACGCCGCATGCTTCTGCGTCAGCTTAGTCAAGGGCACTGCCAAGGTAGAAAAGCTCTCAACAAATCTTCTATAATAGCCGGCCAACCCCAAGAAGCTCCTAATCTCCTTGGGTGTGCTCGGCCTATGCCAATCCATCACTGCAGAAATCTTCTCCGAGTCCACTGAAATGCCATCCTGGTTCACCACATGACCCAGGAAGGAAACCTGAGGTAACCAAAATTCATATTTACTCAGCTTGGCATAAACTGATGATCTCTTAAGGCAGATAACACCAACCACAAGTGCTGATCATGCTCCGCAACATTCCGAGAATAAATCAGAACATCGTCTATGAATACGACCACAAACTTGTCCAGAAAATCTTTGAACACCCGGTTCATCATGTCCATGAATGTTGATGGAGCATTGGTCAACCCAAAAGACATAACTAGGAATTCGAAATGCCCATGCCTCGATCAAAAAGCCGTCCATGGAATGTCCCACTCCCGGATTCTTAGCTGATGGTAGGATGATCGAAGGTCAATCTTGGAGAACACAGAGCTACCACGCAACTGATCGAATAAGTCGTCGATTCTTGGCAGTGGATACCTGTTCTTGATGGTGACTTTGTTCAACTCCCTATAGTCGATGCAAAGGCGCATCGAACCATCCTTCTTATTCACGAAGAGAACAGGAGCACCCCAGGGCGACGAGCTCTGCCTTATGAAACCCTTCTCCAATAACTCATCCAACTGGGTACGCAGCTCCTCCAGCTCTCGCGGGGCCATCCTATACGGCGTCTTGGCAATCGGACGCGTACTGGGATCCAAATCAATCACGAACTCAACATCTCTGTCTGGAGGAAGACCGGGAAGATCGCTAGGAAACACATCGGAAAACTCCCGCGCAACAGGAATCTCATCCAATAGCGGTACACTGCAAACAATCCACAGTACCGAGACTAAGCAAACAAAATAATCAGAATGAAATAATCTCTGAACACAGACTGCAGAAATCGCCGGAGAGCCCTGGCACGAATCACTGAAAATACTCCCAGGCTGACCGCTGTCCTTCCTGAAATCCAAGCGCTTACCCATGCACTGGATCACTGTATCGTATCTGGACAACCAATCCATGCCCAGGATGACGTCGAAATCCTCCAGGTGTATAACCTTCAGATCTGCTTTGGCTAGAGAATCCCCCAACATAATAGGACAATCCAGAATGCCTTGATCCGATATCACGGAATCACCGGAGGGGAATTTGATGCCAAAGGCATCACCGACACGATCAAGAACCAGCTGACACCGCTCTACAAAGGCCCTTGCCACAAATGAGTGGGTAGCACCTGTGTCAAAGAGAACGCACGCCCAGCGGTTCTTTACCTTAAAACTCCCTATATATATATAAAAAGAGAAAATTGCACAATCATTCAAGAAAACAATAGCCAAACTAAACTGCAATAGAAGTAAAAAGACTAGCGAGAAGGTTAACCTGAAATGACTTGCATCGAAGTTTGAGCCTCCGCTTATGATATCACATTTAGCTTCCCTTTGCCCTTATCCACGGACTTAGGCGGTGGCAAAGACTGAAGGGGAACTGGTCGGAGCATAGACTAGAGCTGCGGGCATCTGGCCTTGGTATGACCCTTCTGTCCAAACTGATAGCAGACCTTTTCCTTCAACCAGCAACGGGAAACATCATGCCCCTCTTTCTTGCACAGAGTACACACCACATTCTGCCTTGGAACACCCTGAATAGCATGCACATGCTCCTTCTGCGCTACCTCCCTCTTGAAACATCTCTCAGCTGGATGGCCTGGCCGGGCACAAAAACTACAGACCTCTTTGCTCCTCTTCTTCGAAGGAGCACCGGGCACTTGGGGGCTCTTTGCTTCAACAGCCTTCCACTTCTCATTCCTTGCCTGCTGTCCTCTTTGATTTACGTTTCCGATGGCCTCTACCTTCAAAGCAGCCTCAACCGCCCCAGCATAACTCTCCGCTCCTTGAGCCACCGCTAGCTGCTGAACATCGCTCCTCAGGCAACCGAGGAAACGCTTCACTCTATCCTCCTATGAGCTCGCCAAACTAGGGGCAAAGCGACTGAGTTTGCTAAACTCGATCTCGTACTCGCTGACCGTGAGCTGCCTCTACTTCAGATGTAAAAAGTCGTTCATCAGCCTGTCTCGCTCCACTGACGGTAGAAACTTTCGCATTAAGATCTCCTTGAAGGAAGCCCAAGTGCATCCTCCCACCATTCCCTCCTTCTCCCTCATCCACCAGCTCTTCTCTAACCCCTTCAGCTGATAGGCGGCCAGCATCACCTTCTGATCCTCAGTCACTCCGAAATAGTGAAACATCTCCTCTACGGAGATCAACCAGTCATCTAATATTATAAAGTACGCCATGCCATCGTAGTTAGGGGGTCGTAATCGCTGGAACTTAGTGATGAAAGCCATCTCCGGGGGCACCACCACTGTAGGCACCAAAGGGGCTGGGGGTGTAGGAGGTGCTGGAACAGCTATACCCGTAGCAGGATCTAGCACTCTCGGGGATAGTCCTGCCACCATAGATATCAAGGACTAGATCTGAGAATTAACGTCCACCATCTGCCTCGATAGAGCCTCATTTCTCTACCTCGGACGCTCCACAACTGCACCACTTTGAGCACCAGAAGACTCACCCTCAGATTGGGGAGTCGACCTCATCACTCTACGCTTAGGCGCCATACTAAAAAAAAGAACAAACAGCAATCATCAGAACCTAGTTCAACCACTAGGACAAAACAAACAGGTACAGACAAACCTACATAAGTACTTGCTTTCACTACCAACTTGCTCTGGGGTTTTATTTTATTTTTTTTATAAAAAGAAAATAATGTCATGCTTAACCTAAGACGGTTTACCATCATCACACTAACTCTTGTGCCTAGATCGGGAATGCATGAATTTATAATTTTTTTGACTCAAAATTTGTGTGTAAACATGTTATCATGCAAGTCTTTAGCTTGGCATGTTATGCTTATACAATGTTATGCTATGCATGTTTGTGCTATGCATTCTAAAAAAAGGCCCTAATGCATGTTATGAGCGGCGTATGCATGAGAATGTTATGCATCCCATAATACATAACATTCTCATGCAACGAAAAATAAAATGCGCTAGTCGCATCCATGTGGTGAGGTTATGCACCCCATAAATACATAACCCTCACATGTTGCCTCCTATGCTGGATCCATATACGATCACATATTATGCATCCCATTCTACATAATATGCCTCGTATACTTCATGTTATGCTATGAGTGTAGTGTTTGTGCTTCAGCCAAGACGTGTTGATGACATGTCGGTGTGTGTATGATATTACTATAAACATCTAATACTTACAAGGAACGGTTGCCCGACAATTTGTCAAGCAACCTCCCTCTGATACCAACTGTCACAACCCGCATTTTCTCTGAATTTAATGTTTATCAGAGTACGAGAAAATACGTGTCGTGTTGCCACGTCGAGCAGGGGATAATTGCCGACGCTCAGGCGAATCACTATCTACCCTCTTTTGTGAAAATTCATAAGTTTATCAATTTGAAAATCAGTTATATTTTAAGGCTATATCCCTCGGCTCTATGGATCATCTAGTCCACACTTAAAAATTATACTTATACGTAGCGAAAAATACTTTATTCACCTTTTTACCATCCTAAGAGAAATGCATAAGTGTCCCCAGGGGACACCTTAGCAAGACCCTAGATTTAACTTATATTATATATATATAGAAATGAACTTTTACATCGTTTTGAAAGTAGTGTCTAAGCTTTTTAGAAGAAAACATGTTGATTAAGATTTGCATATAATAATGGTTTTTTTATAGGTTTTAAAGTGACTAGCAACCTAACATAAATCATCCCAGGAGCAAGTTTAATGTAACCAAAAACAGTAAAACTAACAGTATAAGCAAGTGCAAAGTATCTAAAAGAGAAACCACCAGTGGGCGTCAACAACTGACACGAACCCACTGGTGAGTAGATAGGTCTATACTATAAGTCTAAAGAAATCTACCTCCCCAAACAAGAGGAAACAAAAGACCACTGTAGTAGCTGAAATGCTAGAAAATCTCCAGGAGCGAACTAGCCCCACAGTCGTCTAAATACCTGTACCTGAGGTATTCAAAAAAACGAACACCTCAGCAAAGCAACTATCAAAAGGAAAAGAAAGGGTACAATAGATTTATGCGGGAAATAAAAAAAAACAGGTCAGAAGTAAGTGAAAGTGAAGTAAAACAGGTACAGAAGAAGAAGAAAGTAAATGAAACAGGTAAAACTGATACTCAACCAAGGTGGGTAGAAAGGGAGTGTGCCAAGAGCACGAATGAAGACGAGCTTCAAGTTTTCTCTGTAAAAAAAAATTAGCACAATAATAAAATCCTAACATAGGGCTAGAGCGAAAACAGTCACCTAGTAATGGAGATGGACAAAATCAGTAACAAGGGCCTAGACTGGTGACCACATGTAAAACCAAGTCTTTCAGGCCTTACTATCATCATGGTGCTGTGGTGGTGGCATCAGTCCACTCAGCCAAACAACCCATATTGTCTTAGTAAGGCAAGAAGAAAACAGGGGTGGCGGCATCGGTCCAACTCTCCCCTAAATCACATCCTACTCCAGCACTAAGTGACTCGGGAAAACCCTTGCTGGTGGTTTCATGAACCACCAAGAATTCAACACAACCCTATTTTATATAGAGTAACCCACCTAAGAGCCCTATATAGACAAAACAGAACAGTCACTCGCTACTCGATATGTACAACCAGCTAAAAACTAAACACCCACAAGAGGTAGGACCTTGAACCTACGCCTGTAATTTAATCTCAAACTGCACGTATAAAATTAAATTAATAACAAACCTACCCGGTTAATTTGATTCCATTACATCTATAAATAAATTTTTATGCCAAGCCATGAACAATCGGCCTCATAATAAAAATGCTAGTCCTGACTTACACCCAAGGGGAATACCACCAGCTATACAATAAATTTAAATTAACAGGCTTCTAACAAGAGCGCGTGGCCGGAAGATTTAGACAAGTGGACGGGTTCTGACCGTGTATCTTGCACAAGCTTTAACGAATAAACATAGCTTTACTAGCAATAATTCCTACCAAGCAATGAGTTCTAACAAGAGTGTGTTAGGATTAACACATCTTAGGCAAAATCCCAAAACCCCTAAAACGAAACCTTAATCCACAATTTATTTGCATATTTTCTACATCCTAAGCCTATCATAACGATGCCCTAATAAGAACAATTACATACAAGAGAACGAAATAAACGATTAACCAAGAGATTTTAGGAAGGGTTTTGGTTAGGGTTTCGGGTAGGAGAGATTAGTGTAATAATAATCTGAAATTTAATACGATGAAATAGAGTTAAAAAGAGATCAAAACGGTAAGGGAGAAGGGCGCACTTTCCTCGCCTTTTTTTTCACCCCAAAAAAACGGCCAGCACAACTCTCCAATCCGACTGTCCTCTAGCACACAAATCCGCAGAATAATCTGAGTTGAACAATTCAATCAAAGCATGGAGAAAAAGGGTGAAATCGCACCCCGATTCACGAAAAAATACACGGTTAAATCCCAAATAGATTACCTCGGAATGCAGATCTCAGGTAGAGGAGCGAGGATCCTGCCACAAATCAAAAATCGAGAGGATTTGGGCAGGGTTCGGCCGGCCGGAGCAGCAGAAGGGCTCCGCCTCTTCCTTGCTTCCGCTCGGTTTTTACGGGGGCCGCCGTGTTCAGGGAAAAAAAGGGGGGGAACCTAATAAATAAAACCTAAACTAATATCCTATATATATTATATTATAATTCTATTAACTAAAGAATCAACTAACACCTAATTAACACTAATCAAAGGCAGCCCCCTTCCCCCCTAAAGCACCTACAACTAACACACTAATAGCCCATTAACACTAACTACACACACACAAAAAATATATACTTATATAAATATTAACACACCCACCCTAATACTCATTCACACTAACACACACATAAGTTAACGCATAACTAGACACGCACTCAAACTCTATTGAAAAGCATTGCACGCACGAGCACGTGCGCATTTACATACCGGCACGCCCAAATCACTAACCCGACCAAAATGTGAAAACACTAACATACGTTTATAATTAAAATTGACGACCCGCTATCTAGCGACCGTCGAAACGACGCGAAACATAACGTTCTCAAATTCCGAACGAATCCGCACCGTAGCTAAACACTCGGGCTACGAAAACATCGGCGAAGTCGGACAAAACCTCCGACGATCACACACTTGGTCTAACCTCACCCGAAGCTAAAGCGCAAGGATTCCCTAAAAGGCTCAGCCGGGCTTCCAAAACAGAGTCGTCTAGCTGGGGAAACCATAAATCAGGCTATAACCTCTAAGAACAACTAACGAGGTACTCAAACACGGCACCAGCTGGAAAACGCATCCACATAACTCCAAAGGAGAATTAAATAAATACAGAAAAACAGGAGGCGTTACACCGGCTGCACAGGCTCTCATCGTGCTGGCTGGGCTTAAGGCTCACCTGTGGGGGAGAGGTTTTGTTTTGAGAACTTCAGCAACACCCCGAGCTCAGCTCGGCCACAAGCAGACCCACTGCGCAGGCTCTCATCTAGCTGGTAGGTCCGAAGGCTCTCCTGTGGGGGTGGAGGTTTGGTCCTTGGAAATACTTCCACTTGGATGTTCTGAGCTTGACAAGAGACACACTCAGAAAGCAGAACAAAGTGGTTGAGGATCTCCTCCGCCGGAAAAGGTCTTGGCCAGGAATGGTCTCGGTCAGGAAAGGTCTCGCCGAAAGAAATTCCCGGCAGGAAGGCCTTTTGGCGAGGGATCCTTGGCCAGACAGTGGGAAGATGTAGGCGAGAAGTTCTGTCCGTCTGCATAAGGTAAAGAGGGGCGGTCATCTCTTAAAAGGCCTATGAACGACGCTCTCGGCAAATGGCTCTCGGCAAAGCGCAAAAACGACATGTATAAGCCTTGAGATCTCAGCAGGTTCCAACCTATTGAGTGCTGGGGGAGATTACCCTTGGGGGGCAAGTGCCTCGGCGGAAGCGTGCTTGATAAGCATTCGGCTTCAACAGTTAAAAAAGAAAAAAGAAAAAGAAAAAAAAGAAAGGGAGAATAAAAGGAGGGAACCAAACACAACTTACAATATATATATATTCTCAATGTAATTACAAAATGGGAACGTCTCGATCATTACGGGCAAAAGAGAAAATGGGGGGGGAACCCATCAGGGAGAAGCGTTGTATCTGCTCGAGCTCCGGCTTTAGCTTCCATGGGAGCTCTTACCTGAGCCCTCTCCGGATGTCTCGCCAGCAGCCATGGGAGATTTCGGGACATCCGAGGGGGAGGAGTCGGGTGTGCCTGGGGGCTTCGGGATAGGCTCGAAGAGCCAGGGAACGAGCTGGGGAGCGGTGACGATCTTTCTACTCTCGTTCAAGCATCCCGCATCTCGCAACGTCTCAAGGGCCAGCCTGACCGTTGCTTGAGCGTTGGTCTGCAGGAGTTTGTCAATGTCATACTCCGAGAAATGTCGGCTCCTCATCCTTTCGTCCAGCGAAGGAGGAGGCGCGACCGCGACTGCCACCACCTCCATATGCTGGAGATGGTCCCTCAGCAGGACGTTCTCGCACCTTACCCCGGCCAGCTCCGCGCGAAGTACCGTGCTCTGGGCAGAATCCTGCGTAAGAGAGAAATCGATCAAATACAGGAGACAACGATTTGAGGATTATAGAGGCGAGAGAGAGTGCTCGAAAGATCTTACTTACCTCCTCTGTTGGGCGCAAGAAAAGCAGTCCCATAGCATCCGCTAGCTGTGACTTTAGAGCCACAACCTGGGCCGCCGCCTGGTCCCGCGCCTTAAGCATCTCGCCAAAGTTGTAGTCGATGGTGATGCTCCGACACCGCACATGTGCGCAAGCTCGAACCCACGCATCCGAGCCCGGACAGAGTCGAACGCCAGGAGCCGTGGGGGCAGCTGATCATAAAGGCAGGCGTTCTCCTGGATGTAAAGGCTGTAGCCCAACATGAAGGCCTCGCCGATGAAAAAGTCGCGCTCCTCCCAGCTTGGGAGAAGGGTTGAGACAGTGACTTGGTTGGTCTCAGGGTCCCACCGCAGCAAGGGTTTCCCTTCCGCATCAAGGAACTTCACGCCGAGACCAAAATTCCTGTCCAACCTTGGTATCTCCTTGGGAGGGCGTCGAATGGAGATCTCGGTGGTTGCACCCTCGTCACCAGCCCCTCTTGTGGCTGGAAGGCTCTCGACAGGGGATCCGACGCTATTCCTGGCGGCAGCGGTCATCTCGCTGGCCACCTGTAGGACCTCATCAAAGGACCGTCCTGGTGCGAGAGGTCGAATGGGAGTAGTCTCCACGGATTTCCCTTTGTCGATAGCGGTAGGCTTTGGTCTTTTTAGCGGCCGGGATGAAAAGGAGCCGGCATTTTGCTTCCCGACACTAGCCGAAGGAGGCGGGGCCGGCTCGTACCGACAAGCATGAGCCGCGGATTTCGCGAGAGCCAGTGGATCTCTCGCATCCTGGCCGTTGGTACCCAGAGTCTCGGGAAAGGGTGGGTGCCGAGGAATTTATCGCTCTCCTGCAAAGGCGACAATGCTGAGCGTTAAAGTTTAGAATGGGAATTCCGAGTTAAAGGCGAGCTCATACCTTCGCCATGAGGGACGGCGGGGAGAGAATCGATGTCCCGCCAAATAAATTGGACATCGAACTCCTTCGTCTCGAAGAACTCCAAAAGGGTGATCTCGCGCGACCCCAGGGTGGGTGGCTTGTAAGGGGCGTCCTCATATTGAACGGGCGTGAGAGGAACGTTGCCGAAGTTGCCGAAGTTGCCGAAGAAAAAGACTAACTTCTCGCCCCAGTTGTGGTGTTTGTTGGCGAGACCGATAGTCTTGAGTAGTTGCCTAGAGAAGAAGACCACTCCCCCCTTAGCGCGAAAGATGAACAGCTTCCGGAAGATAGGAAGGCTAAACCCAATACTCTTGGATCGTATGTAGAAGATGAAAGCTACAGGATGGAAACCGAGTTTTGACTGAGTTGGGCGGGAACGACGCCATAGTAGAGGAGGGCCTGGCGCACCTCGGGTCAAAGGGGAAGGCGGAAGCCCACCTCGAAATTCTCGAGGGGAATGGTGAGCTCTCCCACTCTCGCATTATTGACCCGATCATCTTTACCTGAGTTTCTTGCAGTGAAGCCGACAGGAACGTAATGGGAAACGATTAGCTGGTACTCCTCTAGGGTCAGGAGGCAAGAGGGGAACTGGTTCTTTCGAAAAGCTTCTGCGCATTTGGAGCGTCCCTCGCTTTTGCCCGGCATCGTGTTTAGGGGAGTGAGTGCGAGGTCTCAAGGAAGGAGGCGAGAGAGGAAATTAGGCGAGAACGAGGAAAGAAGGTGGAAGCAGGGGAAATTCTCGGCAAAGAGCGAGAACCTCAAAGGAGGAAGGCGAGGGTTCCGGGTCGGAGAAATAAATGTTTTTGGTGGACTCCTCTATTTATAGGAAACCGTGGTAATGATGACTTTTCTAAAAAAGAAAAATAAAAGTAGCGGCGGTACAGGCGCCATGCGCAAAGTCTTCGGCGCCACGGGTTCCGGCCTAGGATGACAGCGACCGGCCGGCGGTTCAGGTTTGCGCAAGCATTTCGAGATGACCACATAAAGCAGAAACAAAAACAAAAGTGGAGATCGCTCTCGCCGAGCGAGAGCTAAATAACAATTAATAAATTGAAAGGTTACAAATAAGCAGTCCAAAATAAAAAAAAAGGGTACATCGCGAGAAGGGAAGGCCGAGGGGAGAGAGGTGGCGAGACTTCTTCAATCAATACGGCTCCTTGCACCATCGACCTTGCTCATGTTATTTAGTCCTCCGGGGCACCAACGGGTTATAGTAGGAAGACAGGGTTGTGCACCCTAAGTTGATCCGGCAGGCCTGGTCTCGAATTTGCGCGATAAACCTCCCGGGGGAGGACTCGGTGGTAGGCCCACCCGGCCGCTCCGTCTCGACAAAGAAATAGTCGCGCTCATGGGCATCCAGCCCTTGCTCCACCATCTCGCGGAATTCTTTCGCCGTAGTGGCACGGGCTCGCTCCCGCCGCACAAGCTTTGACATGAGGGCAACAATCTTCTTCCCACGCCACTTCACGCTCCCAGCGTCATTCACGATGTCCTCCATCTTATCAGACGAAGGGAGTGGGAGCTCTCTCCGTCCTCCCCCTCTATGTCTTCATCATCTTCTTCATCATCTTCATTGGACCCAGTCTGCGAGTCCAGATCCTCTGAGAAAACAGTTTCATGGTTATGGCGAGAGTTGAGTAAAAGCTATGGTAAGGTTTCGCATACCTGTAGCATGGCGAGATCCACTTGCCGGCGGCAGGCGAGAAGGCCCCCCCTTAGTCCCATAGAGGAGGTGGAGCGGCTTTCCGTGCCCCGGGCGAAAATTCTCGTGCACAGTGATCCCGGCTTGGCCGGAAGCAGGGGGGAAGTCGTCCTCTCTCAAGAGATGGCAGGCTTCCTTTGGAGCTATAGAGGGGTCGATAGACACCCCTCCCGCCAGTACATCATAATTAGCCACTTGGCCGAGCAAGTTGGAAGCTATTGTTTCGTTCTCCCGGGTGGCGAGACCCGGGTTGGCGGAAGCTGATGCTGCGGGAAGTCAATTTGACACTAGGGGAGGCTACAATTGAAACTGTGCGAAAGGAGTGAGAAAAAATTATACTAGCGGTTCTCGGGGAGACAGACGGAGGAGTGGCCTCTGTAACCCGTGGTCGATCCTGTGGAGGGTGATACGACGAGTCCAGAGGCACCAGCGGGGACCTGACGTCGTCGTCTCGAGCCGCTTCCTATGAGAAGTATTCCATCAGGTGCCAACCCTTCTACGTAACCAACTCGCGATTTGGATGAATCAGCAAGTCGGAGAGACATACCTTCTGCGGAGGGGAAGCATCATCCATACGATCGAGAGTCGGGGTAGGTGAGTCCCTGTTCTTGCGAGAAAGGTCCCGCTGGACAACCTTCGCTTTCTTCTTCTTCTTCTTCTCTTTCTTCTTCTTTAGCGGGGAAGGACTAGCGGTTGGAGACTTTCTCGCCAGCTAGGGAGCAACCACAGCACTGTTCTCCAAGGCTCATACCTGAGCCGCATTGATGTGGTCTTGGAGGTCTTGCGGGAGCGGCTTGTCAACACATTATGAACTCATTTCAAAAGCTCAGAGAGGAAGAAACAACTCAGGGGTTGGCTTAGACCGTCTATTAGCATATGTATATATAGAGCTATGGGATGGCCCGCCAAAAATATTCTCTTTTTTGAGGTTACACATGCCCATCGAATATTTATGGGTTGGACGTGTCTTTTAGAGCGCAGAGCTAGCTCAAAAAGAGCGGGGATTGTGTACAACCCCAAATTCACTGAGTAGGAAATAGAGGCATCAACGGTTAGGATTGGAATAGCTTCAGGCTAGCTTCGGTCTTCAGACCGAAAGAGCTCCCGCCTTGGAGGAGCTCCCACCTATAAGCGGGCGAGATCATTCACGCCAAGCCTCGGCTCAGACCCACCAATGACCAAAGGCGGGCGAGAAGGCGTCGAGTCCACTCGACGCCCCGTTGAGTGAGCTCCACTCACTCAATGTCGTGTTCGGTAGAAAAGGAGTTCAGCACACTCAACGCTGTGTTCGGCAACAAAGGCGTTAAGCTCACTCAACGCCGTGTTCGGTAGCCAAGGAATTAAGCCCACTCAACGCCGTGTTCGGTAGCGAAGGCATTGAGCCCACTCAACGCCGTGTTGTATGGAGGCAGGAAGGTTCTCGGCACAGGGTTTTCTCCACGGTTCAGGGTTCTCGCCGCGGCTCAGAGTTCTCGCCGAGTGGGGCCCAGGGAAAAATTACTTAACTACCCTCAGGTAAAATTACCTGCATACCCCCAAGGGTTGTATTTAGTATCTTATAAACATCGGGATTTGGCTATTGGCAGGCCAGACAGGGGTATTTCAGTAATTTCAGGTCAGCAAAAAGCTATAAATAGACCCATGAGGGATACTTAGAGAGCAAGCTTTCATTATTCTCAAAATCCCCAAGTGCTTTCTGAGGAGCTCCAAGCCCAGCTTTGGCTTTGGAGGGGAAGCTCTCAGAGATCTTCTGGGTGTGAGGTGGGACCTCCCTACTGAGGCTTTGGGTTAGTTCCAGGTTCCTAGCAGCCAGTCGAGGGTCGAGGCTTAAGAGAAGTAGGTGTTGGCTGCGCCCATGTTTTTGAACTTTCGTTGAGGTAATTTTTTGCTTCAACAATACAAACACATATTATGCATCACATACTACATAATATGCCCCGTATAATTCTTATCATGCTATGAGTGTAGTGACTATGCTTCGGCTAAGACGTACTGATGACACATCAGTGTGTGTTTGAAAATGAATGAAGGAAAACAAAACTATATCAGATTGGCTGGTTCGACCAACTTGTTAAATCAACCTCCCTCTAATACCAACTGTCATAACCCGCATTTTTCACCGCATATAATAATTTATCAGAGTACGGGGAAATGCGCGTAATGATTGTTAGAACCGATGTTTTACATTCCCTGTATTTGAGAATATCAAATCCCCGGTTGTATTTGATCATGTTGTATGTTGATAGAGTGTGCAGGTTGTTAGGTGCAAGCAACAGAGAAGGCTCATAAGGATTCTACCACCAGACAGTAGCACTAACGCGCCACACTAGACCTCGGTGAATGTCGAGAGAAGAAGCGTCGAGACTCTGGGCTACCGCCAGGCATTAGTACTATCGCAGGCGCTAACGCGACGATTTATTTGTACTTAGCTCTCTGGATGGTTTCAGCACTAGCCCTCGACGAATGTCGAGAGAAGAAGCGTCGGGACTCTAGGCTACCGCCAGGCATTAGTACTACCACAGGCGCTAATGCGACGATTTATTTGTACCTAGCGCTCCGGATGGTTTCCACTCTAGCTCTACCGTGTCGTGCTAGGTCTTAAACACTACTGCCAGGCGACTGGATTATCGCAGACAGTAACTTAATGATTTATTCGGTCCTAAATCTCTAGAAGATTTCGGCGGTAGCACCTACGACGCGGTGCTAGCCTTATCAAATGGATATTGCCTTTTCAGGAACGTCGCACCATATCTTACCGCATGGAGGTAGGACCTACCGCGCGGCACTAGCCATGTCAAATGGATGTTGCCTTTTCAGGAACGTCGCATCCTATGTTACCGCATGGCTGTAGGCCCTACCGTGCGGCACTAGCTAAAATTAAAAGGCAAAAGATCGTTTCGAAGATTAATTTACAAATTTGGAGGATAGCTGGCACAACAAGCGTGTGAAACTTCCACAGGCGCTAGTCTTACCGCCGGCAGTAGCCTGTTTTCATGAAGACGTATAAAAACAATTGCGCTTCCTATTGTCATTACAGCTCCAAGACGAACTTTGACGAAGGGTTTCAAAACTCCAGATTTCGGCTGCCTCCTTGCGCCCGTCTTCACTCGTCTTCGTCAAAGTTGAAGGAAGCCTTCTCCCTCTCATTCATGAACGAAGAACTCCGGCGATCCAGAATCTTCATCGACCAATGAGAACCGACCGGTTGCTAGCCAACAAAGATCTCAAGCATCGGCCGTAGATCGCACACCGTAGAAGTCGTCAAGAGGGAGAACTTCATTTTCTTATCATTTTTACTTTTAATATTTGAACTCTTTTTCTATTTTTTGTTTAGTTTTCGGTGAGGAAAATAAACCGGAGAGGGTCGTCGGAATCCGGGAAGGATTTCGCGGTAAATCATCCCAGGATTTGGGACGTCTAGATCAGATGATCTAGTGGGGCTCTAAGACCCTCCCTTGTGTGGAGGTGAAGAGTGGGCTCTAAGTACCTCCCTTGTGTGGAGGTGAAGAGTGGGCTCTAATACCCTCCCTTGTGTGGAGGTGAAGAGTGGGCTCTAAGACCCTTCCTTGTGAGAAGGTGAAGAGTGGGCTTGAACGCCTTTCCTGGAGGGAAAGGGAGAGAGCTAACTGGTCCGGGTAGTGGGTCGGTATAGAAAACAAAAGAGATTTTTTTTTCACCGCCTCCGATCTCTAGCATCATGGAGATCAAGTTGTTGTAATTGTAAAAACAGTTATTTATTTAGTTTGAATAAAATTCATGTACTATTGTTTTTATTATTTGAAACATTGTGGATGTTAGCCGGTGTTTCTATGAAGGGTGCCTAAATCTCCAAGTAGATATTTGCCCAGTAAAATGAGGTTTGTGACCTACCGCCGTGCGCTAACAAGTTAGCACCTTGCGGTAGCCTCCAAAACTAGTTTTTCTGGACAAAAATAATTCGAATTTTCAATTAACTCGTAAAACCCTATTCACCCCCCCTAAGGTTAGCCACTAGATCCAACAAGTGTTATTAGAGCCAAGTTATTCCAAATTTATTTCACCACCGGGAATAATGGCCAACCCTGATCTTGAATCGACCAGTGGGGATGAAAAATAGTACACTGAAAATTTGTTTGCACCACCTCTATTTATAGGATTGAACTATAATGAATGGACAACGCTAATGATAAAATTCCGTATATCATTAGATATCGAACTTTGGAACATGAGATATATCAAGCCTCCAAATAATTTAAATAAGCGTGAATGTCATTTAAATGCCAAAGCTATGAATAGTCTATTTTGTGGGCTTGGTCAAGATATTTTCAAACTAATCTATGCGCTTCCCACTGCTTATGATATATGGAATTTTCTTGAGCTAACTAATAGTTCTCTTTCTATAGGTAATGAATCTGAGCAATTTCTCATGGATCCACATGACAAACCAAATGGAGACTTGCTCTTGGAGGAAGACGGGAGGAACGCGTCGATGGAAAGGGAAGATGAAATCTTAACAATGGATAAGGAAACACATGGAGAAGTCAAAGAAACTCTATACCCCAATCTTGCCTCATCCAAGAGCTCTGTAAGGAAGTCAAATTCCCTTTTAGCTTATAAATCTATCTCTACATTGCGTGTGCTAAAAAATGCTAGACGTAGAATTAAGAAGTTGAAAAATATTAATTCAAACATACGACTAGAAAACAAAACTTTAAAAGCACAACTTAATGTAGAACCCTATTGTAATGTGACTTGTCCACCCAACTGCTCTTTAGATAACATGTCTACACCTTGTATAGATTATAATGAATTAAAAGAAAAACATAAGGTTCTTGAACAAGAGCTTCGCTTTGCAAAAGAATAAAATGATAAATTATGTTTAGAAAACTCATCGTTGAAAAGTGATTGTGCAGGATGCTTGAATTACAAAAATGAAATTAAAGAGATGGATGAGACTTTTGAGGAATATAAAAATAGGTATGAATCTCATATTGAATCTGTAGTCTCCACTTAAAAAAATAGCACAATCGCGTACAACAAAGTTAGACATAATCTTAAAATTAAAAATAAAGAATTAGTTTCAAAGATCAACTTGCTCAAGGAAATTATGATAAAACACTCACAAAATATAACTCATAACTTTCAGCAAAGCCCGTGAGCATGTTGAATATGAATTGTCATATAATAACTAAGTAAATCAACGGGAGTAGAAACTTTCAAGCGCGTGTAAATTAAATTCCAAAATAGAAAAATCAACTTCATTTGCTAACTCAAGTCACTCCCAACTTAAAATCAAATTAATGTAAATTTCCTTCAAAGAATCAATACAATATGAGTCTTTACCTTTAGCAACATAATCATAACTCAGAGAACAATTTTAACATATCTAAACCTCAAATGCAAAATTGTTCAACTGAAGCTCATCACATAAGGACTCGAATAAATTTAAAAGGAAATTTACAACATAAAAAATAACATTAAACCAAAGTATGAAATGGAGGCCTATCATTAAAAATAGCATACCCATTCCACTCAAAAGGCCCCATTCACTATTATCTCCGCAAGGTGTACCACGCTATATTTGGGTACCCAAAGGAACCGTCACCCCTGGCTCCTTTTGGATACCTAAATCACTTATCCATTAGTATCCACCAGTTGCATGAAGTAGAAACTAATCATTCAAAAATTACTCAATAATCTACTTCACGATATGCTTAATGTTAGTTCAGTTTTTGTTGTTTTTGTTTGTATTTTGTTTTTGCATGTGTTTTATTTTGCTTTTGAATTTTTTTTCTTAAGCCAACATGCCATGAACACTTAGATATATATTTACTATATGACTTTCTCAAATTAAAAATAATGATAAATCAATCTAACGGAACAAATTGGAATATAAGTCATATTGTTGAAACCGAAAAATCGGACTCTGTGGAGTTCGACCCTTGGGGAAAGGGGTGGTCACGCACCTACTCCGCTCCTGCAAGAAAATGACAAGAAAGTGGAGAACAAAGGACTAGACCAAGGGCACGGCACGGAGGTACCACCATAATCCCGGAAGATCTCAGAGCGCTTCCCCTCCTTAGCCAAAAGTCGGGCTAAGATACCTCAGAAAGCACAAAAAGACTGGGAAACAAGTAAGTGTGTCTCTGAGGTACCCCTTGGGTCCTATTTATAGATTTCTGAAAACGGTATGCAAATAACTAACCTCTGCCGGCCTGAAATTACAGAAAGCCCCTTGGGCTGGCCTGCCAATAGTCAAACTCCGTTGTTATGAGATGCTAGGGGCAGACCACTGGGGGCGGGATGGCCACTGGAGGCCCTACTCGGCCAGGGCGACGAGAGCTCGATGGGGCTGGCACTCGCCGCTTCTGCTCGGCCAATGGCGAGTGCGAGCTCGCCTGGCGAGCACCTTCGCTTCGGCGAGTGCGGGCTTGTCCCTTGCCCCCTGGCGAGTATGCGACTGGGCTCAGCTTCAAAAACCCTGAGCTCGGCCCGACGATCTCCGAGCTCGGCACGACGATTTTGCCGAGCTCGAGCTTGGCAGAGAACCCTGCCCGGGCCATGAGGCGGTCTGGACCGGCCGTCTGGCTTCCGCGCACCCACTCGGCGGATACGGGATTATACACAATCCTCGCTCTTTGTGAGGTTGGGACAACCTAAAAAATATGCATCCAACCCCCAGGATTCGGCGAGTGGGGGGGGGGGGCATGTGTTAAAAAAAGAATCTTCTGGTAGGCCCAACAAATAGCTATATATATATACGCCTACGCATCTGACTGACCTTTGCCCTTCCTGGAGTTCTGCTAAGATGCCGCTTCCCAAGGAAATCCTAGAGCGGCTTGCACGCATCCGCGATGAGATCGCCGCTCAAGCTGCGGGCTTGACCAGCCTAGAGGCCCCTACTCGCCGCTTCGCTGATTTTGGCTCGGCTAAGCGGGCAAAACCATTTCCTCCGGGGGCCGAACCCATTCTAGCCGATTTTACAGCGGCCTTTGGTAACGGGGCTGGCTCCTCCAACCAGCTGGCTCTTGGTTCTCCTGCTAAAAACCTCGTGGAGCTTTCTTCTGACCGGGAAAATAGTGGTGAGGCCTCCAATCCACGGGCTAAAAGCATTCCTGACATCTCGCCAAAACGGGATTCCGAGGTCAAGGAACCGGACTCGCAGAAGTTAGCGTCGCCGAGTCGTCTCCCTTCTCGGCAACCATCCCCTGGTTCCATAGTCGTGGGGAGAGGCGTCGGGCATATCCCCGTCCCCGGCTATCAACCCATTCATCAGGAATTTCTGCATGGATGCGGCAAGGACCTACGCCACTTCTCTCCTCGCACAAATCTAGAGGAGTCGAGCTCGCGCGGTAAGTCTTCAGCTCTATACTTTCCTGCTCTGGTGGTGCCTGCTCTTCAAACTGTTTCAATTCTTCATGTAGACCCTCTTGGTCGGACTGAGGACGGCGAGTCCGTGGATCGACCTCCTTACTCGCCTCTCCCTTCTCCAAGCGCCCTGGACGCCTTCCTGGACCTCGAACTGGGCAGCCCTGAGCGTGCAAAATGGGAGCGAAAGGTTCTCAAGAAACTGGTGCACGAGCTCCACAACCTGCGGAAGGACAAAAAAAGGCTGCAGTGGGAGTGCTCGCGGCTTGCGGACGGGGCGGGGGTCAGCTTGGCATTCGAGGAGGCGTCTTCCTTAGTGCTGATGGATGAGATTGATGAGAACTTGCGGGTGGTGAATAGGAACATGGGGCGGCTGCGTGAGCTCCACCCGCGGCGATCTGCGATGGCGGACCGGCGATATCGGGGAGAATAGAACAGCTCTTCGGTTAGCCGACCGGTACTCGTGCTCTCCCTCGCATGATCCTCGCGTCTTTATTTTTCCTTGCTTTGAACAATTCACCTGTCTATAATAATTTAAACAAATTTTATGTGACCTTGTATATATGTAGATGCATTTCAATATCCTTGTATGTGTCCTTTCAAATTCGCCCTTCTAGGACCGGGCTAACTCACGGGATTCGGTGAGCAGAGGATGGCGAGGCGGCGTGGAGGGGCTGGGCTGATCGGTCGGCTCGCCCTCGCCCTTCCCTGCCTTACTTTCTTTTTCTATAAATAGGCCCTCTCACCTACCATCTTGGTACGCTTTTATTGCTTCCGAACCCTTGCCTCCCCTCCCTCATCCCGAGCTCGCGCCTTTCATTTGTTTGCGAGAATGGTTAAAACAAACCCTGACGTGGATGATCGGTCCAAGTGCGTCCGGCACTTCATCGACCACTGCTTCTTCGAGGGGCACATCACCGAGGAGGAGCTCGCCGAGTTCACGGCTGAGTTCGTCCCTCCCGGATTTCAGGCTCGCAGGCCCGCTGAGCACGAAGCTATCAACTCCTTCCTTGAGGGTGAGCTCGTCGTCCCTATCTCGCACTTTGAGGTGGTGATGCGCCTCCCCCTCTTGCCAGAGATCCGTCAAATCTTGAAGTACTACGGCGCGGTGCCCGCGCAACTGAACTCTAATGCCATCGCTATAATTGTGGCGTTCGCTTTTTTCCTCCGCCGAGAGCGGATCGAGTTCAACCTTATGGTTTTCCGTAAGTTGTTCTCCTACAAGGCCACCCCTGATTGGGTCGCCTACTTCGGCGGATCCCTCATCAAGGTTCGCGAGCTCGCGAACAAGAAGCACAACTAGATGACCCGGCTAGTCTTTATAAAAGGCGAGCTCGACAACATCCCCTTCCTTCCCCTGCAGAAGAACGAGGACATATACCGTCCTCCTTCCCTGTCCGGCAGCGACGCCGACCTCCATAAATTTTTCCTCCACAAAGACTTCGAGGTCGCCTACCTCCGCCGCGGCCTCGACTCGCTTCAACCCGTTCTCCCTGGTGAAGGTATACCTCGCCCTGTCTTCTCACGAGCTCTGTCAAAGTGAACCTCAGCTTTTCATATCAAGCCTTTTTCTACAGGGGAGCGGCTTCTGCCGGAGCACCCGCCGTTTGCCGACCCGGGGATATTCTCTGATTCCCTAGAGCTGGCCCGGGCAGCGGCGGAGGCCTGCCGAGATGAACAAGCGCGGGGTCAACCCCCTAGCAAGAAGCGCTTGGAGCTCGGGGGGTCAAGCTCGCGCCCAGATCCTTCAGCCCCGAAGAAGAAAAGGGCTAAGGTGGTCTCGCGTGGGCGGCTGCACCTCCCTTCGTCGCCCGTCAAGTTCATGAGCTCGCCGGAGGTTTCTTCCGACGATCCCTCGATGAGTCCGCTAAAAGAAGCGTCCTCCCCTCCTGCCCCCGCCCCCAAAGGGAGAAGAAGAAGAAGAATGGGCCTTCCCCCTCAGATTCTGTCGAGGAGGTCGTCCTTCGCGAGCCCGGCCTGCCGAAGGATCATCCCCACTTCGGCAAGGGAGGAAGAAGCAAAGATACGGCTCGCGAGCCTATTCTGAAGTGGGATGAGGGGGCCCACCGAGTCTCCATTTCTACTCGTGCCCCCTCCTGGGGAGCTCGTCGGCCTCCTACTGGCCATGCCTTCGCCTTCGGCTTTGGCCTCTACAGCCGCGACAGTGCCGAGTCGTACAAGGAGCTTACCCCCGCCAGCTTGGCCATGAGGGGTTGCAGGCCCACCTGCGGGCTTTCGAGCTTCATCATATGATGGTCCGCCACAGCTTCCAGCTCAGCAACTCTTTGCTGACCGCCGAGCAGGAGTGCGGCCTAGCGAAGGAGAGCGCGGCCGACGCGGAAAGGCGGTTCGGCCTTGCCGACGCTCTACTCGCAAAATCTGTCGGCGGCTTGGTAATCACTGGATATCTCTGCTCATCTTACTTAGAAAGGATTCTTCTTGCGCTTGTTCTAAACTCTAGCTTCGCAGGATGCCGAAGCCGCCAACGCGCTGCGAGGCGAGGTGGCTCAGCTGTAAGCTCAGCTTGCCGAGCGGGAAATTCAGCTTGCCGAGCAGAATACGCGCTCTCGCGAGCGAGAGGCTGTTTCTTCCCAGCTAAGGATGGAGGTGGCGGGGTTGAAGGAGAAGAACAAGGATCTCCACGGTGAGGTCCTCCGCCAGGCTGAAGCTCTCATTCCCCCAGGCGCCAGCGAGCCACCATTCCCCTACAATAGGCCTCGGGTCTTTGGCGATACTGATGTCGCGGAGTGGCTGCGAGTTTACTCCATTGAGTCTTCTAAGTGCCTCCTAAAGGCCATGAGTGGGACGAGGATTTTTGCGGAAGGCTACGAAGGAGTCACCGTCCGGGATCTCCTGCCGACCTTGTTCCCACCCAACCCGCTCAGCGAGAAGGAAGACAGCTTTGACTCGCTCTTCGCAGGGGTGGTAGAGAAGGACACTCGGCTAGGCGGCGAGGAGGATCGCCGCATAGTGGAGTAAGACGAGAGCTGACTGGGATCCTCCATTTTTGTTTTCTTTTTCCCTTGTATCTTGTTGAGGCAAGCCTCACCTTGTAATTATAATAGTAAAACAAAATAATTTTTTCACAATTTTTCTATCTTCTTTTTAAGCTTACTTGCGACAGTGTACCCGCGCGCGTGATACCCCTTTAGGCGATCCTGCCGAGTCCGACCTCGTCTATAGGATGCTTTTGAGTTAGGACCATCGCTTGCGGCGAGACCATAGGCGCCGGCCATAGCTGGACTCACTGATGTTACCGGTGCTTGCGGAGAGGTCGAACTCGCTTGAGAGAACTGCCCCCCCTGAGTCTTAGAAGGGACCATGAATTCCATTATAACGAGCTGGAGGGGGCAGGATATCTCGAACTCGCCGTCTTGGCTAGCGAGCTCGCCCCCGGGTGCTTTTTTCTGACCAACTCAGCTGTGCCAACTAGGTGGAAGCCTGGCAGGGGAGTGACGAGACCTAACCCCAGAGCGAGAATACTTAGAAACATTTGCCTCTCCCGGGTTCTACCACCGGGACAGTCAGCTAGGTAAGAGCCTGAGGGCGGGTGTAGAACATTTTCCTGGCTCAGCCCCAGGGTCATAGCGATGTCCATCGAAACTCAGCCGTGCCAACTAGGTGGAAGCCTGGCAGGGGAGTGACGAGACCTAACCCCAAAGCGAGAAGACTTAAACACATTTGCCTCTCCCGGGTGCTACCACCGGGCCAATCAGCTAGGTGAGAGCCTGAGGGCGGGTGTTGAACATCCTCCGGGCTCAGCCCCAGGGTCATAGCGATGTCCATCGAAACTCTACCGTGCCAACTAGGTGGAAGCCTGGTGGGGGAGTGACGAGACCTAACCCCAGAGCGAGAAGACTTAGAAACATTTTCCTCTCCCGGGTGCTAAAACCGGGCCAGTCAGCTAGGTGAGAGCCTGAGGGAGGGTGTTGAACATCCTCCGATCTCAGCCCCAGGGTCATAGCGATGTCCATCGAAACTCAGTCATGCCAACTAGGTGGAAGCCTGGTAGGGGAGTGACGAGACCTAACCCCAGAGAGAGAAGACTTAGAAACATTTGCCTCTCCCGGGTGCTACCACCAGGCCAGTCAGCTAGGTGAGACCCTGAGGGCGGGTGTTGAACATCCTCCGGGCTACGCCCCAGGGTCATAGTGATGCCCATCGAAACTCAGCCATGCCAACTAGGTGGAAGCCTGGCAGGGGAGTTACGAGACCTAACCCAAGAGAGAGAAGACTTAGAAACATTTGCCTCTTCCGGGTGCTACCACCGCGCTAGTCAGCTAGGTGAGAGCCTAAGGGCGGGTGTTGAACATCCTCTAGGCTCAGCCCCAGGGTCATAGCAATGTCCATCGAAACTCAGCCGTGCCAATTAGGTGGAAGCCTGGCAGGGGAGTGACGAGACCTAACCCCAGAGCGAGAAGACTTAGAAACATTTGCCTCTCCCGGGTACTACCACCGGGCCAGTAAGTTAGGTGAGAGCCTTAGGGAGGGTGTTGAACATCCTCCGGGCTTAGCCCTAGGGTCATAGCGATGTCCATCAAAACTCAGCCATTCCAACTAGGTGGAAGCCTGGCAGGGGAGTGACGAGATCTTACCCCAGAGCGAGAAGACTTAGAAACATTTGCCTCTTGGTCTTTAAATCATGAGCCCTCCTGCCATCATAGTTTTGCAAAAGCACAAGATATGATAATGAGATTCATTTTTATTTATGGAATAAGAGTACCTACAATATTTTCAGGGGTAAAAACGTTTCAGATCATCGCAACTCCAAGTGTGGCTGAGGGTATACCCTTTTTCATCCTGGAGGCGATACCCCCCTAATTTTAAGACCTCCTGTACAATGTATGGGCCCTCCCAATTGGGATGGAGTTTTCCCACTGCGGCCGATCTCCCTGCCACATCCACTTTCTACAGGATAAGGTCTCCCTCCGCGAACTGCTTGACACGGACGTGCTTGTCGAAGTACATGGCCATCCTCCGCTTGGCCTCCTTCTTCCTAACGGTGGACAAGTCATGTAGCTCCTCCACCATATCAAGGGAGAGTCGAAGCTCCTCATAATTTTCTGATCTCCACTCTTCTCTTCCAGACACCTCCTCGGCGACCCGGGGTGTCTGTACCTCGAACTCGATGGGTAAAACGGCTTCGCAGCCATGAGAGAGTTTAAAAGGCGTCTCTCCCGTGGCCGTATTGGGAGTGGTCCTCAGGGCCCAAAGGACTGAAGGAAGTTGCTCCACCCAGCTCCCCCTCAGATTTCCTACTTTCTTTTTTAAGAGGTTCACGATTATTTTGTTGTTCGCCTCCACCTGCCCGTTGCTCCTGGGGTGGTGGACAGAGGCGAACCGAAGGTCAATTCCTAGTTGTTCGCAGAAGCGAATGAATTCCGTGCTGGTGAACTGAGGCTCGTTGTCCGTGAAGATAGCCTATGGTAGCCCATGCCTGCAGATGATCTCCCCCCAGATAAAATTACTGATCACCTGAGAGGTCACCTTGGCTGGAGCCTTCACCTCCATCCACTTAGAAAAATAATTGATCATGACCAACAGAAACCTTCTCTCCCCGCTGGCCTGAGGAAAAGGCCCTACGAGGTCCAAACCCCATATGGCGAAGGGATATGGTGCCATGATTTTTCTGTCTCTGAGCCGGCTATAACTGGAGCGGGGCATAGAGCTGGCACTTATGACATTTTTTCGCGAATTCGGCTGCATCCTGACCGAGGGTGGGCCAGAAGTACCCCTGCCTGATGATTCTCCCTTCCAAGGTCCGACTCCCCGAATGACTTCCACACTCGCCGGAATGGAACTCCTCAAAAATTTTATGCACCTCCCTTTCGGCCACGCAACGAGCCAGCATCCCCGAGAGGGTCTTGCGGTAAAACTTCCCCTCGCGCAGGAGGTAATATGTTGCCTTGTGTTTGAGCCCTCTTCGGTCCATCCCCTCCAGGTACTCTCCTGTGGAAAGAAAGGTGACGAAGGGGTCCATCCATGGTGGATGCCGCTCCACCTCCATTAGTTCCCCCTCCTCGATGGAAGGTCGGAAGAGATCTGTGATGGTGCCCCCAACACTGGGGCCGTGCTTTGCCAGCTGGTCTGCCGTCTCATTTTCCTCTCGAGGCACGTGCTTGATGGAGAAGGTCTGGAAGGTCCCTATAATTCTCTTCGCCTTTGTCAGATAGAGCTGTAGGGTGGGCTCCCTTGCCTCAAACTCACCATTGATCTGGGAATCCACCACCGTGGAGTCAGTGAGGACCTCCATGTCATGCACCCCTAACTCCCTTGCCAGGCGCAGACCTGCGATTACAGCTTCGTATTCGGACTGATTATTGGTGATAGGGAAATGCACTACCACGGTTTGTTCGATTCTTTTCCCCTGGGGGCTTTCCAAGAAGACTCCAAACCCCAAAGAATGTCTCCCCGAAGCACCGTCCACCATGACTTTCCAAGGGACCGGGCGAGTGAGTTGCTCCTCCGCCACCTCGACCACGTAATCTGCTAGGAAATCAGCCATAGCATGGGCCTTGATCGAGAGGTGGGGAACGAATGAGATGTCGAACTCGCTCATTTCCACCGACCATTTGGCAAACCTGCCTGAATGCTCCACCCCCTCGAAGATGCTGTGGAGGGGGTGGTCAGTCACCACTCGGATCGAGTGTGCCTGAAAATAAGGTCGGAGCCTCCGGGCCGAGATGATTAGGGGGAAGGCCAGATTCTCTAAGACGGGATATCAAAGCTCGGCCTTCCTTAGTACCCGACTCATATAGTAAATGGGGAGTTGCTTCATCCCCTCTTCCCGAACTAAAACCGAGCTCAAGGCCTCCGCCCCGACCCCCAGATACAAAAATAAGTCCTCCCCCCCTTTTGGCCCTTGGAGCAGGGGAGCCTGAGTTAGCTATTTCTTTAAGGCCTTGAATGCCTCCTTGCACTCCGAGGTCCATTCAAACTTCTGACCCCCTCTCAAGGTTTTGAATAACAATGAGCACCTCTCCCCGGCTCGGGAGAGGAACCTACTCAACCCCGCAAACTTCCCTGTCAGCCGCTGTACCTCCCTAGCATTTTGCGGTGACCTTAGTTCCACGATCGCCCTTACCTTATCTAGATTAGGTTCTACACCGGCAGGGGTGAGGAGATGCCCCAGGAACTTTCCCCTGCTCGCCCGGAAGATACACTTCAGGGGGTTCAATCTCATCTTGTATTTGCGGAGGGTGGCGAAAGTCTCTTCCAAATCCCAGAGGTGGGAATCAACGTCCAAGCTTTTGATCATGAGGTCGTCCACATACACCTCCAGATTTCTCCCCTTCTACTCTCGGAAGACCCTATCCATCATTTTTTGGTAGGTTGCCCCCGCATTTTTTAGCCTGAAGGCCATCATTTTATAGCAATAGCATCCATCCCCTGTGATGAACGAGACATCTTTGACGTCGGCGGGGGGGGGCATTCTAATTTGGTGATAACCTGAAAAAGCATCCAGAAAACTCATTACAGGGAAACTGACGGCTAAGTCAACCAGCGCGTCGATCCGAGGCAAGGGATAACAATCTTTCGGGCATGATTTATTAAGAAGAGAAAAGTCAATGCACATCCTCCACCGGCCGTCTTCTTTTTTAACCATTACAATGTTGGAGACCCAGCCGGGGTATTGGATTTTGGATACAAAACCAGCATTTAGAAGCTTGGCGACTTCCTCCCTGATTGGCTCGGCGAGCTTGTCCGCGATGGATCTCTTCTTCTGCTGGATGAGGCTAGCCTCTGGGTCCAGGTTTAGGCGATGGCAGGCCATGTTGGGGTCGATCCCTGGCATATCTGCGGCGCTCCAGGCAAAGACGTCCACATTCTTATAGATGCACTCCAGCATCCTGCCTTGAGCCTCCGGGGTCAGTCCTCTGCGGATGCGGACCTTCTCTACCCTGCCTCCGATGGTGAGAACCTCCATCTCCACCACCTCCTCTACTGCCTCCAGACGAGACTGCTCCCCCCATTCCTCTGTACTCCCCCTCCTCCGGGGGCGAGGATCTCTTCCTCAGCTTCCTCCACGGCCATTGCCTTGGCCGGCTCTCGGGCCTCTTCCGCGACCTCCGCCTGGGTGCAGCACTCCTCCACCTTCATCTCTTCCCTGCCAGCTTCCTGCTCCACCTCCTCCAACCTCCGCCCCATCTCCTCGGCCCCCTCCAGCAAAGAGATGGAGTTCACTTCCGAGACATAGCACTCCCTTGCCTCCTTAGGGTCTCCTTGGACCCGGATCTGGACCCCCTCGACGTTTAACTTTAGGCACTAGTGGAAGGACGAGGGGACGCAGCGGAAGGCGCTGATGAGGGTTCTTCCGAATATGGCACTGTAGCTGCTGGGGGCGTCTACGATGACGAACTTGCAGTTACATGACTGCCCCCCCCCCCGGAGTGACATTGAGTCCAACTCCTCCCTTGACTTCTTTCCTCTCCCCCGAGAAGCCGAACAGGGGCCTGTCCGAGGACAACACCCTTCTGGCCTCCACTTTCATCGCGTCGAACGCCCTCTTCAAGATGACGTTGACCGAGCTCTCGTTGTCGACGAGGATCCGGGAGACGGTAAAATCCTCGATGGCTGTCTGTATGACCAGCGCATCGCAAAAGGGGTCCTCGTGACCCGGCATATCCTCCCTAGAGAAGGTGATTTTCTCATTCTGGGGCGGGGACTAGGATGTGGAGCCAACGCTCCTTCGGTACATGGTATGGAGGCTTGACTTACGGGAAGCCTCGATCCCAGCCCCATCGTGGATCGCTCCAATCCTTCCTCGGGTGCCCAGATAAACCCGGTCCTCACACCGATCCTCTTCCTCCCGAGGCCGGATCTCCTCTATCTGTACTTCCTGATGGTTTTGCTGTTGTTGCTCCCTGTTTTCTCTCATCTCGAGGAACTCCGGGCATGTGGACGTGAGGTTCCCTTCCTCTTGATGGAAATCACAATAGGGCAGGTCCACCCTAACCTCCCTTCTTCTCCTCAACTGCCCTCTCCTCCTCCCTCTCATGGCAATTGCCAATTCCTCCTCCTGGTCGGGGAGAGGGGGTCTCTGGCCCTGCCTACCCCGCTGGGGGTTGAACTGCCCTCGGCCACCCTTGTGGTTATCTCCTCCCTAATAACCCCTCCGTGGTGCCTAGTCCTGCAACTCCGGTCTCCATCCCAAACAATGGGTCTGCTCCGGACACCCCCACCTAGGTTGTGGCTTCTGCTGTAGCTGCTCCCTCTGCAGGGGTTCAGCCCTCCTTTCCTCCTGAGTTTGGCCACCCCTCGGCCTCTCCTCCTCCACGGCCCACTTGGCCAACCTCCGCGCAAACTCAGGGTGCGCTGCCTTTATATCAGCTTCCCTGGCCGCCCTCTCCAGGAGAGCCTCAAAAGACACTGGAGGTGACCTCTTGAGTTCCATTGCAAAGAACCCGGACTGGAGACCCAGGGTGAAGGCCACAATCATGGTGTGCCATGGCATCTCCTGTACTTGGGACAGTTCCTCTTGGAATCTGTCTAAATAGCTTCCCAAGGTTTCCCCTGTCCTCGGCTTGATGCGGAACAAAGACTCCGCCTCCTTCTTTCTCTTCTTGGAAGTGGTGAATCTCAACATGAACCCCCGTCGCAGGTCCTTGAAGCAGTAGACAGACCCGGTCGGGAGTTGGTGGAACCACTCTCTTGCCTTCTCCCTGAGGGTGATGGCGAAGAGTCTGCACTTAAAGAAATCCGACATCTGTCGGATAGAGACCATGTCCTCAAACCACTGGATGTGGTGGACCGGGTCTCCTCTCCCGGAGTAATATGACATCTCCGGCTCACGGAACCCCTCTGGAACTGGGGCTAAAGAGACGAACTCGCTGAAGGGGCTCCCCCCTCAGCCGGGCGAGGTGGGAACTCCCTCCCTTCTGTCTCGCCAAAGTGGTACTCGGCAGCCGAGCCGGGGAATAGTACTTGCCCCTGGAACTCGCGCTTGCCCCTCTCGGCGGGCTCCTTCCCTGGTCGCCTGAGCAGCGCGTCGTCGCCGAGCGCGGGAGCGGCGACCACCAGGACTGCTGGTGTCGCGCTCTCGGCTCGCATGCCGAGTGTTGTCTTGACGAGCCCGAGGATTTCCTCCCTGAGCTCCGTTGGCACACCTGACGCTGGGGGCGGGCGAGGGGGTGGCGAGTTGCCCCTGCCTGATCCTTGTCCTTCTTCTCCGGTCATCGAACCTGCAGAAGATTTTCTCTGCTGACCACTCTCCACGCTCACTGCACAAAAATGTTGAAATCGAAAAATCGGTCTCTGTGGAGTTCGACCCTTGGGGAAAGGGGTGGTCGCGCACCTACTCCACTCCTGCAAGAAAACGACAAGAAAGTGGAGAACAAAGGACTAGACCAAGGGCCCGGTGCAGAGGACCCACCACAATCCCGGAAGATCTCAAAGCGCTTCCCCTCCTTAGCCAAAAGCCGGGCTAAGATACCTCAGAAAGCACGAAAAGACTACGAGACAAGTAAGTGTGTCTCTGAGGTGCCCCTTGGGTCCTATTTATAGATTTCGAAAAACGGTCTGCAAATTACTAACCTCTGCCGGCCTGAAATTACCGAAATCCCCTTGGGCTGGCCTGCCAACAGTCAAACTCCATTGTTATGAGAGGGTAGGGGCAGAACACTTGGGGCGGGATGGCCACTGGATGCCCTACTCGGCCAGGGCGGCGAGAGCTCGATGGGGCTGGCACTCGCCGCTTCTGCTCGGCCAATGGCGAGTGCGAGCTCGCCTAGCGAGCACCTTCGCTTCGGCGAGTGCGGGCTCGGCCCTTGCCCCCTGGCGAGTAAGCGACTGGGCTCAGCTCCAAAAACCCTGAGCTCGGCCCGACGATCTCCGAGCTCGGCACGACGATTTGCCGAGCTCGAGCTCGGCAGAGCACCCTGCCCGCCCGTGAGGCGGTCTGGACCGGCCGGTCTGTCTTCCGCGGACCCACTCGGCATATACGGGGTTGTACACATATCATTTCAAAGTGGCCATAATTTACCTTTTATCATAAATCTATCACGCTATCTTAGTATGCCTGCTATCATTCACCCAAATTTATGTTTCACAATAGAGGGGTCATAGGTGTGTGTGCTTTAGAAATGCTAACCTGTAAACCACGTCTTATCCTTAACTGGGGAGGGTTCCAGTAGGTCCTTGTGTGGTGCTGGGGGGAAAGAGTTTTAAGTATAGTGAGATCTTCTGTATGCACATGGGATTAACACCCCACCCTACGGCATTCATGCAGCTCCTCATGCTCATCCATCACTTAGTACGGAGCTAGGGTGTAGACATATAGCTTAGGTATTGGATTATTGGGGATACTTAGGATTCACATATCCACTGCATGAACATTATTTCACTTATCATGTATGTTATATTCATGCACAATATTCTATCATGGTATCTTATGCTTGCATCATATATCTTTTTGAGCCTTCATGTTTTTATAAAACAACAAGTATTTTTTAAAATATATATTTATATATATATAATTATAAAATAATTTAGAAGAACAAAAAAAAGGTCTATATATCTCTTTGTAGGTTAATTTCTTTGTATTTTTATTTTTTAAAAAATGAAAAAAAACAAAAAAAACTGTGGATCGTTCATTTCTTGGGGCTAACATGACTACGACTTAGACCATAACGCGTAAGTGCAATGTATGAGTTTTGACGGTTAATCTATCCAAACATTGTTCCTCCGGTCATTGTGGGCTGAATTTATAAGTGCTTAGCTATTGAGTGCGACATTACATGTGCGTGTAAATTGACTATGCCTCTAGGTATGTGTGAGGATTTTGATAGGGGAATGACTTCACTATTCACACATCCCTATACGGAGCACACATGAAGATATTATAGATCTACTTGCCATAACATGTGACATTGTATCATAACGAGTTAGAAAAATATGTTGAATAATCAATGTCACGACACATATATGCTTTATTGAGATTAAAACTACGGGCCAAATCTTAGTGCTAAAGTCTTATGCCTACAAGTTAAAGTGTATCTACCTATATGGGTAGATTTCGATTGACTTGGGGTTCCTTGTATTCAAAAGAGATAAATATGATAGCTCAAAACAACAATCAAAAATAATATGGTGGCTATTATATCACATGAAAAGGACCCCCCCCCCCCCCCAAGCACTACTCACTCTTCCTAATAAGTCTTTTTGAGCATTATGAGGATGAACACCTTGGATCAAAAAGTCATTTCGATCTTGTGCATAGACCAAACCTTATGCTTAGTGCCCCTAGTTCAAATCTTGGTATGCCTTAGGTAGACATGTGACGTGATCATTCACTTTATTTCTCTTGGGTTTGCATTTTATCGGATCGAGATAAACATGTAAACTATGATATTTTTAATTAGTGTTTTCTCTCTTTTGATGCTACACATTCACATATCATTGCCTTATTTAACGCTTTCATGCATAAGAATTGTACTGAAACTGTACTATATGTTTTGTGCACAACACATGGTAGCACTCGATTTAAACTCATGACGTTTATAAAGTTTGTTCAACATGATTTACCTCATAACACATCTAGCAGTGTAGTCGTTCTCATTGTGTGCTTAGTTTAGTCTATACTGTCCAATTCATCTGTAATCTGAAACCTGTTTTTATCAATCTTGCTCTATTCTATGACCCGTGCGTCTCTAATTCTCTTATTTGCTTTTAGTTTTTGGTCACCTCTATGCTTATTATTTCAAAACTTACCGTGTGTGTGCACTATCTGCTTTTTGTCTGAATCATCATCATATCTCCTATTTTTTATCATGCATATCGTGTAGGCCTTGCTCTCCCTTTTAATATTACCAAAGGGGGAGAATAAATCTGATCATGAGTTTGGTCATGAGTATGCATCACGGGTTAGGAGAGGTAAAATGTAGGGGGAGCATGGTTCAATTGTGTGCACATAGATGGGGGGGCAGCAAATAGATAGGGGAAGCAAGTCAAATGGGTAGAGCCACATATATACTGCAACCTGATGTTAGCTTATCATTCTTATCTTCTATATGCACTATATCTCATATATTATTTATCATGAACTGGATTTGATATTATTAAAAGGAGGAGTTTGTTAGAACCGATGTTTCACATTCCCTGTGTTTGAGAATATCAAATCCCCGGTTGTATTTGATCATGTTGTATATTGATAGAGTGTGCAGGTTGTCAGGTGCAAGCAACAGAGAAGTCTCAAAATGATGCTACCACCAGGCACTAGCACTAACGCGTCGCGCTAGCCCTCGATGAACGTCGAGAGAAGAAGAGTCGAGACTCTGGGCTACCGCCAGGCGTTAGTACTACCGCAGCCGCTAATGCGACAATTTATTTGGACCTAGCGCTCTGTATGGTTTCGACACTAGATCTAACGCGCCGCGCTAGACCTCGATAAACGTCGAGAGAAGAAGTGTCGAGACTCTGGGCTACCGCCAAGCGTTAGTACTACCGCAGGCGCTAACGCGATGATTTATTTGGACCTAGCGCTCTGGATGGTTTCGGCGCTAGCTCTACAGTACTGCGCTAGGTCTTCAGCACTACCGCCAGGCGACAGGATTACCGCAGGCAGTAACTTAATGATTTATTCGGTCCTAGCACTCTGGAAGATTTTGGCAGTAGCACCTACCACGCGGCGCTAGCCTTGTCAAATGGATTTAGCCTCTTCAGGAACGTCGCATCCTATGTTACCGTGCGACGGTAAGCCCTACCACGCGATGCTATCCTTGTCAAACGGATGTTGCCTTTTCAGGAACGTCGCATCCTATGTTACCGTGCGGCGGTAGGCCCTACCACGCGACTCTAGCTTAAGTGAAAAGGCAAAAGATTGTTTCGAAGATTAATTTCTAGATTTGGAGGACAGCTGGCACAACAAGCGCATGAAACTACCGCAGGCGCTAGTCTTACCGCCGGCAGTAGCCTGTTTTCATGAAGACGTATAAAAGCCGCTGTGTTTCCTGTTGTCATTACAGCTTCAAGATGAACTTTGACGAAGGGTTTCAAAACTCCAGATTTTGGACGCCTCCTTGTGCCCGTCTTCACTCGTCTTCATCAAAGTTGAAGGAAGCCTCCTCCCTCTCGTTCGTGAACGAAGAACTCCGGCAATCCAGAATCTTAATCGACCATTGAGAACCGACCGGTTGCTAGCCAACGAAGATCCTAAGCACTAGCCGTAGATCGCACACCGGAGAAGTCATCAATAGGGAGAACTTCATTTTCTTATCGTTTTTACTTTTAATCTTTGAACTCTTTTTCTATTTTCTATTTAGTTTTCGGTGAGGAAAATCGATCAGAGAGGGTCGTCGGAATCTGGGAAGGATTCCGCGGTAAATTGTCCCAGGATTTGGGACGTCTAGATCGAAGGATCTAGCAGGGCTATAAGACCCTCCCTTGTGTGGAGGTGAAGAGTGGGCTCTAAGAAACTCCCTTGTGTGGAGGTGAAGAGTGGGCTCTAAGACCTTCCCTTGTGTGGAGGTGAAGAGTGGGATCTAAGACCCTTCCTTGTGAGAAGATGAAGAGTGGGCTTGAATGCCTTTCCTAGAGGGAAAGGGAGAGAGCCAACTGGTCCGGGTAGTGGGTCGGTATAGAAAACAAAAGAGATTTTATTTTTCTCCACCTCTTATCTCCAGCGTCATGGCGATCAAGTTGTTGTAATTGTAAAAACATTTGTTGATTTAGTATGAATAAAATTCATGTACTATTGTTTTTATTATTTAAAACGTTGTGGATGTTAGTTAGTGTTTCTATGAAGAGTGCATAAATCTCCAAGTAGATATTTTCCCAGGAAAATGAGGTCTATGACCTACCACCATGCGCTAACAAGTTAGCACCTCGCGGTAGCTTCCAAAACTATTTTTTCTGGACAAAAATAATTCAAATTTGCAATTAACTCGTAAAACCTTATTCACCCCCCCCCCCCCCCTCTAAGGTTGGCCAGTAGATCAAACAATGATGCCACATAAGTAGGAGATAACTGCGGACGCTCAGGAAAGACTCCTACTAGACACAAAAGAGAGATCTTTGAGTGATTTAGTAAAAATTCAATTTAAGTTAAGCGATTAACTGTATCCCTCGGCTTAGTGACTCATCAAGTCCACGAAATAAATTAGTTTATACGCTGCGGAAAATACTTTATTCAAAAAATTAAACATCCTACATGAGTGTAAATGTCCCCAAAGAACAACTCATGATATGCAAGACTATAAATATATTATAAGAATAGGAAAAGGTCTTTATGCAAACCAGAAAGTAGTGACTTGGTTTTGAAAGAGATGGCATGTATGATGTACTAATAATATGGTTTTATAAGTTTAAAATATCTAACATGCAGTCCTAGCATAAAACATCTCAGGGAGCAAGTAATCCAATTCATCACAAAGGAAACAACTAGCAGCTAGAAAGTATTCAACATAAACAACCCTGTGGGCGTCAACAAGCTGACACGAACCCACAAAAAAAAGTATGTCTAAACCAGCAAAGTACACTAAAAACTACAAACTACCTCGTTAAAGCGAGGCAACAACTATGACCAACACTGCCGCTCAAGAACTCCAAAACCAGCACCAAAGTCAGCTACAGCTCTGAACCTGAGGCATTACAAAGACAGAACACCTCAGCAAGAAAGTACATACGATGGCAAAAGTAAGCCAAAAGTAAACAAGGGTCAAAAGGGGTACCAACCCAAGACCAAAAGTACCGAAGTAAAATGCAGAAGTAAAGTACCAAAATCGGAAACATAGAACTTATATGAATCGTCACGTACAACAAATAACACCAAATGTATAAGGCTAAAAAGCTGAAAAGCAAGATAAAATAATAAGAAAGAATACTTAAAACTTTATTAGCCACATGTAGTCAACTCCACCCAAAAACACAAGCGAGGTGGTCACTCATCTGGACACACCCTCACAGATATATAATATCCGTCTAACTGCGGGGGAGACTCATACACTCCACCATTCACCACAAACACCCAAATACCCGGTAGAGTTCCTCAAGGTAGTAATAAAGGAAACAAACCATGTGGCGGTGGATTCGCCCACCAACACCTGCAACAAAAGAAAATGATGTTATAAATCTCAGACATCGCGGAGGTGGTTACGCCCACTAACTCCCGCAACCAGAGAATATCATGATGTATCTCAAGACTCAGCAAATCGAATTCTACTAGACAATATTAGATTGAAATGGTTGATCAACCCTTAAGAAGAATTTACAATCCTAAATAATCTCTAATATGTTCTGTAAGAAGGTTGAAGAACGGCTATAAGGAAAATATATAACCTCAAATAACATTTACAAGATTACGTAACAAAATCACGAACATGGTGATTATAAACGAAACTAGACAAGAGATTTAAGCAGCACAAAAATCAGTAATTACTAACAATCATGGTAACAATAAGTTAGAAATTTCTAAAAATCGGGGTAAAGAAGGGTAAATAAGGAGGAAATCATCACTTGCCTTGATTTTACCTGAAAAAGTCTCTGAATCACTCCTTGACGTAGATCGGTGCTAATGAAGACGACGGAAGTCGAAATCTAACAAAAATGGCCAAAAATAGGTATTAGGGCCGAAAACCCTAGCGAGAAAAATTCAAGGAATGGAAAAAAATTTTACCACGATGGCGAAGCACTCGCTGAGAGCTTTCCGGATCTACTATTGGTTCATGATTTCGATCACCAAAGTACCGCCGGCGGCCACTGGAAGAAGCACGAATGGACAACCTCTTTCTCTCTCACGCCGCTCTGGTTCGGGAGGTAGACAGTAAATTTGATTGGTTTAAAGATGAAGAAGAAGTAGTAGGTATTTTTAGTAAGGGTGATAACAGGATAATCAGCATTTAAGAAAAACTAACCGGGTTCGGCTGGACCGGTTTTCCTGAGACATAACGAATGGATTACTCGAGTACTGCAATGGATTTCTCGAGTACAAAAGGGAAGACTACTCGAGTACAGAAAGGAGATTACTCGGGTACAAAAGGGACGATTACTCGAGTACTGTAAGAGACTTCTCGAGTACTAATAGAAAGGCTTCTCGAGAACCAGACAGGACTACTCGAATTCTATAAAAGGCTACTCGACTGCAAGGGAAGGACCACTCGAGTACCAGGAAAACATTACTCGAGTACTGAAATGGATTTCTCGAGTACACAAGAACTTCTTGAGAACAAGGGCATTTCTCGAGAATACTGAGAAAATTTCTCGAGTTCAGTTGGGGCATTAATCGAGTATAAGAATGGGCTTCTCGAGTACTAGAAGGTACATCTCGAGAATAAGGGTCATGTTCTCAAGAACTCCAGGTCTTCTCGAGAACCGAACATGAAAAATAATCCGATAACTTCAGATTGTCTTTAGTTTTGGGATGAAATGTCGACTCTAAGAATTTAGCAGCGCAGACAACCCTAGAATCCGACGTACCATTCTTGAGGCACTATCAACAAATGCTTACTTAAGCAAAGTCATCATAAGGATCAAAACACGTGCCGAGACCCCAAGATGCTCGGATCGAATAAGAACCAGATAAGTACAAAAACTTCAAAACTCAAAACTTCCAACATGGAAACATTCAATCTCTTCAAAACCCAAAAACTGGTCAAACAGACCCAACGGACGTGAAAACCCACAAACGGTACAACGCTGATAATAAAACGAAAGAGGGGTAATGCCATGAAGTCATAGTTATGACGTCGACAAACCAAATAATAACACTAGAAAATCGGGGGCGTTACACTGGGACCGTATTTGGCAAGGTAATCTGCTTCTGAATTTTCCTCTCAGGGTACATGCTCGACGAAGAATGACTGGAACCCCCCGATCAAACATTTTACTCTGACCAAGTACTTCTGCAGGATCGGACCTGCACTTTAAACCCCCCCCCCCATTTGAGATGCGATCACCATCGAGTGGGTGAAGGCCCTGAGGTCTAGAATGCCTAATTCCTTGGCGAGACCCAAGCCAGCCACCATGGCCTCATACTTCGCCTTATTATTCATGACGAGGAAGAGGATCACGACTGCTTTCTCGATGCTGGTTCCTTGCGGGCTCACTAACACGACTCTGGCTCCTACAAAATACTTGTCTGAAGCCCCTTCCACGAACATCTTCCAAGAGATAGGGCTAGAAGAGCCTTCGTCTCCTCCCACTTTGGCTGAGAAATCATCTAAGAAATCCGCCACGGTGTGGTCATTGATCGCCACCCTCAGAGAATAGGAAATATCGAACTCGCTAAGCTCCACTGTCCACTTTGCCAACCTTCCTGAATGCTTCACTCCATCCAAGATACTTCATAGCGGATGATCAGAGATGGCCTTGATGGAGTGAGCCTGAAAATTAGGATGGAGCCTTCGAGCCAAAACAACTAAAGCGAACACCAACTTCTTCCGGATAGGATATCTTGTTTTTGCATGGCATAACACTCTACTCACATAGTAGATGGGGAGCTGCTTCTTGCCTTCTTCCCTTACCAGCACCGAACTGACCGCCTCGGCCCCCACTCCTAGATAGAGTAGGAGATCTTCACTTTCTTGTGGAACTTAGAGGAGAAGAGATCGAGTTAGCTGATGCTTGAGCTTTCAAAAAGCCTCCTCACACTCCGCGGTCCACTCAAACTTCTGGTTGCCTCAAAGAGCTTTGAAGAACGGGGAACACTTCTCTCCCGGCTTGGAGAGAAAGCGGCTCAGGCCTGCCAGCCTTCCCATCAACCTCTAAACTTCATTGGGATCTCTTGGGGACGCCATCTCTAGAATGACCTTGAATTTATTAGGGTTAGGTTCCACCCCTCTCGGAGTGAGGTGATGACCTAAAAACTTCCCTCTTACTGCTCCGAAGACGCATTTGGCTAGGTTGAGTCGCATCTTGTACTTTCTCAGGGTGTCAAAGGTCTCCACCAGATCCTTTATGTGATCCGTGATGCTCTTGCTCTTGACAAGGAGGTCATCCACATATAATTCCAAGTTCCACCCATTTTGCTCTTTGAAGACATGGTCCATCATTTGCTGGTAAATTGCGCCCGCGTTCTTGAGCCCGTAGTTCATCATCTTATAGCTATAGTCGCCATCGCTGGTGATGAAAGAGACATTGCGGTAGTCGGGGGGATGCATCCGGATTTAGTGACACCCTGAAAAAGCATCAAGGAAACTCATCACAGGAAAACCGACGGTGGAATCAACCAGCGCGTCTATTTGAGGCAAGGGGTAGAAATTCTTAGGGCAAGCTTTATTCAACATGGAAAAATCAATACACATACGCCAGCCACCTCTGGGATTTTTCACCATTACAACATTGGAGACCCAACCTGGATACTGGATCTCCGAAACAAACTCGGCCTTTAGCAGCTTTTTTACTTCCTCCCTTATTGGACTAGCCAGTATGGTGGCGCTCTTCCAATGCTTTTGACGGACGGGGGACAATGCAGGATCCAGGTTGAGGCGATGGAAGGCAACATCGGCATCAATCCCTTGCATCTCGGCAGTGCTCCATGCCTAGATATCCACGTTCTCTTGCAGACACGCGGTGTTTGGTATTGTATCCATAACAACCTAAATTTGTATGAAGTCACCCTTGAACTAAGATGAATTAGGTTGTATTTGATTTCCTATTCCAGTGATGTATTTGTAAGATTTTTTGCCAAGTGTAGACCAATGTCAGTCTACAGTGGGTCATCAAACACAGGATCATATAATGTAATCCCTCATTGTGTGTTTCATGATGTTGACTCATATATAGCCTCTCTATTGGGTTACACTTCTTTTTCAAGAACCTGGACTAATGAAGGAAGACTTGATGATGTATGGAATGAAGAATTAAAGTTTCATATAACTGAGAAAAATTCTAAGTATTTTACTCGAGTGAAGTTCTTGTACTCGAGTAGAAACCTTTGAAGCACTCGAGAAGATCTAGTCTTTATTTCAAGTATGGAAGTGGTTCTCGAGTAGATTATATCTAGCACTCGAGAAGCTAAGTCTAGCACTCGAGTAAACCTGTTCTCCTTCTCGAGTAATCTATGTTTAAGTCTCAGAAATTTTTCTAATTTAAGTACTCGAGTAATCTAGCTGAGTACTCGAGTAGTTGAGTAGCTTAATTCGAGTGACATAAGATAGATCTCGATAAAATTCTAAGACAACTCGAGTGGCACTTTCTTGCACTCGAGTAGTTCGTTCAGCACTCGAGTAGTCCAGTTTCTGTACTCGAGTGATCGACTTTTCCTCCAGAATTTTCTCTAAGTCCAAGCTCTCGAGATGTTCAAGTCTACCTCTCGAGAAGTATATCTAGCAGTCGAGTGATCCCTTATCAACTCCAGTGATTTCTTTCTCTATCCAGAATTTCCAGAAATAACCTCATCTCGAGTAGCCTGAGTCTTTCACTCGAGAGCAAGTTAATTCACTCGAGTAGTATATCTCTTACTCGAGAAATGCCGACTCGATTTTCAGAAAATTCTTTAAGTTTCTGTCAGATCTAATTTTTTGAATTCTATAATATGACTGGTCCACGTGGCAATCATTAATGACGATTATGACCGTTAGGGAGATCTAATAAAAGGTCATGTCATTATGTCAAACCCTAAGCGTGTAATTTCTATGTTCTGGATCGGCAAACAAATTTTCCATTACTCTTTAGAAAAGTCGTCACACGTCTTCTAGAATGCCAAGGGCTGCTTTCGATCCAGATTGATTTGCTGATCAAGAGATTCATCATTCTCCATCTACTCCTTGATTGAGTGAGTCAAAGTTTCTCAGAATAGATCTTGCTGAGAGTCTTCTTCTTCAATTTCCTATAAAGCCGCAAAGTCCAAGAAAGAAGACCTAGGAAGATTTTCATATCTGAGAAGAATACTATTTGTATTTTACAAATTCTTTTTAATCTTGTAGGAGATTTGTTCTCCGAGTTGTAGGAAGTTTTGATCTTCCGAGTGTAGATACCTTTTTGGATCGAGTTGTAGGAACGTTGTTCAGAGTGGTAGGATCGTTTTGATTCGAGATTAGTGGAGTAGCCGAGTCTAGCGTATTGCTAGATCGGTGAGTGGAAAGTGGATGTACCCAAGATTGGGGAACAACTATAATACTTGTTGTCCTCTGTGAATGCTTGTTTATTTCTTGTGCCTAGCTCGCTAAAGTTTTTATTCCGCAAAAATACGCACAACTCACCTATTCACCCCCTTCTAGGTGCTTAAGGTAGTCAACTATTAACATCAATTGGTATCAGAGGGAGGTTGTTCGTCAAAAGGTTAACACCTTAAACATATATCCTCCTAGTTGTCTTTGAGTTTTTCAAGCATAGATAGAGCCAAGGATTTTTCCAAGCTTCCCTTGTGCACCAAGACCAACTTTCCCATTGTTGAAAGAAAGGATTAAGTTTTTCATAGAAGCTGTGGATCCAAGGATCTTCATGATCGTTGAAGAAGGTCCTTATGTTCCTACGACTGTCTCCACTATAGATACTGAAAAGAAAGTCCCTAAGAAATTGATGGATCTAGACAAAGATGAGTTGCACTTGTCTCGTTAGGCAAAAAGGCCAAAAATATTATAGCAAGTGCAGTCGATGACTCAATGCTGGAAAACCTGATTCATTTCCAGTCTGCTAAAGAAATGTGGCATTCCCTCGTCACCTTGACGAAAGGTACAAAATAAGTTAGGGATGATAGAAGATCCCTTCTGAATCAAAAGTATGAAGCCTTCCGATAGAGTCCCAAGGACACTATTGCAGACACATTTGAGAATTTCTTCAAGATAGTTAATGGACTAAGAGCCTACGGCCTGGTATTCACCAATGGAGAACTAAATGATAAGTTCTTGAGATCCCTAACTAATGAATAGGATAATACAGTCTGTGCCATCCGGGAGTTTGGCAAGTTGGCAGAGATAGATCTTCAGAACCTCTTCAGAAAGCTGATGTCTTATGAGCTGCAAATAAATTCTAGAAAAGCTGAAGAAGAGAAGAGTCGATTATCATCCAAGGAGAAGTCTATCGCACTGAAGGCAGATTGCTCAAGGAAACCCAAAGCCGCCTCGCCTTCCCCAGCACAAGAGGAAAGTGAAGAAGAAATCTCGGAGCCCAGTACCTCAGACTCAGAACTATTTGAAGGAGAGTTCTCTTTACTCTCAAGACAGCTCAAGAAATTCTTGAACAAGAAGAAGCATTGGAAAGGCAAGGATGCCTCATACAAAAAATCACATCACGATGGTGATCGCTTCAAGAAAGGCGCTAGTAGCCAAGAAAGATATAACTCTAAACCGAACAAACATATTTCTACTGACATTGTTTGCTACTGTTATAACAAGCCAGGTCTTGTCATTGTTGATTGACCACATAAGAAGAAGGAGGGTGGAAGAAAAGACGAGAAGAAATCTTCTTATTATAAGAAGAGAACAGAGAGAATCCTAGTAGCCAAAAAGGGCAAGACTCTCAGCGACTTTGACTCATCTAAGTCAAGTGAAGAAGAGGAAGCCTAATTTGGGCTCATGGCGCATACTGATGAAGAAGAAGAATCCCAATTCTCTGGGAAGGTAAACTCTCACACTCCTCTTTCTGAATCTAATGGTTCTAACCATGAAAATGATGAAAGTTATTCTGATGAGGAATCCGAACTCATGGCCCAATATAAGGAATTGATCAAAGCCTACGATAAATGTCTTAAAGTAGCAAGAGCTCAGGCTAAGGAGATCAAATCTCTTAAGGCTAAAGAGAGCACTTCGAGAGAGGAAGTCATCAAGATGGACTCACTCAGACAAGACTTAAATTCTGCAGTTGATGAGTATAATAAGGCTCTCGAGCACCTTGATCTGAAATAGAAGATCATCAAGGGATTGGAAGAGCAACTTGAAGCCGAAAAGAAACTTTTTGAAGGTTTCTTGAAGCCCAAGATAGTTCTTCCACTTTTTGTTGAGTTCTCTGCTCAGGTCAAGGGTGCTGTCTTAGACAATGTGGGTGCTCCTAGTAAATATTCTAGGAGTAATAAAGCCCAAAGGAGAAATAAGACGACCAAGAAGGCTCTGGCCAAGGAAAAAAGGGAAAGCTCCTCTAGAGCAAACTACATTTAGTAAGGTCATCTTTTCAACAAATAAGTTTGATCTGGGCTCGTCCTATGGTCATTTCAGTAGACCTACTTATGTAGAGCCCAAGTCCCGTTACCAAGGATGGACCCGTCCGCGATACTTTGGCGAGAGTGTCTTTAAGGCACCTTATGAAGAGATCACTCTTCAGAACTACGGACCTTATGATCACGGACACAACATTGAGAAAGCTAAAAGGGTTAAACTCGTTGTAAAAAAGCCTACGAAGGAGAAGAAGTCATGTGATTCTCATCATCATGAAGCTTCTACCTCCAACTCTACTGCCCTCGCTAGATCACAATCTCAAAAGGTCAAGCAGGAAATTATTAGGAAAAGATACAACAGATTTGACTGTTGGTGCTGTGGCATAATTGGTTACTTTGTCATTGATTGCTGGTTTAATCCAAGAAACTTTATTACTCCTCAGATTAACAATATGAGAAAGACCGCTCATAATGCTAATACATGTAGGGGAGCAAGCTAACTAGAGACCAAGAATCCAAGCAAGTGTGGGTTCCTAAGGCAAACTAACTTGTGATTGCAAGTATGTCCAAAGACCACCAAAACAACAAACTGGTACTTGGACAGTGAATGTTCTCGTCATATAAACGGGACTAGAAGCCTTATCCAAGATTACTCTCCAGTCCTGAATGGACCAAAAGTCATCTTTGGAGGCTCCGACAGAGGAATTACAAAAGTCTATGGTATGATTACTAACGGTAGTGTATCTTTTTCGGATGTGGCTTATGTTGAAAGACTAGAACACAATCTCATAAGCTTAATCCAACTCCGTGATAAAGGATACATAGTTGAATTTCATGCTGATAAGTGTTTGATAAAGTCTGTAGACAATTTGGAAACAATTTTATCAGGCACTCATAGTAGGAATATCTTTAGTTTAAATTTTATTTGTATAGACTCTTCTACACCAGTGTGTCTTTTAGCAAAAGATAGTGTGTCTCTTGGTGACAAATGACAAGTAATTAGCACATATTAATTTCAAAACTATTAATAAATTATTTTCTCTAAATTTAGTACATGATGCCCCAAATGTCAAGTGTGTTAAAGATAGACCTTGCCACGTCTGTGTAGAAAGCAAGCAAATAAGGGCTACCTTTAAAAGCATTATTGACAAAGACTCTAATCGGTGTTTACACCTACTTCATATGGACTTGTTCGGTCCACTACAAGTTATAAGTTTGGGAGGTAAGGATTATACGTTGGTTATTGTCGATGATTACTCGCTCTTTGCGTGGGTGTTATTTCTGAAACACAAGTCAGATAACTTCGAAGTCTTTACAAATTTTGTTAAGCAGATCCAGAATGAATATAAATGTTCCGTGATCAAAATCAGAAGTGACAATGGAACTGAATTCAAGTCTGGGGACATGACAGAATTTTGTGAAAGCCTAGGTATCTTTCATGAGTTTGCCTCTCCTCGTACTCCTCAGCAAAACGGGGTAGCTGAGAGAAGGAATAGAACACACATAAAGGCTTGCAGGACCATGTGGAGTGATGCCTCACTACCAGAGTACTTCTGGGCTGAAGCTGTCAACACTATATACCACGTGCAAAAATCGAGCACTCATAAACATGAACCATAATAAAACACCTTATGAACTTCTAAAAGGCAGGAAGCCGACCATTTCATACTTTAGATACTTTGGTTGTAATTGCTTCATTCTTAACAATGGTAAGTATCATGCTACTAAATTTAGTGAAAAGAGCTTTGAATGTATTTTCATAGGATATAGTAGCCATAGTAAGGCATATAAGGTATTTAATATGAAAACCCTTGTTGTATAATAATCTATTCATGTTGTATTTGATTATACGAGCTTGCTGCAAAGCAACTCTTCTAGTGTATTTATTGAAGATGCAGGTTCAAAGTAGAAAGAACTACACTTGGATGAGCCAACTAAAGAAAAAGGTGAAAAGTTCATCAAGATCACCACTCCAACCCCGATTGGAGAGGTTGATGATCAAGATGAAGAAACCATTCAAGTCGATGAAGTCACTTCGGTGGTTGAAGAAGCTCCAGATACAAGGAACCTAGAGCTCAGACATCTGAAGGATCACCCAATTGATCAAATCATCAAAGATCCTCGGGATGGTGTCAGAACCCAGAGAGGTACTACTAATGAAAATTTATATTTGAGTTTTCTCTCACAAGTTGAACCAAAGAAGTTTGAGGAAGCAAACTCAGACGCATCATGGATTGGCTATGGAAGAAGAGCTAAATCAGTTCAAGCATTGTAAAGTCTGGAACCTTGTTCCAAGACCCAAAGGTAAGAACGTCATCGGAACCAAGTGGGTCTACAGAAACAAGATGGATGAGAATGGAACAATCATAAAGAACAAAGCAAGACTCGTCGCTCAAGGATATCGACAAGAAGAAGGAATCGACTTCGACCAGGCATATTTTCCAGTGGAAAGGCTGGAGGCAATCAGGTTGTTCTTAGCATATGCTGCACTTAAGGGCTTCACCATATATCAGATGGATGTGAAGTCTGCCTTACTTAATGGTGATATAAAGGAAGAAGTGTATGTGGAACAACCCCCAAATTTTGTTGATTCTAACTTTCTTAATCACGTATTTATTTTATCTAAAGCTTTATATGGTTTAGAACAAGCTCCTCGAGCTTGGTATGAAAGCTATCTAATTTTCTTCTTGAGAACAAGTTCACAAGAGGAAAAATAGATAAGACATTATTTCTTAGGGAAATAAAAGACAAGATTTTGCTAGTGCAATTTTATGTCGATGATATTATTTTTGGTTCTACAGACGACAACCTCTGCACGAAGTTTTCCAAACTTATGCAAGGGAAGTTTGAAATGAGCAGTATGGGTGAGCTGAAGTATTTCTTAGGACTCCAGGTGAAACAATATGAAGATGGAATTTTCATCTCGCAGATGAAGTTCACCAAGGAGCTAATTAAGAAATTCAGAATGGAGAACACAACTTCTATGAGGACTCCAATGGCTTCAGCTATGTCTCTGGATAAGGATGAGAAAGGGAAACCTTTTGATGAAACCAAGTACAAAAGCATAGTTGCATCCTTGCTCTACCTTACTGTTAGTAGACCAGACATAATGTTCTCAACATGTATATGCGCTAGATTTAAGTGAACTTTAAGGAATCTCATTATGCTGCTGCAAAGCCGATTTTGAGATACCTTAAAGGTACACCGAATCTGAGCTTATGGTACCCAAGAAGTAATGATAGCGAACTAATTGGTTTTTCAGATTCATATTTTGCATGTAGTAAAGATGATAGAAAGAGCACTTCCGGGACTTGCCAATTCCTTGGAAGGAGACTCATTTCTTGGAGCAGCAAAAAGTAAAATTGTGTTGCAATTTCAACGGCCGAGTCAGAATACGTTTCTGCAGAAAGTTATTGTTCACAATTGCTTTGGCAAAATAACCAACTGGAAGACTACAACATGCAAGTAAAAGGCATTCCTCTATTTTGCGACTCCTCCAATGTAATAACAATAGCCAACAACTAAGTCTCTCACAACCAAATAAAGCACATAGAACTGAGATACCATTTCATCAGGGAGCATGTGGAGCATGAGGACATAGATCTGCAGTATGTTCCAACTGATAGGAAAATTGCAAACATTTTCACAAAGCCGCTGGACGAGACCAAATTCAGTTTCTTCAAAACAAAACTGGGTATGCTCAACAAAGAGGAATAGACAAGGTGGACTCATTTCACAATTTAGAAATCAAGGTTTAGTCAAAAAGGTTAGAATTTCTCTAAGTGGACTTCATTTCTCGAGAGAAGGAATGACTACTCGAGAACTCAAATATGACTACTCAAGTACACTGAATTCTCAAGAACTAAGTCAGTCACTCGAGTACTAAACTTCTTCTCGAGAAGTAGAATTGTACCACTCGAGTATTGTTATACCGCCACTCGAGTACTACTCCTCCATAACTCGAGTACTGAAGTTCCACTCGAGAAATGACCCTTCGGATTCTCAATTGTTCAAAATTTTCATTTTCGAAACCTGCATCATTTTCACCGCTATCCAAGGTATATTTAAGCTTTATTAGACTCCTAATCATCATTACTAGGGTTATATAAGTAGAAAATTTCGGATTTCAAGAATCTACTCGAGTTTGAATCCTCTCCCTCTCTCTATAATGTTGCTGGCACATCTGGTGCAGCAGCTGAGGGGGAGCTTATAACACCCCTATCTGTCACATAGCATATAACAGTAGCTCCGGCCGGGGCCCGACGCCATATAACACGGACAGACCGGTGGGTTACTCAATGAAACCATTCAACCAATACACACGTCCTACACAAAGCATCTAGCGGAAGAAATTTATTAAGTTGCACAAGTAAGAACCCTGCCAAAGGCACGAATGTCGACTAACAAAAAAAACCAGTCGGAATGAAGTACTAAATACACAAATGTACTGGCCTTATGGCCTTACAACAGTTCACTTAAATAAATAGTGTCTTACAAAATTCGACTCGCAGGCCGGCCACACATGATTTAAATAAGTAAACAAACAAGGCCTTCGAGGGCCGACTCAGCAACTTGGGCTTTGGCCCGCTATTTACCGCACGGCTCCGCAGCACCTGCAAGCACAATTCACCGCAATAGTGGCAAACAAGAATAATGGTCAGTTAAAGCTGACCAAATTATAACAATTCCTCCCCCAAACTAGGGCGGCAAAGCTCCTTCCCTGTACTTGTTAGCAAGATAAGTAATATAGTGAATAAACACAACATCACAGGTGCACGCACATACAGCCATACACCCCGTACTCTCAGGGCACTTACTCGGTGAACTCAGTCCACTACCGCCCCCAGGACAGAAAATTCGTGAGCAATAAAGTCTTCACGGCTTGAGTCGAAGACCCTCCCTCTATACTATCGGTAGGACTTTAAAACAGAACCACATAGAGCAGGTACGGTTTCACTCAACTCGCTTCTCACACTATCACGACACTAAAAATCATCGGTGCGAGATAAGTTTCCTCGTAACCCGTATATCGATCAACCAATGTACTTAACCCGGTCATGTATAATGATGGCTCCCAGACCACCAACGATGGCAGAATCATGCTTCTGTCCAGATTTCCGGGTGCGCCGTGGGGTTAATCCCCAAGGATCCCTGCTGCAATCTACCACGTAGAAACCCAAAAATAACCAAAGGCACGGAGTCATCTCCGGCTCATCATGCATAACAAATCATCACCGATCCAGACCAACATGTCCGGGTAGGGCTTCACACACCATGCATATGTCCGTACAACGATTCCGGACTCTAAACAAGGGGGACTTTACATATCTACCCTAAGGAACACCGCAACTCACTGCACACTCGCGGGAGAGGGTTTTCCCTTTGTAAAAGAAGAAGAGCTTCACATGCTCAAGATGAGAATCGTTACCCTAGCATTCCTCCTCGGTGCCATGATGATCTAGTCAGATGGGAAGCACCGTATCAGCCTCGCCTTCGCGGATCTGGACTCAGATCGAGAATCAGAGCTCCGAGGCTCAACTGGATGCCGGAACTCCCTCTTCCTTCTTCCTCCTTGCTCTCCCTTCTCTCTAGGACTTAGAAAGAGAATGGACCCAAAAGAAATGAGTGTTTGAACCCTATTCCTAGCTTAAAACCCAACCAGGACTGCCCTGAGCAATTAGATACCAAAGTAAGGAAACAGAAGGCTACGATTCCCCGAGAAAATAAACTTCCTGGGCCGAACACGGCTTGCGACAAGCCCGTGTACAAGGCCGTGTAACTCATTCGCCGTCAAAACCGTCGCTTCCCAAAAAGAACACGGGCACTCGACACACCCGTATCAGGGTTGATACGCCCAGGTCATCCAGTACACGCCCGTGTAGCTTGGTTTGTTCCTCCATCGACTCAGGACCAAAACGTCAAGAGCACGACACGGCCATGTGACATGCCCGTGTCACATGCCGTGTGCTAGACACGCCCTGAGACACGCCCGTGTCCCAGGCCGTATTGCTTCCTTAGCACGACTCGCCAAACGTCCCGAGTAGGACACGACCATTGACACGCCCGTGTCTCAGGCCGTATGCCCTGAATCAATGATCGTTGAGTGAAAGGCTTTGAGTGGCTGACACGCCCTTGGACATGCCCGTGTCCCAGGCCGTGTTCACTGCCCCGATGATCGTTGACTACAATTTCGTCGACCACGCGACCATTGCCGAACCTGAGCACGACACGCCCCTGGGACACGCCCGTGTCCCAGGCCGTGTCACCTCTACCAAATCCCAGACTTGGCTCAAAATGCCACCCGTCACCCTTTTATGTTTCGGGGCATTATAGAGCCTGCCCTCTCTGTGCAGCAAGTCAGGATGCCCTCTCCTCTTTCTCCTTCTGTTAAGTAAGATAGAGTACCTTCTCCACCTCCAGATACATCCTTCCATCCTTCCACTTCAGAAGATCTTCAGACTGATTCCCAGGTCCAAGAGGCCATCCTCTCCACCACTGAAGATATAAACAAGATGATTGAATAACTTAGCTCAGATGAGCCTCTACCTCCCCTCCATCAAGAAAATGCCTAAGAGCCATCCAAGGAACCCACTCCTGCACCATCTCCATCTCCTGCACCATATCCAAAGTCACATATTGATCACTCCCCATCTGTAGAGAAAGAACAACAAGAGACAATTTTTCTTTCAGATGAGAATGAGCAATCTCTAGAACTAGCTGCAACTCTCTTAAGGAAATTAGATTTCACTCTTCCCACCTTAACTGGTGAGGAAGGATATGTTTTTATTCACACTACCAAAGCTCATAGCTTAGTAGTTATTGAAGAGATCCCACCCTGGACTGCTCCTCCTAATTCTCCAGTTGTTCCAGTTGCTCAAGTTCCAACCCCTGCTGCTAATGATATTCTTGGTATGTTAGAACGGATGTTGACCGAATGAAGAAAGAATTTTGATGATTCACTGAAAGTTGTTCAAGATAGAGTTTCTAATCTAGAGAAAGAAATGAGCCAGGGATTTGCTGAGATTCAACATAACACTGATCAGCTGAAGCACCTCTTCCAGATAGGTGGAAAATCATTGGATCACACCATTACAAGTGTTGGTCAAGTCATGGAACAAGGAGTTACTCTAGCAAATAATCAAATTCAGTTAAAAAAGAAGGCCGAAGAGCATGTCATGAAGGTATGTGAAGAAGTTGGCACCTTCAAAGATCAAACTATAGAGAATCTATGTGTAGAAATCAGAAAGGGGGAGGGAATAGTGAAAGAACAAGTTGAAAAGTATGATACTACTGTCAAGACTCTCTGGACTTAGAAAATGACTAAAATTAATAAAGATGTACTAGCCCAGATTCAATATGTCAAATTCCATACTTATGATATTGCTGTGTGGGTACACAATCAGATATTCCCAGACTTTCCAGTTGATCCTAACATCATTCCTCACCATCTGAATCCTCTTGTAGAAGGCCAGCCTGTTTAGATGCCTGCTCAGATGCCTGCTTAGATCCCTACCTTCTCTCCTAGGCCTGAAGGGGAAGCTCTGCCTCCAGAATCTTACTCTCAGGTATGGGAATCGTACATTCCTCAAAATCTACCAGAAATTCAGATTCCTAAGAAAACGAAATATGGAGAGGGAGATTCTGCCATGAGATCTTTTCCAAACCCAGAGGCAAAGAGAAGGAAAACTCAGGAGTTTGCTGAAATTTGGAGCCCAACTTCCAAGTCATTGATTCTTGAAACTCTCAAGTTAGTGATGGACTTTAATGAAAGCAGAAGTCTTCATTATAGCTCAACTGAATGGGAATTGTATGAGATGTCTATGACTAAGAGAAGAATTTATGATAGAAATGGGAGAAATAATCCAAATGCACCTCTAAGACCTCCCAAGTACTATCCCAAGCCATTCAATTATCAAAGGAGACAACAGGAAAAGAAAGACAGGCAGCATCAGCAACATCAAAGCTAGGAATGGTTATATGTCATGAGATTGAGGATTAAATCTATGTCAAGATGAAATCTTGAAACATTTCTAATTATATAACTCTTAGTCTTGATGATTATCCCTTTAGTTTTAAATTTCATGCATTTTGTTATGTGCTTACTTTTCAAATATCTAGTTCTTTTTTATTTTGGTATAATTAACCTTAGTGTAGAGGGTTCTGACTTCTACAAATAGGGGTAGATTGATGGGTATTGTATCCACAATAACATAGATTTATATGAAGTCACCCTTGAACTAAGATGAATTAGGTTGTATTTGATTTCCTATTCTAATGATGTGTTTGTAGGACTTATTGCCAAGTGTAGACCAATATCAGTCGACAGTGGGTCATCAAACAAAGGACCATACAATGTAATCCCTCATTATGTGTTCCATGGTGTTGACTCATGTATAGCCTCTCTATTTGGATACACTTCTTTTTAAAGCACTTGGACTAATGAAGGAAGACTTGATTATGTTTGGAATGAAGAATTCAAGTTTCATATAACTGAGAAAAATTCTAGGTATTTTACTCGAGTGAAGTTCTTGTACTCGAGTAGAAACCTTAGAAGCACTCGAGAAGATCTAGTCAATATTTCGAGTATGAAAGTGGTTCTCGAGTAGATTATATCTAGCACTCGAGAAGCCAAGTCCAGCACTCGAGTTGACCTGTTCTCCTTCTCGAGTAATCTATGTTTAAGTCTCAGAAATTTCTCTAAGTTAAGTACTAAAGTAGTCTAACTGAGTACTCGAGTAGTTGAGTAGCTTAGTTCGAGTGACAGAAGATAGATCTCGAGAAAATTCTAAGACCACTCGACTGGCACTTTCTTGCACTCGAGTAGTCCAGTTTCTGTACTCGAGTGATTGACTTTTCCTCCAGAATTTTCTCTAAGTCCAAGCTCTCGAGAAGTTCAAGTCTACCTCTCGAGATTTATATCTAGCACTCGAGTGATCTCTTTACCACTCGATTGATTTCTTTCTTTATCCAGAATTTCCAGAAATATACTCATCTCGAGTAGCCAGAGTCTTTCACTCGAGAGCCAGTCAATTCACTCGAGTAGTATATCTCTTACTCGAGAAATGCCGACTCGATTTTAAGAAAATTCTTTAAGTTTCTGTTAGATCTAATTTTTTGAATTCTGTAATATGACTGGTCCTCGTGGCCATAATTAATGACGATTATGACCGTTAGGGAGATCTTATAAAAGGTCCTGTCATTATGACAAACCCTAAGCATGTAATTTCTAATTTCTAGATCGGCCGACAGATTTTCCATTACTCTTCAGAAAATTCACCGCACGTATTCTAGAATGCCAAGGGCTGCTTTCGATCTAAATGAATTTGCTGACTAATAGATTCATCATTCTCCATCTACTCCTTGATCGAGTGAGTCAAAGTTTCTCAGAACAGATCTTCCCGAGAGTCTTCTTCTTCAATTTCTGATAATGCCGCAAAGTCCAATAAAGAAGACCTAGGAAGATTTTCAGATCTAAGAAGATTACTGTTTGTATTCTACAATTTTTTTTAATCTTGTAGGAGATTTGTTCTCCGAGTTGTAGGAAGTTTTCATCTTCCGAGTGTAGATCAATTTTTGGATCGAGTTGTAAGAACGTTGTTCCGAGTGGTAGTATCGTTTTGATCCGAGATTAGTGGAGTAGCCGAGTCTAGCGTATTGCTAGATCGGTGAGTGGAAAGTGGACGTACCTAAGATTGGGGAACCACTATAATTCTTGTTTTCCTCTGTGAATGCTTTTTTATTTCTTGTGCCTAGATCGCTAAAGTTTTTATTCCGCAAAAAGACACACAACTTACCTATTCACCCGCCTGTAGGTGATTTAGGTAGACAACTATTAACATCACGCAAACATATAAATCTTTTCTTCCAGCGGTAGGGACCCTCCAACTTTTATTTGACCCGACTCACCTCTCCGGGAGATCACCTATAGCTTCTCCACTTCCTCAGCATAACGCGGACCTTCTTCTCTTTCCAGCAGCTTCTCCAACCTCTCCGCATCCTCCATCCAGCTGATGGTACTGATGGCATTCAGGTAGCACTCCCTGGCAGCTCTTGGATCGCCTCTGATCCTCACCTGGACATCTCCCCGACAGTACTTCAAGCATTGATGATATGCCGATAGAACCACCTTGAAGTAGTTGATGAGGGGATGCCCAAAGATAAGCACTTTAGTAGTTCGGCGTGTCGACGATGTCAAAGCGACATCAGATTGAAGTGCCACCAAGGGTGACCAGGAGGTCCCCCCATCCTTCCACCTCTTTCTTCTATCCTAAGAAGCCAAAAAGGGGTCCATCCGCATCTTGGATCCGGGACGCCTCCACTTGCAGCCAGACAAAAGTCCTTTTTAAAATCATGTTCACCGAACTCCCATTGTCCACAAGGATTCGGTCGACGGTGAAGTATTCGATGGCAGCCTGGATGATGATGGCATCATGGAAGGGGCTCTCATTCCCTAACATGTCCTCCTTTGAGAAGGTGATCTCATCCAATGGCGCCAGAACGTGAGAGGTTGAGGCGATGCTCTTAGAGGGGACGCTCTTCTGATAGATCTGATGGAGACTCCCCTTGCGGGAAGCTCCGAGTCCGTCCCCGCCTTTTATTACACCAACCTGCCCAACTCCTTGGCCATCGATCAGCTCTCTGCGACCTCCCAGGTCGACCCGAACCTCATTCCTTCTCCTCACCGGAGCTTGGAATGCTACCTACGCTACTAGATCCTCTTGCCTCTGCTACTCCCTTTCCGCGACCCCCGCCACCAACCTCCTCCTAGAAGCGGTCGATGTAATTACCAAGACTCTCGTGCTGCCCCTGGTTAATTTTAAAGAGGGTCGTTTCCTCCTTCTTCCTCATCTTGGATGCCGCGAACCTTATCATGAGGCCCCGACGCAGATCGGCAAAGCAGTAGATAGAACCTGCTGGAAACTGGTGGAACCAGTATCTTGCGTTCCCCTTGAAGGTAATGGAGAAGAATCAACACTTGAAAGCGTCGGACATGTTAAAGATGGAGACGACATCTTCAAACCACTGGATATGCCTGACCGGGTCATCTTTGTCGGAGTAGTAGGTAAGTACGGGCTCTCTGAATCCTTCGGGAATGAGAGCGGCAAGGATCTTATCACATAAGGGGCTCCTCCCTTCCTCGCGGTGATGAGTTTCATCCTCGCTAGAATTGACATACTCGCTCTATTGGCGAGTATCACGATATCTCGTCGGCGGCATTGGATCTCGGAACCAGATCCCTTGGCTGCCCGCCGGATAATGCCGCGACTACATCGATCGCTCCTCTCTCTCCCATGCGGGCTCCTTCATAGCTCGCCTCGGCGGCGCTTCCTCATCCAGTAGTGTCACGCGAAGGGGAGAGGTCGCTGTGACATCGGGGCGATGAGAAAGCCCGACGAGGATGGTCCCTTCGATCCTCTTCACCAACTCGTCGAACGCAGCAACGGTCATAAACTCGCCACCTCGCGCAGGATCACCAATTCCAGCCATGTTACCAACCAACTCTTCATGCTCACCACCATTCGCCATCTCGCAATACCACGAAACTTTCCTCCTTAGCTGTGATCCACGCTCACTGCACCAAGTGTTGAAGCTAGGAAAATTCTCAACCTCAAGAATCGGATCAATGCAGCCTAAGGTTACTTATTCTGCAGCAAGGATAAACGGCTAAGGAGGCTAGGACGAAGAAGGAAATCAACAAACAAGACCCCGGATGCTGCGGTAGGAAGGTCCCACCACGTACCCGGATGCTTAGAAGAAGCAACCCCTCCACAACCAAAATTGGTCGAGCAAGGTACGAGGGAGACTAGCTGGTAACTAAGTCGCGAGGTCGTGACCTGGTCTCTATGAAAAAGGAATCGAAAGGCTCATCTTGTATCCAAGAAGAAGAGCTCGTGAGATCCTTGCCGGGATTTTCCTCTCTCTCCTCGTACCCCTAGGGTCCTAATTATAGGAAAATCATGGGGGTACGTGGGGGGGCTAATTTATAGCCTACCACCTGGAGACTAGGCGACTTCCTGGGGGAGCTCGCACAGATGGGCGAGTATCGTGCCTAGTCGCCTACCTGGCGAATATGTGAGGGGAGCTTGCCAGACTCGCTCAGGCATTCTGCAGGCTGGCGCGTTGACTATGCCCTGTGTCTTGACTTGCTAACTTTGACTTCTGCTGCCCTGGCTCTAGAGGGGTCTACACTCGACGAATACGGGTTGTACACATTGTTTCCTCCTTAAAAAAAGTTTCATTTATATATCAAATTTTAAAAATTAATTTTTAATTTATACACATGCTTTTATTATAATTATTAATTATTTTTAATATATAATAACAATAATTATAAGAAGCTAGTTAACTATCTAAATATTTCAATGTATAAAATTAGCTCTTTAAATAGATCTTTTTTACTTTTAATCTTATTAATAAAGAAAAAGAAGACAAAAAATAGCTCAAACCCTTCAATTCATGCAAACATTGCTTTCATCTTTTAATTAAACTAACTACATATAAAAAAACTAATTAGCTATTATCCGTCCTTCAATTCCTCTAGATATATACAATAAAGAATTATACCTGTGTAGTTAACAGATGCTTGCAATGGATAAAATAAAACACTCTAGTAATCTTGAAACTGCCTTCGAACCATGTTGAATTAAGATCAACACTATTTTTTTGAAAGTGAAAAACATGCAAAGCACTGCTCTTTACGGTAAGACCAACTAGCTTCAGCTAGTTCGCATTCCTCCTTGATTTTCGCTTGAATTTTTCCTCCAAATTCTGAACTTCGGTGAATGTCTTCTATATGGATTTGAGTTGACTTCAGCTTGTGTCAAGCTCTAAACCACACAAGTTCTTCAACTTCTTTGCTTGAGCACTTGTCACCTCTTTCTCGAACTATCATGTCAGGTTCTGCATTTTCCCGAAGTCAATCAATATCTCGCCGGAGAAGTCGTTATTGTCCAGTAAGATTATTTGTACTTAACTGAAGCTATTGTAGCTTGGAGAGCTTACTGAAGCTACATAGAATTTTCCCTATTAAGAGATTAATCAAAAGATCAATTAGCATCAACTCGCCGCATTCCCCGAGCTCTGGTGAAATGGAACCCACAAAATTGTTCTACCACAAACGCAGACACTGAAGTTTTTGGAGCTACCAGAGCTCCATCGGTATAGATCCTGACAAGGAATTTTGATAAAGAAACAAAATCTTGAGGTCACTGCAATTCGTGAGCCTGAAGAGCTCGACCCGAATTTTACTAGAAATTTGATTTTTGCTGAGGTCAAGGAAGCTCATCTTGCGGTATTCACCGAAGGATTTTGGTATTTCACCGGTGATGATTGCGCCGGAGATGGTTGGAGTCTTGAGAGACTTCAAAGCTTGGAAATTAGACGGCAATCCTCCAAGGATGTTGACTTTTGGAACATAGTTAAGGGCCTGGGAGGGCTTTTTAGATCCTTTTCGTTTTCTGGAAAAGCTACCACACTTAATAGAATTGTCTTCGGTGGGAAAAGCTACCGCAAAAAACTTCATTTGCTCATCTTTTGGAAAAGTCACATGTCACCTACTTTTCAACATTTTCGAAAAGCACTTTCTCATCCAAAAACATTTCTCTTAAAAAAATCTACAACTTGATTTTTTTATCTAGATGGCTCGAGCGCGATTTTTTCTCACGGGCGAGCCCTAGCGCAATTTTTCGCCTGGGCGCAAAATTTTTCACCCGGGCGCGGAATTTTTTGCCCGTGCGCGAATTTTTCTCCCGGGCGCGAATTTTTCGCCTGGGCGCGAATTTTCTGTCGGGACGCGAATTTTTGGCCCGATCACGAATTTTTCGCCCGGACGCGAATATTTCGCCCGAACGCGAATTTTTCGCCCGGGCGCGTAATTTTCGCCCGAGCGACTTTCTTTCGCTCTTGCGCGAATTTCACCAGGCGTCACCCGGGCGCGAATTTTTTCTCCCGGCGCGATTTTTCGCCCGGACGCGATTCGCCCGAGCGCGATTTTTTTGATCGGGAGCGGTTTTTCGCCCGGGCACTATTTCTTTCGCCCGGGAGCGAATTTTTCGCCTCGACGTGTTTTTTTGCCCGTTCGTGATTTTTTTGCCCGGTCGTGTATTTTTTTAGCTTGTATGCTATTTTTTTCGCTTTCGAGCGGAAATATCGCGTTCGTGCAAAAAATTCTCGTCCGTGCAAAAAATTCGTGTCCGGGCAAAATTTTCCCGCCTAGTCGAATAATTAGTGCCCGTCCGAAAAATTTGTCGTCATCCGAAAAAATTCGTGCTCATCCGGAAATTTCGCGCCCGTTCAAAAAATTCGCGTCCGTCCGAAAAATTGACACTCGGCCGAAAATTGGGGCCCGGCCAAAAATATAGGGTTTGGCCGAAAAATTGGCGCCCAGGCGAATATATCGGCCCCGGGCGAAAATATCGCGCCTAGGCGAAAAAATCACGCCCGGGCGAAAAATTCACGCCCGGGCGAGAAAAACCGTCACCCGGTTAAAAATTCGCTCCCGGGCGAAAAAAACCTGCCCTGGCGAAATAATTGCGTCTTTTTCCCCGGACGCACATTTTTAATAAAAAAAGTTATCGCAACGGAGATTTGTCAAACGATTTATAAAGTGTCTCCTTTTTGAAAAGCTCTGCAAAAGAAGTTCACCCAAACAGTTCTCCTTTTCTAATAGACATTTTCCAAAAGCTCCTTTTCCTACCATCCTTTTGCCACCGCTCCTTCTCCTTTCTGAAAAGCCTTCCCAAACAGGCCCTAAGCCAGCAAGCAGAGCAGCAACATCGAAGGAGATCAGGAAGGAGGATCGGTTTTATCTTCTTCCTTATGGGAAGTTGATCCAGGCAGCTTGATTCGTAGGAATTTGTCCCCGGGCCGACCTGCATAGGAAAATGCACCCATCAAGGACTTATCTTCTTTTTGTTTAATGCTTGTGTGTAAGGTGTTTTATGATGACATCTGGTACCTCTGTTTTGTTTAACTAGTGCTTTGGGTTGGAGAAGAGTGAGAGAGTCTAGACGAACCTTTCTCTCGATGCATAAAGCTTCTCTATGCAGGATTGTTAAAATCTAGTTACCTTTTTTGCTTGTTACACTGTTTTGCAGGTGACTGTTATGCAGGTGAAAAGTTAATGGTGCTCACACATGTTTGTGTTAATTGTGTTGGATTATAAGATGGTATCATAGATAGGTTGGTGCTAGTGGATATCATTCATTAGAAATATGAGGTGGTTTTTGTCAACATCCGTGGTCGTTCCCTCCAGCCTGGGTGGTTCTGGGTGTTTCTTTACATGGCGTCATCAAGCAGTTCTAGTCAGAATCTTCTATATTCTCCAAGTGGTATTCCTATATTTGAGGGAGACGTATATGATTTCTGGCATGTCAAGATGTGCACTCTGTTCTTTTCCCAAGGTCTATGGGATCTCATTCAAGATGGATTTTCAAAGCCTACTGCAGAGGACCCGACATCTTCTTGGGATGTCACCAAGCTCAAAGAGTACTCAAAAAATCTAAAGAGGGATGCAAAATCTATTCTATATATCCAATAAGGGATAGGGAGGAGCATATTCCCGCGGATTATGGGTGCTCTTACATCAAAGGAGGAATGGGAAACACTCAAGAATGATTTTCAGGGATCTTTAAAAGTTGTTTCTTTTAAGTTACAGAATCTGTGGCAAGAGTTTGATACCTTGAGTATGAAGGAGAGTGATGACACTTACTCATACTTCACCAAGATCACATCTCTTACCAACAAAATTAAGAGTTACGGAGACTGTGTTGAAGAAAAGAAAGTGATTCTCAAAATCCTCAAGACGCTAACTCAAAAATATTCTTTTATGGTAACAGCCATCGAGGAGGCAAAGGATGTTAACACCCTCACTATCAGTGATCTCATGGGATCAATCAAAGCCCATGAGTAACGTATGAAGAGATTTGAACCACAAAACATAGAGTAAGCATTCCAATCCAAAGTTGATCTGCAGAAAAATAACAAAAATTATGAAATAGACAAAAGACCAAACAACTTCAGGCAGTACCAACGCACGTTATTGTTTTGTAATCTCTGCAAAAGAAACAATCATGAAATATTTGATTTCTTCTATAAGTGTAAATAATGTGCCAAACCAACACATTTTGCCAAGGAATGTCCTTATAGGCATAAGTCGATTGTGCAACCCAAAGAAGAAGCAAAGTTCAGTGAACATGAAGGTGATGAGGACTTTGTGTTCTACACATGTAACAGTGAAGGTGCCACTATGAGTGATGTTTGGTACCTAGACAATGGGTGTTCTAATCATATGACCAACAATAAAAAGGACTTTATTCTTCTAGATGAAATAACCAAGTCTCAAGTTATCTTAGGTGATGGAACTACAAAGCTCATATGTGGGAAAGGAACCATTGTGGTGAGATCCAAATCAGGTAACATTAAACACATTCCTGATGTGCAATATGTCCCTGAACTAGCACAAAATCTGTTGAGTGTAGGACAGTTGATCAAGAAAGGTTACCAACTTGTTTTTGATGATTCTAGGTGCATCATTATTGATAAATCAACATTGCGGGTCATAGCCAAAATTGCTATGTCACCTAATAAAGTGTTTCCATTGGTCCTTCCTTATGAAGAGAGAAGTATGTTTACAGCAAATAAGGTTGAAACTGCCAAGTGGCATTATAGATATGGACACTTAAATGTTCATGATTTGATAAAGATGAAAAGAAAACAACTAGTGAATGGTTTACCTAAACTACTTGATGAGATTAGCATATTTCATGAGTGTGCTTCCTGTAAGATTCATAAGCTACCTCACCCACAATTCTCATCCAGAAGAACCACAAAACCTCTCGAGCTTGTTCATGCTGACATCTGGTGGACATCCCGCACTTCTTCTCTTTCAGGTAAACACTATTTCCTTCTTCTGGTAGACGATTTTTCTAGAATTATGTCGGTATAATTCCTCCAGAATAAGTCTAACATTTTTTCAAAATTTAAACAATTTAAAGCTCTGGCAGAGAATGAGGCAAACACAAAAATAAAAATTCTAAGAACTGATCGAGGAGGTGAATTCCTCAGTAATGTATTCTCCTCTTTCTGTCATGACCATGGGATCAAAAGAGAGCTAACTGTCAGGGGAACTCCAGAGCAAAACGGTGTTGCAGAATATAGGAACAGAACTATCTTATAAATGGCCAGGTGTATGTTGTTAAACTCCAAACTCCCCAAGAGTTATTGGGGAGAAGCGGTAAACACAGTGTGCTACATCCTTAACAGGTCACCTTGTAGAGCACTGGTTGATACCACACCTTTTGAAGCATGGTCTAGACACAAACCAGACGTGTCAAATTTCAAGATTTTTTGAAGTTTAACTTATAGTCTTGACAGCTCGCTGAACAGAGACAAGCTTGATGGAAAAGCAGTCATGGGAATCCTACTAGGATATAGTGATACATCGAAAGCTTATCGGATATACAATCCAATAACAGATAAGCTCCTCATCGTTCGCAATGTTATTATTGATGAAAAGAAGCAATGGAACAGGGACCAGTCTCAGGATCAGACTCACATTCCGGTGGTTGATGTAGAATCATCTGGCCTACCTCCAAAGACTCTTTAGCCATCCATTCCGGAGACTAGTAGCAATTGTCCAGACATTCAGGAGCTCCCTTCGGTGACTAGAAACACTTGTCCGGACATCAATTTTCCTGCAACAAGCTCATCTGAGTCATCATCTCATTCATCACGAGTAAAATATCGATCTTTAGTTGAGTTATATGATAAGTGTCAAATAGCCATGTTTTCCAAAGAACAAACAAGTCATCTTGAGGTAATTAGAGATGCCAACTAGAAAATTGCTATGGATGAGGAGCTGGAAATGAATGAAAAAAATCATACATGGGAACTTTCAGATTTGCCCCCAAAGAAAACCGTTATTGTACTGAAGTGGATATATAAGGTGAAATACAATGAAAAGGGAAAAATACAAAAATACAAAGCAAGGTTAGTTTCTAAGGGATACTACCAAAAAGAAGGAATAGATTACTTTGAGACCTTCTATCCGGTAGTTCATTTTGAATCGATCAGGGTACTTCTTGCATTTGCTACTCAAAATAAGTTTCCTATCTATCAAATGGACGTTATGTATGAATTTCTGAATTGAGAAATCGAAGAAGAAATATATGTGTGTCAGCCACCGGGATATGAGTCAGAAGGGGAGAAGAACAAAGTGTTCAAGTTGCACAAGGCTCTATATGGATTACATTACGCACCTCGGGCTTGGAACACCAAAATTGATGCTAATCTAAGTGTTATTGGATTCCACAAATCTACAAGTGATCCGGGTATGTACATCAAGCATGATGACAATGAAGTACTTCTAATAGTCTGCCTGTATGTTGAAGATATTCTCATCACTAGGTAAAACCCATATGCTATAAACAAGTTCAAAAAATACATTCAAACCAAATTCCAAATGACAGACCTTGGGCGCACCAGGTATTTTGTGGGACTGTAAATTGTGCAACAGCCAGATGCCACCTACATATCACAATACAAATACATTGAAGATATACTAATCAGGTTTGGAATGGAGAATTAAAAACCAGCATCCACCCCCATGATCACAGGAGAGAAATTAAAGAAAGAAGATGGGGAAGAGAAAACTTCGGCTGAGCAGCAGGTGTCTCGTGGGATCACTCATCTATTTAACAAACACACGCCCAGACATAGAATTTGTAGTCAGCATGGTGTCGCAGTTCATGCAATCACCTAGTATCAAGCATATGACAGCTGCAAAAAGAATACTCAAGTATATTAATGGAATGAGATACCTAGGTTTAAAATATGAGAAGGGGAAAAAGGTACTCTCATGGGATATTATGACAGCGACTAGGCAGGGTGTCCCGAAGATCGAAGGAGCACAACAGGCTTCATTTTCTATCTTGGTTCCAATCCAAATTCTTGGTGTACCAGAAAACAAAAATCTATTGCTCTCTCATCCACCAAAGCGAAATACACTTCCCTTAGTGAAGCAGCCAGGGAAGTTGTATGGCTGAAGAGATTAATTGCAGAAATGAGGGGAGATAAAGCAAACACAGGGCCGACGATTATCCAAGGCAACAACCCCTCCGCAATTGCACTCGCAAAAAACACCATTTTTCATAAAAAACCAAACATGTGGAAATAAGGGTACACTACACTAGGGATTTTGTTAGTAAGAGGGAAATTGTCGTTCGACACTGCAAATCTGAAGTTCAAATTGCAGATCTCCTCACGAAACCATTGTCGGCACCTATTTTTCTTCCTTTACGAAAGAAGATGAAGATTGTATGTTGTCTGTACTATGGGGGGGGGGGTGTTGGAACATAGTTCAGCCAGCAAGCAGAGAAGCAACATCGAAGGAGATCAGAAAGGAGGATCATTTTTATCTTCTTCCTTATGGGAAGTTGATCCAGGCGGATTGATCAGTAGGAATTTGTCCCCGGGCCGACCTGAATAGGAAAATGCACCCATCAAGGACTTATCTTCTTTTTGTTTAATGCGTGTGTGTAAGGTGTTTTGTGTTGAATTCTGGTACCTATGTTTTGTTTAAATAGTACTTTGGGTTGGAGAAGAGTGAGAGAGTCCAGACGAACCTTTCTCTGGATTCTTAAAGCTTCTCTACGCAGGATTGTTAAAATCTGGTTACCTTTTTTGCTTGTTACACTATTATGCAGGTGACTGTTATATAGGTTAAAAGTGAATGGTGCTCACACATGTTTGTGTTAATTGTGTTTTATTCTAACATTGACTGTGCCGAGGTTGATTCCTATTACTTGCGAGCTCGGGCTGTAGAGGATTCCATACCAGTTGCACGGGGTGGGATCCGTTGAATTCCATGAACTCAACGCTTCTGAGGTACCTCTGAGGGTACTCTTCTATTGGAGAAGAGGAAGTACTTGGCTGCAGTGGTGGATCCAGAGGGGGGCAAGGGGGGGGGGGGGGGGGCGGGCCCCCCCAAAGATTTTGAAGTTTATGTAGATTTAGTTTTTATTAATTATAAAATATAAGTTATGTATATAATATAAAGTGATGAAATTTATAAATTATGAAATATAAGTTATGTATAGAATATAAATATATATGTATATACAGTTAATAACTTCTGTGAACTTATTTTCATATTCAATTTATCTCTCTTAAACAGAAAGAGATCGTCTCCTTCGCTTCTATCGTCTGAGTCATCTCCTTCTCCCCTTTCTGCTAGGGCTCGCTTAGAGCCTCTTAGGAAGAGCTCTTCCCTGACAGTGGACGTCGGTTGACAAGCTAATTCGGCTAATTTTGACAAGTTAATTCGGCTAATTTTGACACTTCTAGTCTCAACAACGACTAAAGAACAGTCATTTTCTGCTATGAAGCTTATTAAAACAAGATTGCGCAATAAAATGAAGGATGAATTTCTAGTAAATTGTATGACTCTCTACATAGAACGAGAAATAGCAGAGAAGATCGAGAAAGATGTGATCATTGATGAATTTTATGAGTTGAAAAACGGCGTGCACAACTAAAATAAGGTAACATACATATTGTAATTTTTATTTTATTGTTAATGCTAATATTTCAAATTAGAAATTTTTTTGCTTATTATAGTTTGATTCACATTTTTTTTGGGCCCCCCTTACTTCGAATCCTGGATCTGCCCCTGGCCCAAACTCTCCTCTCGAATGCTCATTCAACTAATAGTGCATAGGAGGCGTCTGTAACCTGCACGACATTACTCCCGCCTCGATATTGTCTCAACGCTACGCCACTCCTGCAGCTCGCACCCCCCTACGCAAAAATACCCATGCCACAAAAGTACCACATGTAAGACCACCCTGTCGGAACACACAATACGGCAAAGGAGAGTCTTATGCCTAAAACATCCGCCTTATGGTAGCATCAGTACATGGGTTAATTTGTACCACAAGCCGCCTATCCTGCCGCCTAAATTGATATCACAATGTCAACCCAACCAAAAGAAGAGCACATAAGTCATAATATCACAATAAGTAAATGTTCAATAAGAGTACAATAATAAGAAGAAGTTACCTCAACTTCTTTAATATCAGAGACACAAAACACTGCCCAAAGGCTACATCATAACGCTCAAACTCACATCGGTCACAGAAGGAAGTGAGTGTATCGTCGTATCAGGCCCTATCTACCAGGCCTGGCTGCCCTCCTATAGAAGGCGTTGTTGCTGCTCCATCTTGGGGTATCCTCCTAAAATGGTAGACGTAGCAACTGTTAGTCATAAAGACTAAGTGGCTATCACATCCACTCACTCTAGTGACTCTTAAGCACCGGGCGGAGGATAAGAAGGAGGAGCTCAATATAGCAGTAATATATAATCAACATATATCAAGAGCGTTATAATCAGCGGTTCACATATGCATGTATTAGCATAATTAAACTAAGCAAGTATTAACAGTAACCAACAATAACTAATAATAAATCTATACTAACAACATATTAATCACAAGAACATTATTTAACTTAACTTATAAAAATGCTCATATAAGTTTATAAGTAAGAATTAGGTATAACAAAGTAACTCATCATATAAAGGTGCTCATTTAATTTCATACGATGTGGATCTCATGCGGTGTAATTCAATGTTATGATATGAATGCAATATGATGACTCACCCATGCTCACACACATGCACACCTGTCATGCCGTCATAGACCTTTAGTTCCCACTTTTCGAACAGGTAGCAAACCTTTTAGGCGTCATTTGTCGTGACCAAATTGTGAAAGTAGAGTGAGCGTCTCCACTACTAGACAGGCATTTACACTACAAGGCCTAGGCCTCCGTACGCCTCAGCGCTAAGAACAAAAAAGCGGAGCCTCTTCGTACTATGGCTCAGAAGAGTTCTTGGGTATATGTGAACCAAGAATACAAACCAACTAGCCAACAACTAGCACGGAAAGGGTCTTCGGGAGCGTATCACCGAAGAACACATCCCAACCGTCCATTGGCACGGAAGAATCCTTCAAGAGTGAGCACCGAAGGACCATGCCCAACCACCCAAAGTCTAACTATAAGCTCTCGTCGGTGTGATGAGTGGAACTCCCGTAGACTTGCCACCAAGTCCTCTTCACAGGATCTTATGTCATGTGTTAATACACACACCTAACCCAAACCATTCACAATTTATCATGCCATCACACATTCAATGGCACCAACTGGGTCCCTTCACATTATAACTAACTGATGAGTCCGATTTATATAGGGTTTTTCGGACTCATCTGGGCTTATTATCTTGTATGTTCACTACTATTTCAATAGGAAAAGTCGTATATTTGATTAGGGCTTCACTTAGCCATTGTTGTACTGTTTCGTCCCATTTTTTTTTGCGAATTGCATCGGGATGTCAGGGGTAAGTACTGGGGTACTCTGCGTGCGGATTTAGTTATTTTATCTTGTATATTAGTGCTGGGAGATTTTGCTACAGCTATGGTTTTTGCTGTGCAGGTGGTCAGTTTTTCCCTAAATCAGGAATTCTGACTTGTGGAAAAAGCACGGTAATGCGTTTCTATAGCGCATGCTTTCTACTAAATCGTGCGTTTTCTACAGGTTTCTCTAGAGGATAGACCAACCCGTGCGATTTCTTCTTGCACGGTTTTTTCTGAACCGTGCGTGAAGGAGACGCACAGTTTTCTTGTAGTTGTTTAGTTTTATAGTGCTCTGTGGTTAATCGTGCGATTTGTTCACGCACGGGCAGAAGTACCTGTGCGCTAGTAAAATGCATGGTTCCACCTGCTTGCCGGGAATTTCAGCGCTCTTTGGTTACCAGTGCATTTTCCTTCACACACAGGCGGAAGCGTCCGTGCGTGAGTAAAACGTATGGGTCAACTCATCTTCTTCTACAAATCAACAACCATTGCGTGAGTAAAACGTATGGGTCGTGCGCCAAACCGTGCGTGACCATTTTCTGACCTACTCGTATTTAAGCTCACGAGTTGACTGGAGAAGGTGGAGGCCTCCATTTCCGCTCCTCTGAGCGGGAAAATCTTCCTACAACCATTTTCCTCTGTCCTCCTTGGAGAGCTCGTCCGGCCACCGTTCTTCCTCCAAACTTCACCGCAAGCGAAGATCTTCTGTTGTTTTCTTCATCTCCATCTCAAGAGGAGTATTTGGAGCTCCTTCTCACTACCATTGGAGAGCTTTCTGGTGACTACCAGCCTTCACAGATCGTGAAGAAGACTGGGAAAACACCTTTTAAGTAGGTGATAGCACTTCAAGCTTCCTCAGACATCAACAACCGACCGAGGCTTGATGAAGACCGACAACCATCGACTCCGGTCGAGAATCGTGGCTAGCCTTCACGCGTTGGGTTGTAAATCTCCTCTTTATTCTCTTTTGGATGTTATTTCTATGCTTTGGATGTTAGCTAAACTTGCTAGGAACTCTTAACAATGTTTATGGTTGTTTACTATTGCAAATGTTATGGTAGTTCATAGTTTGGCTTTACTTCCTTTGCTTGTTTTGAGTTGTTGCTTGGTGATATGCCACACTAACGTGTGTTATGGGCTTGCTTGGCAAAAAGGTGTTTTCGACCCTCAACTGTTACAATCACACGCCCTAATACTCATCGGAGTATTCCACCATTGCAAAGCGATGAAGGCGACCCGCGTAATTACTTTTAGTTATTTTAAAACAAAAACTCAACCTCCAAACCTTTGTTGCGTTTGATATAAATTTCTAACGAGGAAGATCACACTCCTAATCTGCACTCCTACAGATATTCGATACTCGGAGGATAACTCCCCCAGTTTATTATTTGACAATGATCGGTGCACTTGCAAAGATTGCATCATGTTTTTGGCACCGTTGCCAGGGAGTTCAACAGTTCTGTGTATTTTTTATTAGAAAAGTTTGTTGCAAGTATTTTTGGAATTTTGATCAGTTTTTGTGTGTTATATGACAGATCCAAACCCCAGGGATAGAGGTGAAGATCTTGGAGTTGATCTTGAAACTGCACCAGCGAGGCGAGCCCGCCGGCGTGCTGCTGCTGCTGAAGGAAGAGAAAGAATGGAAGATTTAGGTCAAGGAGGAAATGGCCTCAGTGAACGGGTCGGTGAGGACTAGGAGGATGTCCGACCCCGCATTAGGACAATGTGCAACTTCACGACCCCTACCGCGGGAAGTGTTTACCCTTGTTTCGGCTCGGCCATCGTGAACCACCACTTCGAGATAAAGCCTGCCATCCTCAACATGATCCTCAATAACATGCAGTTTTCGGGCCTGCCAAGTGAGGATGCGCAGCTCCATATGGCGGAATTCTCGGAGATCTGTGGCACCTTTCTCTACGCCAGCATTACAGATGATGTGGTGAAGCTAAGGCTATTCCCATTTTCGCTAAGGGATAAGGAGAAAACCTGGCACCACACTATTGCTCCCGAGACTACGACTACGTGGGAGGCTCTTTCCTTGAAGATCTTAGCCAAATTCCACCCGGTGGACAAAATATTGAATGCCCGAAGGGAGATAGCCACCATCCGGCAGCTGGACCAGGAAACATTATTTGAGGCCTTGGAGAGATTTGCTGATCTTCAACGTTGATGCCCCAAGCACGGCTGTGAGCCGTGGAATTTGGTTGAAATATTTTATTTTGCCGTTGAGTCTAATTACATGGCCATGATCGACGTGGAAGTTGGAGGCACTATCATGAACCCGACTCCCGACGAGGCTTTGCGGCTCCTTCGTGACACCGCTTCTTATAGCACGTATTGGACTGCTGGAAGAAATGCACCTAGGGGTGCGAGAAATTTGTTCGAGGTAAATTTGGTGTAGTCGCAAGCTGAGGCGAGCTATCCTACTATGGATGGAAAGATGTTGCTGACCAGATAAACCCCTCCTCCAGCTCTGGTGATGGCTATTTCATGCCAGGGTTATGGAAACCCCAGCCATCATACATATGAGTGCCCAGCTAGAGAAGATTTTGTTGATCCCTCAGGTATATCTGCTGATGAGAGTATGAACTTTATAAATAATCAGAATCGCGTTGCTCCTTATAACAATGCTTACAACCTGAATGCGAGAAATCATCCGAATTTCTCCTGGAACCAAAATTCTCCCGGCCAAAGGTGGTAGGGAGACCAACATCAGTTTGATGCTCAAGCTTCTAATAGCCAGCAATGACCGCTGGAATCGGGTTATAATCAAAACGTGCAGGGGACACGAAAGAGTGCGTTAGAAGAGATGATGGAGAAATTCATGGAGATGGCTCAATCCAACATGGCCACTCAGACCGCCTCCATGAGAAATTTGGAGACGCAGCTGGGGCAACTGGCCCATGTGTTCTCTGAGCATACTCATGGCACCCTCCCAAGCAATACGGAAATAAAATCCTCATGAGCAAGGGAAGTGTGTTAGGGAGACAGATGAGTGTATTAAAAATTATGTGGCTGTGAAGTGTGAAATAAATGAGGTAGAGACAGTGGCCCTATGTTATTCCGGATCTTCTTGCAAGATTCTTGCTTTGCAAGATGTTGAAAAATTTAATTTAAATATCAAGTCGAATGTCTGGAAATCACTCGTGATAGCCGACGGGTCGGTAGTGAATACCGATGGTGAGATAACGGAGGTGGAAGTGATATTGAACGGGTCTGTGGTGGTAACTGATTTCCAGGTGATGGGGCCATTGGGGAATGCTTCAAAACCCATCTTAGGGGTCCCCTTCCTTAAAGCTAGTGCGGTGATGTTGTAGTTTAACGCGAGCAACATCACCTTGGCATCCAAGGTTGATTCGCCTTTACCGCTGTCCCTTCCCTCTATGATTCCAAATGAACCCGAAAAACTACAGGATTTGAATGTTGTGTTAGCTGACGGTTTGCCTAGTGTTGTTGAGACAAGTGTGCTGTAGAAAGGGGAAGACACGACGGTGAAAGTAGCAGAAATGCTTAAGATAGCTGAAGGGCAAACAAAAACGGAGTTGCTTGGAGTGCAGTAAGTTGCAGATGAGAACGGTAATGAGCGGAGTAAAAGGCATGTTGCTGAGACTAAGGAGCGGAGCATGGCTGTTGAAAGTGTGCATACATTAGAATCAAAAACTTATATTGAGCCAAATGATTTGCTTAAAACTATAAAACAGGTTTCATGGGCTGATCTATCACCCGCCACGGGTGAGGAAAGGATGCCTCCAGATGGAAAATCTAGAGCTACCACTGAATTGGATGGAATGGTTGTACCACCATGGAGATCTCCATTCGTGGAATTGCAAAAAAAGAACTGCGAATGCTCAAGGCACTGGATTTATCCCTCCAGCACCAGAAGGAAGAGGCGAGGGGCAGGGGAGATTTGTCTTCCCTTGGCCCTAAAGCTTATGCTTCTCCCTCATCTCGCGTGTCAGGGGGGATCTATCACAAGTCAGCGATTAGCTGAGATGTGAAGGATCTCTGCCCCCCCCCCTTTCTAGTATAATTTTTGCTTAATGTTGTGTGTGAAGTTTTAAACTTAATCGTTGCGTACTGCACTTATGCTCTTGAACTATATATAAAACTGCTAATATAGGTATTTGGTCCACCTTAAGGATGGTAACGAAAAGTGGCTCCTGGGAGACAACCCATTATTTTGTTTTTGTTTTTTTGCATATTCTTTAATATGGATTGTTGTGCTTGGAGGTATTTTCTTTTGCAGGTGGAGTTCATTCGGGCCGTAGAATTTCAATAGAAATTAACGCCAATCTTCCGGTATGCTCATTTTTGATCATCGGGTAACCCCTTCTCCTTACTTGCTTTTTAATTTCACAATCACATTATGGTTTTAGGATGTTTAGGCTAAAGCTCTGTTTGGATGGGTTGTTGCTGATGGTAAGCTGTTGATGAAAGGCTGCTGATAGAAAAAGTGCTGATCCTGGAAAATGGAGTTTTGTTTAAAAACTGTTTGGATGAAATGGAGTTTGCAAAATGAAGTTTTCAAAAATTTATTTGGAAACAAAACGGAGTTTTGAATGAAATTTTTTCCCACATTTTTTAATTACCAAACGAAAAATAGATAATCATTTTTCCACTTTTACAACATTAGTGAAAATAAATTTTTTATTCACAGTTATTAATAAAAACTATGCCCTAATAACATGAGAGGTGAACTACCAAACTATGCCCTAATCATTTTTCATTGCCAAACAAAATTTCTGAACAATTTAATGAAGAAAGCGATCATAGAACCTCTGCTGTTATAAAATTGCAATGATACAAAGTGCATGTTTGGAGCAGCTGATGGGAAACCAAAAATCATAGGAAAAAGGTGATTACGGATTGGTGACATATTAGGGAAGATGATTACGGAACGGAGAAGCCTCTGGAGGAAGATGGTGACCTCGGCTACAGTTGGGAAGTCGCAGCCATGGCGCCGTCCCAAGATTCCTGTGTTTCAATTCGATAGAGCTTTGGATTCGTCGACAGCTAAGGCGGGGGATCGGGATTTTAGCCGCTTGCGATGGAAAAAAGAGATATGTGCGCGCGGAAGGAGAAGAAGATGAAGCTAACTCATTTTGAATAACTCGTTTGGAAGAAGAAGAAGAAGCGAAGATGTCGTCCTCGATTTCTTTGCGGGTGAGCGAAATGGCGCAGGTGTAACATCCCATTTCCGGCTAGACCCCTAGGAGTCGGTTAGTTGTGACAAAACCCTAGGAAGCCCAAAATTTGAAATAAAGCGATCAATATTTTCGGGTCACGGGTTGGTCACGCCCGTGACCGACCCGTCACGCCCGTGACTTGGGCGTGACTACTTCGACGATCGTCGATCTCCACGAGACGATCGTCGAACGTGCTGTCTGGGCATGTCACGCCCGTGACCAAGGTGTCACGCCCGTGACTAAGGGCGTGACCCCATCGACGATCGTCGATCGCCGTGAGACGATCATCGACCTTGCGGCCCGGGCATGTCACGCCCGTGACCATGGTGTCACGCCCGTGACTTAGGGCGTGACCAGCCTTCGACGATCGTCGATCTCAATTCGACGATCGTCGACCTCGAAATCTGCCGTTCGGGCCTGTCACGCCCGTGACCCAAATGTCACGCCCGTGACCATCCTTCGACGATCGTCGATCTTAGTTCGACGATCGTCGAACCCAGAATTGGCTATCCGGGCCTGTCACGCCCGTGACCTATGTGTCACGCCCGTGACATTGGCCAAAACGACGGTTCAGGGCCGAAATTATTCTAACACGCGTGGAAATAAATGCGGGTGTGGGAAGTTACACCAGGAGTATTTATGGGCCGTTTCCTTCCTTAATTATTTAAATAAATAAGGAAAATGTTGGTCCAATAGGAAATCACCACCTGGCGAACACCTCTTCGTTTTTCAGCGTTTCAACGGCCCTGCATCATAACCGAAGCGTTAAGGGGAGGAGCCTTCATGGCCATTAAGGCTTTACCCATTCATCTTCCCACTTTCTGACCTATAAAAGCCCACTTGAGGCAAGAGGAGAAGGTTACACGCTCAAGTAATCGGATCAGATCCTTGTTCTTGCTGTAGGAGAAGTTCAGCAACGCCACCACCGCGCCATGGCACCCCGTCGTTCTTCTCGCCTTCAAACCGCGAACAAGGTCCTCCCCTCCCTCTTCTTCTGCGGATAGATCTTAGGAATCGTTAGGAGAGATATCTGGCTCAAAAGAGCCAGATTGGGTGAGCGTATTCGTGGTTTTCCGAAAATATCATGGTGGCGGGTTCGCCGGAAACCGCCTCTCCGGCGGCCGTGCCGCCGCCCGACGATAGCCCTCGCCTCAATGGAGGAGGTGGTGGTGGTGGCCGGCCAGGGAGATGGCTGGATGGCCGGGAAATAGCTTGGAAAAGCTACAGGAAATTAGGTTTTTAGGCCTCTGGTTCGGGCTGTTGAAGAAGATGAACAGTGCCATGAAAATTGGATTCTATTTTTAAAACAATTTCTGAATGAATTTATCTGTCATGTTAAATAATTTGGGAAAAATATCTAGAGGCTCCTACAGGAAAAATGATCAACATAGAAAATGTAGCCCTTGAAGTCTACTTTAATTCAACAATAATTGCACTCGATTTGGAATCCTGGTTAGACCACAGCACCCTTTTTGGTGAGGTCTATCCAGAGGGCTGCCTTGACCTTAGAAAAATTCCCCACTACAATCCAGTCATCCAAATGTCTTGAAATTTGGGGTGTGGTCTAATCTTACATATATCTAGGTGCTATCCAAAAATGAGAATTTTTGGAGAATACTTTTCTATAGTTTTTAGAAAAATTCAATAATCCTAGCCGAATTTAATTAGATAGTTAAACAAATTCCAAACCCTCCCAAATTTTGGTGAGTGGTCCCTGGGTTCACCATAAGGTTCTGTATAATTTTTCATCTCATTTGGAGATGGTTTGGATTAGAAATGAACAAACCTAAGTTTTGCCCTAATAAGGAGTCTTAGGTTAAAAGTGCACTTTTGAAGTTTGAGTGGTCAGATCACCTCAACAGAGGCTGAGATTTTTACCACGGGCTAGTAATATTCTCTAGCACCCCCTCATGGAGTTTGAGGTGGATCGGGGTAAGTTTACCCTAAGGACCAAGGCCAAACCCTAAGGATGGATCTTGGTGGTTTGTGAAGGTCATGTGGTCAAATGACCTTGGATTGACCCGAAATTGGGTGAAGGGAACCATAGGGCCAATATAGTTTTCTGGATGAAATTTTAGTAAATTTGGAGACCGTTGGGATACCTAAAAATCTAACCCTAGTTTAGGGTGCAAAACTTGTAGAGATAGGAAATGACACTAAATCACGTTAAAAAGTGGTGAGATTTGGGGAGAGTAAATTATAGGGATGGTACAAGCTCTGGATATTTTTCTATGAATTTTATGTTCATTATTTTGGATACTTCCTTTAATGATTTAGTAGTTGTATGATTTGCTTAGAAAATTTATTAGGGAATACACACTCTCTGGAAAGTGATGAAATTTATGAAGAGGACGTTTATTATGATTTTAAATCTCTGTGAATTTTTATGGGATTTTTGGAAGATTAATTCTAAGGCTTGCTTCATTAAGTATGTTTTACCTTGATTATTTGATTAAATCTTTAATGGTGTTTAGCAAGCTAGTAAAATTATGATTCTCTGCACAAAGATCTTTTATATATCATACTACTGACTAGTGATTTTTCTATAATTTTTAGATGAATAATTTCAGTACTTCCTTCATTACGTAGAATTAATGTGAATATACTGAATAAATTATTTAGAGGTTAAATACTTTCTATAAAATTCTGAGAATTTGTATTTGAGGTTATCTTGCTGTTATTTAATGATCATGATTTTTGAGTAACCATTACTTAGGAAGATCATGTAGTTCATGTTTAAAATGACCCGTGGCACGTCCTTTGGGAAAATTAAATAAATATCAGATTAATTAGGAAAATTATAAGTTTCTGGTTTTAGGCAAAGTATGAAATGGTAGACCACCAGTAAATATTATAGGAGATTTGGAAGACAACTTGGTGTACCTCCCCTTGGGTACCTCATATAGTTTAGGATGGTCTGCATACAGTAAAGCCACGAAATTCTGGTAATTGATGATTGGTAGGGCAAGTTAAGATTGAGTTCATCATTAGAAGTCAGGATAAGTAGAGTGTGGGACTGGTTAGGATAAGGGAGTACGGGAACGACGAAAGATCGTCGATCCCGGGAAGAAGAGGAAGAGTCTTAATACTCTAGGGTTAGAACTAAAGTAACTAAAAGAGGATCGGGTTAAGGGAGATCAACCAATAACAATAAGTGCCTTGCGAAAGGGAACTTCGGGCCGTAATGCCGCCGTCTTGGTTCCTAGTGCCCCTTGAGAGCCCTTCACGGGGTATACCGGGGGCAGTCCTGGGCTAACGTAAACTGTAATAACAAATCGACAAGAGTAACTAGGTAACTAGGGCTGCACTTTTCACAAACACTATTGGCACAGGAAGATTGATGAGAGCTTCGGCTCGGGTGATTTGGAAACGGACGTTTGAGTCCGGGGAGCTTCGGCTCGGTTGGTTAAGAGACGGACGGGATGGTCCGGGGAGCTTCGGCTCGGTTGGTTTGGAGACGGACGTTTTGGTCCGGGGAGCTTCGGCTCGGTTTTGTGTGTTTACGATAAACTTGCATGTGCATAAGATAGGACTAAGTTAAGGTGGTGGGTTTTTCGATATCGGGGAGTTCGATTGCACCGACACCGATATCGTTGACTCGGCGAGGTGGTTAGCACTTCGCCAACAGAAGTCCGATGCGCCAGCCGGCAAGAGTATGCAGGCGTCCGCTTAGTGCACCAAGCGTTGAGGCGTACGATAGGTCAGACCAGTGGTGCTTTTACTGGTTTTGAGGTGGGCGAGGCCCAACCCACCGCTTCCGTCTGCCACTACGGAGGTATCCTGGGAGGTAACGGCTCCGAAAGGGGGAACTAAAGGTCTGTGTGCACAGAGTCGGGTGTGTGAGTTGCACTTGCATGTTTCATCATACCCACTAGCATGTCATAGCATAATCGATTCATTTAACTCTGACACCTAAAGTATATGTGGTATGAGACGCTTATACATTAGGACCTACAAAACGACCCCTTGGTCTATAAGCTTGTGTGGGCAAGTTTATAGATCAAAGGTTAATTTCAATATATAACAACCATTGTTGTTTGATAACTGACACCCCAACGTATAAGTGGTATGGGACACTCTATACGATGGGAGCCTTGCAAAAGATCCCTTTTGCTTATGTGTTCTCGCATAAGTGAAGGTTTAAATTCATATATTTTCTTTTCTTACAGCTAGACCTATTATAACAATCATATTAACTGCTCACCGGATACAACTTGCTAGATTAAGTCCACAGTCACCTGTTTCTTGATTTATCTCTACCATCATGTCCTTCCCTTTCTTCCTCCCCGCTCGGTACCTAGATCCATGGGGGAAGGGGTAGGGGATGATATGGCTTAGTCTTTATGACTAACGGTTTTCAAACCGCATCATTTAGGGGATCGTGGAGCCCAGTATGGAGGAGCAGCCCCAGAGATCGGTGCGCCTAGAGATGGGGTAGTCTAGCTCCGGAGTTCACACAGCCGGGACCGTGAGTCTCGACCTTGAGTAGTTTCTGTTTTCGCTTCCGCATGAGAGACTTGTAGTGAGGACATTTTGTACCGGGCATAAGCCCGCATTTATAGTACTCTGATGTTTTCTGTGGACACTCCCTTCGTGGAGATTTTATCTTATTTACATGTGATTTATTATTGTGGACTGTATTGTTCTTACTTCAATTATTGTGCTACTTATTGTGATCGAAAAGGCCGGCAGAATCGGCGCGTTATAGTGACGACCTTCCCGGGTGCGAAGGTGTCACCGCAAAGCGGCGGTTCTGGGCATAAGACCCCGGTGGTTGAAAGAAAAAAAAGGGGGTCTTACAAGTGGTATCAGAGCCAAACATCGATCAGAAGGAAGTAGCAGTCCACAAACCCTGGGTCACCCCCCCGCTCGAGTTTAGTTTGGGGACAAACTAAGCAGCGGAAGCAGTGGTGTGCCCATATGGGGATCACATATAAATTGTCCACCTTTATGTAATATTTGAACGTTTTCTCAGCGTGTGTTTTTGTTACGCAGCCTCCAGCACGGACTACGCCACAAGGTGGAGTTCAACAGGCTCAGGATGTTGCACCACCCCCACCGGCCCCCACTCCTTTCCTTCAGTCAGACATGGGACAGACCCTGACTGCCATCCTGGAGGCCTTCAGGGCCCAGCAGGTTCTGGCCCCGCAGCCAAATCCGGGGGCCAACTGGCTCAGCATCTTCCGGGGTCTTTCTCCCCCGTCCTATTTGGGGACAGAGTCGGCTATTCGGACGGAAGAGTGGCTAGATATCATGTACGAGATGCTGACCGGGATTCGGTGTCCATGGGAGGAGAGGGTGGCTCTAGTTGTCTCCTGCCTGGAGTCCCATGCAAAGAGGTGGTGGAAGACGCTGTTGGACACGACATTTGCTGATAGGGAGGTTGCGGAGGTTACTTAGGAGGAGTTCAGGGCCGCACTGCTGGAGCATTTCATTCCGCAGTCGGCTAGGGATGATTTGGAGGAGCGGTTCTTACAGCTGAAGCAGGGTACTCGGACCGTGGTGGAGTACCATTGAGAGTTTGACCATCTGGCTCGATACACAGATTCCTACGAGCTGGACGAGGCAGGGTATATCAGGAGGTTCTATAAGGGCCTGCGGGAGGACTTGAGGGAGGCTCTGCTGTTTGTATCTGACGGGCCCATCTCCCGGATTTTGGAGATGGCCAAAAGGATTGAGGCAGATTGGCACGCCACCCGGGGCTAGAAACGGCCAGCAGAGGATCAGGGACAGAGAGGTAGAAATGACCAGCGGCGAGGTACTGTACCAGAGGGGAGGAGGACGGAGGACCAGCCTCGTCAGGACGTGAGGCAGGAGCCGAGGGAACAGGTGGTATTAGCCCCTCCCCCTCTTCGGATGCAGGAGATGCCGAGACCCGGGGGAATGGCGTATCCCCCACCAGAGTGTTTTCTTTATCATCAGATTGGGCACATTCGGAGGAACTGCCCCATGAGGGGGGCACCACCTCCAGCACATCAGGGCGGCCCACCAGCTCAGAATTACGGAGGCCGAGGACGCGGCCGCGGTCGAGGATACCAGGGGGAAGATCGTAGACAAGGAAGAGAGCAGGTATATGCTTTGGACCTTGCGCAGCCGCGGAATCCGGAGCAGGTCATCGCAGGTACGCTACAATGTTTCTTTATTTTCATAGAATTTCCCTTTTAGTTGTTAAAACTCAGAACCACACTTGATAGGTTAACAAGGAAAGAAAATTCTTTATAGAACCCTAAGATGTTTAATCACCCCAGGTATAGTCTTCATCAGCGGCAAGCCGGCCCGCACGCTGTTCGATACTGGAGCTACTCACTCCTTTGTGTCGGAGACGTTCGTAGAAGGACTGGAAGGTGTGGAGCGGTTCACAGGCTCGAGGATGAGGGTGCGACTACCAGACGGATCTGAGCTCCTTACCACGGATCACTGCAGTATGGAGGCAGAAATTGGTGGAAAGGCATTTGCGGCTCCGGCGACGATTTTGAAGCTGACGGACTACGACCTGATCCTGGGCATGGTATGGCTGCACTGGAACCATGCCCAGATTGACTGCCAGGCGAAGAGGATCACCGTGAGACACGGGGACTCTTTCATTACCATCGAAGGTATAAGACCTGTCTCTTGTATACTCTTATCTTCGGTACAGGCCGTTAAGGCCCATCTGCAGGGAGAGAAAGTCTATCAGATTCTTTTTGAGATGGCGGAAGTTAAGGAGTCGGTGACAGACATCCCGGTGGTGCGAGATTTCGCTGACATCTTTCCAGAGAAACTACCAGGACTACCTCCACACCGAGAGCAGGATTTTCAGATACAGCTTGTGCCGGGAGCCAAGCCGGCGTCTAGGGCCCCTTATCGGATGGCCCCAAAGGAGTTGGCAGAGTTTCGGACTCAGTTGCAGGAATTAGTTGAGGCAGGTTTTGTTAGACCGAGTTCCTCGCCATGGGGAGCACCGGTCCTATTCGTGAAGAAGAAGGATGGGACACTCCGCCTGTGCATCGATTATCGAGCACTAAACAGGCTGACCGTCCGGAATACCTATCCGCTCCCTCGGATAGACGAATTGTTCGACCAGCTAGAGGGGGCCCATTATTTCTCGAAGCTGGACTTGAGATCAGGATACTACCAGCTGCGGATCCAGGAGGAGGATATCCCGAAGACGGCCTTTAGTAGCAGATATGGCCTATATGAGTTCACCGTGATGCCCTTCGGGCTCACGAATGCTCCGTCGGCGTTCATAAGCCTCATGAACCGGGTTTTCGAAGCCTACTTGGATGTGTTCGTCATAGTATTCATAGACGACATCCTGATCTACTCTAGGACGGAGGAGGAGCACACTCGACATCTGGCACTGACTTTGGAGAGGTTGCGGGAGCATCACCTTTATGCAAAATTCAGCAAGTGTCAGTTTTGGTTGAAAGAGGTGGCTTTTCTAGGCCACATTATCAGCGGAGCCGGGTTGGCAGTGGACCCGGCAAAGATTCAAGCAGTTCGAGATTGGCCGCAGTTGAAGACAGCCACCGATGTGCGAAGTTTCTTGGGACTTGCCGGCTATTACCGGAAGTTCGTGGAGGGGTTCTCTCGGATTGCCCTCCCCCTCACATCTTTGACAAAGAAGGAGGCACCTCTTGTTTGGACCCCGCAGTGCCAGGCGGCTTTCCAGGAGCTGAAGGACCGACTCATCTCAGCCCCTATTCTGGCCCTTCCATCTGGAAAGGAAGGATTCCAGCTGTATACCGACGCATCATACCAGGGAATGGGAGCAGTGCTGATGCAGAATGGACACGTCATAGCATATGCCTCCCGCCAGCTGAAGACCCATGAGAAGAACTACCCAGTGCACGACCTTGAGATGGGAGCTGTCGTTTTTGCTCTGAAGGTCTGGCGTCATTATCTTTATGGAGTCCACTGCGATATCTTCTCCGATCACAAGAACTTGAAATACGTGGACACGCAGAAGGAGCTGAATATCAGGCAGAGGCGCTGGGTGGAGTTCTTAGCAGATTACCAGTATGAGATGCACTACCATCTAGGGAAGGCAAACGTGGTGGCCGACGCATTGAGCCGGAGAGCTACCACTTCCGAAGCTGGGCCCCAGGTTATGTCCATGGAGCTAGTCCGGTCATTCAGAGATATGCAGATATCCCTAGTGTCCGAGGATGACCCAGTTCTGTATAGGGAGTATCTGGCATCGATGGTGGCCATAGACGATATTCGGGATCGCATTCGGGACGGACAGAGGACAGATGCGTGGGCGGAGCCGATGTTCCGAGCTTTGGAGGAAGGTTCGACAGGAGATTATTCCCAGAGAGATGGTTTGCTCCACTTCAGAGGCAGAGTATATATACCCGCAGGAGGCCAGATCCGAGAGGATATTATGATGGAGGCGCATTGCAGCCGGTACTCGGTGCACCCGGGGATCACAAAGATGACCGCTGATTTGAAGAGGATGATGTTTTGGCCGGGCATGAAGAAGGACATTACGTACTTCGTGACCCATTGCGAGGCGTGTCAGTTGGTGAAGGCGGAGTGTAGGAACCCCGCAGGACTGTTGCAGCCACTCCCGGTGCCGGAGTGGAAGTTTGACGATATAGCTATGGATTTTATACATGGTCTTCCCCGGTCTCGGACGGGGAATGACTCGATCTGGGTGATTGTTGATCGGTTGACAAAGGTGGCCCGCTTTATACCGATCAGGAAGGACGATCCGGTGGGAGTGCTGGTACGGAAGTTTGTGGAGCAGTATGTCCGATATCATGGCGTGCCCCGGACGATAGTGTCGGACCGCGATGGAAGGTTTACATCCAGGGAGTGGCGGTCAGTGCAGGCATACCTGGGCACCCGTTTGACTTTTAGCACGGCCTTCCACCCTCAGACGAATGGGCAGACAGAGCGCACCAATAGGATGTTGGAGGATCTACTACGACTGTGTATACTGGACCGAGGGGAGCCGTGGGAGAAGATGTTACCGTTGGTCGAGTTCTCCTATAATAATAGCTACCAGTCCAGCATCAGGATGACACCTTATGAAGCCTTGTATGGAAGAAAATGTAGAACCCCGCTTTCTTGGGTTCAAGACGAGGATCCGAAGGTGTTAGGATCGGATTTTGTTGAAGACACTGAGGCTCAGGTGAGACTGATCAGAGATAGGATGTTGGAGGCGCAGAGCAGACAGGCTAAATACTATGACGCTCGGCATCGTCAGGTGGAGTTTCGGGTAGGAGATCGAGTGTTCTTGAAGATTCGGCCCATGCACGGAGTCTCACGGGTGCGCGGTCGGAGGAAGAAGCTCAGCCCTAGGTATATGGGCCCTTACCGGATCCTGGAGCGGATCGGACCCCTAGCCTACAGGCTAGAGTTGCTGCCAGAGCTGGCAGCTCTACACGACGTCTTCCACATCTCTTCGCTGAGAAGGGCTCTACTACGCCCGGAGCAGCGGATTTTGACCACCGAAGGGCCGGTAGCTTCAGACCGATCTGTTCACTTGGAGCCGGTTCGGATCGACGACAAAGGAGTACGGATCTTGCGCCGCAAAAAGATCCCCTTAGTCAAGGTTCTGTGGAGAAACCACGGTCAGGAGGAGCACACCTGGGAACCGCAGGATCTGATGAGGCAAAGATACCCGGAGTTGTTCAGTCAGGTGCATCTCACCACCTCTCGGTATACTATAGATTGCCTTCTTGTTTTGGAATGTTAAGACTAGATAAGGAAAATCCAGGACCTAGGCATGCGCACTTAATCAGAAAGGTAGGGGCTAATCTTTTGTTTATTGGGGAGATTGTCTTCGTTATCAAACGAACAGTCGCCTGAACCCAATAGAAAGATCGTATGGGATGTTACAAGTTTAATTTATTCCGATAGAAATCCCCGTAGGCTCAACCTCAATTTCGGGGACAAAATTTTTGTTTTGTTTATTGGGATTTGTAACATCCCATTTCCGGCTAGACCCCTAGGAGTCGGTTAGTTGTGACAAAACCCTAGGAAGCCCAAAATTTGAAATAAAGCGATCAATATTTTCGGATCACGGGTTGGTCACGCCCGTGACCGACCCGTCACGCCCGTGACTTGGGTGTGACTACTTCGACGATCTTCGATCTCCACGAGACGATCGTCGAACGTGCTGTCTGGGCATGTCACGCCCGTGACCAAGGTGTCACGCCCGTGACTAAGGGCGTGACCCCATCGACGATCGTCGATCGCCGTGAGACGATCGTCGACCTTGCGGCCCGGGCATGTCACGCCCGTGACCATGGTGTCACGCCCGTGACTTAGGGCGTGACCAGCCTTCGACAATCGTCGATCTCAATTCGACGATCGTCGACCTCGAAATCTGCCATTCGGGCCTGTCACGCCCGTGAACCAAATGTCACGCCCGTGACCATCCTTCGACGATCATCGATCTCAGTTCGACGATCGTCGAACCCAGAATTGGCTATCCGGGCCTGTCACGCCCGTGACCTATGTGTCACGCCCGTGACATTGGCCGAAACGACGGTTTAGGGCCGAAATTATTCTAACACGCGTGGAAATAAATGCGGGTGTGGGAAGTTACACCAGGAGTATTTATGGGCCGTTTCCTTCCTTAATTATTTAAATAAATAAGGAAAATGTTGGTCCAATAGGAAATCACCACCTGGCGAACTCAGCGTTTCAACGGCCCTGCATCATAACCGAAGCGTTAAGGGGAGGAGCCTTCATGGCCATTAAGGCTTTACCCATTCATCTTCCCACTTTCTGACCTATAAAAGCCCACTTGAGGCAAGAGGAGAAGGTTACACGCTCAAGTAATCGGATCAGATCCTTGTTCTTGCTGTAGGAGAAGTTCAGCAACGCCACCACCGTGCCATGGCACCCCGTCGTTCTTCTCGCCATCAAACCGCGAACAAGGTCCTCCCCTCCCTCTTCTTCTGCGGATAGATCTTAGGAATCGTTAGGAGAGATATTGGGCTCAAAAGAGCCAGATCGGGTGAGCGTATTCATGGTTTTCCGAAAATTTCATGGTGGCAGGTTCGCCGGAAACCGCCTCTCCGGCGGCCGTGCCGCCGCCCGACGATAGCCCTCGCCTCAACGAAGGTGGTGGTGGTGGTGGCCGGCCAGGGAGATGGCTGGATGGCCGGGAAATAGCATGGAAAAGCTACAGGAAATTAGGTTTTTAGGCCTCTGGTTCGGGCTGTTGAAGAAGATGAACAGTGCCATGAAAATTGGATTCTATTTTTAAAACAATTTCTGAATGAATTTATCTGTCATGTTAAATAATTTGGGAAAAATACCTAGAGGCTCCTACAGGAAAAATGATCAACATAGAAAATGTAGCCCTTGAAGTCTATTTTAATTCAACATTAATTTCACTCGATTTGGAATCCTGGTTAGACCACAGCACCCTTTTTGGTGAGGTCTATCCAGAGGGCTGCCTTGACCTTAGAAAAATTCCCCACTACAATCCAGTCATCCAAATGTCTTGAAATTTGGGGTGTGGTCTAGTCATACATATATCTAGGTGCTATCCAAAAATGAGAATTTTTGGAGAATACTTTTCTATAGTTTTTAGAAAAATTCAATAATCCTAGCCGAATTTAATTAGATAGTTAAACAAATTCCAAACCCTCCCAAATTTTAGTGAGTGGTCCCTGGGTTCACCATAAGGTTCTGTATAATTTTTCATCTCATTTGGAGATGGTTTGGATTAGAAATGAACAAACCTAAGTTTTGCCCTAATAAGGGGTCTTAGGTTAAAAGTACACTTTTGAAGTTTGAGTGGTCAGATCACCTCAACAGAGGCTGAGATTTTTACCACGGGCTAGTAATATTCTCTAGCACCCCCTCATGGAGTTTGAGGTGGATCGGGGTAAGTTTACCCTAAGGACCAAGGCCAAACCCTAAGGATGGATCTTGGTGGTTTGTGAAGGTCATGTGGTCAAATGACCTTGGATTGACCCGAAATTGGGTGAACGGAACCATAGGGCCAATATAGTTCTCTGGATGAAATTTTAGTAAATTTGGAGACCGTTGGGATACCTAAAAATCTAACCCTAGTTTAGGGCGCAAAACTTGTAGAGATAGGAAATGACACTAAATCACGTTGAAAAGTGGTGAGATTTGGGGAGAGTGAATTATAGGGATGGTACAAGCTCTGGATATTTTTCTATGAATTTTATGTTCATTATTTTGGATACTTCCTTTAATGATTTAGTAGTTGTATGATTTGCTTAGAAAATTTATTAGGGAATACACACTCTCTGGAAAGTGATGAAATTTAAGCAGAGGACGTTTATTATGTTTTTAAATCTCTGTGAATTTTTATGGGATTTTTGGAAGATTAATTCTAAGGCTTGCTTCATTAAGTATGTTTTATCTTGATTATTTGATTAAATCTTTAGTGGTGTTTAGCAAGCTAGTAAAATTATGATTCTCTGCACAAAGATCTTTTATATATCATACTACTGACTAGTGATTTTTCTATAATTTTTAGATGAATAATTTCAGTACTTCCTTCATTACGTAGAATTAACGTGAATATACTGAATAAATTATTTAGAGGTTAAATACTTTCTATAAAATTCTGAGAATTTGTATTTGAGGTTATCTTGCTGTTATTTAATGATCATGATTTTTGAGTAACCATTACTTAGGAAGATCATGTAGTTCATGTTTAAAATGACCCGTGGCACGTCCTTTGGGAAAATTAAATAAATATCAGATTAATTAGGAAAATTATAAGTTTCTGGTTTTAGGCAAAGTATGATATGGTAGACCACCAGTAAATATTATAGGAGATTTGGAAGACAACTTGGTGTACCTCCCCTTGGGTACCTCATATAGTTTAGGATGGTCTGCATACAGTAAAGCCACGAAATTCTGGTAATTGATGATTGGTAGGGCAAGTTAAGATTGAGTTCATCATTAGAAGTCAGGATAAGTAGAGTGTGGGACTGGTTAGGATAAGGGAGTGTGGGAACGACGAAAGATCGTCGATCCCGGGAAGAAGAGGAAGAGTCTTAATACTCTAGGGTTAGAACTAAAGTAACTAAAAGAGGATCGGATTAAGGGAGATCAACCAATAACAATAAGTGCCTTGCGAAAGGGAACTTATGGCCGTAATGCCGCCGTCTTGGTTCCTAGTGCCCCTTGAGAGCCCTTCACGGGGTATACCGGGGGCAGTCCTGGGCTAACGTAAACTGTAATAACAAATCGACAAGAGTAACTAGGTAACTAGGGCTGCACTTTTCACAAACACTGTTGGCACAGGAAGATTGATGAGAGCTTCGGCTCAGGTGATTTGGAAACGGACGTTTGAGTCCGGGGAGCTTCGGCTCGGTTGGTTAAGAGACGGACGGGATGGTCCGGGGAGCTTCGGCTCGGTTGGTTTGGAGACGGACGTTTTGGTCCGGGGAGCTTCGGCTCGGTTTTGTGTGTTTACGATAAACTTGCATGTGCATAAGATAGGACTAAGTTAAGGTGGTGGGTTTTTCGATATCGGGGAGTTCGATTGCACCGACACCGATATCGTTGACTCGGCGAGGTGGTTAGCACTTCGCCAACAGAAGTCCGGTGCGCCAGCCGGCAAGAGTACGCAGGCGTCCGCTTAGTGCACCAAGCGTTGAGGCGTACGATAGGTCAGACCAGTGGTGCTTTTACTGGTTTTGAGGTGGGCAAGGCCCAACCCACCGCTTCCGTCTGCCACTACGGAGGTATCCTGGGAGGTAACGGCTCCGAAAGGGGGAACTAAAGGTCTGTGTGCACAGAGTCAGGTGTGTGAGTTGTACTTGCATGTTTCATCATACCCACTAGCATGTCATAGCATAATCGATTCATTTAACCCTGACACCTAAAGTATAAGTGGTATGGGACGCTTATACATTAGGACCTGCAAAACGACCCCTTGGTCTATAAGCTTGTGTGGGCAAGTTTATAGATCAAAGGTTAATTTCAATATATAACAACCATTGCTGTTTGATAACCGACACCCCAACGTATAAGTGGTATGGGACACTCTATACGATGGGAGCCTTGCAAAAGATCCCTTTTGCTTATGTGTTCTCGCATAAGTGAAGGTTTAAATTCATATATTTGATTTTTTTACAGCTAGACCTATTATAACAATCATATTAACTGCTCACCGGATACAACTTGCTAGATTAAGTCCACAGTCACCTGTTTCTTGATTTATCACTACCATCATGTCCTTCCCTTTCTTCCTCCCCGCTCGGTACCTAGGAGCCATGGGGGAAGGGGTAGGGGATGATAGGGCTTAGTCTTTATGACTAATGGTTTTCGAATCGCATCATTTAGGGGATCGTGGAGCCCAGCATGGAGGAGCAGCCCCAGAGATCGGTGCGCCTAGAGATGGGGCAGTCTAGCTCCGGAGTTCACACAGCCGGGACCGTGAGTCTCGACCTTGAGTAGTTTCTATTTTCGCTTCCGCATGAGAGACTTGTAGTGAGGACATTTTGTACCGGGCATAAGCCCGCATTTATAGTACTCTGATGTTTTCTGTGGACACTCCCTTCGTGGAGATTTTATCTTATTTACATGTGATTTATTATTGTGGACTACATTGTTCTTACTTCAATTATTGTGCTACTTATTGTGATCGAAAAGACCGGCAGAATCGGCGCGTTGTAGTGACGACCTTCCCGGGTGCGAAGGTGTCACCGCAAAGCGGCGGTTCTAGGCATAAGACCCCGGCGGTTGAAAGAAAAAAAAGGGGGGGGGGGGTCTTACACAGGGGCTTCGTAGGGAAGGGGGATTGGGAGGGTTTCCAGCTGCGCGGCTTTTGCAGTGATCCGCAATAAAAAATCGCGAATGGATGTTATAAAAAACCTGCGGTTATAATTAAATGTCAGTTTTGAAATAAGTGGAACCAAACTCTGCTTATTGTTAAAATTGCGGTGCGGCCCAGCCGCACAGCAGCTGAAAAGCTTAACCAAATGCCACCTAAGTCTGGTGGGGAGAGTTATGCGGGGTACTCATGCACGTGCATTAAACAATTGTCATACTAGAAGAATACATTCATTTGATGTCTATGATGATTGGCATTGCATACAACTACACCACACTTGAGCGCGTGCTTGAATAGGAGAACGTCGTGAGTTTTATCGTCACTAGTGTGCGATTTGAAAAATTTCGGCACTTGCCTAGGATTGCGAGGTGGAGTAAAATGTTGCCTCCATGAGTGCTCCTAATCGAGTGCTCACGTCTCAATTAGGGTTACGTGTATAATTATATTTTTTTTATGCTCGTAGCGTATTATATTTTTATTGGCATAAATCTTGTTTATTCTACTCGCCTACTTCGAGTACGGTGTGAATCAAACTGTAGCGTAGGGATGTGTGTCGACATCGCTAGCCTCATATTTCACGAGTCGGGAGGAAGGATTGTCTTTCTCGGTGGCTGAGAACTTGCCCCTAGTTACTCTCGAAGCATGGGTGGATGGTTAGTCAAGTGCGCGCGTGATGTAGGTCGTCACTTTGTTCTAGTTTGAGCCTTGTACCATTCCCGAAGTCTATCCATTTCTATCCCCGTTGAGCCTGTCCCTTCCTTTGGCATCCCAACACCTCGCAACCAAAGCCATATAGCCTTTCCTACTCACACACCTGAATGTGGTCGCTCGGTTTGTTTGTTTTATTGTAATTTTGTATCTTTTATGTGTGGCTATTATGCGGGAGCTTTGTGCCGCTTGTGGTGTTGCCGTGTTTTCGGCTCATTTTGGTTATTTGGTTAGGTAAAAAAATGAAATGAAAATTCCCAATGTGGAATAAAAGAAAAAATTTATTTGTTCTAGAGTTGTGGTTTTATGGTTGTAAATTTTGTTGTACTGTGTTCGTTATGGGCGTGCACGCACCGTTAAAAGTCCAAGTCTGGTGGTGCGATGAACGTGTTTGTTGTTGCGTGTAGCTGTGAGTGTTTTTGGGCGGTCTCATTTTGGGTGTGTGTATCTGTCGTGTTTATCTTTGTATACCCCGTCTTCTCCTAAGCCTCCATTATACTCCAATTCCTACGGATTCACACTTGAGTCAAACTAGTGTCGTGGAGAGAGTGTGAACGAGCGAGCTTATGGTTATCGACATTGGTGGATTCCTTTGGAGGTTATCCCTTGCTTTTGCAATGCTCAACTCAGTGATTGTCTGCTTTCTCCTTGCGCGTGACCAAATGATTCCCCTCGATTCTATAGTAGAGTAGTAATTATATTTTGATACGCCTTTAGAAATATATAGGCTATTAGCGCATAATTAGAAATTCCTTCTATGGTATTCCTATGAGCGTGAGCATGCAATTTTGCATGGTACTCCGTTGCGCAGTTATAGGCCAGCTAAGCTATTTTTCTCGTCCGCGTTAGGGATGATTTGCACAGGATGATTTATATAGGGTTTTTCGGACTCCTCTGGGCTTATTATCTAGCATGTGCACTACTATTTCAATAGGAAAAGTTGTATATTTGATTAGGAATTCACTTAGCCATTGTTGCACTGTTTCGACCCATTTTAGTTTGTGAATTGCACCGGGATGTCGGAGGTAAGTCCTGGGGTACTCTTTGTGTGGATTTGGTTATTTTATGTTGTATATTGGTGCTGGGAGATTTTGCTCCAGCTAAGGTTTTTGTTGTGCAGGTGACTAGTTTTCCCCCAAATTAGGAATTCTGATTTGTGAAAAACGCACGGTCATGCGTTTCCTTAGCGCATGCTTTCTACCAAATCGTGCGTGAAAGTCCACCTAGTGTCAACTATCTTCACCTATGGGGGGGGGATTAGGTGTCTCTGCAGCGTAATTGCGGAATTAAAGATTTACCTGCATAAGAAAACAAAACAACCAAGCACACAAGGAACACAGACAATATATAGTGGTTCCCCGATTTGGGTACGTCCACTTTCCCCCTTCGACCTATCTCCCAACACGAGACGACTCAGTCACTTCACCAACAGGATTGAAATCCAATCCTTGCACTCACGGAAGGAACCCTTCCACACGTAGGAGTCAACACTCCCACAATCCGGGTAGCACCCAACCCTTACAACTAGGGACCAATCGGTCCGTTACAAGGAAATTAAAAACTAGCTTGTAAGAAATACAAACAACGTTTGGAGAGAAGGTGACCCTCTTCGTTTGACGACGTGTTCTTGAAGTCAACGAAGAGTGCACAGCCTTAGATCTCACTTGGAGTGAATCTTTCCCGAAACCGGCGGCGGCTTGAGGCGGCGGCAAGGTTCTCGGAATCAGCAGCGGTGACGGAGAGCAGCAGCAGTGCCAACTTGTTTCAAACTTCGTAGCAAAGGAAGCAAGATCTTCCAACGGTCACACTAGGATCGATCGTCTCGATCGATTCGGAAGGGGAAAGATTTTCCCGATCAACGAATCAAGAGACAAGGGATCTCTTGTTAGACGCGTGAGACGCTATGCTAGCCTAAGCTTCAGTCGCCGAAGATCTGGAAGAACCTGAGATCAGCAGCGGCGACAATCGTACGAGCGGCGGAGATGACCGGCGGAGCAAGATCGCGAGTTTAGGGTTTTGTCGTCGGCCGCTCGTACTTTTTGAAATTCCGTATATCCGTGTCTTTCCTGTTCATACATACGAAGTATATATATACATTAGGTCAAGTATATGACCGTTGTGGGTCCCACCAGTAAGAAAACTTGAGCCCGGTTCGACACAGTTCACATAGATTGAACCAGTCCAGAGAACACCAGGAAACTGCCTAAGTCAAAATCGGCGAGAATCGTAGGTGATTCTCGCCGAATCGGCGAGAATCACTTACGATTCTCGCCGACTTCTGCTTAGCCAAAATCTGACTGCACAGATACAGAAGCCGGGGAGAATCGGCGGGAATCACACTTGATTCTTGCCGATTCGTCGAGAATGCAAAGTCATTCTCGACGAATCGGCGAGAATCACTTAGTGATTCTCGATGATTCTGCCTTAGAGAAATTTCTGGCGGTGTCGAAACTGCCGGCTCCAACCGACGGGAATCAGCTAGTGATTCTCGACGACTCGGCGAGAATCACTAGTGATTCTCGTCGATTTTTACTTGGGTGATTTCTCCTCTTTCTTTCCTTGAGCTGGTCTTTGGCCCATCCTTGCTCCTTGTCTGCTCTTGCTTTATCATAGCCCTGTACTTGAAATTAAGTACATCCCAATAGAGAGAGTACACGTAGGCCAACACACTGATCTGCTCAACGAGGGATTACGTTGCACAGACCCGTGTATATTGACCCACTGCACCCTGACAATGGTGTATACTTAGCGTGGAATAACTGCAAGCACAACTAGAAATATTTCATCAAATACATTGTCTATTTACCTTGGCTTGCACAGGGTCTTCTTCAAATCAGGTACATTGTGGATGCAATACCCAACAATCTCTCCCTATTTGAAGAAGCCTAAACCCTACAAGCTAAGGTGAATAGAGCATATAGGAATGAAAAACCGAAACTTAAAAATGAGGTGATAGGGATAAGCATTACCCGTTACTTGAGAGCAAACTAGAGCATTGAGCTACCTTAGCCTTAGCCGAGAGGGTAATCTCCCCCTTTTCGGCTTCTGCAAATTTGGGTCTGGTGCACCGGACACCATGCTCCCCCTCAGTTCGTGCACTTATGTTGTCACTTGAAATGCTGGCAGATGCTCCCCCTAGAGGCACGAGCAAGGAGCGTCTGGAGTCTTTATTCTTCATAGTTGAGCATCCCCAATTCAGTTTTGAAGAGACTGAACTTGGCCTCGTCTAACGGCTTTGTGAAAATATCTGCAATCTGCTTGTCCGTGGGGACATAGCAGAGAGAGATGTCCTTGTTCTCCACGTGCTCCCGAATGAAGTGGTAGCGCACTTCAATATGCTTCGTTCTGCTATGCGATACTGGATTGTTTGCGATGGCAATTGCACTTGAGGAGTCGCAGTACATGGGTACTTCCTTGAACTGAAGATCATAGTCTGCTAACTGGTTCCTTATCCATAGGAGTTGTGCGCAACAGCTCCCTGCCGAGATGTACTCAGACTCTGCTGTGGAGGTTGCGACACAATTTTGCTTCTTGCTGTTCCAGGAGATAAGCCTTCTTCCGAGGAATTGGCACGTCCCGGAAGTGCTTTTCCTGTCATCCCTACTCCCTGCAAAATCAGCATCTGAAAAACCTATTAGCTCGACATCATTGTTTCTCGGGTACCACAAGCCAAGATTGGGAGTACCTTTAAGGTATCTAAGAATTCGCTTTGCAGCGACATAATGAGATTCCTTAGTGTTCACCTGATATCTGGCACAAACACATGTGGAGAACATGATATCTGGTCTACTGGCAGTAAGGTAGAGCAGGGATCCAATGATGCTTCTGTATTTGGTTTCATCGAAAGGTTTACCTTTCTCATCCTTATCCAGAGACATAGTGGATCCCATTGGAGTCCTCATAGAGGTTGCATTCTCCATTCCGAATTTCTTGAGGAGTTCATTTGTGAACTTCGTCTGAGAGATGAAGATTCCATCCTCAGACTGTTTCACTTGAAGTCCCAAGAAGTACTTCAGCTCCCCCATACTGCTCATTTCAAACTTTCCTTGCATAAGTTTGGAAAACTTTTTGCAAAGATTGTTGTCCGTGGAGCCAAATATAATGTCGTCAACATAGATTTGCACCAGCAAAATCTTGCCTTTGACTTCCCTGAGAAACAATGTCTTGTCTATTTTTCCTCTAGAGAATTTGTTCTCAAGAAGAAAACTAGACAATGTCTCATACCAAGCTCGAGGAGCTTGTTTTAAGCCATATAGTGCTTTATTAAGAAAATATACATGACTAGGATAAGTAGGATTGACAAAACCTGGAGGTTGAGCGACGTATATTTCCTCTTTCAAATCTCCATTCAAGAAAGCTGATTTCACGTCCATCTGATAAACTGTGAATCCTTTGTGGGAGGCATAAGCTAGGAATAGTCGGATAGCTTCGAGCCGTGCAACTGGTGCAAATGTCTGGTCAAAATCCAATCCCCTCCTCCTGACGGTAACCTTGAGCCACTAGCCTGGCCTTGTTCTTTATGATGACACCATGTTCATCCAGTTTGTTCCTGAAGATCCACTTGGTTGCCAATCACATTCTGCTTTTGAGGTCTGGGCACAAGCGTCCAAACGTTGCATCTTTCGAACTGATGCAATTCATCTTGCATGGCCAAAATCCATGCAGCATCTTTGTTTGCCTCGTCGAACTTCTTTGGCTCAACCTGTGACAGGAAGCTAAGATGCAGAATCTCGTTAATAGTACCTCGTCGAGTTCTGACCCCGTCACGAGGATCTCCGATGATCTGATCTCTAGGATGATCCCTCATGTGTCTGAGCTGTAGAAGTCTGGCGTCAGGAGCTTCGACTACTTCTTGGGCATCTCCTTCTTCTAAAGGATTTGCTCCATTTTGATTTTCAACGTCTCCGATCGGCGTAGCAGTGGATACCTTGACGTATGTTGGAGGTGCATCTTTCACGTGCTCATCCAGTTGCAACCCTTCGAGTCTGTCACCTACATCTTCAGGAAGAAGACTAGAAGTCTTGCAATTAAGCAAACTTCCTTCATCAAATACAACATTGATTGACTCCTCTACCACTAGGGTTTTCTTGTTGAAAACTCTATAAGCCCGGTTGCGGCTACTATAACCCATAAATATGCCTTCGAAGCATTTTTCACCGAACTTAGTACGCAGGTACTTCCCATTATTCAGTACATAACATTTGCAGCCAAAGATCCTCAGGTAGGACATGGTTGGTTTCTTGCCTTTCAGTAGCTCATAGGGAGTCTTACGATGGCTTTTGTTAATCAATGCCCGGTTTTGTACATGACAAGCCGTATTGACAGCCTCAGCCCAGAAGTATTCTGGGAGAGAAGCGTCATTCAATATTGTCGTGCTTGCCTCAATGAGTGTTCTATTTCTCCTCTCCGCCACTCCGTTCTGTTGAGGAGTGCGAGGGGAGGAGAATTCATGAAAGATACCAAGTTCTTCATAGAACTCTGTCATAGCCCTAGACTCAAACTCTGTTCCGTGGTCACTTCTGATTTTGACCACCGAGCAGTTAAGTTCGTTCTGTATCTGCTTGACAAAATTAGTGAAGATGTCAAACGTATCTGACTTGCGTTTTAAGAAGAACACCCACGAAAACTGAGAGTGATCATCTACAATCACTAGCGTATACGACTTCCCTCCTAAGCTATGAACTTGCATAGGACCAAACAGGTCCATGTGCAGAAGATAAAGACATCTGGAGGAATCTTTGTCTGGGATGCTCTTAAAGGTAGCCCGAGTTTGCTTGCCCATTTGACATGCAGGACATGGACAATCTTTAATGCACTTAATAATGGGAGCATCCCTTACTAAGTCTTTTGAAAATAGCATATTAATTGTCTTGTAATTAATGTGTGCCAATCTCTTGTGCCATTGTTCGCAAAGAGATGCACTGCCTTTTGCTACTAGGCATACAGGGGTAAAAGAGTCTAAACTAAGAAAGTCTAAACAGAAAATATTTCTGCTCCTAATGCCTGTTAATACTGTCTCCGAAGAGGCGCATGATATTATCAGGCATTTGTCCTTGCAGAACTTAACGTCATACCCTTTATCACATAACTGGCTTACGCTGATCAGGTTATGATTTAACCCTTCAACATAAGCTACGTCAAAGATAGAGAGTATACCGTTGGAAATCATACCGTAACCTCTGGTGACTCCCCGATCAGATCCCCCCAAAATGACTTTGGGTCCATTCTCGACTGGGGTGTACTCCCGCAGCAGGCTTCTTGTCCCAGTCATATGACGGGAGCATCCACTGTCCAAATACCAAATAGGTGTTTTGTTGGCCTTTGGACATCCCTGCAAAACAGAATTAGTTTGCCTTAGGAACCCAATCGAACTTGGGTCCTAGATTTCTTGTTAGCATACTCCCCCTCGATTTGTTAGCCCTACGAGTGGTCGGCCTCGCACTGCCAACATAAGGAGTCTTGTTATATCTTGGATTAAACCAACAATCCACGGCAAAGTGACCAATTTTGCCACAGCACCAACAGTCAAATCTGTTGTACCTTTTCTTAAGCTCCTGCTACACCCTGGGAATGGTGGGTACAGCTGGGGCCTTGGATTTGGAGGTGAAGGCATCATGGTGATTGCAGTCACATGATTTCTTCACCTTCGGTTCCTTCAGTATAACAGGCTTGGCGTTTGGTGCCTGCTTTCCATTATGGCCGCTAGAGAATTGACCATAATTTCCCAATTGGATTTCCTCATAAGGTGCCTTGAAGACACTCTCACCGAAATTGCGGGAAAAGGTCCAACCATCGTATCGGCTCTTAGGCTTTGCAACCGGGGGCCGGAAATGATGACCAAAGGTTGACTCAAAGTCATGTTGGTTGCAGGGAAAGCTTGGCTTTCTGAACTCAACAGGACTGAGTGGAGCCTTTCCCTTTTCATCAGCAGAGGCCTTCTTGGCGGCCTTATTCTTTCTCTGGTTCCTGTTTCTCCTGGATGAGGAACCGGATACACCTACATGCCCCAAGCCAGCTCCTTTGGCCTGAGCAGAGAAGGTATCAACTAATGGAAGAATAGTTTTTGGCATAGAGAAGCTCTTGACGATCTTCCTTTCTGCCGCAAGTAGTTCTTCCAACTTGTCGACTTCCTCCTGCTTGAGATCAAGGAGCTTAAGAGACTCCGAATGCTTTGAAGTTAGTTCCAAGTGCTCCTGTCGGAGAGAGATCAAACTGGTGATCTCTTCCCTCAGGGATACACTTTCACTTTTAAGGGATTTTACTTCCTTCTTCGCAGCCTTCATTCTCTTTCGACATTCCAGGAAAGTATTGAGCAGAAGCTCATACTTATCGAGAAGCTCAGCTTCACGGGCAGAAGAGCTATCCTCGGGGTCATCATCCTGAGACTCAGGGTCAGAGTCAGAGTCAGAGAGAGGGGTGTGAGCTTTTACCTTCCCCGTAAATGGGGGGCAGTCTCCTTCCGAGTCACAGTGACCCATTAGCCCAAAGTAGGCTTCCTCGTCATCGCTGGTATCTGAAGTGTCAGATTCACTCAGCGTCTTTGGCTTCTTTGCGATGTAGCTCCTCTCCTTCTTCTTGTCTCTCGAGGACCTGTGCTCCTCTCCCTTTCCCTTGTCCCTTTTGCCTTGATGGCAGTCGGCCACGACGTGTCCTGGCTTGTTGCAACCAAAGCAAATAATGTCAGAAGAGTGGTGTTTGTTCGGTTTGGATACATACCTGTCAGAAGAGTAGTTCTTCTTCTGATCCCTTGAAGAGGACCCGTTTCTCTTTCTCTGATTTCTCAGTTTGAGGAACTTCTTGAATTCCCTTGTGATAAGGGATAAGTCTTCCTCAGACAATTCTGAGTCGGAGGAGCTTGGCTCTGAGTCTTCCTCTTCATCTTTCTTCCACGCACGGGAAGAGACAACACCCTTGCCCTTTCTGGAATGAATGGCTTTCAGGGCCACCGTCTTTTCCTTGGCCGCGGCTTTCTCTGCTTCCTCTTCAGCCTTCCTTGTGTTCAACTGAAGCTCATAGGACATGAGTTTCCCGAACAGGATCTGAGGGTCGGTTTCCGCAAGTCTGCCAAACTCCCGGATGGCGCATATCTTTGTGTCCCATTCCTTAGTGAGGGACCTAAGGAACTTATCATTGAGTTCACCGTCAGTGAACACTCTTCCATATCCTTTGAGAGCATTGACAATCTTGAGGAAATTTTCGAAGGTGACTCCGATCTCCTCCTTTGGCCCTTGTCTGAAGGCCTCATATTTCTGATTGAGGAGGGATCTCCGATCGTCCCTCACTTCGTCTGTGCCCTCCATTAGGACAATCAGACAGCTCCAGAGATCCTTGGCTGTCCTGCAGTTGCTGAAGTTCTGCATCATGGAGTCGTCAACTGCGCTCACCAGGATGTTCTGAGCTTTCTTGTCGAGTCCGAACATCACCATTTCGTCCTTGTCCATTTCAGAGAGTTTCTTGGGTACTTTCTTGGTAGGATCAATGGTGGTGGCCTTAGTGGGAATGTAAGGTCCCTCCTCCACAATCATGAAGAGCCGGGGGTCGACTGCTTCAATGTAGAATCTGATTCTTTCCTTCCAGATAGTAAAGTTCAGTCTGGTGCATACTGGGATTTCGCCGGAGTGCTTGAGTCCTTCCATGGAAGATATCTATCTGCTTCTTGACACGGGTGGCAGGATTCTACTCAAGGTGTGAACCTTTTTGATGAGTAACCTCCCTCTGATACCACTTGAAAGTCCACCTAGTGTCAACTATCTTCACTTATGGGGGGGGGATTAGGTGTCTCTGCAGCGTAATTGCGGAATTAAAGATTTACCTGCATAAGAAAACAAAACAACCAAGCACACAAGGAACACAGACAATATATAATGGTTCCCCGATTTGGGTATGTCCACTTTCCCCCTTCGACCTATCTCCCAACACGGGACGACTCGGTCACTTCACCAACAGGATTGAAATCCAATCCTTGCACTCACGGAAGGAACCCTTCCACACGTAGGAGTCAACACTCCCACAATCCGGGTTGCACCCAACCCTTACAACTAGGGACCAATCGGTCCGTTACAAGGAAATTAAAAACTAGCTTGTAAGAAATACAAACAACGTTTGGAGAGAAGGTGACCCTCTTTGTTTGACGACGTGTTCTTGAAGTCAACGAAGAGTGCACAGCCTTAGATCTCACTTGGAGTGAATCTTTCCCGAAACCGGCGGCGGCTTGAGGCGGCGGCAAGGTTCTCGGAATCAGCAGTGGCGACGGAGAGCAGCAGCAGTGCCAACTTGATTCAAACTTCGTAGCAAAGGAAGCAAGATCTTCCAACGGTCACACTAGGATCGATCGTCTCGATCGATTCGGAAGGGGAAAGATTTTCCCGATCAACGAATCAAGAGACAAGGGATCTCTTGTTAGACGCGTGAGACGCTATGCTAGCCTAAGCTTCAGTCGCCGGAGATCTGGAAGAACCTGAGATCAGCAGCGGCGACAACCGTACGAGCGGCGAAGATGATCGGCGGAGCAAGATCGCGAGTTTAGGGTTTTGTCGTCGGCCGCTCGTACTTTTTGAAATTCCGTATATCCGTGTCTTTCCTGTTCATACATACGAAGTATATATATACATTAGGTCAAGTATATGACCGTTGTGGGTCCCACTAGTAAGAAAACTTGAGCCCGGTTCGACACAGTTCACATAGATTGAAACGGTCCAGAGAACACCAGGAAATTGCCTAAGTCAAAATCAGCGAGAATCGTATTTGATTCTCGCCGAATTGGCGAGAATCACTTACGATTCTCGCCGACTTCTGCTTAGCCGAAATCTGACTGCACAGATACAGAAGCCGGGGTAGAATCGGCGGGAATCACACTTGATTCTTGCCGATTCGTCGAGAATGCAAAGTCATTCTCGACGAATCGGCGAGAATCACTTAGTGATTCTCGACGATTCTGCCTTAGAGATATTTCTGGCGGTGTCGAAACTGCCGGCTCCAACCGGCGGGAATCAGCTAGTGATTCTCGACGACTCGGCGAGAATCACTAGTGATTCTCGTCGATTTTTACTTGGGTGATTTCTCCTCTTTCTTTCCATGAGCTGGTCTTTGGCCCATCCTTGCTCCTTGTCTGCTCTTGCTTTATCATAGCCCTGTACTTGAAATTAAGTACACCCCAATAGAGAGAGTACATGTAGGCCAACACACTGATCTGCTCAACGAGGGATTACGTTGCACAGACCCGTGTATATTGACCCACTGCACCCTGACAATGGTGTATACTTAGCGTGGAATAACTGCAAGCACAATTAGAAATATTTCATCAAATACATTGTCTATTTACCTTGGCTTGCACAGGGGCTTCTTCAAATCAGGTACATTGTGGATGCAATACCCAACAGTGCGTTTTCTGCAGGTTTCTCTGGAGGATTGACCACCCTGTGTGATTTCTTCTTGCATGGTTTTTTATGAACCGTACGCGAAGGAGACACACGTTTTCCTGTATCTGTCTAGTTTTATAGCGCTCTGTGGTTAATAGTGCGATTTGTTCACGCACGGGCAGAAGTGCCCGTGCAGGAGTAAAATGCACAGTTCCACCTGCTTGTCGGGAATTTCAGCGCTCTATTGTTACCCGTGCATTTTCCTTCACGCACGGGCAGAAGCGTCCATGCGCGAGTAAAACGCACGGGTCAACTCATCTTCCTCTGCAAGCTTTGTCCTAGAAGTTAATATCGCATGGTTAACGCACGGTCGTGCGTCAAACCTTGCGTGACCATTTTCTGAACTACTCGTATTTAAGCTCAGGAGTTGACTGCAGCAGTAGGAGTCCGCCATTTTATCTCCTCTGAGCGGGAAAATCTACCTCCAACCGTTTTTTCCTCTCTCCTCCTTGTAGAGCTCGTCTGGCCACCGTTCTTCCTCCAAACTTCACCGCAAGCGAAGATCTTCAGCTGTTTTCTTCATCTCCATCTCAAGAGTAAATTGCACTTATAGTAAGGACATAAATCATTACATATAAGTACTAAAAATCGTTACCAAAACTCTTTGGTAACAAAAAAAACTTTATGTAACGGTCGTCCTCTAAAGCTCGATGTTAATACTTCTTGTAACGAATGTATGCGTGTCGTTACAATAAATTAGTTATAATAGTAAAAAAGATTCCGCCGCCCGCGGCCGCCCGCGGCCGCCGGCCGCCGGCCGCCGGCCGCCGCCGGCCGCCGCCCGCCCGCCGGCCGCCGGCCGCCCGCCGGCCGCCCGCCGCCGCCCGCCGCCCGCCTGCCGCCGCCCGCCCGAGAGCCCGCCAGCCCAGCATATTTCAAAAATTGATTGTGGAATGGACAATATAAACCCAAAATTGATGTTTTAACTGGCGGTGTGGGACTAAAAATGATCAAACATATTGTGAGAAAAAATTACTATTCGTAACGTAACATTAGTGTTGTTACAAATACTTACATTTATAGTAACAAATTAATTTTTTATTGTAACAAAATATAAAATATTCGTTACAAAAAGTAATTTTTGGTAACAACAGAAAAAATTCGTTACTAAATATACCTATTAGTAACAAACTGTGTTTTAGTTATATTTCAGTCCTTACAACATGTGCAGTTTGTTGTAGTGTACGTAGCATTTGGAGCTCCTTCTCGCTGCCATTGGAGAGATTTCCGGCGACTACCAGCCTTTACGGATCGTGAAGAAGACGGGGAAAACACCTTTGAAGTAAGTGACAACACTTCAAGCTTCCTCGGATGTCAACCACTGACCGAACCCGGATGAAGACCGACAACCTTTGACTCCGGCCGAGAATCGTGGATAGCCTTCACGCGTTGGGTTGTAAATCTCCTCTTTACTCTCATTTGGATGTTGTTTCTATGCTTTGGATGTTAGTTAAAATTTCTAGGAACTGTTAACAATGTTCATGGTGATTTACTATTGCAAATGTTGTTGTTGTTCATAGTTTGGCTTTACTTCCTTTGCTTGCTTTGAGTTGTTTCTTGGTGATATGTCACACTAACGTGTGTTAGGGGATGGCTTGGCAAAGAGGTGTTTTAGACACTCAACGGTTACGACCACACGCCCTAATACTCATTGGAGTATTCCACCATTGCGAAGCGGTGATTGTGACCCACATAATTAATTTTAGTTGTTCAAAAACAAAAACTCAACCCCAAAACCTTTGTTGCATTTGCAATCACGTACTTTCCAATGAAGAAGATCACACTCCCAATCTGCACTCCTCGAGAGATTCGATACTCGGAGGATAACTCTCCCAGTTTATTACTTGACGATGATCGATGCACTTGCCGAGATTGCATTACTAACGTCGTGCTCCAAGGCACGTAAGGGTCCACATTTAACACATGTGACAGTTCACCTCAATTACCTCACCAGTCACTCACTACTACCCGTAGGGAGTTGACATAACTCTAAGCAGTGGAGTATATCATTCATCCCTTCGATATTGAGATCAAGGTTCAACTCATCTAATGGCCATAGGATATACCTCATCCATTTATTTCTCTAGAATTAAACATGTGCACATTAATTATACCGTTCCAATCATCTTAAATAGAGCTCATTTCATAAACCTCAAAGTTATCAGGACATATACTGCTCCCAAATTCATTAAACATGCGATGACGTGATCACAATATCATCAGTCATTTGTCATACAATCTCACAATAATCAATTCATAAACAAGGTAATCATCAATTAATAAGACATCACGACTACGCCAAAATTTACTAAAATCGGACTTCAAGAAGTCACAACCCACCAAAAATTACGAGCAACCCTAAATCGAAAAGGTGACTTCAAGGGCTACAACTTCCGCATTGAGCCTGGGTCTAAATCCTAATCTATCACAACCAAAATCGGATTTCAGTCCAACCGTGTACACTTAGACAGAACGCGAACTACACATATATTATTACAGTGCAGCAACTTTGACCGAACATTCTCGGAGCTACAGATCTCCTATGAAAACATTTAACCATCCGTTGGAAATGTATTTCCGAGGGCTACCACATTTATGTTTAGCCCAAGACCTGAATCATGACGGATCGAACCTAAAAATGGCCTTGCAGCCTGCTTCACACATAAAATAGATTTTTGTACAGAACCTTGCACGCATTGTAAAGATGAACGAACATCATCGGTTCATCTTCTTCCTCCCGCTATCATACAAAGCACAACCAACATTTTTCTTCCCCTTTCTCACTTGTTAAACCATGGTTCTTCACGAGATAAAGTCCGCCATCTTCATAATGAAGAGATGAGATGATTGAAGTTCATCATGCGATGATCAACGCCCTAAAACAAAGTTCTAGCATGGTCCCTTCATAGGAAATCTCCATTAAACTCTGAAATCAAGCTCTCTTTAGCCGATGTCTCTCCTACACTTTAGATCTAAAGATCTAGCACCAAGGGAGAGGGTAGGAAGCTCACTTCATTTTCTCCCATGGATCGTGTCCTTCGTCTTAGCGGCATGACGTTGTCCAATTCCTCTTTTGATCGTTCTCTGGAGACAAGGAATACCAAGAGAAACTTTCGGAGCCCCTCCAAGAAAGTCCAGCATCGGCGCTCTTCCGTTGTCCTTCCTAGAAATCCACCACCGGCAACCTCTCCATTCTTGTTGAGCTCAACACGAACGACTCGACAAGGAAGAATGAAGACGACTAGAGTTTTTGAGCATTCCCTTTTTATAAGGAAATATTGGAGTTAGGGTTACTCCGTCACATGACACTTCCTCATTGGACCGTCCAATATTTCCCATAACATATACTTACTGAAATGACAAGTCATAAGAGCCATTCAGCACATATCTCAGACCCGGTTCAGCCCGTGAGTATTTATCAGCAAACACAGCCTAGGCCAAAAGTCTTCTAAGTCCAATTTGTCATATATATCTAACGAATCGTAGGAATCCTCCATGTAATCTTGACGAATCGGCTAAACACTCTAAAGCAAATCCGACAAAATTCGACAAACAGTACTACCTTTCGGCGAGTTTCTCTAAAACAAACGAACCAGTTTGAAAACACTCAAGTCTTATTAGATACGTACATCGGGTATCAATCGACAAATTCGTCGGATATCCTCGACGATATCTGACGAATTGTACAAGTCTCACCGAAACTACCCGAGTCATTTCCGAAAAATTCATCAGATATCCTCGACGATATCAGACGAATTACACTTGTTCCACCGAATTACCCAAGACTTTTTCCGATGAATTCGTCGAATATACTCGACGATATCCGACGAATTACACTTGTTCCACTGAATTACTTAAGCCTTTTTCCGACGAATTCACCGAGTATCACTCGACGAATTCGTCGGGTATATTCGGCGAAACCCTACGAATCTGACTTAACCTGACGAAAAACTCCTCAAGCTTGATCTCACAGCCTACCTGTGGCCTTTGTCCTTTTGCCCAACCTTCATATCGGCCTAAACCACCCAAGGTGACACTACTCGCACCAAAGGAGTCTAGCTCAAAATGGGACGTTACAAATCCTATAAACAAAACAAAACTTTCATACCCAAAATTGAGTTTAGGTCCACGGGTATCGAGATTTAATCAAGTACAGGGTAGGTTCCAGATTTACCTTGGGAAAATAACTCTTGGTAGTGTTTCCGCATCAAGTCCACCGACTTCTAAGTATATTCCTCTTTTCCATGATTAGACCTTTGGAACTTCACCAAAGGAACACTTTTTTGCCGCAATCTGCTTGTTTCGGTATCCACTATTCGCACCAGCTCTAGTTGAATAGACCTATCTGTTGCCATTATTCCATTTGTAGAGGTGACATGCGGACTATGTCGTAGTAGTGCTTTCCGAAGCGACGACACATGGAATACGTCGTGCAAATTTTCTAGCTCTGGTGGTAGCTCCAACCAATAGGACAAAGGGTCAATCCTCTCCAATATAACATAAGGCCCCACATATCTTGGGCTGAGCTTCATCCTACCGTACACACGTGACACTCCATGCATTGGACTGATCTTCAAAAACACCTTGTCACCCACTTGAAAATCCACTACCATGTGCTTCGCATTATAGTACTTTGCCTACCGACTCTGAGCCTCTAACATGCGGTCTCGTATCAATCTAACCATAGGATCAGTATCATAAATATACTCCACTCCCAATGCCTTAGGATCTTCATCTTGAACCCATGATTAAGGTGTCTTGCACCTCCTATTGTAAAGTGCTTCATAAGGTGCCACTCCGATGCTCGCTTGGTGGCTATTATTATATGAAAGCTCCACTAATGGTAAAAGACTTTCCCACGACTCCCCCTTATCCAAAACACATAGCCTATAACAAATCTTCAATAGTTCTGATTGTTCTCTCAGAGTAGCCGTCAGTCTGAGGGTGAAAAGTCATGCTAAAAGTTAGGCGAGAACCCAAATATGCTCTAACTGCCTTCGATTCCTTGGAGGTGAAATGACCATCACGGTCCGAGAAGATCATCTTCGACACCCCATAGTACCGAACAAACTATTCTATGAAGAGAATCACCAACACGTCAGCATGCACCTCCTTCTTCATCGGAATAAATCTGGTAGCCTTTGTCAAGCGATCCACTATCACCCAAACCGAGTCATTCCTCGAGCGGGATCGGGGAAGACCGTGAATAAAATCCATGGAGATATCCTCAAACTTCCACTTCTAAATGGGAAATGATTGTAATAATCCACTAGGGCTCATGCACTCCACCTTTACCTTATGACAAGCCTCACAGTGCATAACATAGTAGGTGATATCCCTCTTCATCCCAGGCAAAAACATGGTCCATCGCAAATCCATGCACATTTTGGCAATTCCGGGATGAACTGAATACTTAGTGTAGTGAGCCTCTCTCAAAATATATTTTTAGAACCCACCACCTGTGGGAATGTAAAGTCTGTCAGGGAAATGAATGAGGTCCTCATTCAGCATATATCCTTCCACTGATCCTCCCATAATCGCTTGAATCACTAGGGCCAAAGTAGCATCCTTCCCTTGCTCTGCCCGAATCTTATCTCAGATGTCACAAACTATGCTCATGGTGGACAAGTACTCCATATAAGCCCCGGGACAAGCCTTAGTCACTGGTGTAATCTCCATTTCCTCAAGAACTCCAGCCAATTTCATAACTATTAATTGAGTCTTAGGGCTTGACACAGGTGTCTTCCTGCCTAAAGCATCTGCCACTGAGTTCGCCTTCCTGGGGTGGTAATTCAGTGTAAATTCAAAATCACATAAAAATTCCAACCACCGCTGCTGTCTCAAATTCAAATCTTTCTGAGTGTGGATGTACTTTAAATTCTTATGGTCCAAAAAGATCTCGCAGTGGATGCCATATAAATATTATCTCCAAATATTTAAGGAAGACACAACTGCCCCCAACTCCAAATCATGTACTGGGTAATTCACTTCATGCTTCCTAAGCTGTCTAGAAGCATATGCAATCACATGTCCGTGTTGCATCAACACCGCCCCCATGCCCTGATAGGATGCATCAGTATATATCTGGAATCCTTCCTTTCCATATGGTAGGGAAAGGATGGGCATAGAGGTAAGGATATCCTTCCATTCTTGAAACGCGGCTTCACATTTTGGTGCCCACACAAAAGGCACACCCTTCTTTGTCAGTGCAGTGAGGGGAAGTGCAATCTTTGAAAATCCTTCGATAAATATGTGGTAGTACCCAACAAGTCCAAGAAAACTCCGCATATCGGCCGCTGACCTCAAAGGCGACCATTCCATCATGGCACACACCTTGGCTAGATCCATCGCTACTCCTGCTCCACTTATATCATGTCCTAAGAAAGAAACTTATCAGAGCCAAAACTCACATTTGTTGAACTTAGCAATCAAGCAGTGCTCCTTTAGTTTCTTCAATACCAAGGCCAAGTGTTCAACATGCTCCTCTTTTGTCTTCGAGTAGACAAAAATTTCATCAATAAATATGAAGACAAAAATGTTCAGATATGGCTCAAACACCCTATTCACCAAACTCATGAATGCAGAAGGGGCATTTATGAGACCAAACAACATCACTATGAACTTATATAAGCCGTATCTTGAGCTAAACACAATTTTTTGAATATCTTCCCCTTGTATCCTCAATTGATAGTACCTCGAGCGCAAATCCAATTTGGAAAACCAATGCACTCCCAGCAACTAATCGAACAGATCATCGATCAAGGGCAAAGGATAGGTGCTCCACACCGTCAATCGGTTGAGCTCCCGATAATCTATGCATAATAGTAATGATCTGCCCTTCTACTTAACAGACAGAATAGGATATCCCAAGGGTGATGACCTGGGACAAACAAACCATGATTCCACCAACTCTTACAACTGTACCCTAAACTCTGCAAATTCCTTTATAGACATTATTGGAACACCCTATTACTAATTTGGGTAAGGATCACTATGTTTTTCTTAGGAAACCAGTTTGACCTAGATGTATAGTTGAAAAGTTCAACATTAGAATGTGTCTAGGGCTTTGAACTTAGGTTTGAAGCTGCCCCCAGGACCATTCCAAGATCAAGGAAATAGAGCCAAGCCTAAGACAATTATCATTGAGCTTAGGTCGATGAAACGTCGAACTCCGTTCGACGCTCTCTGAGCTCAACTTTTCTGAATCGTCGAGCTCCGGTCGACGATCGTCTAGCTCAGATCGACGATCTGTCTTCAGCTTATTCTTCAGGTCACTGAGCTCCGGTCGACGATCTTCGAGCTCAGGTCGACGCTTTCTGTCTGATCTTCATTCCTATCTCTGAGCTCAGGTCGACGATCGTAGAGCTCAGATCGACGTTTTTCCTGAGAGATCGACGTTTTTAAGGATTCAAATTCAGTCAGACTTTGGAAGGTTTTTCAAATTCTCTCAGCATTTATGTCAAGAGATCTGCCATCCGTTTTCATTTATTCTGGAGCAAGTTTCAAGGAATTCTTTTTGAGAATGTTTTATTGGACTTTCCTCTAGAAGATAAAACTTTATGGAAGGCATTTAATGTCTGTTAACGGCTATCTTGGACATAGGATCTTCAGAGAATAAAAGCTGTTTCTCTTGTTTTCTCTAAGACAGATTTAGATACACATACACAGATAGAGACAGAGATAGTGATACACACAGATAAGAAAGAAAAAGAACAAGTGATTCTCAGGACAGTCTGATCAACACAAGAAAATTCAAGTAATCAACCCTGGAGAATCAGTTGAACATTTTGGCATACTGAAAAAGTGATCTTAGCTTCATCTCAAGGACTCCAGACAACTCATCTTTCAGCATCTGCTGAAACCATCTTCTGCTGGAGATCTGAAGCTTCTGAAGACCTATCATCCTAAAGCAAAGCTTCCACTCCTGAACTAGTCAACATCTCAGGGGGAGCTTTGACAACACAAATCCACTTGTGCTTCTCTCTTTGATTGAGACAGAGAAGACAACTTCACTCTTTCTTTTTTCTTTTCCTTTCCCTCTGTAAAAGGGTTTTCAAAACTCCCTTCAAAAGCTTTGATTCTGGTTCTGAGAACCTTGTTAAAACTCAGTGGTGGCAAGACACCTGATCAAAAATCTAGTTTGGTTTTTTAGCACCTTATCAAAAGCTCATTGGTGCCAGGACACCTGATCAACCCTTCCTGCAGTGGATTCCTACCAAGGGTGGTAGAAGAGTGGATGTACCCAGGTTTTTGGGGAACCACTATAGCTCCTTGTGTTTTCTGGTTTGCTTGTGTGTTTTCTTTGCTGTGTGCTGTGGTCTTCTTTTTACTGTCTTGTTAATTCTATAGCAGGAACCTTACACCTATATATAAGTTAAATCTTAAAAGTTTTGCTAGTTTAAAATTGTGAATTTACTTTAAATAAACTATATTCACCCCCCCCCCCACTAGAGTTGAGATAGATCTTGTTCCCACTTTCAATTGGTATCAGAGGGAGGTTGGTTGTTCATACAGGCTAACACCTGAACCAAAAGATCCTTGATAAGATCAATCTTGTAAGAGGGTTATTTTCATTATATTTAATTTTATATAAAGACATGGCACAGAACAAAGATTATGCAAGCACCAGGCCTCTAGTGTGCAATCTATCCAAGTTTGCACTTTGGAAAGCAAGTATTAGACTTTACATGAACTCTATTGATGAAAACATATTTAATTCTGTTTTGACAGTGTGCCCAAGTCCACCAGCAAGCTCAAGTACAAATGCTGTTCCACCTCCTTCAGGAACAGATGCTGAAATAAAAAAGTGGAAGACTGCAGATGCCAAGGCCATGAACATCTTAGCTCAGACAATGTCTGATGAGATATTTCAGAAGGTAGCTGAATACAACTCAGCCAAAGGAATTTGGGACAAGCTCTCTGAAATTGTCTCAGGATCTGCTGATGAAAGGAAAGACAGGAGATCCCATCTTATAAGCCAATATGAGAACTTCAAAAAGGGAGAAGCTGAATCAGTGGCTGACATGTACAATAGACTAAGTCTGATTGTCAATGAGTTAAAGACTCTGGATAAAGAAATCTCATTGACTGAGCTGAATGACAAAATCTTAATGTGCTTCCCCAGCTCTTGGGATTCAAGAATCTGACCAATCAAAGATGCCAGAAGTCTAAATGAGATTACCACTGAAGCTCTCCTGGGCAAGCTCAAATCTTATGAGCTGCTCATCAAAAATAGAGAAGAAGAACAAAAGGCTCCTTCTCCAGTCACAAGGAAAGAGAAGACCATAGCCTTCAAAGCTACAAAAGAGGAGCCTGAAGATAAAGCTACAGGAAATGATGAGCTCCTAAGTCTACTGGCCAAAAGATTCTACAAGATGGTCAGAAAAGACTTCAGAAAAAGATCATATAAGGGACATGATAAGCCAAGGTATGATAAATCAAATAACAATAAAGAAATTATATGTTTTGGTTGCAGGAAACCAGGCCATATTGTGCCTGACTGTCCAGAAAACAAGAACAAGGACAAGAAAGATAGAAGAGAAAGAAGAAAGGAGAAAGACTTCAGAAAGAACAGCTCAGACAAACCCTCCTCAAGCAAGAACAAACATACAAGGAAGGGATTTGTTGCTGAGACATGGAGTGAAACTGAAGAGGACTCTGAAGCCTCATCAAGCTCCAGTGATGATGAGGATGATGCTGATGAAAAGGAATTCTGCATGATGGCTATCAATGCCTCTCAAACAGATTCAGAAGCAGAAGAGTCAGAATCAGATTCAGAAGCTCAACTAGAAGAAGATCAGGTAATCAATTCATTTGATTTCAGTTCTGAGGATTTTAAACATGAGTTTAAAGTACTATGCCTAGATCTGTTGGAGTCTGAGAAGGAAATCACTTCCCTCAGAAAACAACTATCTGAGTATAGCACTTTAAAATCAGAAAACCTCAAACTCTCTGAAGAGTTAGAATGCTATAGAGAGGAGATAGCTTCACTAAAAAGTGAACTATCCAAGGCCAAGCAATTTGAAGAATCCTTTAATGGGAGAAGTATCAAATTAATGGACATCACAAGCACAGTGAACTCAAGATTAAATAGTACACTAGGCTTGGGTGCTTCATCTAGCCAACCCATAGTATTAACCACCCCAATCAAATTTATTTCTGATAAAGGGAAGGGTGTTGTAGAGGTAGCTAGGAAGAATTCAGATCTACCTAAGAAAAGCAAAGTTCAACAGAAAACGTCGAGCAGAGGTCGACGATCGTCGAACAGAGATCGACGATCTCAGGCTGAAACGTTGAACTCAGCTCAACGATTCCTTAACTCTGAACTCTCTCACAGTCGATCTTCGAACGGAACTCGACGATTTTACCCAAGATCGTGGAACTCAGATCGACGATCGTCGAACGGAGTTCAGAGCTTTGAATCTTCTTTCAGAGGCAAATCTCAATTCAATCCTAGAAGTGCTTCATCCCAATGCTTTAATCCTTATACTGAATGGATAATACCTCCTAGGAGATACTATCCTGAAGGTTATAAGAATCAACCTGGGATGTCTTTTATTTCTGAATTTAAGGGATATCAACCTAGGCCCAAGGGTAACTGGGTCAAAAACATATAAGCTGTTTATGTGCAGGTGAAGACCTATCCAACATCAAACCAGCTACGGTATCTGGATAGTGGGTGCTCAAAGCACATGATAGGGAATAAGGACAACTACACATCCTTTAAAGCCAAGCTTGGACCCAAAGTAATTTTTGGTGATTCAAACTTTGGAACTACAAAAGGATATGGTGCAGTCCAAATTGGGACAGTCACCTTCTAGAAAGTAGCCTATGTTGAAGGACTCAAGCACAACCTGATAAGCATTAGTCAGTTGTGTGATGAAGGATATCAAGTGACTTTCAACAAAGAAATATGCAAGATCAAGTCAGAAGACAACACAACTGTGTTGACAGGTAACAGGAAAGGTAATATTTACTTAGTAGACTTTCATTCATCTAAGGTAGATATTTGCCTGTTTAATTCCATATCTAGACCTAATATTCTATGGCATAAGAGACTATGACATGTTAACGTTAGAACCATTGCTAGGCTATCCAAGGACAACCTTGTCATAGGACTGCCTTCTGGCCCATACAAGAAGGAAGGACTCTGCAAGGCTTGTCAATTAGGCAAGCAAACTAAAAATAGCTTTAAATCAATCAACAAGAGTGATTCACCTAGGATTTTGTATCTGTTACACATGGATCTCTTTGGACCCATTACAGTACAAAGCTTAGGAGGGAAATCCTATACTTTAGTGGTTGTAGATGACTTCTCAAGATTCACATGGGTATTCTTTCTGAGGAAGAAGTCTGATAACTTTAAGTGTTTAACAGATTTTCTCAAATGCATTCAGATTGAGTTCAACACTCACATTGCCCTGATCATAAGTGATCATGGGACAGATTTTGATTCTCTTCTCATGCAAGAGTTCTGTCAAAGTGAAGGAATCAGGCATACTTTCTCAGCTCCTATAACTCCTCAACAAAATAGGGTAGCTGAAAGGAAAAATAGAACCCTTATTGAATCTGCAACTACATTATTGACAGATGCTCACCTACCTCTATCCTTTTGGGCTGAGGCAGTGAACACCTCCAACTATGTGTTGAATAGAAGTCTGATACATAAACTGAAAGGCAAGACTCCCTATGAATTGCTCAAAGGGAAGAAACCTAAAGTAGACTATTTTAAAGTTTTTGGTTGCACTTGTTACATTCACAATAATGATAAGAAATATTTAGCAAAATTCCAAGCTAAAGCTGATGAAGGAGTGTTTCTGGGATACTCCATGATCAGTAAAGCCTATAAGGTTTATAATAAAACTACTCCAAAAATAGAAGAATCTGTCCACATTTCCTTTGATGAAACTAATATGTCTTTCAAGGAGAAGAATACTTCTACCATAGAACATTTGCAGGTGCATTCTCTAGCTGAAGAATTGGACAGATTACAAGTCACTCAAAAGGATGAAAGTAGTGAAGATGAAGAAGCTGCTCTACATCTGGAAGAAAATCTTCTTGAAGAGCCAGTTGTTGTCCCACAAGAGGAAACAACAACACAGTTTGGTGAACAATCAACACCCCCTGTTGATCTAGTAACAGCAAGGGATCATCCAATCTCCCAAGTGATCGGAGACATCTCAGCTGGTGTGCAAACCAGAAATCAGGTCAATCAAAACCTGATGCACACTTGCTTTCTCTCTCAAATTGAACCTCAAACAATTCAAGATGCAGATCAAGATCCACACTAGATCATTGCAATGCAAGAGGAGTTGCATTAATTTGAAAGAAACAAAGTTTGAGAACTAGTGCCTAAGCCAAAGGATCATTCAATTGTTGGAACAAAATGGGTGTTCAGAAATAAGATGGATGATCAAGGAATTATTGTAAGGAACAAGGCAAGGCTAATTGCTCAAGGATATTCTCAAGAAGAGGGGATAGACTATGACCAGACCTTTGCACCAGTTGCAAGGTTAGAGGCCATAAGAATCTTCCTGGCTTATACTGCTCACAAGGGATTTAAAGTCTATCAAATGGATGTGAAGAGTGACTTTCTCAATGGGGAGATCAAAGAAGAAGTCTATGTCAGACAACCTCCAGGTTTTATCTCTCTAACCCATCCTGATTATGTTTTTAATCTACACAAAGCATTATATGGTCTCAAGCAAGCTCCTAGAGCATGGTATGAGACTCTAGCATGCTTTCTGCTGAAGAATGATTTTGTTAGGGGGAGAGTAGACCAAACTCTTTTTATTAGAACCCATAAGTCCCATACCCTACTAGTATAAATTTATGTAGATGATATAATATTTGGGTCTACTGATTCAAATTTGTGCAAAAAGTTTTCCAAGCTTTTGCACTCTAAATTTGAAATGAGTAGCATGGGTGAGCTATCCTTCTTCTTCGGATTGCAAGTCAAATAACATGCTGAAGGCATGTTTATTTCTCAAACCAAGTATGCAAAAGAATTGTTTAAGAAATTTGGGATGTCTGATGCATCATGTATGAAAACACCCATGCCTACCAATGCTATATTGGATGCTGATGAACATGGGAAACCAGTTGATCAGATAATATATAGAGCAATGATTGGCTCTCTATTGTACCATACAGCCAGTAGGCCTGACATAATGTTTGCTATATGTATATGTTCTAGGTTCCAAGTCAGCCCTAGAGAGTCACACTTAACTTTAGTAAAGTGGATTCTTAGGTATGTTAACAGCTATCCAAATCTAGGACTCTGGTATCCAAAAGATTTAGCATTTGACTTAACTGGATTTTCAGATGCTGATTATGCTGGATGCAGAATAGACAGGAAAAGCACCAGTGGAACTTGTCAGTTTCTTGGTGATAGACTTGTCTCATGGTATTGTAAGAAACAAACATCTGTGTCAACCTCAACTGCAGAAGCTGAATACATGGCTGCAGGCAGTTGTTGTTCACAAATATTGTGGATACAAAACCAACTCCTAGACTATGGTTACAACTTAGAGAAGTCTAAAATATTTTGTGATAACACCAGTGTTATTTCCAATGCACAAAATCCAGTCCTCCATAGTAGGACAAAACACATAGAAATTAGGCATCATTTTCTAAGGGATAATATTGAGAAAAACAAAATTTAACTTGAATATATCCCAACTGATTTGCAAAGGGGAGATATTTTCACCAAGCCCTTGGATGACAAGAAACACAACTTCTTTCTCAATCAGTTAGGCATGTTAGATGGAGGAAGCCTAAAATAAATTACAAGATTTTCAAAAGCTAAAAACAGACCAAGATTAGGATAAAAACTCACCTTTTTTGTGTCTGTAGGATAGTTTTCTGACTCTGAACTACGCTCGACGTTTTTCCCAGAAAGCGTCGAACGGAGATCGACGTTTTCTCTAAACGTCGACCTGAGTTCAGAGCATGTCAGATAGTTGTACACTATCTCTTTCAGGCCTTCGATCATCGACCTGAGCTCGACGTTCTACCTAGATCGTCGAACTGAGATCTACGATATTGAAGCCTTCTCAGCTTCCATCAGGAGTCCTGATCGTCGAACGGAGATCGACGATCCTTCCTTTTTCGCATCGAACCCTAATATAAAATCTTTTTTTGGCCGCCGCTCGTCGTTTACGCCTTCATACTCTCTGCAACTCTTTCCCTCCAAACCTTCTACACTTGGTCGTGTTTGTTTCATCTTTGCAGGTACAGATGGCTGTGTCAAGTGCTGCTATTTCAAAGATGAAATTTGATACAGGTTTCGACATTGATATTAATTCTTTCGATGGAAGTGATCAGAGATTCAAGGATATTCTAAGCCTTTTTCGAGAACCGCAACTATTTCAGATCATGTCCACCAGAATGAAGATTGCAGCAGAAGAGATAAAGGAATGGTGTTTTACCGCCACGAATGAGAATGAGAATTCTGTAATCGGCTCAATCAAAGGGACTCAGGTACCGTTGTCCGCAACCCTTCTAACAGAGGTATTCCTCCTTAGTACTGGAGATGACTCCATAGATTTGTCTGGAGAAGAGTATGATTCAATGCTAGATAGAATGGTTCACAATGCTGTGAACCCTAACAAACTGCTGTAAAAGAACCTTTCCATTGAATTCCAATTTCTGGCTGATGTGGTTGGAAAAGTGCTTCTGGCAAAGTACTCAGCCCATGATACAATATCAAGATACCAATTCTGTTTAATGGGAGCTTTGGTTGACAAGAAACATTTAGATTGGGGATCCATCTTTTTCAATCTGATCAAGAAGAAGTTGAACAAAAGCTGTGTAAGCTATGGGAGGATTTTATGGGTTTACCTACACTCCAGGTGCCCTGAGCTGCTGACCTCTAGTGGGATGTACATCAATGCATCCAAGAGGCTTACCTGTGCCCTCTTTAGCAGATCGGACAGGCAGATCATCAACCCCAGCAGGGGTGCTGCAACACCACTTGCTTCAGGCACCAGGACTGTTACAGTCACTCCTCAGATCTCTGCCCAGCAGAATGATTGCCTGCTTCTTCCTCTCCTCCTCCAGCTATTTCTATCCCAGTCACCACCTCAACTTCTTCACCTATCTCAACCTCTATCATCTCATCCCCCATTACAACTTCTTCACCAATTTCTCCTCCTCCAGCCTCTACCTCAGAATAGTTCTACCCTTTATTCTCTTATCCATCTTTCACCACTCCATCATTTTCTCTTATAGATGACTCCTTCATTGATGATTCTCCTCCAACTCCTCCCGAGCTTCCCTCTACATCTTCTTACCAACAACTTCTTCAAGACATCCTTTCTCAACCATCCTTCACCCCATCCTTTACCTCTTCCATCTCATCCATCTCCACCTCAGTAACATCTATCTACACTATTCCTCCTTCAGAGCCATCCATCCCAACACCTCCTATCTCCACACTCTCCATTACTTCAGCTCCAGCCACCCTCATTCCAGTCTCTTCAACTCCTACCTCTGCTCAAGCCAATCTTGAGCATATAGATCTTTCAGCCCTGACAGACAAGCTCTATGTGTTTCTAGCCCCCAGGCTAACCTCACTGCTGAAGACCTCCTTGGCTCCACTCCTAAAACATGTTCAGGAGCTGTCTACCAAGTTTTCTTCCTTCCTCTCCTCCCAGGCAATCCCTTCATCTGGGTGCCTTGATTCAGTTTCCACTGAACCCAGGCAGGGGGAGATGCCTTTTGAAGCATTGGATATGTCTGAGGCTGCTGAAGGTTCAAGTCTTGCTCTTGTTTTTGCAGTGGACTTTCAGAGTCTGCTTTCTTTATTTGATTCTGTTTATTTCAGTTCTCTGCCAGTGCATCAAGCTAAAGACCTCACTAAGGCCATTGTGCCTATCTCTGTATGTGATCCCAGCCTAATTGCCTCATATGTCAATTCTTTCAAGGCTGTGGATGTTGATGCTTTCAGTTCTACTGCTGCTGCTGTTTCTACAATTGTATCAGAAGATATTGACATGATTTCTATTGTTGAGGATACTGCTGCTAAAGAACTTGCTACATATCTGGAAGAATCTGCTTATACTGCTGCTCCAACTTCTGTTTCTGCTGTTGCTCAAATTTCTGCTGCTGTTGCTCCTGCTTTGACCCCTGATTAAGTAAAACAACAAGAAAAGTATATAAAGAGCATTGATGATTTATATGATAGACCTCAAAGTTCAGACAGTGATCAGTTTCACACTGACTCTGATGACTCTTCTAATACTATTGCCAAGAAAAGGAAGGCCAGAAGCAAGGCCATGATGAAGGTTCCTCCTGCTCAAGCTAAAGATTCAAATGACATTCCATACTATATTTTTTTGCATGATTGCCAAATTACTGAACATTGGATGCAATATTCTAAAAATCAACTAAAGGCCTTGAGAAAGAAGAGAAAGTTTGAAAAGTATGAGAAAGGTTCATCTCAATTTCAGCCTCCTCCTCCTCCTCCAGATTCAGGGATTGGTGGAGGCTCAGCTTCTCAAACCCCAGCTTCAAAACATAGTTTCTCCCAGTCCTCACAAAGATATTCTCCCAGGGGACAACACCAAAGGGGTTCTCAGTCCAGAAGGGGACAGTATAGAGGAAGTCAAAGAGAACATATATTTCATACAAGGGAAGGACAAAGACTCATGGACTCTGCTCAAGGTCCTTTCCCTTATAAACTCAGAGAAAAAGTTGAGACTAGAACTCCTATTGCTTTAGAAACTGTAAATAGATATGAGCCTGCAGTGCCTTTTGAAGATCCAGAGAACAATCCATTATCATGGACTGCAAGGATGAAAGAACTGGCTGCCTTAGATCAGTTGAAGAAAGCAAGAGAACAAGGGAAAGACACCTCTAATATTACTACTCTATCAGATCAAAGAAAAGCTGAACTGGAAATGTATTCTTCAAGAAATTTCTTTGACCCAGTGGACTACATGAAGTTGGATCCTGAGCCTGTGGTTCCCAGGCCAAGAGCTCAAACCTCCTTAGGTGCAGATGATGATAGAAGGTCAAAGAAGGAAGCCCTTAATCCTAACAGAGAAATTATATTTAAGAAAGGAAGTGAAAAGAAGTAATTTCTGTAAGCAGACAACACAATCTCTCTGAACATTTGCTGAAATTCCATTTGATTGCTGCTATGATTGCTTGCTCTACTATTTTGTTTTAGTTTATTGCTCTTCTATATGTTGTTGTAGTTTTTATTTCTGAAATATATAAATAATAATCCTAACCCAAATAGGGGAGATTGTTGGAACACCCTATTACTAATTTGGGTAAGGATCACTATGTTTTTCTTAGGAAACCAGTTTGACCTAGATGTATAGTTGAAAAGGTCAACATTAGAATGTGTCTAGGGCTTAGAACTTAGGTTTGAAGCTGCCCCCAGGACCATTCCAAGATCAAGGAAATAGAGCCAAGTCTAAGACAATTATCATCGAGCTTAGGTCGACGAAACGTCGAACTCCAATCGACGCTCTCTGAGCTCAACTTTGCTGAATCGTCGAGCTCCGGTCGACGATCGTCTAGCTCAGATCGACGATCTGTCTTTAGCTTATTCTTCAGGTCGCTGAGCTCCAGTCGACGATCTTCGAGCTCAGGTAGACGCTTTCTGTCTGATCTTCATTCCTATCTCTGAGCTCAGGTCGACGATCGTAGAGCTCAGATCGACGTTTTTCCTGAGAGATTGACATTTTTAAGGATTCAAATTCAGTCAGACTTTGGAAGGTTTTTAGAATTCTCCCAGCATTTATGTCAAGAGATCTGCCAGCCGTTTTCATTTATTCTAGAGCAAGTTTCAAGGAATTCTTTTTGAGAATGTTTTATTGGACTTTCCTCTAGAAGACAAAACTTTATGGAAGGCATTTAATGTCTGTTAACGGCTATCTTGGACATAGGATCTTCAGAGAATAAAAGCTGTTTCTCTTGTTTTCTCTAAGACAGATTTAGATACACATACACAGACAGAGACAGAGATAGTGATACACACAGATAAGAAAGAAAAAGAACAAGTGATTCTCAGGATAGTCTGATCAACACAAGAAAACTCAAGTAATCAACCCTAGAGAATCAGTTGAACATTTTGGCATACTGAAAAAGTGATCTTAGCTTCATCTCAAGGACTCCAGACAACTCATCTTTCAGCATCTGCTGAAACCATCTTTTGCTGGAGATCTGAAGCTTCTAAAGACCTATCACCCTGAAGCAAAGCTTCCACTCCTGAACTAGTCAACATCTCAGGGGGAGCTTTGACAACACAAATCCACTTGTGCTTCTCTCTTTGATTGAGACAGAGAAGACAACTTCACTCTTTCTTTTTCTTTTCCTTTCCCTCTGTAAAAGGGTTTTCAAAACTCCCTTCAAAAGCTTTGATTCTGGTTCTGAGAACCTTGTCAAAACTCAGTGGTGGCAAGACACCTGATCAAAAAATCTAGTTTGGTTTTTTAGCACCTTATCAAAAGCTCATTGGTGCCAGGACACCTGATCAACCCTTCCTGCAGTGGATTCCTACCAAGGGTGGTAGAAGAGTGGATGTACCCAGGTTTTTGGGGAACCACTATAGCTCCTTGTGTTTTCTAGTTTGCTTGTGTGTTTTCTTTTCTGTGTGCTGTGCTCTTCTTTTACTGTCTTGTTAATTCTATAGCAGGCACCTTACACCTATATATAAGTTAAATCTTAAAAGTTTTGCTAGTTTAAAATTGTGAATTTAATTTAAATAAACTCTTGAAAGTCCACCTAGTGTCAACTACTTACACCTATGGGGGGGGATAGGTGTCTTTGCAGCGTATTTGCGGAATTAAGGTTTTACCTGCACAAGAAAACAAATCAACACAGCACAAAAAGTACACAAGTAATTTATAGTGGTTCCCCGATTTGGGTACGTCCACTTTCCCCCTTCGACCTATCTCCCAACCAGGGACGACTCGGTCACTTCACCAATATGATTGAAATCCAATCCTTACACTACCGGAAGGAACCCTTCCACACGTAGGAGTCAACACTCCCACAACACGGGTTGCACCCAACCCTACAACTGAAGACCAATCGGTCCTTTACAATGAATTAAAAATAGCTTGTAAGAAATACAAACAACGTATGGAGACTAAGGTGTCCCTCTTCGTTCGACGACGTGTTCTTGAGGTCAACGAAGAGTCCACACCCTAGATCTCACTTGGAGAGAATCTCCCCGAGACCGGCGGCGGCGACGAGCGGCGGCGAGGCACTCGGTGTTGGCAGCGGCAACTGAAAACAGCAGCAAAGCACTAGAGATCCAATCTTCTTAGCGAAGTAGGCAAGGTCTACCAACGGTCACACGAGGATCAATCGTCTCGATCGATTCGGACGGGGAAAGATTTCCCTATCTCAAATCAAGAGACAAAAGATCTCTGGATAGACACGTGAGACGCTGTGCAGGACTAGGCTTCTATCACCGAGGATCTGGAGGAGATCGAGATCGGCTTCGGTGATCGGCTGCGGCGACGGAGGTGGAGCAAGTTCGCGAGATTAGGGTTTAGTCGTCCGCTTTTTTTCGTATCTCGTCTATGTGTGTTACTGTATACAATTACCAGAGTATTTATACACTAGGTCAAGAGATGACCGTTGTGGGCCCCACCATCAGTAAGGCCGAAGTTCGGTTCAAAATCCCGCAGATGTCGTGGACCGGTCCAGGCAGAGTCGGAAAAATACCTTAGTCAAATTCGGCGAGAATCGTGGGTGATTCTCGACGAATCGGCGAGAATCACTTACGATTCTCGCCGAATTCTACTTAGAGAATTCTGGCAGCACAGGTTACAGAGGCCGGGGAGAATCGGTGGGAATCACCTTGGATTCTCGCCGACTCGTCGAGAATCCAAAGTCATTCTCGACGAATCGGCGAGAATCACTTGGTGATTCTCGACGATTCTGCCTTAGATGATTTTTCTGATTGCGTCGAGATAGCCGACCCAACCCATCAAGAATTAATTAATGATTCTCGACGACTCGTCGAGAATCACTGGTGATTCTCGACGAATCGGTGAGAATCACTTAGTGATTCTCGACGATTTACACTTAGACGATTCTCGTCTTTCAACCCGTGAGATGGTCTTTGGCCCATCCTTGCTCCTTGTCTGCTCTTGCTTTATCATAGCCCTGTACTTGAAATTAAGTACACCCCAATAGAGAGAGTACACATAGGCCAACACACTGATCTGCTCAACGAGGGATTACGTTGCACAGACCCGTGTATATTGACCCACTGCACCCTGACATTGGTGTGTACTTAGCATGGAATAACTGCAAGCACAACTAGAAGAAATTCATCAAATACGTAGTCTATTTACCTTAGCTTGTACAGGGGCTTCTTCAAATCAGGTACATTGTGGATACAATACCCAACAATCTCCCCCTATTTGAAGAAGCCTAAACCCTACAAGCTAAGGTGAATAGAGCATATAGAAATGAAAATCATAAACTTAAAATTGAGTTGAGAGAGATATTCATTACCAATTAGATATTCATTACCAATTTCTTGAGAGCAAACTTGGAGCCACCTTAGCCTTAGCCGAGAGGGTAATCTCCCCCTTTTCGGCTTCTGCAAATCGGGAACTGAAGCATGTGACACCATGCTCCCCCTCAGTTCTTGTACCTTTGCTTTCACCAAATTCCTATTAGAGGCTCCCCCTAGACGCATGAGCCTTGAGCTCCTGTAGTCTTCATTCTTCGTAGTTTAGCATCCCCAATTCGGTTTTGAACATACTGAACTTGGCCTCGTCAAGGGGCTTTGTGAAAATGTCTGCAATCTGCTTGTCAGTGGGTACATAGCAGAGAGAGATGTCCTTGTTCTCCACGTGTTCCCAAATGAAATGGTAACACACTTCAATATGCTTTGTTCTGCTGTGCGATACCGGATTGTTGGCAATAGCAATTGCACTGGAGGAGTCGCAGTACATCGGTACTTCCTTGAACTAGAGGTCATAGTCAGCTAACTGGTTTCTTATCCATAGGAGTTGTGCGCAACAGCTCCCAGCCGAGATGTACTCAGACTCTGCAGCGGAGGTTGCGACACAATTCTGCTTCTTGCTGTTCCATGAAATAAGCCTTCTTCCGAGGAATTGACACGTCCCGGAGGTGCTTTTCCTGTCATCTCTACTTCCTGCAAAATCCGCATCTGAAAACCCTATTAGCTCGACATCATTGCTTCTCGGGTACCATAAGCCAAGATTAGGGGTACCTTTAAGGTATCTGAGAATTCGCTTTGCAGCGACATAATGAGATTCCTTAGTGTTCACCTGATATCTGGCACAAACACATGTGGAGAACATGATATCCGGTCTACTTGCAGTAAGATAGAGCAGAGATCCAATGATGCTTCTGTATTTGGTTTCATCAAAAGGTTTCCCTTTCTCATCCTTATCCAGAGACATGGTGGATCCCATTGGAGTCCTCATAGAGGTTGCATTCTCCATTCCGAATTTCTTGAGGAGTTCATTTGTGAACTTCGTCTGAGAAATGAAGATTCCTTCCTCAGACTGTTTCACTTGAAGTCCCAAGAAATACTTCAGCTCTCCCATACTGCTCATTTCAAACTTTCCTTGCATAAGTTTGGAAAACTTTTTGCAAAGATTGTTGTCCGTTGAGCCGAATATAATGTCATCAACATAGATTTGCACCAGCAAAATCTTGCCTTTGACTTCCCTGAGAAACAATGTCTTATCTATTTTTCCTCTAGAGAACTTGTTCTCAAGAAGAAAACTAGACAATGTCTCATACCAAGCTCGAGGAGCTTGTTTTAGGCCATATAGCGCTTTATTAAGAAAATATACATGATTAGGATAAGTTGGATTGACAAAACCTGGAGGTTGAGCAACGTATACTTCCTCTTTCAAATCTCCATTCAAGAAAGCCGATTTCACGTCCATCTGATAGACTGTGAATCCTTTGTGAGAGGCATAGGCTAGGAATAGCCGGATTGCCTCGAGCCGTGCAACTGGTGCAAACGTCTGGTCAAAGTCAATCCCCTCCTCCTGTCTGTATCCTTGAGCCACCAATCTGGCTTTGTTCTTGATGATGACTCCATGTTCATCCAACTTGTTTCTGAAGATCCACTTGGTGCCAATCACATTTTGCGTCTTCGGTCTGGGAACCAGCGTCCAGACTTCACATCTTTCGAATTGATGCAGCTCCTCTTGCATGGCCAAAATCCACGAAGCGTCTTTGTTCGCTTCGTCGAACTTCTTTGGCTCCACCTGCGATAGAAAGCTAAGATGCAAGATCTCGTTAAGAGTACCTTGGCGAGTTCTGACACCGTCTCGGGGATCCCCAATGATTTGATGTCTGGGATGATCCCTCACGTGTCTAAGCTCTAGAAGTCTTACATCAGGAGCTTCGACTATTTCTTGAGCATCTCCTTCTTCTAAAGGATTTGCCTCATTTTGATCTTCAACTTCTCGGATCGGCGTTGATGTGGAGACCTTGACATACTTTGGAGTTGCATCTTTCTCGGGATCATCCAGTTGTAGCTTTTCGAGTCTGGCACCTACAGCTTCAGGAAGGAAACTAGAAGTCTTGCAATTAAGCAAGCTTCCTTCATCAAATACAACATTTATTGATTCCTCTACCACTAGGGTTTTCTTATTGAAAACTCTATAAGCCCGGCTGTGGCTACTATAGCCCATGAATATGCCTTCGAAGCATTTTTCACCAAACTTAGTACGCAGGTACTTCCCATTATTCAGTACATAACACTTGCAGCCAAAAATCCTCAGATAGGACATGGTTGGTTTCTTGCCTTTCAGTAGCTCATAAGGAGTCTTACGATGGCTCTTGTTAATCAACGCCCGGTTTTGTACATGACAGGCCGTATTAACAGCCTCGGCCCAAAAGTATTCTGGGAGAGAAGCGTCATTCAACATTGTCGTGCACGCTTCAATGAGTGTTCTATTCCTCCTCTCCGCCACTCCATTCTGTTGAGGAGTGCGAGGGGAGGAGAACACATGAAAGATACCAAGCTCTTCACAGAACTCTGTCATAGCCCCAGACTCAAACTCTGTTCCGTGGTCACTTCTGATTTTGACCACTGAGCAGTTAAGTTCGTTCTGTATCTGCTTGACAAAACTGGTGAAGATGTCAAACGTATCAGACTTGCGTTTTAAAAAGAACACCCACGTAAACCGAGAGTGATCATCTACAATCACTAGCGTATGCGACTTCCCTCCTAAGCTATGAACTTGCATTGGACCAAACAGGTCCATGTGCAGAAGATATAGACATCTGGAGGAATCTTTGTCTGGGATGCCCTTAAAGGTAGCCCGAGTCTGCTTGCCCATCTGACATGCAGGACATGGACTATCTTTGATGCACTTAATATTGGGAGCATCCCTTACTAAGTCTTTGGAAAACAGCATATTAATTGTTTTGTAATTAATGTGTGCCAATCTCTTGTGCCATTGTTCACAAAGAGATGCACTGCCTTTAGCAACGAGGCATATTGGGGTAGAAGAATCTAAACTAAGAAAATCTAAACAGAAAATATTTCTGCTCCTAATGCCAGTTAATACGGTCTCCGAAGAGTCACATGATATAATCATGCATTTATCCTTGCAGAACTTAACGTCATACCCTTTATCACATAACTGGCTTACGCTGATCAGGTTATGATTTAACCCTTCAACATAAGCTACGTTATTGATAGAGAGTATGCCGTCGGAAATCGTACCGTAACCTCTGGTGACTCCCCGATCAGATCCCCCAAATATGACTTTGGGTCCATCCTCGACTAGAGAGTACTCCCTCAGCAGGCTTCTTGTCCCGGTCATATGACGGGAGCATCCACTGTCCAAATACCAAATAGGAGTTTTGTTAGCCTTTGGACATCCCTGCAAAACAGAATTAATTTGCCTTATGAACCCAATCGAACTTGGGTCCTAGATTCCTTGTTAGCATACTCCCCCTCGATTGGTTAACTCTACGAGTGGTCGGCCTCGCATTGCTAACATAAGGAGTCTCGTTATACCTTGGATTAAACCAACAATCCACGGCAAAGTGACCAATTTTGCCACAGCACCAGCAGTCAAACCTGTTATACTTCCTCTTGGGAGCCTGCTTTACCCTTGAAACGTGGGGTTCAGCTGGGGCCGAAGACCTGGAGGTGGAGGCAACATGATGACCACAGTCACATGACTTCCTCACCTCTTGGCTTTTCAGTGTAACAGGCTTGTCCTTAGGTGCCTGCTTCCTATTATGGCCGCTAAAGAATTGACCATAATTTCCCAAGTGGATTTCCTCATAAGGTGCCTTGAAGACACTCTCACTGAAGTTACGGGGAAAGGTCTACCCATCATATCGGCTCTTCAGCTTTGCAACCGAGGGCCTGAAGTGATGCCCATATGTTGACTCAAAGTGGTGAGTATTCCCGCCTGTCACGCGGGTGACCCGGGTTCGTTCCCCGGCAACGGCGCCAAAAACTTGATGGTTAAAACGGCGGCTCTTATTTAGGTGTGAAAGTGGAGGTTTTTTATTTATAAAAAGAAGAGCGTTTTGTTTTGTTAGAAACCGAGTTTTAACGAGAGGGAGGCAAGTGCACCTATCGCGTGTAGTACAGGATATTCCCGTGTGGACGAATATCGGGGTCGTATTGTTCTCGGGGCCAGCTTAGCTATATCTACTCTTTCCCTGAAAGCCTATTATTCTACCGATAATATTTTAAGTGGATTATATATAAAATGAAATGGCGAACATAAAAATAAAAGTAATACAAAAAATGAAAGCAGGAAATAAAGTGCAGAAGGCCGATGAAGAACTCGGCGCGACAATATCAAAAGAGAATTTGAACTAAAATAACTTTTAATAAAAAGAGATCCTAATTTTCAAATTAATTAAGGCGGAGACTCGGCCGTGGAGGTTCCTTAGATATGAGCTCACCTTGGTCTAGGGATATCGCTCACCTGAACGCTAAGACTATTCGACCGATCGCTAGACCGACGAAGGATTCCTCTTAACGCCCGCATTACGCTGAGAACCCCGCTATTGGGTGGGGAACCCAATCCGGTAGAGTCGCGCGCCTCCTCTCTCGAGGGTTAGCGCGGATCTCTCTTTACCCAAGGGCGATCGGTCCATACGTGCGGCCTCTCGGCGTTGCGTATGGATAACGAAAATAGGGCCCGCACATCGATATGCGGTCCTACGCGTCGTTAACCCGGGGTAAACCTTAAGAAATTTAATTAAATAGAAAACAGGACCTTTAATTATTTAAAGCTGCTTTATCTGTCCCAATGCTCTTCTATATTGAGGGCTAAGGGCGGTTAGCCACTCATCGGAATGAGGACACTTATGCTAGAAAGCGATAAAGAAAGCTGTAAAGAAAGCAGGAAATAGAGCTGAAAATTGCAAGTCCTACTCAAACGAGTAGGACTGAAGAAAGCAGTAAATGCGAATCCCGGCTCGAGCGAGTGGGCGGGGGTAAATTTATACTCATACACGCACACACTCTACAGGAAAATAAAATCACACACACGCACTCTACAATAAAGTAAACATACGCACACACTCTAAGTTTTCCTACTCAAGTGAGTAGGAAGAAAATGAAAGCAATAAAAGACGAGTCCCACTCAAACGAGTGGGCGGAAATTGAAAGCAAAGCGCCATTTAACTCTTAACGAGTAGGCGAAAATAAATGCATACGCACACACTCTACAGAAATTGAAATAAAGCAATAAAGTCTAACTCATACACGCACGCACACTTGCAAAAATAAGAAAAACAAAGTGACTGAAAAATTAAAATAACTGCATTTCTACCGCTAGAATGCGGTAGAAATGCATAAAAAGTGCAAATAAAAATTAACCGGACAAAAAGTTTTGAAAATTAAAACGAAAAGCTAAGTGCTCGAAAAATTAAAACGACTGCATTTCTACCGCTAGAATGCGGTAGAAATGCATAAAAAGAGAAAATAAAAATTAAACGGAGCGAAAAGTTTTGCAAATAAACGCAAAATGGAAGTTGGCGAAAAATTAAGACAAGTGCATTTCTACCGCTAGAATGCGGTAGAAATGCATAAAAAGTGCAAATAAAAATAAACTAAAGCTAAACGGGTGCGGAAAATGAAAATAAAATGGGCATTATAACGGCTAGAAAGTGCGATAAAATCCTAAACTAATCTATGTTATAAAGCTGAAAAAGATAAAACATGAAAAGAACGAAAAAAGGAACGAAAAATTACAAAGATAGGGCGCTTCCAAATGAGATTCATGCTAAGCAAGAGAGAAAATAAACTATTTTTATAAAATAAAAAGCTATTACAAACTAAGGGAGGGGGGAGAAAAATCTCTTACATAACATTTGGATCCAAATGGGCAGCACAACATCTAAGTAAAGTGGCCAAAAAAAGAGACAAGAATATCATACAGCAGCTGCCTTTATATAGGCAAAAATTCGGGTCGGTCACGCCCTAGGTCACGGGCGTGACAGGGGTGCGTGACAGTACTATTCATGAGCTGAGTGGTGATTTGACTGAAGCCTTGACTTCGGCTGAAAACGTGGCGGTCACGCCACAGGTCACGGGCGTGACAGGTGTCAGACACGGGCGTGATGGGGAGCTGGCTCTGGCGATTTGACGCGGCATTTGACTTCGGGGCGGTCTACGTGGCGGCCACGGGCGTGACAAGCTTGTCACGGGCGTGATATGGGGGCGTGACCCGGACAGCTGGCATCCGATGTCGACAGCGTTGACAGTTGACGGAGAGTTGCGTGCCGACATCGACACGGGCGTGACGAGGCTTGGACACGAGCGTGACGAGGCTTGGACACGGGCGCGACGAGGGCGTGTCGGGCTCGGAACATTGAAATTGTTAATTTTTTCTGGCTGGTTGAGTTGAGAGCCTGACACGCCCGTGTCGGGGGGTGACACGGGCGTGACAAGGCCGAAAATTAATTTTCTGCAAAAAATTCAGAAAATAAAAATAAGCTAAGTTAGAATATATTTTTACAAAAAAGGAACATTTTATTGAATAAAACAAACTAAAAAAGGACAAAAATAAAGTAAAATTACATAATTAAAATACAAAAATATAGGTATATTTACTACTCATCAAATACCCACATACTTAAGCTTTTGCTATTCCAGAGCAAAAGTTGGAGATGAACCTATAAGGAATTAAAAAGAATTCTAAATTTAACTAACGCTTAACTTAATTGTACGAAAGATCGAAATAAATTTCCGGGGTTTCGGAATTAAATCCTAAATTATGAAAGTGTTATAAATAGAGGAATCGTTTCAAAAAATACTTCTAAACAGAAAAATAGAAAGCGAAAGTTATTTTGTTAGTTTAACAAAAATGGATTGGAATTATCGAAAAAACTTTAGCTAAAAAGAAATTGATAGGAAATAATTCAATTTAAAAATTATGCTCTCAAAAAGATTTAGATTAATTCTAGAATCATGAAAATTAGGCTATGTGGATTGGCGGATATGAAGAAGGCTTGGATTTTTGAGGCGAGGTAATTTTTTTCTCGAACCTCCACATTTTTTTCTTTTTGGATTATAAGGAAAATGAAATCTTATTTTCCTAACATTTTTTCTTTCTTTCTTCATAAAAAAAAAATAAACCCAATGTATATGTATATGAGTAATGAATTTTATCCTCTTACTCCGTAACATATAATCTTTTTAAAATATTGGGCGCCTATGTTTACGGGACGAAATCTTATCCCCATTGACATAAGATCTTTTAAGGGTGAGTGGGGAATCATACCAAGTAAAGCATGAAAAAAAGTGGATGGGATGAATTTTTTAGAAGAAAACTAGAGTTTAATAAAAAATTTCGAGAGCAACCTTTTTAATTTGAACGTTCCTACGTTTCTAAAAGCATAAGTAGAAATAATATAAAATCCATGAATGTTATTTTCTAACATAAAGATGTGCTTTATTTCAAAAAATAAGAAGTGAAAATGAGAAAAACAAGTTCCCTATAATAAAAAAGCCATAAAAAATTCTTTAAAATCTTAACCCCAGAAATTTAAGTCTATCGAGCTACAATTAATAAACGAATAGTAAATAAAGAATTAATTAAAATTCGCTTATAAATAAACTCGAAACGATTATTTTGGAGAGCAAAGAGGTTAAGAAATAAGGGATTCGAATTATTTTTTTACAAAATAATTTTTTTGATTTTTATGAGTTTTCCTAAATTTTTTTTGATATTTTGGTGTTTTTATCATTTTTTTGGAATTTTTTTTTTTTAAGGTTATGCAAAATTTTTTTTTGAGTTTTTGAGTTATATAAAAATTTTTTTGATTTTTAATTTTCGGAAATATTTACAAGAGGAGAGAAATTTTTACAAGATAGGAAAGAAAAGAGGAAAGAGACGCGAATATTTACAAAGTAAAAAAGGGATCGCCCGCAAACAGACTCTTATTTGTGGTTGGTTCGATGAGTCGAACGTCGCGGAGCGATGATTAATTTTTTTGAAATTTTTTTTATTATTATAATTATTATTATTTAAAGGATGAAAATATTTTTTGAAATTTTTAATTTTTGCAAATTTTTTTTTGGAATTTTTATTTAGTACTTGAAATAAAAGGACAGAAAATTGGAAACCAAATACCCCCATACTTAAGCTTTTGCTATTCCAGAGCAAAAGTTAGAGATGAACCTATAAGGAATTAAAAAGAATCCTAAATTTAACTAACGCTTAACTTAATTGTACGAAAGATCGAAATAAATTTCCGGGGTTTCGGAATTAAATCCTAAATTATGAAAGTGTTATAAATAGAGGAATCGTTTCAAAAAATACTTCTAAACAGAAAAATAGAAAGCGAAAGTTATTTTGTTAGTTTAACAAAAATGGATTGGAATTATCGAAAAAACTTTAGCTAAAAAGAAATTGATAGGAAATAATTCAATTTAAAAATTATGCTCTCAAAAAGATTTAGATTAATTCTAGAATCATGAAAATTAGGCTAAGTGGATTGGCGGATATGAAGAAGGCTTGGATTTTTGAGGCGAGGTAATTTTTTTCTCGAACCTCCACATTTTTTTCTTTTTGGATTATAAGGAAAATGAAATCTTATTTTCCTAACATTTTTTCTTTCTTTCTTCATAAAAAAAAAAAATAAACCCAATGTATATGTATAGGAGTAATGAATTTTATCCTCTTACTCCGTAACATATAATCTTTTTAAAATATTGGGCGCCTATGTTTACGGGACGAAATCTTATCCCCATTGACATAAGATCTTTTAAGGGTGAGTGGGGAATCATACCAAGTAAGGCATGAAAAAAAGTGGATGGGATGAATTTTTTAGAAGAAAACTAGAGTTTAATAAAAAATTTCGAGAGCAACCTTTTTAATTTGAACATTCCTACGTTTCTAAAAGCATAAGTAGAAATAATATAAAATCCATGAATGTTATTTTCTAACATAAAGATGTGCTTTATTTCAAAAAATAAGAAGTGAAAATGAGAAAAACAAGTTCCCTATAATAAAAAAGCCATAAAAAATTCTTTAAAATCTTAACCCCAGAAATTTTAGTCTATCGAGCTACAATTAATAAATGAATAGTAAATAAAGAATTAATTAAAATTCGCTTATAAATAAACTCGAAACGATTATTTTGGAGAGCAAAGAGGTTAAGAAATAAGGGATTCGAATTATTTTTTTACAAAATAATTTTTTTGATTTTTATGAGTTTTTCTAAATTTTTTTTGATATTTTGCTGTTTTTATCATTTTTTTGGAAATTTTTTTTTTTAAGGTTATGCAAAATTTATTTTTGAGTTTTTGAGTTATATAAAATTTTTTTTGATTTTTTAATTTTCGGAAATATTTACAAGAGGAGAGAAATTTTTACAAGATAGAAAAGAAAAGAGGAAAGAGACGCGAATATTTACAAAAATATTTACAAAGTAAAAAAGGGATCGCCCGCGAACAGACTCTTATTTGTGGTTGGTTCGATGAGTCGAACGTCGCGGAGCGATGATTCATTTTTTTGAAATTTTTTTATTATTATAATTATTATTATTTAAAGGATGAAAATATTTTTTGAAATTTTTAATTTTTGCAATTTTTTTTTGGAATTTTTATTTAGTGCTTGAAATAAAAGGACAGAAAATAGGAAACCACCCATACTTAAATCCAACATTGTCCCCAATGTTGCACTAAGTATGAGGAACAAGATAGATATATAAATAAATATGTACAAAAAAGGTAAAAACAGGGGTTTAGAAATCTTCCCTAAACCGCGTTCGGGGAAGCCCGTTATGTTTGACCCTGCAAAAGTTAAAAGAAATAGCAAAAATATAATATAAAAAACGAAAAAGAAAAGTTCGGCGAAAAATGTGCAGGTGATAGGGGGCAAGAGGGTGCGACTCGTAAGCTAACGTCTTAGCTAAGTGAGCGCGACCGTTATGTGAACCCCTGGCGCTCACAAATGTGAAGCGCGCCGAAACGACAAAATAAATACTTAATTTAAATTTTTTTTGTTTTATAAAAATTTTTCTTAGTTTTTTTTTTGAATTTTTAGATTTTTTAGATTTTTTTTTTTTAAGTTTAAGTTTTTTTTTCTGAAAAATAAAATGAAAAAAAAAGAAAATAAGATAAAGACAAAATAAAATAAAGAAGAAAAATATAGTTTTTGAATTTTTTAATTTTTTGATGAAAAGAAAAACAAATCATCATCATTTTTTTTATTTTTAAGTTTTTAAATTTTTAATTTTTATAAGTTTTTAAGTTTTTAAGTTTTTTAAGTTTTTGATTTTTTAAGTTTTAAAATTTTTCTGATTTTTTTTTTGTTTTAAAGTTTTTAAATTTTTATTTTTTTGATTTTTTTGTTTAAGTATTTATTATTAATATTAATAATGCTATTATTATTATTATTAATAAAAAATTTTTTGTTTGATCAATATATATATATATATATATATATATATATATATATATATTAGTAGAAATAAAGGGTAAAATTAATAGGATTCAGGAATTCAAAATAGTAAGTCGAAATTTTTCCCCGGCAACGGCGCCAAAAACTTGATGGTTAAAACGGCGGCTCTTATTTAGGTGTGAAAGTGGAGGTTTTTTATTTATAAAAAGAAGAGCGTTTTGTTTTGTTAGAAACCGAGTTTTAACGAGAGGGAGGCAAGTGCACCTATCGCGTGTAGTACAGGATATTCCCGTGTGGAGGAATATCGGGGTCGTATTGTTCTCGGGGCCGGCTTAGCTATATCTACTCTTTCCCTGAAAGCCTATTATTCTACCGATAATATTTTAAGTGGATTATATATAAAATGAAATGGCGAACATAAAAATAAAAGTAATACAAAAAATGAAAGCAGGAAATAAAGTGCAGAAGGCCGATGAAGAACTCGGCGCGACAATATCAAAAGAGAATTTGAACTAAAATAACTTTTAATAAAAAGAGATCCTAATTTTCAAATTAATTAAGGCGGAGACTCGGCCGTGGAGGTTCCTTAGATATGAGCTCACCTTGGTCTAGGGATATCGCTCACCTGAACGCTAAGACTATTCGACCGATCGCTAGACCGACGAAGGATTCCTCTTAACGCCCGCATTACGTTGAGAACCCCGCTATTGGGTGGGGAACCCAATCCGGTAGAGTCGCGCGCCTCCTCTCTCGAGGGTTAACGCGGATCTCTCTTTACCCAAGGGCGATCGGTCCATACGTGCGGCCTCTCGGCGTTGCGTATGGATAACGGAAATAGGGCCCGCACATCGATATGCAGTCCTACGCGTCGTTAACCCGTGGTAAACCTTAAGAAATTTAATTAAATAGAAAACAGGACCTTTAATTATTTAAAGTTGCTTTATCTGTCCCAATGCTCTTCGATATTGAGGGCTAAGGGCGGTTAGCCACTCATCGGAATGAGGACACTTATGCTAGAAAGCGATAAAGAAAGCTGTAAAGAAAGCAGGAAATAGAGCTGAAAATTGCAAGTCCTACTCAAATGAGTAGGACTGAAGAAAGTAGTAAATGCGAATCCCGGCTCGAGCGAGTGGGCGGGGGTAAATTTATACTCATACACGCACACACTCTACAGGAAAGTAAAATCACACACACGCACTCTACAATAAAGTAAACATACACACACACTCTAAGTTTTCCTACTCAAGTGAGTAGGAAGAAAATGAAAGCAATAAAAGACGAGTCCCACTCAAACGAGTGGGCGGAAAATGAAAGCAGAGCGCCATTTAACTCTTAACGAGTAGGCGTAAATAAATGCATATGCACACACTCTACATAAATTGAAATAAAGCAATAAAGTCTAACTCATACACGCACGCACACATGCAAAAATAAGAAAAACAAAGTGACTGAAAAATTAAAACAACTGCATTTCTACCGCTAGAATGCGGTAGAAATGCATAAAAAGTGCAAATAAAAATTAACCGGACAAAAAGTTTTGAAAATTAAAACGAAAAGCTAAGTGCTCGAAAAATTAAAACGACTGCATTTCTACCGCTAGAATGCGGTAGAAATGCATAAAAAGAGAAAATAAAAATTAAACGGAGCGAAAAGTTTTGCAAATAAACGCAAAATGGAAGTTGGTGAAAAATTAAGACAAGTGCATTTCTACCGCTAGAATGCGGTAGAAATGCATAAAAAGTGCAAATAAAAATAAACTAAAGCTAAACGGGTGCGGAAAATGAAAATAAAACGGGCATTATAACGGCTAGAAAGTGCGATAAAATCCTAAACTAAGCTATGTTATAAAGCTGAAAAAGATAAAACATGAAAAGAACGAAAAAAGGAACAAAAAATTACAAAGATAGGGCGCTTCCAAATGAGATTCATGCTAAGCAAGAGAGAAAATAAACAATTTTTATAAAATAAAAAGCTATTACAAACTAAGGGAGGCGGGAGAAAAATCTCTTACATAACATTTGGATCCAAATGGGCAGCACAACATCTAAGTAAAGTGGCCAAAAAAAGAGACAAGAATATCATACAGCAGCTGCCTTTATATAGGCAAAAATTCGGGTCGGTCACGCCCTAGGTCACGGGCGTGACAGGGGGGCGTGACAGTACTATTCATGAGCTGAGTGGTGATTTGACTGAAGCCTTGACTTCGGCTGAAAACGTGGCGGTCACGCCCCAAGTCACGGGCGTGACAGGTGTCAGACACGGGCGTGACGGGGAGCTGGCTCTGGCGATTTGACGCGGCATTTGACTTCGGGGCGGTCCACGTGGCGGCCACGGGCGTGACAAGCTTGTCACGGGCGTGACATGGGGGCGTGACCCGGACAGCTGGCATCCGATGTCGGCAGCGTTGATAGTTGACGGAGATTTGCATGCCGACATCGACACGGGCGTGACGAGGCTTGGACACGGGCGTGACGAGGCTTGGACACAGGCGTGACGAGGGCGTGTCGATCTCGGAACATTGAAATTGTTAATTTTTTCTGGCTGGTTGAGTTGAGAGCCTGACACGCCCGTGTCGGGGGGTGACACGGGCATGACAAGGCCGAAAATTAATTTTCTGCAAAAAATTCAGAAAATAAAAATAAGCTAAGTTAGAATATATTTTTACAAAAAAAGGAACATTTTATTGAATAAAACAAACTAAAAAAGGACAAAAATAAAGTAAAATGACATAATTAAAATACAAAAATATAGGTATATTTACTACTCATCAAAGACACTCTCACTGAAGTTACGGGGAAAGGTCCACCCATCATATCGGCTCTTCAGCTTTGCAACCGAGGGCCTGAAGTGATGCCCATATGTTGACTCAAAGTCATGTTGGTTACAGGGAAAGCTAGGCTTTCTGAACACAACAGGGCTGAGTGGGGCCTTTCCTTTCTCATCAGCAGAGGCTTTCTTGGCAGCCTTATTCTTCCTCCTATTCCTGTTTCTCCTGGATGAGGAGCTAGATACCCCTACATGCCCCAAGCCAGCTCCTTTGGCTTGAGCAGAGAAGGTATCAACTAATGGAAGAATAGTTTTTGGCATAGAGAAGCTCTTGACGATCTTCCTTTCTGCTGCAAGTAGTTCTTCCAACTTGTCGACTTCCTCCTGCTTAAGATCAAGGAGCTTAAGAGATTCTGAATGCTTTGAGGTCAGGTCCAAGTGCTCCTGTCGGAGGAAGATCAAACTGGTGATCTCTTCCCTCAGGGATACACTCTTATCTTTAAGGAATTTAACTTCCTTTTTCTCAGCCTTCAGTTTCTTTCGACATTTCAGGAATGTATTGAGCAGAAGCTCATACTTCTCGAGGAGCTCAGCTTCAAGGGCAGAAGGGCTATCCTCAGGGTCATCATCCTGAGACTCAGGATCAGAGTCAAAGTCGGAGAGAAGGGTGTGAGCTTTTACCTTCCCAGTAAATGGGGGGCATTCTCCTTCTGAGTCAAAGCGACCCATTAGCCCAAAGTAGGCTTCCTCATCATCACTGGTGTCTGACGTGTCAGATTCACTCAGCGTCTTTGGCTTCTTTGCGATGTAACTCCTCTCCTTCTTCTTGTCTTTTGAGGACCTGTGCTCCTCTCCCTTTCCCTTTTCCCTCTTGCCTTGATGGCAGTCAGCCACGACGTGTCCTGGCTTGTTGCAACCAAAGCATATAATGTCAGAAGAGCGGTGTTTGTTCGGTTTGGAAACATACCTGTCAGAGGAATAGTTCTTCTTCTGATCCCTTGAGGAGGAGCCGTTTCTCTTTCTCTGATTCCTCAGCTTGAGGAACTTCTTGAATTCTCGTGTGATAAGGGATAAATCTTCCTCTGATAACTCTGAGCCGGAGGAGCTTGGCTCAGAGTCTTCCTCTTCATCCCTCTTCCATGCACGGGAAGAGGCGGCACCCTTGCCCTTTCTGGATTGGATGGCTTTCAGGGCCACCATCTTTTCCTTGGCCGCGGCTTTCTTTGCTTCCTCTTTAGCCTTCCTTGTGTTCAACTGAAGCTCATAGGACATGAGCTTCCCGAACAGAATCTGTGGATCAGTTTCCGTAAGTCTGCCAAACTCGCGGATGGCGCAAATCTTTGTGTCCCATTCCTTAGTGAGGGACCTAAGGAACTTATCATTGAGTTCACCGTCAGTGAACACCCTTCCATATCCTTTGAGTGCATTGACGATCTTGAGGAAGTTTTCGAAGGTGACTCCGATCTCCTTTGGCCCTTGCCGGAAGGCCTCATATTTCTGATTGAGGAGGGATCTCCGATCGTCCCTCACTTCATCTGTGCCCTCCATTAGGACAATCAGACAGCTCCAGAGATCCCTGTCTGTCTTGCAGTTGCTGAAGTTCTACATCATAGAGTCATCAACTGCGCTTACCAGGATGTTCTGAGCTTTCTTGTCGAGTCCGAACAACATCATTTCGTCCTTGTCCATTTCCGAAAGTTTCTTGGGCACTTTCCTGGTTGGATCAATGGTGGAGGCCTTGGTGGGAATGTAAGGTCCCTCCTCCACTATCATAAAGAGTCGGGGGTCGACTGCTTCCATGTAGAATCTGATTCTTTCCTTCCAGATAGGAAAGTTCAGTCTTGTACATACTGGGATTTTGCCGGAATGCTTGAGTCCGTCCATGGAAGATATCAGTCTTCTTCTTGACACTGGTGGCAGGATTTTACTCAAGGTGTGAACCTTTTTGATGAGCAACCTCCCTCTGATACCACTTGAAAGTCCACCTAGTGTCAACTACATACACCTATGGGGGGGATAGGTTTCTTTGCAGCGTATTTGCGGAATTAAGGTTTTACCTGCACAAGAAAACAAAACAACACAGCACAAAAAAGTACACAAGCAATTTATAGTGGTTCCCCGATTTGGGTACGTCCACTTTCCCCCTTCGACCTATCTCCCAACCAGGGACGACTCGGTCACTTCACCAACAGGATTGAAATCCAATCCTTGCACTACCGGAAGGAACCCTTCCACACGTAGGAGTCAACACTCCCACAACACGGGTTGCACCCAACCCTACAACTGAAGACCAATCGGTCCTTTACAATGAATTAAAAATAGCTTGTAAGAAATACAAACAACGTATGGAGACTAAGGTGTCCCTCTTCGTTCAACGACGTGTTCTTGAGGTCAACGAAGAGTCCACAACCCTAGATCTCACTTGGAGAGAATCTCCCCGAGACCGGCGGCGGCGACGAGCGGCGGCGAGGCACTCGGTGTTGGCGGCGGAAACTGAAATAGCAGCAAAGCACTGGAGATCGAATCTTCTTAGCGAAGTCGGCAAGGTCTACTAACGGTCACACGAGGATCGATCGTCTCGATCGATTCGGACGGGGAAAGATTTCCCTATCTCAAATCAAGAGACAAAAGATCTCTAGATAGATACGTGAGACGTTGTGCAGGACTAGGCTTCTATCACCGAGGATATGGAGGAGATCTAGATCGGCTTCGGTGATCGGCTGCGGCGACGGAGGCGGAGCAAGTTCGCGAGATTAGGGTTTAGTCGACCGATTTTTTTCGTATCTCGTCTATGTGTGTTACTGTACACAAATACCAGAGTATTTATACACTAGGTCAAGAGATGACCGTTGTGGGCCCCACCATCAGTAAGGCCGAAGTCTGGTTCAAAATCCCGCAGATGTCGTGGACCGGTCCAGGCAGAGTCGGAAAAATACCTAAGTCAAATTCGGCGAGAATCGTGGGTGATTCTCGACGAATCGGCGAGAATCACTTACGATTCTCGCCGAATTCTACTTAGAGAATTCTGGCAGCACAGGTTACAGAGGCCGGGGAGAATCGGTGGGAATCACCTTGGATTCTCGCAGACTCGTCGAGAATGCAAAGTAATTCTCGACGAATCGGCGAGAATCACTTGGTGATTCTCGACGATTCTGCCTTAGATGATTTTTCTGACTGCGTCGAGACAGCCGGCCCAACCCGGCAAGAATCAACTAATGATTCTCGACGACTCGTCGAGAATCACTGGTGATTCTCGACGAATCGGTGAGAATCACTTAGTGATTCTCGACGATTTACACTTAGACGATTCTCGTCTTTCAACCCGTGAGATGGTCTTTGGCCCATCCTTGATCCTTGTCTGCTCTTGCTTTATCATAGCCCTGTACTTGAATTTAAGTACACCCCAATAGAGAGAGTACACGTAGGCCAACACACTGATCTGCTCAACGAGGGATTACGTTGTACAGACCCGTGTATATTGACCCACTGCACCCTGACATTGGTGTGTACTTAGCATGGAATAACCGCAAGCACAACTAGAAGAAATTCATCAAATACATAGTCTATTTACCTTAGCTTGTACAGGGGCTTCTTCAAATCAGGTACATTGTGGATACAATACCCAACAACTCTATTCACCCCCCCCCCCTCTAGAGTTGAGATATATCTTGTTCCCACTTTTAGACATCCTGTAAGGGGTTTGAGAGATAGGCTTGTCACCCGACACTAGCTTAATCTTGAAGTCTGCTTCTATAGGCGGGGGAAATCAAGGTAACTTTTCGGGAAAAACCTTAAGAAAATCTTATACCCCTGGTACATCTTTCATGTTTGTCACCATCTTTTTTAGTTCAAAACATATAATATACACCTCATCCCCTTTCTTATGGGCCTTAAGGGCTTGAATTGAAGACAACATTATTCGGGTTACAAGTTTAATACCTTGGAAGATTATCTCAGAATCTCTGTGCCTCGAGATGATTTGCTTTGCTGCACAATCAATCATGTCATTGTGCCAATCCATCCATGTCATGCCCAAAATAAGATCAAATTCTTCCATCTCCAATACCGTTGCAGGGGTTTATAAAAGTTTTCCTCCATTATATACTTCCAAGGCATACTCTCCGATTGATACCGGTGAAATATTGCACACCATCTTGATCTTTTACAAAGTCCACTATGATAAATGAATGAGTGGCACCAGTATCAAATAGAGTGTGGGTTAGTCTCCCACAAACATTCATGATGCCTGTAGTCACGTCCTGAGGATTCCTCTCTTGAGTCATATCTAGAGCAAACATATGCTCTTGAGCAGGTCCAGGATTCATACCTTGTGGTCCTCGTCCTCATCCATGAACTTGCCCTCGTCCTCGATGAGCTGCTGGAGAAAAAATAGGGGGAACATTCCCACCTAACTGCGGGCAGAAACGTCGAATGTGGCCTAATTGATGACACTGGAAACAAAGTTATCTAAATGGCCCTACGGGTTGTTGATAGGGTTGGAACTGTTGGGTGGGGGTAATGTTAATTATGGGGACGGGCACTCCATCCTAAGAATCTGATGGAAACATCTGCCACCTCTTTTGTTTCCTATTCCACTTCTAATATTTTGTCTCCTTCTGATGCTGGGTCATGCTTCCATCATTCCCTCAGCGGGTCGCTTACCACTAACCTGGACCCCAAGATGGTCTTCTTCCAAAATTTTTGCCATGTCAATTATCTAAGTGAGGCTCGAGTCGGCTATAAACAAAAGTGCTTGCCTTAGGTGGTCTCGCAAACCTTTACCGATCTGTTTCACATATTTACGATCATCCAAATTGTAGAAGACATCGAACCTGGCAAGGTGTTGAAACTACCATTGATACTCCACGACTGACTTAGATCACTTTTTCAACTGCAGTAATCTTTACTCGAGTTCATCTCGAGTAGTAGTGCGAATAAAATGTGAAAGTATCTAGTGTCAACCTAAATCACCTAGAGGGTGGTGAATAGGTGAGTTCTGAGTGTTTTTGCAGAATAAAAATAACTGAAAAATTAGCACACAGAACAAATAGATTTATAGTGGTTCCCCAAGTTTGCTAAGTCCACAGTCCTGCCTCTCCTATCTACCACAGAAGGATAGATTTGGCTACTTTACCTTTAACTCAGATTTCAACAAATCTTTCACCTCGGAGCCTCAACTCCTATAACTCGGAGACAATGCTCCTATCACTCGGAGAACAAACTCTCCTACAACTCAATCCAAACACGGATCTTCAACTTGGAGGGAAAATCTCCTACAAGAGTAAAAAAATATTTACACAATAAGGATTGAAAATAATCTTATTTAGATCTAAAGTCTTCAATCTATCATTCTTTAAAAAGGTTGATCTTAAATGTCTTAGAGAACACGGAAGATCCGAATGCTTTAAAGACTTTGATCTGGAATCACGGATCGACTAGATTTGAGAGAATCAGAATCTTCAGAGAGCAACGATCCAGTCGATTAGGTTGAGGAAGATCAAGTTGTGCAGCATAGTCATCAGCCGAGCGGATTTGCGAAATACGGACGAGAGCCGGTGAGATCCTTTTTTTTGAACGGAAGTTTTCTTGATTTGATTTTAGAATCAACCCTATATATATATATACGGATCCTCCTCCTGTAACGGCCAGAAAAGACTTTCTAAACTGATTAGTTGTAAATATACGTATTTTCATTACTTCTATTATGTCGTTTTTGTTTATTTTCGTTGTTTTAGTTATTTTTCTTCAATAAAATGTTTCTTTTTTGTAAATATTGTTCTAACTTAGCTTTATTTTGTTTTTTAGAATTTTTTCAGAAAATGCCAAATTTCTCAAAGTACATGCCTATGTCACTTAGGTCACGCCCGTAACCAAGCGTGTTACTTTGATTCCTGTGAAAAAAGCGCTACCTGCAAAGAAAAGATGAAGTCACGCCTGTGTCCAACCGCTAAACTTTCGTCGATTCAAGCTCGACGTTCGCCGATTCAAGCTCGACGCTTCCAATAAACACTCGACGCCGCTGTCATGCTTGTGTCCTGTTCGACACACCCGTGTCATTCCCGTTTAATGTTCGACGTTCGTCGATCCCAGCTCGACGCCTTCACCAGTCATACCTTTCTGACATGCCAGTGAAAACCCTGTCACGCCCGTGACCAACACGTGTCCCATTCCAAAAGCTTCCAGAAATCGACCAGTCACCAGAATTTTGCCATCTTCAGCAAGCCAGCCTGACACGCCCCCTGTCATGCCCGTGACCAGGGCGTGTCACCCCCAAAATTTTTCTTATAAATAGAACTTTTTTGTAATTACCAAGGGTTCAAATTTTTGGGCCAATTTTGTTGTTTGTGGGCTGCTTGGGTGCACTTCTTACTATGTATGGAGAATTTTCTCGATCCCCCTCTCTTTTATATTTGTTTTAGCTTTGTAATCAACTTTTTCCATAAATAAAAAATGTTAGATTTTCTCTCCTCATGTTGTCTTGGAATGCATATGAGTGCCCCACTTTTATTCAACTTTTATCCTTTGTTTTTCTTTGTCTTCCTCTTTAAAAATGTGTCGTGTGTGTATGAGTTTAATTATATGTTTTTATTTTTATTTTCATTGTTTTGTTTTACTTATCTTTTGTTCTTGTTTTTCCATTACAGTTATTAGTTGTTATGATAGCTTTTATTTTCTTATCCCTTAGGTTTGTTTAAGTTTAGTTTTTTTTAGTACTTTAATTTCATTTTTATGGTTTTATAAGAGTGCTTTCAAAGTGGCTTTCTATCCCTTTTTTTACTTAGTTTTTTTTATTTTTGTAAAACTTTTGTTCTTCTCAACCTATTTTCTACTTTTTAAACTCATTTATAAAATTATAAGAATGAAAAAGTTATCATTTTAATTTTTCAAACACTTTGATTTTTTTGCTTTAATTTGAAAACTTCGTCTTTCTTTAACTTTTATTTTCCCCTTTTTAATGTCCTTTGGTAAACTTTAGGAGTAGAAATGTTGTTATTTTAATTTTTAGATAACTTTGTTTTTTATTTTGATTTAGTGTGTGAGTGTATGAGATAATTTTAAATGCTTTTTTTCATACTTTCTTAATTTTATATAGAGTGTGTGTGTGTATGAGATAGTGTTTATTGCTTTCTTTCAATTATGTAGAATGTGTGTGTGTGTGCATCTATTTCCTCCTACTCATTCGAGTAGGACTCGCTTTCATTTCCCGTCTACTCGTTTGAGTGGGACTTGTCATTTTTCACTGACTCGTTTGAGTAGGACTTGCCATTTCCCGCCTACTCATTTGAGTAGAACTTATAATTTTCCGCCTACTCGCTTGAGTAGGACTTGTCAATTTCCAACCTACTCGTTTGAGTAGGACTTGTAATTTCAATTATGTTTTCCTTTTGTGTAACTTAGCCTTTTCTTAGTTATGGGTTCGATGTGCGTGTGAGTTCTTCATTTAGTAAGTGTTTTTTTTCTTCTTTACTCTTTTGTTCCTAACGTTACGTTATTTTTATGTTCTCTTTTTATAACATTTAGCGCTTTGTTTCAAACTCACGCCTCTTAAAACTGATAAGCTGTCCCCATACCAATGAGTGGTTAATAGTTCTTAGACCTCGGCATCGAAGAGCATTGAGACATATAAAATCACTCTTAATAATAAAAGATCTTTTCTCACTTTAATTAAAGGACTTAAGGTTTGCCCTGGGTATAAGACGCGTAGAACCACATATCGATGTGTGGGCTCTATTTTCGTTATCCATACGCTAGCTAGCCGAGAGGCCATGCACATGGACCAATCACGCTTCGGTAAAATGAGTTGCATGAATACCATCGAGAGAGGAGAAGTGTAATTCTAACGGATTGGGTTTCCCACCCAATAGCGGGGTTCTTAGCGTAAAGCGGATATTAAGAGGAATCCTTCGCCGGACGAGAGTTCGGTCGAATAGTCTTAGTGTTTAGGTAAGCTATATTCCTAGAGATAGGTGAGCTCATGTTTGTGGAACCTCCACGTCCAAGTTGCCTTTAATTAATTTGAAAACTAAGTTCTATAATTATTAAGAGTTGCTTTAGTTTCGATCCAATTCGATGCCGAGTGTTAACCATTCATCAAATTTTTCTAAGTCCCTTTTTTTACAACTCTCTTTTATAACCGCTTTATTTAACAAAAACCTAACCAACTATTTTCAGAAAAATAATAGTCCATCCAGAAGGAGAAGAAATAGTCAATAGGGCCCGGGAAATATACGACCTCGATATTCCCCACTAGAATATCTTGTATTACTTGCGACAGGTGCACTTGCCTCTACCCGCGTCGCGCGGAATCCTAACCCAGCGCGCTCATCATCTGAATCGCGAGCCTAGGCTCTGCACGCATCAAGTTTTTGGTGCCATTGCCGGGGAGACTTCATGTTGCTATTTTGAGTTCCGGAGTCTATTACTTTTACCTATTTTTTTTAAAAAAACTTAAAAAATCAATTTAAAAATAAAAAAAAGAGTTTATTATTTAGTTTATATTTTAGGGTGTATGACCTGTGGACAACCTTCGGAGTCTAAAAACTTGGATTTCAATCCTGAGACCGAATGCTCGCTTGTGCGTATTCGATCTGGATCGTGAAGAATCTATCGGAGAACCCTCTGTCATAGTTATGGCCGACCCTAACCCTGCCCAAGCGGCCGAGCATACTATGTCTTATTACGCCTGGCCTAACCTAGATGATACTAGGTCTAGTATTGTTCGCCCTATGATGGCGAATAATAATTTTGAAATAAAATCGAGTGTCATTCAAATGATCCAAAATATCATGCAGTTCGATGGACTGCCGGATGAGGACCCGAATGTTCACTTGTCTAATTTTTTAGAAATATGCGACACTTTTAAGATTAATGGTATCACTCATGACATCATTCGCTTGCGATTATTTCCATTTTCCCTTAAATCCAAAGCTAAGGCATGGTTGAATTCCCTCCTGCGAGGATGTATCACCACCTGCGTTGAGTTGGCAGAGCGCTTCCAGACAAAGTACTTTCCGCCCGAAAAAAATGCAAAGTTGCGGGCGGACATTTCTTCATTTGTGTAGAATGATCCAGAGTCTTTATATGAGACTTGGGAGCGGTTTAAGGAATTCCTCCACAGGTTCCCGCACCACGCGCTGCCAACGTGGTTACAGGTACAAATTTTTTATAATGGCCTTAATTTTTTGACGCGTCAAATGATTGATGCGTCTGCTGGGTCACATTAAACAACAAAACCCCCGAGGCCGCCCAGGCTTTATTCGAAGAAATTGGAATGAATGACTACTAGTAGAACATCCTGCGGGGAAGCCCAAAGCAGGCGGCCGTTCTTTTTGAAGTGGATGCCACTGCTCTCTTAACCCTTCAAGTTGAAAGGTTAACAAAGCAGGTGGAAGAGATGTCTGCTGCCTCCTCCACTCCGCCTTGTTTTATTCCCCCTAATATCTGCATGGCTGAAGAGTTTGTAGACTTCGTGGGAAATTTGGGTCGTTCTTCCTTCAACACCAACAACAACCCTTATAGTAATAACTATAATCCGGGTTGGAGGAACCACCCCAATTTTTCATGGAGCAACCCGAACAACGTGCAGCACCAGCCTAATTCTTTTGCTCCTGCATTTCCGCCCCCTCCTCCGAAACCTTATTCGGTGGATGAAATTTTTTTTAAATACGTCGCGTCCAACGAGTCAAATATCTGGAACATCTCCGGATCACTAAAAAATCTTGAACTATAGGATGGACAGTTGGCGCAACTGATGTCGGAACACGCGTACGGGGCGCTGCCAGGGAACACGGAGCCTAACCCACGGGAGAACATCAATGTTATAACCCTCCGTAGTGGTAAGGAGGTGTTCGATCCAAAACAGCTCGATCTACAGGTACATATTTCCCCTCCGACCCATCTTCCCTCTTCTTCGATTACGCTACCAATATCAATTTTAAACGAAAAATTATCTTAAACAAGGCCCTGCCGTGTCCGCATAAGTTTGATAGTGAGCATAAGGTTGCGCAGTATAAAAATATTATTTTACTATTAAAACAAATTCATATTAATGTTCCCTTCTACCAGGCGATCTCGTAGATGCCTAAGTATGCGAAATATTTGAAAGAACTTTTTTTCTAATAAACAAAAATTAAAAAATATTTCGCATATCTCTCTCAATGCAGACTGCTCAGCGGTTCTTACTAATAAATTGCTCCTAAAATGAAACGACCCGAGTAGTTTTTCCATCCTGTGACTTTTTGGCAATATATTAGTAAAATATGCTCTTGTAGATTTAGGCGCAAGCATTAATTTGATACCGTTCTCGCTCTTTCAAAAATTATGTTTGGGCACTCCATCCCCTACTAAAATGTGTATCCAACTAACGGATCGCTCGGTTAAATTTCCCGTCGGGGTAGTGGAGGACGTTCTTGTCCAAGTTTACAAGTTTATCTTTCCGGTAGACTTTGTCATCTTAGACATCGAGGAGGACACCGATGTACCAATTAAATTCGGTCGCCCTTTTCTCGCCACCTCATACGCATTAATTGATGTGAGTAACGGTCGTCTCCTCCTTCGGGTAAGAGATGATGAGGTTACTTTCTCTATTAATCCCTCCATGGAAGACTCGTCATCGAGTGATGATTTTTGTTATAATTTAGATACTTTTTTCGAAGATCGTTCTTCTCCTGTTTTCGAGTCAATTTTTCTTAACGACGATATTTTTCCGTTCGAAAATTTTAATTGCGTAGAGTATAAATCTTTAGATTTGCCTTTCGTACTAGTTGGTTCGAAGGACATTAGAATTAAAACCTCGCTAGAAGAAACGCCCATCCTAGAGCTCAAACCCCTACCCGAATCTCTCAAATACGCTTTTTTGGGAAAAAAAATATACCCTTCTCGTTAACATTTCTTTGCATTTGAGCGATTCAGAGGCTTCTGATTTATTGGAAGTTTTGCTTAAACATCGCCATGCAATTGCGTGGCAAATTTCCGATATTAAGGGCATTAACCCCTCTTTCTGCACTCATAAGATTTTCCTTACCGATAATTGCCACAAAACCATTCAGCCGCAGTGACTTCTTAACCCAAACATGAAATAAGTTGTTAAAGCCAAAATAATTAAATTATTAGATGCGGGGATTATTTATCATATTTCAGATAGTGCTTGGGTTAGTCCCGTTCATGTCGTGCCCAAGAAGGGCGGTCTAACCGTAGTGGAAAATGAGTATAATGAACTCGTCCCAACTTGTATTATTACGGGTTGGCGGGTGTTCATCGATTATAGGAAACTTAATGATGCCACCCGTAAGGACCATTTTCCACTACCATTTTTAGACAAAATTCTGGAGCGTTTATCTGGTCGTCCATATTATTGTTTTCTTGATGGTTTATCAGGGTTTTTCCAAATCTCCATTTTTCCTGATGACCAAGAGAAAACAACTTTTACCTACCTGTTTGGCACCTTCACATATCGAAGAATTCCATTTGGCCTCTGCAATGCGCCGACTACATTCCAAAGATATATGCTTGCAATCTTTGGCGAGCTGGTAGGAGACATCATGGAAGTCTTTATAGATGACTTCTCTGTATTCGAATGCTCATTCCCAGCTTGTCTTCTTAATCTAGATTGTGTCCTCCAGCGGATTGAGGACACGCATCTCGTTTTGAATTCGGAAAAGTGTAACTTTATGGTTCGAGAAGGTTTGGTTCACGGCCATAAGATTTCGTCAAAGGGGATGGAGATAGATAAGGCCAAGGTAGAAATTATAGAAAAACTTCCCCCACCTTCAAACGTAAAATCCATTTGGAGTTTTTTAGGCCACGCGGGCTTTTATAGGCTCTTTATTCAAGACCTTTCAAAGATAACAAATCCTCTTACTCGGCTCCTGAAAAAAGATTCTAGTTTTGTCTTTAGTAGCGAATACGAGTCCGCATTTAATTTTATAAAACAAAAACTTATAAATTCTCCCATTTTAGTGGCGCCCGATTGGTCCCTTCTGTTCGAGATTTTGTGCGACTCTTGTGATATTGTCGTAGGTGCCGTTCTTGGACAACGCATAAAAAAACTATTTTCATCCAATTTATTACGCTAGCAAGACGCTCACTTCCATATAAGAAAATTACACGACAACTGAAAAGGAAGTTTTAGTCCTCGTATTTGCGTTTGATAAGTTTCGCTCGTATATAATGTTATCTAAAGTTATCGTATTTACCGACCACTCCTCCCTAAAATATTTATTAGCTAAAATGGACGCTAAGCCCCGCCTCCTTCGATGGGTTCTCCTGCTGCAAGAATTTGATTTGGAGATCCGGGATAAGAAGGGCGCGAAAAATTTAGCCGCCGATCACCTCTCCTGCTTAGAAAATCTGAGTGAGGAAGCGCTCGTCGAATTTGACATAAATGACAGATTCCCCGAGGAACGCCTCCTAGCCATAAATACTATTTCGGCTTCCCCTCCTTGGTTCGTAGATTTTGCAAACTATTTAGTATTGCGGATGCTCCCAAAAGATTTTTTGATCCAGCAAAAGAATAAATTCTTTTGACTTGAAAATTTTCTTTTGGTAGGACCCTTTTCTTTTTCATATCTGCGCAGACCATGCAGTCCGGAACGCGTCACGGGTATGGAGTGCATGAAAATACTTAAGCACTGTCACGAGGGTCCGGCTGGTGGGCATTATCAAGCTAACCGGACTGCGCGGAAGATGCTATGGCGGGCTTCTTTTGGCCCACTCTTTTCAAAGATGCACACAATTTTGTGCGCTCCTGCGATAGCTGCAAGCGGTTGGGTAACATCTCTCGTCTCGACGAGATGCCCCAAAATTTATTTTTTGAGTGCGAAGTCTTCGATTTGTGGGGCATCGATTTTGGTGTCCCCTACCTGCAGCTTTTAAAAAAAATTATATTATAGTGGCGGTCGACTACATATCAAGGTGGGTGGAAGCGCAAGCTCTCCCCACCAACGATGCACGAGTCGTCGTTACCTTTCTTAAAAAAACTATTTTCTCGCTTCGACACACCTCAGGCTATTGTGAGCGATAGAGGAACGCATTTCTGTAATGCCAAAATTGCTAAGACGTTAGCTAAATATAGAGTCAAACACAAACTTGCCACCCCTACCACCCGCAAACAAGTTGCCAAGTCGAGGTAGTAAATCGAGAGATTAAGCGTATATTAGAAAAAACTGTTTCACTTAATATGAAAGATTGGTCCTCAAACTTGACAATGCGTTGTGGCGTATCATACAACATAAAAACCGTAATTGGTTGTACGCAGTTTCGATTAGACTATGGTAAAGCGTGCCATCTCCCCGTATAACTAGAGCATCACGCTCTTTGGGCTTTAAAACTCGTAAACTTCGACGCTAACTTAGCCGCTCAAAATAAAAAACTGCAACTATACAAGCTCGATGAATGACATGTAAATGCTTATGAGAGCAACAAGTTCTATAAGGAGCGTTTTAAGTTCTATCACGATCGAAAAATCAAGCCGCAAAATTTTTTTTTCTACGGGCGATCTTGTACTTCTTTATAATTCACGTCTTTGACTTTTTCTGGGCAAACTGAAATCACGGTGGTCTGGCTCTTTCAAAGTTGAAGATGTATGGCCATTTGTGACCGTACTCGTCTCCCACCTGGAAAGAGGGTCATTTAAAGTAAACGACCATCGGTTAAAGTTATATATAGCGGGCAATCCAGTGATCGGTAATAACGAAACCATAACTTTCCTCGACTTTATAACCCCCGCCAAAATAGTCATGCTACACGACTATAAATAAAGCACTTTTGGGAGGCACCCCATGTTTACCTTTTTCACTCTTTATTTATTTTGTTCGGAATTTGTCTTAATAACGAATGGTTTTTAAATGGGCCTCTCCGAACACGTTCCAGGGATGTTCTTACCCTCCCTTTTTATTTTTATACATCTTGCATTTCATTTCTCTTTTGTTCCACATACTTATATTACAACATTGGGAACAATGTTGGACTTATGTATAAGGGTGTTCTCGTACTTTCTTTTCTGCGCATCTATTTTCTGCACTCCTAAATTTTTAAAAACATACAAAAAAATATAAAAACAAAACAAAACAAAACAAAAAAAGAGAAAAATTAAGTAATTATAAAATGAAAACTCCAAAAACAAATTTTTGTTTTATCATCAAAAATTTCAAAAAAAAATTACAAAACAAAAAATATATTTAGATTTACTTTGTAAATATTCTTTGTAAATATTTTTCAATAAATATTTTTTTGTAAATATTTTTATAAATATCCTTTTCTCTCTCTCCTCTTCCTTTCTTCCTCGTCTTTGTAAATAACTTTTCTCTCTTTCCTCTCTTGTAAATATTTGCTTAAAAAATTTAAAAATAAAAAAAAATAGAAAACAAACATAAAATTTATCAAAAAATATATCTTTTTCGCATTTTTAGTATGTATATATTAAAAAAATAAACATAGAACACAAAAAAGATAATAAGTCCCAAAAAAGATAATAAATTAAAACACACAAAAAAAGAGATGATAATTTTAAAAAATCCAAAAAAATTATAAAAGAAATAAATCGAATATTCCATTCTTAACCCGTTTTTCTCTCCAAAAATATAGTTGCGAGTTTATTTATAAGTGAATTTCATTAATTCTTTATTTACTATTCGTTTATTAATTGGAGATTGATATATTTAAATAGCGGGGATAAGTTTTAAAGATTTTTTTATACTTTGTTCTTAAGATAGAAGACTCATTTTCAGCACTACTTCTAATTTATCTAAAATAGATGCATGTTTATTGTGTTGGAAAATAACAACCATGGACTTCAATTATGTCTACTTCATGCTTTTTGAAACATAGGAACGTTCAATTTATAAAGGTTGCTCTCAATTTTTTTTTATTAAAATCTACTTTTCTCTTTGAAAAACCTATCTCCCAATTTTGATCTTTAAAAGAACCTATGTCAATGGAAATAAGATTTTGTTCCGTAGATATATAGGCATCTAATATTTTTAAAAAAGATTATATGTTACGGAGTAAGAAGATAAATTTCATTACTCCTATACATATACATTGGGTTATATGAAGTTGTTAAAAAAATTAAATGTTCTGGAAACTAAGATTTCATTTTCCTAAACATTCAAAAAAAATCATTAGAGGTTTGAAAAAAAAATTATCTCACCTCTAAACAAAAGCCCTCTTTATAAACCAAAACAACCCTCCTTATCATATTCAATGATTCTAGAATTAATATAAAATCTTTTTGAGAGCATAATCCTTAAATTGCATTATTTCTTATAAAACTCCTATAGCTAAAGTTACTATAATTCCAGTTTATTTTTGTTAAACTAGCGATTACAATTTCTGCTTTCTATTTGATTAATCAAGAAGTCTTTTGGCCAAAAAATTTCCTCTATTTAGATCATTTTCATAATTCAGGACTTAACTCGTACACCCCGGATGTTTATTTAGATCTCTCTTTTTATTAATTCAAGTGATAACAAAATTTAGGATATTTTTTTAATTCCTTATAAGTATATCTCCAACTTTTACTCTATAATATCAAAAGCTTAAGTATGAGGGTATTTGATAAGTTTTGAATATACATATTTTCTATACTTCTATTGGGTTGTTTTAGTTTATTTTTGTTGATTTTAGTTATTTTTCTTCAATAAAATCTTTATTTTTTGTAAATATTGTTCTAACTTAGCTTTATTTTGTTTTTTAGAATTTTTTCAGAAAAAATAAAATTTCTCAAAGTACACGCCCGTGTCACTTAGGTCATGCCCATGACCAAGCGTGTTACTTTGATTCTCGTGAAAAAGGCGCTGCCTGCAAAGAAAAGATGAAGTCACGCCCTTGATAACCCTTTCACGCCTGTGTCCAACCGCTCAACATTCGTCGATTCAAGCTCAACGTTCGTCGATTCAAGCTCGATGTTCGTCGATTCAAGCTCGATGTTCGTCGATTCAAGCTCGACGTTCGTCGATTCAAGCTCAACGCTTCCAGCAAACACTTGACGTCGCTGTTAAGCCCGTGTCCCGTCCGACACGCCCATGTCAATCTCGTTTGACGTTCATCGATCCCAGCTCGATGCTCGATGCCTTCACCAGTCATACCTTGTTGACACGCTCGTGTAAACCCTGTCATGCCCATGACCAACACGTGTCCCATTCCAGAAGCTTCTGAAAATTGACCAGTCACCAGAATTTTGCCGTCTTCAGCAAGCCAGCCTGGCGGCGCCCCCTATCACACCCGTGACCAGGGCGTGTCACCCCGAGAATTTTGCTTATAAATAGAACTTTTCTATAATGACTAAGGGTTCAAACTTTTGGATCAATTTTGTTGTTCGTGGGCTGATTGGGTGCAGTTCTTGTTATGTAAGGAGAATTTTGTCCCCCTCTCTTTTATGTTTGTTTAAGCTTTGTAATCAACTTTTTCCTTTAATAAAATATGTTAGATTTTCTCTCCTCATGTTGTCTTGAAATGCATATGAGTGCCCCACTTTTATTCAACTTTTATCCATTGTTTTTCTTTGTCTTCCTTTTTAAAAATGTGTGCGTTTGTGTATGAGTTTAATTATATATTTTTATTTATTTTCATTGTTTTGTTTTACTTAGCTTTTGTTCTAGATTTTGCATTATAGTTATTAGTTATTATGATAGCTTTTTTTTCTTGTCCTTTAGGTTTGTTTAAGTTTAGTTTTTTTAGTACTTTAAATTCATTTTTATGGTTTTATAAAAGTGTTTTACAAGGGACTTTATATCCTCGTTTTTTTACTTAGTCCTTTTTTTATTTTTGTAAAACTTTTGTCCTTCTCAACCTATTTTCAACTTTTTAAACACTTTTATAAAATTATAAGAATGAAAAAGTTATCATTTTAATTTTTCAAACACTTTGATTTTTTTTGCTTTATTTTGAAAACTGTCTTTCTTTAACTTTTATTTTGCCCTTTTTTATGTCTTTTGGTAAACTTTAGGAGTAGAAATATTGTTATTTTAATTTTTATATAACTTTGTTTTTTATTTTGATTGAGTGTGTGAGTGTATGAGATAATTTTTAATGCTTTCTTTTCAATCTTTCATTATTGCTTTCTTAATTTTATGTAGAGTGTGTGTATGTGAGATAATGTTGATTACTTTCTTTCAATTATGTAGAGTGTGTGCATGTGTGCATCTATTTCCTCACACTCATTTGAGTAGGAAAAACTTTCATTTCTCGCCTACTCGTTTGAGTAGGACTTGTCATTTCCCACCTACTTGTTTGAGCAGGACTTGTCATTTCCGCCTACTCATTTGAGTAGGACTTGTAATTTCCCGCCTACTCATTTGAGTAGGACTTGCCAATTTCCCGCCTACTCGTTTGAGTAGGACTTGTAATTTCAATTATGTTTTCCTTTTGTGTAACTTAGCCTTTTCTTAGTTATGGATTCGTTGTTCGTGTGAGTTCTTCGTTTAGTAAGTGTTTTTTTCTTCTTTACCTTTTTGTCCCTAACGTTACGCTATTTTTATTTCCTCTTTTTATAACCATTTAACGCTTACTTTCGAACTCACGCCTCTTCAAACTCATAAGCCATCCCCATACCGATGAGTGGCTAATCGTTCTTAGACTTCGGAATCAAAAAGCATTGGGACATATGAAATCACTCTAAATAATTAAAGGTCTTTTTCTAACTTTAATTAAAGGACTTAAGGTTTTCCCTGGGTATACGATGCATAGAACCATATATCGATGTGTGGGCTCTATTTCCGTTATCCATACACTAGCTAGCCGAGAGGCTGTGCGTATGGACCAATCACCCTTGGGTAAAATGAGTGCGTGCATACCCTCGAGAGAGAAGAAGCGTAATTCTACCAGATTGGGTTTCCCACCCAATAGCGGGGTTCTTAGCATAAAGCGAGCATTAAGAGGTATTCTTTCGTCGGACGAGAGTTCGGTCGAATAGTCTTAGTGTCTAGGTGAGCGATATTCCTAGAGATAGGTGACCTCATGTTTGTGGAACCTCCACAGCCAAGTTGCCTTCGATTAATTTGAAAACTAAGTTCTATAATTATTTAGAGTCATTTTAGTTTCGATCCGATTTAATGTCGAGCGTTAACCATTCATCGAATTTTTTTAAGTCCCTTTCTTTTATAACTCTCTTTTATAACAACTTTAGTTTACTAAAACCCGATCAGTTATTTTCGGTAAAATAATAACCCCTCGGGATGGAGTAGAAATAGTCAACAGGCCCTGGGAAATATACGACCTCGATATTCCCCACCGAAATATCCTGTATTACTTGTGAAAGGTGCACTTGCCTCTACACGTGCCGCGCAGAATCCGAACCCAACTCGCTCATCGTCTGAATTGAGAGCCCGGGCTTCACGCACATCACATACCGAGAAATTTGCGCATGCTGTACATGGCGATCTAGACAACCCGACCCGAAAGTTTTGAAAAAGAAATGAAAATAACTCTAAGTATAATTCATCGAGTATCGTTGAGTATAGTCGAGTATACTCGTCGAACTGCATATAAACTCGATGAAACTTACTTGGAGAATTTCAGCCAGATCGAACCTATAACTCAAGGCTTTGCAGAAGACAAACTCGACCAATTCGTCGAATATCGACTGACATTCTCGACGAATTCAATGAGTATTAGCTGATACACTCGACGCATTCGACGCATGAGCTAAGCGATATTCGACGAATCTGACTTAGAAATTTCTAGAGAAGTAAATTCGGAAACTCAAAGGTATACCCCATGAATCTCGATGAATTTGCCATGTATCGACATGTATATTCGACGAATTTGGTGGGTATCTGAAGATACACTCGACGAATTTGACGAGAATACTTGATGATACTCGACGATTTATACTTAACTGATTTTCCAAAACTCATAGATTTTACCCTAAGTAAATACGATGAGTTCGATGAGTACCAGTAGGTATAGGAATTCGACGAATATTCCTTTCTATACTCGAGGAATTTTACTTAGGTAAAATTCTGTTCTTCCGATTCCAGGTCCTTGTCCTTCCTCGATCCTTCTAATGCACATGGGATAGAAGTACACCCCAATAGAGAGATTACATGTGAGTTAACACATTAGCCTACACAATGAAGAATTACATTGTATATCTTGTGTTTCATGACCCACTGTAACCTTATATTGGGTTATACATAACAATATAGTCCTGCAAGCACATAACTAAATAGAGAGAATCAAATATAACTCAATTCATCTTAGTTTAAGGGACACTTCTTCAAATCTGGGTAATTGTGGAAACAATACCCAACAATCTCCGCCTATTTGAAGAAGTCAGAACCCTTCAAACTAAGGTGAATTGTATACACAATAGAGCATAAAAATGAAAGGATATAAGAAAAGTAATGAATAAGAAATAAACGCATTCCCAGACAAAACATTAAATTATATATATATATATATATATATATATATATATATATATATATATATATAATTTCTTAGTTAGGGAAATCAGTGTCTTCAAACATCAATCATAAAAGAGACCATCAAGTATGTTTGCCCTTGCTTTTCTGACTTTGTCTGGCAAAATATACTTTTGGCTTCGGATAATATCTTGGCGGAGCTGGAGGAGCATTTGGATCATCAAAGTTGTATTTCCTGAAATGAAGTCTTTGTTTAGCGCATGCTACCTTATACTTCTGCCATTCATCTATGCTGTAATAATCCCATCTATTTTCATTTGCTAGGTCTACTATCTTGAAGGTGTCCAAAATGATACTCTTGGAAATTTGACTCCATACCTAAGACATTTCTCTGTTTGGATCAAACCTAACAGTTAAGGGCCCTTTACTATATCTTCTTCTTTTTTGAGTTAGTGGAGGTATGTATTAAACTATATGTACATCTAGATGGGCAGCAGCAGTAACATATTCTAGTTAAAACTGAGGGAAATCCTGAGTGTTAGTCTAGTACTGAGAATAATCCTGAGCAAGATTAACATGAACATCCACGAGAGTAGGCACCATAGGTGCTAGAATCCTTGTATCACCATGACTTGCCCTACCAAAAAATCTCACCATGAAGCCAGCTGAAATTGTCATAATTGTATTCATTGAATCCCTTGAAGTTTTCTACCATGGCGGCTTCAAGAGTTGTCACCTTAGCTTTCAACTCATCCTCCCCCTTTTTTACTTCTTTAAGTACCTTGGTTGTTATAGCATTGGAATAGTAGACCATTTGGTCATCAAAGTAGTTCATTACTTCATTCTGGGCAGTAATGAACGTTTTGGCATTAACATCAACGTTCTTAAGAACATCCAAGTTACTTTTTAGTCCTGCCATAGTATGTACAATAGCCTGACCACCTTGTAAAAACTTGGAGTCCAGCCTATCATTAATCTTGTCAAAATGCACCTTGATCGCTACAAGCCCATTATTCATATCTTTCTCTATTTCCTTGAATTTCTTTAACAACTTCTTAAAAGAAAGATCAAAACGTGGCTATTGCTTAGCCATCAGGGCTTCCATAGATTTCAGGATAGAAATATCTGCACTTGTAGAAGGTATGTCTGTAGTTGGAACACTGGGAGGTGAAGGGAGATCTTTACTTCCCTCATAGCCACTAAACAACTCTTCTATGGGAGAGATATGAAATTTAAAAATCAACTCAGTAGCAGGAGCCTTTAGGACAGGAGGATGCACTTCTGCATCTCCTTCCTAATCAGACATATCAATAATCTCTACTTCCTCCACTAGAGTTCCACCTGGAAGGTCAGCCATTCTTCTTTATAGCTTTTTAATCAACCTATCAAGTTGTGTCTATATCGAGACTAAAGTGTGAGTTAGCTCCTGTAAGACCCCCCTTTTTTTTCTTTTTCAACCACCGGGGTCTTAGACCAGAACTACCGCTTTGCGGTGGCACCGACTCACGGGAAGGTCACAACTACAAAATGGCAATTCTGCCGGCCCTTTTCGATCGCAGAATGGTAGCTTAATAAAGTAAAAGCAAGTCCACAATAATCACATGTATATAAATAAATCTCCACGAAGGGAGAGTCCATAATAGTAATAAAAATCAGAGTACAAAAGGAGGGCTTGTGCCCAGTACCTGTAATCCTTACTACAAGTCACTCGCGGAAGCCAAACCAAAACTAAAACTAAGCGTCACCGTAACCGTCACTGAACCGAGAGCACCCAAGCTGGACTGGCCCATCTCCACCGACTCTGTGCTCTGCTGTTGCTGCATCTCTGGGTGCTTCTTCCTTTTCGGCCTGCCGTCGCCGCCTCGCGATCCACGTCTGCGTCTACGTCTTCGGCTTCCTGGCTGCTGAGCTGGAGGGGTCCCACCCATCAAGGGGCATTTGACCCGTGTATGTCCCGGCTGGTGACAATGGTAACACGGTCGCGGGGCCAACTCTGTCAGGAACTGCAATAGCCGTGACCCTTCCATATGGTACACCTAAAATGTAGCAGTTCGAAAACCGTTAGTCATAAAGACTAAGCCCTATCATCCCCTACCCCTTCCCCCATGGCTCCTAGGTACCGAGCGGAGAGGAAGAAAGGGAAGGACATGAAGGTGGAGATTAAATCAAATAAACAGGTGACAGCGGACCTATACTAGCAATTCTATAGTAAATACGATAGAAACAGAAAGTAAGAAATGTAACCTTAACTTATGCGCGGAGGCGCATAAGCCAAGGGATCTTTTGCAGGGCTCCCATCGTATAGAGTGTCCCATACCACTTATATGTTGGGGTGTCGGTTGTCAAACAACAAGGAATGGCAAGTAAATGAAAGAACAAGAAATATAACCATTGATTTATAGGGATTACCCCTATAGACCAAGGGGTCATTTTGCAGGGCCTATCGTATAAAACGTCCCATACCATTTTATACGTTAGGTGGCATGTTTATGCTATGACACACAATTATGCTATGAAATGCACAAGCAAGTGCAACACACCCACCGACTCTATGCGCACAGACCTTTAGTTCCCCCTGTTCAGGAGGCTAGCTTCACCCTCAGGAACCTCCGTTGTGGCAAACGGAGACAGTGAGTCGGGCCCCCTACTCCTAGGCAGGTAACCACACTACCAGACCTAGCCCTTCCGTACGCCCCTAGAAGAACACAACCTAGAGTATCCACGTACTTGTGCTGGCTGTACACACCAGGCTTTTCGCCGAGTCAACGTACCGCAGTCGGTGTGATCGATCGCCTAGTACCGATGACCCACCACTTATATGCACATGCAACCATGACAATTATTATATTTGTACAAGTTCTTATATTACCGAGCCCCAAGCTCTCTAGGCTACCAAGCCTATACCCAGTCCCCGAGCATCCCGCTCCCTGGACTTCCAAATTACCAACCAAACCATAGTCATTACTAGTAGGCCCTTAGACTATGGACCTACTCTACCCATTCCATACTAATTCTTCTTCCTAAGTGTACAAGTGTAGGTGTGAGGTACAACTATTACTAGGATTACTCTTGATCATCTTATACCTACCATTTAAGGTTGACCTTAGACTTCCCGAGGGTTACCCGGTGAAGGGCTCGCAGCGGTACTAGGAGCTATGATGGGGTGAATCCCAAAACTCCCTTTCCAAGGCACTTATTATACTTGATTGGTTCCCTTAACCCATTCCCTTCTCGCATTACGATGGGCTATTCCTAGGGTGACTTGACTCTTCCTCTTCTCGGGGAGGACGGTCTTCCGTCGAACCCGAACACTACCTATCGCTAGTCAATCTCACCCCTTACCCATCCTAACTTCCAATAATGAACTTGATTTAACTCATCCTGTCCAAACCAGCAAACTACCAAAAATTCCATCTCCAAGTTCATTACCCACTCTAGCTCTGCTTCTGCAGTTTTACTAAACGCAGACCGTCCTAATCTTTATGAGGTATGCAAGGGGTGGTACTCCCAACTGTCTTCCAAATCCCATATAATATTTACTGGAGGTCTGCCATGACCTAAATAGTCTAAATCCAGAAATTAATAATTTTCCTATTTCATTTGGCATTTAATTTATTTATTCTAAGATCCCGACTGCCCTTGTATGAACATGAAGTGCACTAATTAGTCAATAATAAATCATCATAAAGTCAGTAAAAATCATATGAGACATTTAAACAGCAATTCCAAGTTTTGAGAAATTCCAGAGATGTTTATGCCTATATTTCCTAATTTATCATTTTAGGCCACTTTCACTATATCATGAAGGAAGTACTGTAAATATTTATCCAAAAATCCCAAGAAAATTATGTAAGTTATATAGTGACCTAAAACTATTATAAACCAAGTACCATAATTTTTATCCATCATTTGAACTCTGAATTTATTTTAAGGTAAGATTCTAATTTTCATAACTTAATGAAGGAGGTACTATTTTTATCCATCTAAAATTCCAGAGAAAATTACTAGGTGACTATCATAATTTGAAACACCCACTGATCAAATTTCATAATTTTCCAATCAATAATTGGGCACTATTTGTATTTTTGACTGTATATCACATTTAGCACATTAAAGAATAAAGTACCCAAAATATTCAGATAAAATTTCCAAGAAAATTACAGAAGATATAATATGCTATAAGATGCCCTAATCCAAGATTTCATAATATTCCAGTGAACAGAAATTCCATAATCATCAAAATAAATATTCAGGGCACCATTAGAGTTGTAAATGAAGTACTGTATAAATTAATCCAAAAATCTCAACAAAATTATATTATATCTACTTGGACCATAACCTCACTCCAACCAAATTTTTGATTGATTTTTAGTTCATTTAATAGCTTAATAATTCAAATTAAGGTTGGTGACCTAAACTAGGGTTAGGGTTTTAGGTGGGCGAAAGGTCTCCAAATACCCTGAAATTTTGTCCAGAGAACAATACTGGTCCTATGGTTCTCTCCACCAAATTTCAAGTCAGTCCAAGGTCATTTGACCCCATGAACATCACAACCCTACAAATCCCCATTAAGGGACCTACCCTAGGGTTCTAGGGCTACCCTACACCAAACCGCTCCAAACTCCCTTGGAGGGTGTGTCATGCCCTAAAAAGTCAGTGACCAAAATATCAGCCCATGTGGAAGCGATATGGCCACTCAAACACCAAGGGGGTGTTTGATCCTAAATTATCATATAAGGATCATCCTTGGGTTGAACCCAACCCTATTCAAAACATCTCCAAATGAGATGAAATTTTTACCAGAACCTTATGATAAACCCAGGGACCACTCACCAAAAATTTGGGAGGGTTTGGAAGTCATTTAGCCACCTAATTAAATCAAGTTAGGATTATTGAATTTTTCTAAAAACTATAGAAAAACATTCTCCAAAAATTCTCATTTTTGGATAGCGCCTAGATATAGGTAAGAATAGGCCACACCCCAAATTTCAAGTCATTTTGATGACTGGATCGGAGTGGGGAATTTTTTCTAAGGTCAAGACAGCCCTATGGACAGACCTCACCGAAAAGGGTGCTGTGGTCTAACCAGGACTCCAAATCAAGCGAAATCAATTTGAATTAAAGTAGACTTCAAGGGATACATTTTCTATGTTGACCATTTTTCTTGTAGGAGCCTCTAAGTATTTTTCCCAAATTATTTAAACTGACAGATAATTTCATTCAGAAATTGTTTTAAAAATAGAATCTAATTTCATGGCACTGTTCATCTTCTCCTACAGCCCGAAACCAGAGCCCTGAAACTCATTTTCCTGTAGCTTTTCCAAAGCTATTTCCCGGCCATCCAGCCATCTCCCTGGCCGGCCACCACCACCACCACCTCTGTTGAGGTGAGGGCTATCGTCGGGCGGCGGCACGGCCGCCGGAGATGCGGTTTCCGGCGAACCCGACTACCATTTATTTTTGAAAACCATAGAAAAAAAACCTCGCTCAATCTTGCTCCTTGAGCTCGATATCTCTCCTAATGATTTCTAAGATCTATCCATAGAAGAAAGAGTAGAGGAGGACCTTATTCATGGTTTGACGGCGAGATAGACGTTGGACTGTCATGGCACGGTGGTGGCGTCGTCGGAATTCTTCTACAGCACCGTACAAGCTCCAAATCCGTCGGGTAAGGGTGGAAACTCCATCTCTGAGTCTAGGGAGCCTTTTCAAAGGGAATAAAGGGGGAGGGGAAAGGTTGAAACGTTCACGGCCATTAATATTTCTTCTTAATAACGTTTCGGTTATGATGCAAGGAATTGAATTGCTGGAAACGAAGAGATGTTTGCCAGGTGGTGATTTCCTATTGGACCAACATTTCCTTATTTATTTATATAATTACAGAAGGAAAACGGCCCATAAATACTCCTGGATTGATTCCCATAATCAGAATTGATTACGACGTCGGTTACCGAAATTTCCAGTCTGGCTGATATTTCGGCCTTGGTCACGGGCGTGACACATAGATCACGGGGGTGACAGGCCCGAATAGCCAATTCTGGGATCGACGATCGTCGAACTGAGATCGACGATCGTCGAAGGGTGGTCACGGGCGTGACACCTGGGTCACGGGCGTGACAGGCCCGTGTGGCCAATTCCGGGTCGACGACCGTCGGACTGCGGTCGACGATCGTTGAAGGATGGTCACGCCCTAGGTCACGGGCGTGACACTTGGGTCACGGGCGTGACAGGCCCGAGCTGCAAATTCTGGGCTTGACAATCGTCGATTTGAGGTCGACGATCGTCGAAGGGTGTTCACGCCCTAGGTCACGGGCGTGACACAAAGGTCACGGGCGTGACAGGGTCATGAGGCAAATTCCGCGCTCGACGATCGTCGCGCTGAGATCGACGATCGCCGAAGGGGGTCACGCCCATGGTCACGGGCGTGACACCTGGGTCACGGGCGTGACAGGGCCGGGTTGAAAATTCTGCGCCCGACGATTGTCTCCCTGGGATCGACGATCGTCGAAGGAGTCACACCCTAGGTCACGGGCGTGACGGGTCGGTCACGGGCGTGACCAACCCGTGACCCGAAATCTCGGTCGATTTATTTCAATTTTTGGGCTTCCTAGGGTTCTGTCACGACCAACCGACTCCTAGGGGTCTAGCCGGAAATGGGATGTTACAAATCCCAATAAACAAAATAAAGATTTCGTCCCCGAAATCAAGGTTAAGCCTACGAGACTCTAATCGGGAAAAGGAAGCTTGTAACATCCCATGAAAGTTGAAAGATTTACATCTCTGCGTTACGTTTGCAGTGTGCAGTTTTGATTTTTAAGACCCATTCGTCCAATTGTCAAGGTATACACCCAAATAAACAAAGGATTAGCCCATATTCTTGAAATTTTCGGTCTTATTGGTTTAAAATAGGAACGCAGATTGATTGTCCAGAGGGGTTTGTGAGGTATACCCGACCGAAAAGTTCTGGATACCTTTGTCGCATCGAGTCCCGTGGCTCCCATGTATGCTCCTCCTGCCCATGCTTGTAGAACCTTGACTAACGGAACCTTCTTCTGACGCAAGGTCCGTACTCCTCTACCATCGATCCGAATCGGCTCCAAGTGAACTGACTAGTTGGAGGCTACCGGTCCATCTGTGGTCAAAATCTGCTGCTCCGGGCGCAGTAAAGCCCTCCTAAGTGAAGAAACATGGAATACGTCGTGCAGAGCTGCCAGCTCTAGTGCCAACTCCTGCCTATAAGCTAGGTCCCGATCCGCTCCAGGATCCTGTAAGGGCCCATATACCTAGGGCTGAACTTCTACCTCCGACCACGCACCTATGAAACTCCATGCACGGGCCAGATCTTCAAAAACACTCGGTCCCCCCACTTGAACTCATCTTTCTTGATCGGAATGAATCTGTCCACCTTCGTCAACCGATCGACGATGACTCAAGTCGAGTCGTTTCCCGTCCGTGATCAGGGAAGTCCGTGAATAAAACCCATCGCGATGTCCTCAAATTTCCCCTCCGGGGGTACATGTTCTGAGATACCTCATCCTTTTGATGATACAACCCAGCGATTAAATCTTTACCTTCTCAGATATCCCGTATCTTGTTACCCGTCACCTAATTTCACGTGATAATAGTTAATTCTCGTAATTATTCCATCATATTACTATGTCATTTTCTTGGTAACGCTATGGGTCATCATTCCAAACATTTTTTTTTACAAAATCTTATGTTTGCCCGAATAACGTCGAATTATATCGACTTCCATCTCACTATGTTTGTTAAGCCACTTTCCCTAAACTAGGTCCAAGGGAACCCAATGGCAACACTAATTGCCCAATAAACAAAAGTTTAGCCCCCAATAAACAAAAGATAAGCCCCTACATATCTTGGGCTAAGTATCTTCGATATTACCCTGTTACATCCGTCCTAGTTGGGTGCACAATCCCTAGGGCATCAATCTTCGACTTGGGGGTCCACCCTGAAACTCGTTAATATACTCCATACTTTAAACTCTCTGAGTCACATTTACGACAACTTTATCCGGGTCAAAATGTTCCCAATCTCACATGGGTATCTTCCGAACTTGAATTCCTATCCGACCCTCAGTGTTCATCTTGGTGGTTGCCTCTAGGTAATTTTGTTACCGGTATTGAGGATTAAGACTACTTGTCTTTTACCATTCTGCTAAAGTACTATTGGTCTCAATTCTCCTTAAAGTAGTCTACCTATCCGAATATTCGTTGATTGGGATAGTAGGGACACCTGAGTTTTCGTCTTAGGTAGTCATTCTCGTGCTAAACTCCTCCTTTATTCTCTTTGGGTACCTCCTTACCTTAACCAAATTCATACCCAAGGTCTATTTTGAACTAGGGCATACTATAGGTTGTCCTGGCTAGTCACGAGTCCTAGTTGGTTGAGTCTAAATCGTTGGTTAGAGGATGATACGATGAGATCTTCGTAGCTGGATGTGTTCCCTACCGGGGGCAGGGTAGGCCACAGGCTACAAAGAAGGATTTCAATTAACGACAAAGTGGACTTTCACATGTGATTTCCCTTATGGGCACACCACTGCTTCCGCTGCTTAGTTTGTCCCTAAACTAAACTCGAGCGGGGGTGACCCAGGGTTAGTGGACTGCTACTTTTCCGATCGAGGTCTCCTCTGATACCACTAGAAATACCCCCTTTTTTTTCTTTTTCAACCACCGGGGTCTTAGCCCAGAACTGCCGCTTTGCAGTGGCACCGACTCACGGGAAGGTCGCCACTACAAAATGGCAATTCTGCCGGCCCTTTTCGATCGCAGAATGGTAGCTTAATAAAGTAAAAGCAAGTCCACAATAATCACATGTATATAAATAAATCTCCACGAAGGGAGAGTCCACAATAGTAATAAAAATCAGAGTACAAAAGGAGGGCTTGTGCCCAGTACATGTAATCCTTACTACAAGTCACTCACGGAAGCCAAACCAAAACTAAAACTAAGCGTCACCGTAACCGTCACTGAACCAAGAGCACCCAAGCTGGACTGGCCCATCTCCACCGACTCTATGCTCTGCTGTTGCTGCATCTCTGGGTGCTTCTTCCTTTTCGGCCTGTCGTCGCCGCCTCGCGATCCACGGCTGCGTCCACGTCTTCGGCCTCCTGGCTGCTGAGCTGGTGGGGTCCCACCCATCAAGGGGCATTTGACCCGTGTATGTCCCGGCTGGTGACAATGGTAACACGGTCGCGGGGCCAACTCTGTCAGGAACTGCAATAGCCGTGACCCTTCCATATGGTACACCTAAAATGTTGCGGTTCGAAAACCGTTAGTCATAAAGACTAAGCCCTATCATCCCCTACCCCTTCCCCCATGGCTCCTAGGTACCGAGCGGAGAGGAAGAAAGGGAAGGACATGAAGGTGGAGATTAAATCAAATAAATAGGTGACAGCGGACCTATACTAGCAATTCTATAGTAAATACGATAGAAACAGAAAGTAAGAAATGTAACCTTAACTTATGCGCGGAGGCGCATAAGCTAAGGGATCTTTTGCAGGGCTCCCATCGTATAGAGTGTCCCATACCACTTATACGTTGGGGTGTCGGTTGTCAAACAATAAGGAATGGCAAGTAAATGAAAGAACAAGAAATATAACAATTGATTTATAGGGATTACCCCTATAGACCAAGGGGTCGTTTTGCAGGGCCTATCGTATAAAACGTCTCATACCATTTTATACGTTAGGTGGCATGTTTATTCTATGACACACAATTATGCTATGAAATGCACAAGCAAGTGCAACACACCCACCGACTCTATGCACACAGACCTTTAGTTCCCCCTGTTCAGGAGGCTAGCTTCACCCCCAGGAACCTCCGTTGTGGCAAACGGAGACAGTGAGTCGGACCCCCCACTCCTAGGCGGGTAACCACACTACAAGGCCTAGCCTTTCCGTATGCCCTAGAAGAACACAACCTAGAGTATCCGCGTACTTGTGCTGGCTGTACACACCAGGCTTTTCGCCGAGTCAACGTACCGCTGTCGGTGTGATCGATCGCCTAGTACCGATGACCCACCACTTATATGCATATGCAACCATGACAATTATTATATTTGTACAAGTTCTTATATTACCGAGCCTCCAGCTCTCTAGGCTACCAAGCCTATACCCAGTCCCCGAGCATCCCGCTCCCTGGACTTCCAAATTACCAACCAAACCATAGTTATTACTAGTAGGCCCTTAGACTATGGACCTACTCTACCCATTCCATACTAATTCTTCTTCCTAAGTGTACAAGTGTAGGTGTGAGGTACAACTATTACTAGGGTTACTCTTGATCATCTTATACCTACCATTTAAGGTTGACCTTAGACTTCCCGAGGGTTACCCGGTGAAGGGCTCGCAGCGGTACTAGGAGCTATGAATGGGTGAATCCCAAAACTCCCTTTCCAAGGCATTATTATACTTGATTGGTTCCCTTAACCCATTCCCTTCTCGCATTACGGTGGGCTATTCCTAGGGTGACTTGACTCTTCCTCTTCTCGGGGAGGACGATCTTCCGTCGAACCCGAACACTACCTATCGCTAGTCAATCTCACCCCTTACCCATCCTAACTTCCAATAATGAACTTGATTTAACTCATCCTGTCCAAACCAGCAAACTACCAAAAATTCCATCTCCAAGTTCATTACCCACTCTAGCTCCGCTTCTGCAGTTTTACTAAACGCAGACCGTCCTAATCTTTATGAGGTATGCAAGGGGTGGTACTCCCAACTGTCTTCCAAATCCCATATAATATTTACTGGAGGTCTGCCATGACCTAAATAGTCTAAATCCAGAAATTAATAATTTTCCTATTTCATTTGGCATTTAATTTATTTATTCTAAGATCCCGACTGCCCTTGTATGAACATGAAGTGCATTAATTAGTCAATAATAAATCATCATAAAGTCAGTAAAAATCATATGAGACATTTAAACAGCAATTCCAAGTTTTGAGAAATTCCAGATATGTTTATGCCTATATTTCCTAATTTATCATTTTAGGCCACTTTCACTATATCATGAAGGAAGTACTGTAAATATTTATCCAAAAATCCCAAGAAAATTATGTAAGTTATATAGTGACCTAAAACCATCATAAACCAAGTACCATAATTTTTCTCCATCATTTGAACTCTGAATTTATTTTAAAGTAAGATACTAATTTTCATAACTTAATGAAGGAGGTACTGTTTTTATCCATCTAAAATTCCAGAGAAAATTACTAGGTGACTATCATAATTTGAAACACCCACTGATCAAATTTCATAATTTTCCAATCAATAATTGGGCACTATTTGTATTTTTGACTGTATATCACATTTAGCACATTAAAGAATAAAGTACCACAAAATATTCAGATAAAATTTCCAAGAAAATTACAGAAGATATAATATGCTATAAGATGCCCTAATCCAAGATTTCATGATATTCCAGTGAATAGAAATTCCATAATCATCAAAATAAATATCCAGGGCACCATTAGAGTTGTAAATGAAGTACTGTATAAATTAATCCAAAAATCTCAACAAAATTATATTATATCTACTTGGACCATAACCTCACTCTACCCAAATTTTTGCATGATTTGTAGTTCATTTAATAGCTTAATAATTCAAATTAAGGTTGGTGACCTAAATTAGGGTTAGGGTTTTAGGTGGGCGAAAGGTCTCCAAATACCCTGAAATTTTGTCCACAGAACTATACTGGTCCTATGGTTCTCTCCACCAAATTTCAAGTCAGTCCAAGGTCATTTGACCCCATGACCTTCACAACCCTACAAATCCCCATTAAGGGACCTACCCTAGGGTTCTAGGGCTACCCTACACCAAACCGCTCCAAACTCCCTTGGAGGGTGTGTCATGCCCTAAAAAGTCAGTGACCAAAATATCAGCCCCTGTGGAAGCGATATGGCCACTCAAACACCAAGGGGGTGTTTGATCCTAAATTATCCTATAAGGATCATCCTTGGGTTGAACCCAACCCTATTCAAAACATCTCCAAATGAGATGAAATTTTTACCAGAACCTTATGATAAACCCAGGGACCACTCACCAAAAATTTGGGAGGGTTTGGAAGTCATTTAGCCACCTAATTAAATCAAGTTAGGATTATTGAATTTTTCAAAAAACTATAGAAAAACATTCTCCAAAAATTCTCATTTTTGGATACCGCCTAGATATAGGTAAGAATAGGCCACACCCCAAATTTCAAGTCATTTTGATGACTGGATCGGAGTGGGGAATTTTTTTCTAAGGTCAAGACAGCCATATGGATTGACCTCACCGAAAAGGGTGCTGTGGTCTAACCAGTACTCCAAATCGAGCGAAATCAATTTGAATTAAAGTAGACTTCAAGGGATACATTTTCTATGTTGACCATTTTTCTTGTAGGAGCCTCTAAGTATTTTTCCCAAATTATTTAAACTGACAGATAATTTCATTCAGAAATTGTTTTAAAAATAGAATCTAATTTCATGGCACTGTTCATCTTCTCCTACAGCCCGAAACCAGAGCCCTGAAACAAGATTCTGACGTTTGTGGAAATGCCAAGCTGAATTCGGCCAAGCCATCTTGGCCGGAAACTCCAATAGGGAGCTGTCCTTCAATGTCGACGGGCGGCGGCACGGCCGACGGAGAGGCGGTTTCCGGCGAACCCGACTACCATTTATTTTTGAAAACCATGGAAAAAAAACTCGCTCAATCTTGCTCCTTGAGCTCGATATCTCTCCTAATGATTTCTAAGATCTATCCATAGAAGAAAGAGTAGAGGAGGACCTTATTCATGGTTTGACGGCGAGATGGACGTTGGACTGTCATGGCACGGTGGTGGCGTCGTCGGAATTCTTCTACAGCACCGTACAAGCTCCAAATCCGTCGGGTAAGGGTGGAAACTCCATCTCTGAGTCTAGGGAGCCTTTTTAAAGGGAAGAAAGGAGGGAGGGGAAAGGTTGAAACGTTCACGGCCATTAATATTTCTTCTTAATAACGTTTCGGTTATGATGCAGGGAATTGAATTGCTGGAAACAAAGAGATGTTTGCCAGGTGGTGATTTCCTATTGGACCAACATTTCCTTATTTATTTATATAATTACAGAAGGAAAACGGCCCATAAATACTCCTGGATTGATTCCCATAATCAGAATTGATTACGACGTCGGTTACCGAAATTTCCAGTCTGGCTGACGTTTCGGCCTTGGTCACGGGCGTGACACATAGGTCACGGGCGTGACACATAGGTCACGGGCATGACAGGCCCGGATTGCCAATTCTTGGATCGACGATCGTCGAACTAAGATCAACGATCGTCGAAGGGTGGTCACGGGCGTGACACCTAGGTCACGGGCATGACAGGCCCGTGTGGACAAGTCCGGGTCGACGACCGTCGGACTGCGGTCGACGATCGTTGAAGGATGGTCACGCCCTAGGTCACGGGCGTGACACTTGGGTCACGGGCGTGACAGGCCCGAGCTGCAAATTCTGGGCTTGACGATCGTCGATTTGAGGTCGACGATCGTCGAAGGGTGGTTACGCCTTAGGTCACGGGCGTGACACAAAGGTCACGGGCGTGACAGGGTCATGAGGCAAACTCCGCGCTCGGCGATCGTCGCGCTGAGATCGACGATCGCCGAAGGGGGTCACGCCCATGGTCACGGGCGTGACACCTGGGTCACGGGCGTGATAGGGCCGGGTTGAAAATTCTGCGCCCGACGATCGTCTCCCTGGGATCGACGATCATCGAAGGAGTCACGCCCTAGGTCACGGGCGTGACGGGTCGGTCACGGGCGTGACCAACCCGTGACCCGAAATCTCGATCGATTTATTTCAATTTTTGGGCTTCCTAGGGTTCTGTCACGACCAACCGACTCCTAGGGGTCTAGCTGGAAATGGGATGTTACAGCTCCCCCTCAGTCCTGATAGGTAGAACATCTGGAAGATTTACAATCAGATTCTCTATGGCAACTATCTTAGTAGAATCAATGATATTATCAGTATCTATCATGTCCTCATAAACATCAACCTCATAATCAGCAATATCAAAATCATTTGCAGTAGCACCTAAATCATCAGCAGTAGTAACCAAATCATCAGCAATATACAAATCATTTGCTGCAGTATCAGAATCATCAGCAGCAACAACCAAATCGTTAGCAGTAGAATCAAACTCTAGATTAGTGGCAACCAGAACATCTTCACCTACTATCTCATGCTCAGCCTCATCAGGAACTAACTCAGCAGCAACACGACCTATATCAAAAACCTCAGAAAGTAGGTCACTTGTATCTTTAACTATTACTGCAACAACTACAACTAGAACTGAAACCTCTATAGCTGGAGCTGGTGTCTCAGGCTCAGACCTAACTGTAGCATCTGTCTTTACAGTTGTAGGAACACTCAAGTGCACTATCTCAGTGTCCACTTGTATCGCAATAGGCTCCCCCTCAATTCCTGCACTCAATCTCTCAGGAATCTCACTAGGGTAGGAGAAGGAATCTTTTCTTCAGGAATTACCTCCTCCTCTTCAGGAAGCACTCTGGCTCCACCTAGCCTATGGATCCTCCTATCCCACCTCAATAAGATGGATGCGGTTATTTTCTTCATGTGGTGTATAGGGATGCCATTGGACATGTCAAACGTGTCTCTATCCATCTGATTCAAGTACAAACTCATAATTCTTCCAAAATTCGGAGTGCGGACACTATATTTGATTTTTGCAAACAACACAACACCCCAATTCTATTTTCTTTTAGAAGATGATGTCCACAAGAATCTTGAACATTTCGGAGGAGAGGTAATCATGGGATCCAGTTTTGCATAGAAGTACTTTTCCAATAATATCTGATAATAGCTTGCCTTCCTCATTCATCCCTTTCCTCTTAACAGCCTTGGTACCTCTGGGAAATCCACAGAACAACATTGCTCCGGTGAAGTCATCCTCTTTGAGGAGATCAGCTTCAACACAAGCTGGAAATCACAAGAGCCATGTGAGGAGAGATGCCTTCACTTTTACTCTGATCTGACAAACTCTGCTCTTGATCACTATGTCTTCATGGCAAAGATTTGCATTCTGAAAGAATTTAAGAAAATCGTTATCAAACACTTTGCAGGGGTGTTCGAGGACAAAGGAGAGGCCGACAGATTCAAGCATGAGTATAACATTTTTGAATTCATCTGAAGCTAAAGCAAACCCAGTTCGGACAAGTTATCCACCACCTAGCAAGCCACTGGTACTTCGAGGAGCCATGGAGAAAAGAGAAGTGAGAACTCGACGATCATCTTTGGAGAACTATTGGTTGTTGAGATAGGAAAAAACAGTGAAGGGAAGATCTCAGTAAGACTGGAGACTCTGTTGTTACTATTGGGACTATTGGAACGGCTTTTGCGAAACTGAATCGTCAAGGAAGAAGAAGCTTGGTCGCGGGATTCGAATCAACGGGACGCAGAAGATCGACAGAAATCAAACTTTCTAAAATTCTTTGATTTCAAAGATAGCTAAACACCTAGCAGGGGGTGATTAGTTTTTAGGTCTTTTTAGTTTCTTTTAGGCGTTATCTGAGTTAATGTCTATTGTGATTAGTTAGTATTGCTTTTAAGAAGATCACACACTAAACACAGATAGTTTATAGTGGTTCCCCACAGTATGGGTACATCAACTATCCTCCTGCCTTTCTAACAGTGTGTTAGACAAGGCACTTCAACAAAAACTCTTCTTCTAATGTAACGTCTCGATTCGTGCTAGGCCCGTTGTGCGTGTTTTGGTGTCGGGAGAGCTGGTGTAGGCTCAAGGGGGTGCAGGTGATCAGGTGCGCACTTGCGGGAAATAAGGAAATAGGATAGAAACTGGAGTTGAGCATGACACGAGTAGGGATGCGAGCGTGTCCCTACCCGTGTTCAATGGCATTGAGTGACATGGCTTTGAGTTCCATGGCTTTGAGTGAAACGGCTTTGAGTGGTTTGTACCGAGAAGGACACGGGTAGGGACACGGGCGTGTCCCTACCCATATGCCATAGTGTGAGTACCATATCTTTGAGTGAAATGGCTTTGAGTGGTGTGTCCCGAGAAGGACACGGGTAGGGACACGGGCATGTCCCTACCTGTGTGCCATGGCTTTAAGTGTCATGGATTTGAGTGAAACGACTTTGAGTGGTGTGTCCTGAGAAGGACACGGGTAGGGACACGGGCGTGTCCCTACCCACGTGCCATAGTGTGAGTGTCATGGATTTGAGTGAAATGGCTTTGAGTGGTGTGTCCCGAGAAGGATACGGGTAGGGACACGGGCGTGTCCCTACCCTTGTGCCATGGCGTAAGTGTCATGGCTTTGAGTGAAATGGATTTGAGTGATGTGTCCCGAGAAGGACACGGGTAGGGACACGGGCGTGCCCCTACCCATGTTTAAATGGCGTTGAGTGCCATGGCTTTGAGTGAAATGGCTTTGAGTGGTTCGTCCCGTGAAGGACACGGGTAGGGACACGGGCGTGTCCCTACCCGTGTGCTTTAAGCCCAGCTCGACTAGTGGTGCCCCGAGAACAACATGGGTGTTGACACGGGAGGTGGCACGCCCGTGTCACTTGGACACGGGTATCGACACGGGCGTGTCAGTACCCGTGTAGGAGCACGAAACGGCGGTCAAGCTGTTTCGCCAGAGTAGGACACGGGTAAGGACACGGCCGTGTCCCTACCCGTGTCACTTCTGTATAAAAAGGAAAAGTGAAGCCCTAGCATCCTCATTCTCTTCACACGCCCTAATTTCTTGAGGGAACATTCCTGGAGGAAGAGAACGGCTGGAGCAAGCTTTGGAGGAGGAGAAACGCCATCGCCGTCAAGGGAAAAGTGATGTCGCCGAGGAGGATGACAAGATCCATGGTCGCGGATGGTGTTACTGCTGGAAATGAGGTGAGCTTCCTACCCCCTCCCTTGGTGCTAGATCTGTTGTTATCCAGGTGAGATGTCGACTCAAGAGATTCTAGACATGGGAGATGTAGGTTTCTTTAGGAAGGTCCTTGCTAGAACGTGTGTTCTAAAGACTAGACATCTTCAACCTCCCCCTCTTCAAAGTGATGATGGGGGTGGCTTCGTGAAGAGGAATGGCCTTGAGAGGGAGAATGAGGGTGGAGGAGCTTTTAGTTGCGATTTGGGGAAATGCCTTGAGGAGGAAGAAGAACCGATGCCATTCATTCCGCTTCAAGATGCGTGCAGAATCTGTGTTCTGCACGCAGTGATCTTCTTGGCGGTGTTCAAGCAAGAAAGGGTCAGATCTGGGCTTTCAACTAAACACAAAAGTTGTAGCCCTTAAAATTACCTTTCCAATGCATGGTTACACGCCTTCAGGTGAAGCCTGTATCCACAGGAATGTCCATTCAAAGTTAAGGTTGTAAACTAAGCGCACAAAATTTGTATTCTGTACGCTGCAGGCTTTGGAGCCAATTTCATGTGAGTTCTAGCCTGATCTAGGTTACACGATGAATAGGAAATTTGTAGCCGATGGAAAGACCTTTCCATCAAGGGGTTACACGCACTCACCGGATTCCCGTAGCCTTGGTAATCCTTGGTTGAAGTTGTTGTCCAGATTTATTCTGCACCTAAAATTCTGGGTTGTGTATAATGTGGATTTAGATCCGGTGGAATTAATGTTGCAATCTAACTCGAGGTCCGAGTGAACTCTTTTGGGAAACCATCATAGTGATAGGAAGGTTGAGGTTTATATACTTGTGTTCATACAACGAATTGTGAGCAAGCTTAATTGAACGAAAGGGTTGGATATAAAGTGGTGGACTAACATTTAGGCGCATTGTTTATATCATGTTAAAATCATTTGGAATGACATGTAGATGATTAAAATATGGCCATGATGTACGTTGAAATAATAGAAGAAAATTTAGTAGTCCAACGCTTAGTGTGTCGTCTCCCTACGGGTAGCGTTGTGGAAGTTAGCAAGTGTGGTGTTTGCCGTCACTAGTTGGGATGATGTTGAGATGAGTAAAGTTGGACGGTTGGGCATGGTACTCGTGCTCATTTCCGAGGCTCCTTTCATACCACGTTGTGGTTGTATTGCATGCGGTGTGAGTCAACACGCTGTGTCGTAATCCCGGGTTAAGGATAGTGTGGCAGGTCTACAGGCTCGCCAATCATCACACCGATGGGAGTTGACAGATAGACCTTGGGCTGTTTGGCTTGGTCCTCTGTGTTCACATCCCGAGGCTCCTTCCGTGCTAAATGAACGGTGGGGCTTGGTTCTCGTGCTCATTTTCGAGGCACTCCGTGTCACGCATAGGCCAGTTCGGGGCTAGGATCTTGGTGCACATCTACCCAAAAGAACCCGCTGGGTCGTTGTACGCATGGGCTCCGCTGTTGTGTTCTTAGCATAGAGGCGTACAGAGGCCTAAGTGAGGTAGTGTGGATACCCACTTAGTAGTAGAAGTGTCTATTTTACTGTCACCGTCTGGCCATGACGGATAGCGCTTGAGAGGTTAGCTACAAGCTCGAAAAGTGGGAACTACCAGTCTGTGTCGGCATAGCGATTGCATGTGCATGATCATGGGTGTGTCATTGCATCGCATACATAATATTGTACCTCATTACATACACAAGACCCTCATCGTATAAGATTGTATGGGCACTCCTATACGATGAGTTACTTATTGCTGAACGATCCTCAACTTATATGCTTGTATGGGCACCCATATAAGTTGAGTTACTTTCTGTTATAACTCTATATTCATATACTGTGATAGATGGTAGAACTGCTAGAATTTCTTATTACTTGTTATACCACTTACTTGTTATACTCCAGCTATTGTACATATCTTGTACCCTGTCCATTTCTCCGCCCGGTGCCGAGGAGTCACCGGGGGAGCGGATGTGAAGCCACTTAGTCTTTATGACTAACGGTTGCTATGTCTTCCATTTTAGGAGGAAACCCCGCAGGTGGAGCAGCAAGTTATGGAGCCGATCAGCCAGGACAGGACGACAGGGCCTAAAAGGACGGTGTCATTTCTACCATCTGTTACAGATGTGAGTGATTAGAGTTTTATTGTAGCCCTTCGGGGCAATTTTATAACTGCACTCTGACTATATAGAAGCATGTTTTAGCTTCTCAACTGTTGTACTTTTGGACTCACGACTTTTTGTTGATTGACTTCTTTATATTATTATGGTTGGGTTTGCATACATATGTTGATATTGGTTGTAGCCGGCAGAATAGGCATCTTGTGGTACAGGCTAGCCCGTATGCTAGTGCTACCCCAAGGCGGCTGTTCTGGGCATAAGACCCCTATCGTGCCGTGTCTTGTGTTCTGGGAGGGGGGGTTCTTACAAATGGCATTAGCTTGCTACAATCTTGAACTGGGGAAGTCAATTAACAATGGTGCCACCCCCATTTGTTTAGTCAGTTTGAGGGCAAACTGACTTAGCGGAAGCGGTGGTTTGCCCATATGTAATTCACACTAAGTTTGTCCATCTTTGACCTTAGATTAGCGACCTAACCTTAAGTTTGTACCCTATGTGTAAACTCCCAGTACATGCTGAGCAAGTGAGGGGCACCCCCGCCCCGTCCGTACCTACACAATTCAAACAATCAGAGCTGGGGAAGACGCTCACAACTATTTTGGACGCCTTTAGGTCCCAATCTCTGCAGGCACCTGTACAACAACAGGGTCCGGGATCCAATTGGGTAAGCACTATCCGAGCTCTATCCCCTCCCGCTTATATTGGGACAGAGTCGGCGGTGCGTATGGAAGAGTGGCTCGACACTGTACAAGAATTTTTGCAGGAATAAGGTGCCCAAACAACATGGTGGTGACCCTTGTAGTGACACTCTTAGAGCTGCATGCCAAAAGGTGGTGGAAGTCCCTCATGGGCTCCACTTTTCACGGAAGAGTGTACACGGATATTAGTTGGAGTGAATTCTCTGAAGCCTTCTTAGAGCATTTCATCCCCTCGGCCGCTCGGGATGATCTTGAAGAGATATTTTTGCAACTAAAGCAAGGGTCCAAGTTGGTGACAGAATACCAACGGAGAGTTTCAGTACTTGGCTAGATTTGCTGACTCTTATGAGTTGGATGATAGAGGGTACACAAAACGATTCTACAAAGGCTTGCGAGATCCCCTAAGGCAAGCCCTTTTGTTTATAGCGAACTCTAGTCTGGAAAAGATTATTGATATGGTGAAGAGCTTGGAAGAGGACCACATGGGAAGTGGTAAGAGGCCAGCGGAGGGTGTGATGGAACAGAAGGAGATTTGACAATAGAAGAGGAAGAGGATATCAGAGAGGTGGCAGGTGTTTCCCCCAGAATTTTCGAGAGGAGCGCTCGGTTCTTCAACCGCCAGCGTTGCCTCCACCTCAATAATTTCAACAACACGGAGGACGACAGGAATGGGTGTGCTTCGAATGCAACCAACCGGGCCACATTCGACGCTACTGCCGGCAACTATTTGGAAATGCGCCTCCTGCTTTCCCTCCAGCAGCCCCTAGGGGGCCGGGATACATGCGTGGTTCAGGACGAGGGCCACGAGGAAGAAACCCCGGGCCTGCTCGGGATCAAATGTATGCGTTGGATATGACTCAAGAGCGAAATCCTCAGGAGATGATTGCAGGTACGATTATAATTCGTATTTTATTTCCATTAATATTCTCAAGTTGCTTAAGATATACTAAACGTCTAGCTTGGGTATGATTATTGACACTTAGGCACCGTGATGGTCGGCGGGAAACCGACTTATATGTTGTTTGACACCGGTGCCTAACATTCTTTTGTGTCTGAAGACTTCATCAAGGATATACACGGAGTGCAATACTTCACTGGTATTGCTCGAAAAGTATGCCTCCCAGACGGATCTGAGATGACTACAACCGCGAAGTGTGAATTGGACATAATCATTGGGGGAAAGACCTTTGATACCCCTGCCACAATCCGTAGAATACCAGAATTCAATCTCATTCTTGGCATGACATGGCTGGATTGGCACTATGCAAGAATCGACTGTGCGGAGAAGCGAATCTATTTGAGACATGGAGATACTGACGTAATTTTCCAAGGTATAAAGTTCGCACCACGATTATTATTATCCTCGTTCCAGACATTGAAAGCTAATATGAGAGGGGATGAAGTCTACTTAATATGTTTCGAACTAAAGGAGATGAAGGTAGATTTGAAGGATGTGCGGGTAGCGCGAGATTTCCCTGAGGTATTTCCTGAGAAATTGCTAGGATTACCTGCACATAGAGAAGTTGATTTTTAGATTAAGCTTGTATCGGGAGCTAAACCTATCTCCAGGACCCCTTATCGGATGGCCCCAAAAGAACTCGCGGAGTTTAGTGTCCAACTACAAGAGTTGGTAGAATCAGGGTTTGTTCGCCCCAACTCATCACCTTGGGGAGCCCCTGTTCTATTCGTTAAGAAGAAAGATGGAACCCTGTGTTTATGTATAAACTATCGGGAGCTCAACCGACTGACAGTACGGAACACCTATCCGCTACCTCAGATCGATGAGCTGTTCGATCAACTGGTGGGAGCGCATTGATTCTCCAAGCTAGATTTGTGCTCGGTGTATTATCAATTGAGAATACAAGAGGATGATATTCAGAAAACAACTTTCAGCTCAAGGTACGGATTATATAAGTTCACAGTGATGCCGTTTGGGCTCACAAATGCCCCATCAGCTTTCATGAGCTCGATGAATAAGGTGTTTGAGCACTATCTAGATGTCTTCGTCATTGTGTTCATTGACGACATCTTAGTCTACTCTAAGATGGAGGAAGAATATGCCAGGCATTTTGCCTTAGTACTGGAGAAGTTAAAAGAGCACGCCTTGTTCGCCAAGTTTAGCAAGTGTGAATTCTAGCTTAGGGAAGTTGCTTTCTTGGGTCATGTGATCAGAGGGGCTGGGATAGCTGTGAATCCAGCCAAAGTGCGTGTCGTGAAGGAGTGGTCACCCTTGAAGTCGGCGGCCGATGTGAGGAGTTTTCTTGGACTTGCCGGGTACTACTGATAGAGAAAATCGTATTCTCCAATCTATACTCGATTAAGGCAAGTGTACCTATCGAAATATAGTATAGGATATGAAAAATATCAAGGTCGTATAAAAACTCGGGGCAGGCAAGTACTATTACTCACAACGACTCTATTATCCTACCGAACGATTAATGATGTTTGAAAATTAAAATAAACTAAACTTAAAGAGAAATAAACTATTACGAGAAAAGAGTGCTCGATCGACGATTCACTTTGAAATAAAATAACGAAATAATTTAGTTTAACAATTGTAAATCTATTAAGACCGTGACGGATCCGATATTAGGAAGTAATCTCGCTAGAGCATTAAATCCCCTAACTTATAGACGTTTCGACCGAAATCTCTTTCAAGTCAAAATGGCCTAAAGTCGCATTATCGAAGTGACCCGCACTATTGGATTTGACTCCAATCCGGAGGATTTACGTCATCCTATCTCTAGGGGTGCGTTCAACTCCTTCCTTCCTTGAGTAATCTTTCATATTCACGAGCCTCTCGGCTACTCAAATATGAGATCGGATGCCTACCACCATATACCGGAATACGGAGTCGACACAAAATAAATCAAGGAAGGATCAAAATAGAGAAATACAAAGGAAAACATAAAAATAAAGATGAGTTACTCTATTGCAAAAATCATCGCGATCGGGCACAAAAAGAACTAGCTACGCATATTGGAAAAGAAAACCAAAATAAGAGAAGAAATTTCATTTGCATTAATATAAATAAAAGAGGTACAAGATAAGAACAAGACAAGATAATATTGCACTAAAACAAAGACTAATACAACAATGGAGGAAGAAGGAAAGAACTAAAACTCTACTCTCTACTTGCCAAAATTATCTTAAACTAAAATTACTTAACTTCAAAAGGAGGGGGAGGGGTTCCTTTTATAGGAGAGGGAGAAGGATCTAGAAGAGGGAAGACAAGGGGTGGCCGGCCACTTCATGGAGGGATGATTCATGCATGAGTTTTAAATGAGGGGAGAGGGAATAAGACTAAATGCATGTATGGTAATAAAGGGAATGACATGGAAAATATAAAATGAAGAAGGGGGGATGAATGGAAGGAGAAATAGAGGGGGGTTCGGCCCTGTATGATAGAGGATGCATGCATGAAATAAATGGAGAGAGAGAGGAGGAAATGATGGACATGAAGTGGCCGGCCCCAAGGAAAGGAAAAATGCATGCATGCAATTAATGAGGGGAGAAAATGAAGGACAAAAGGAAATAAAATAGGTGGCCGGCCATGTGCATGAATGGAGAATGCATGAATGATAATAAATGGTGGAGATAAAATAATAATAGTGGGAATATATGAGGTGGCAAGGTGGAGGCATGCATGTGGCCGACCATTGAATGATATAAAGAGAAAATGGGCTGCTTGGGGGGCTTGGTAGGTGGCCAGGCTGCATGGTCTTTGAAGTGGGCTGCTCCATAGGCTCGGTTTTGGCTATAAGGGCTGCTCCATGTGCGCTTGAGCAATGAACCTACAAAACAAAATGAAAACATAACATTAGTTCAAAAAGAAATAAACATAACATGAAACAAACATAACACATTCATAACATTAACATAACATTAACATAACATTAGTTATTTAAACATAACAAACATAACACATAAAACACTTATAACTTGATATTAAAATTAAACAAACATGAAACATATTACATAACAAGTATAATAATAAAAATACATATAATAAAACTATATATTTATATAATAAAATAAAATTGCGACAACACAATAAAACTATAATCAAACTAGTAATTATAATATATTATAAAAAGATATTAAAACATGAAATAACAAGCATAAATTATAATTAAACTTAGGCATTAAGGCTACTAAATTACCCCAAAAACGATGACTAAAACTAGTCATCAAACTCCCCCATGCTTAGGCTTTTGCTATTCCAGAGCAAAAGGAAGAGAAATATTTATAAGGCATTATAAAATTTCCAATTAAACTAAAAATTTATTTACATAAATAGCTAGCCAAAATTAAAATTTAGAGATTTAAGAATCAAGTCCTAAATTATGAAATTAAAATGGAAAGCGAGAAGAATTTAGCCAAAAATTCTCTAATAAATTAACTAGCATTCAAAATGGAGTAAAGTGCAAACAAAGTTAGATTGGGATTATAAAAACCATGACTTAAAAGAAACTTAAGAAAGAAGACAACCTACTACTTATGCTCTCCACATATTTTAATTTAAAAACTAAGACAATGATATTGGCTAAGGGGGTTTTAGGGAGGAAATTAACATGAAGAGGTCTTTGATTGGAGGTGATCATCATTTTTTTCACACCCCACACAATTTTGTTTTTTTTTTAAATAATATATATGTAATACCAGGAAATGATAGACTAACATCCTATCACTTCCCACGACATATATGAACTTTTAAATTCCTCTCTTCATTTTATTTTTGGGTTGCATATGTTTACCAAGGAATAATAAATTTTATCCTCTTATTCCCATGACATATTATCTAACAATAAAAGAAAAAATGATGGGTTTAAACAAAATTTTAGAAAATAAACTAAGACACTAGAGAGCAACTACTAGTAGATTGAGATTTCCTAAGAATCTAAAAGCATGAAGTAAGAATAATTAAAATCCAAAATTGTTTAGCCAAATTACTACAAAATTGAAACTATTTAAAATAAAAGAGGAAAGATGCTAAATAAATTACTCTAATCAAATTAAAACCATAAGATAATTCTCAAAACTAAATCACTAAAAGTTAAATTTAACTAAATATGATGAAATAAAGATTAGCAAATAAAAATGCTTATAAACTAACTCAAACAAAAGTTCTAAAAATAACAAAAAGCTAAGCATGAGATTTATTATTTTTGATTTTTTGACATTTTTTTCATTTTTTTGGGTTTTTGAAATATTATCTTTTTTTGTAATTTTTTTTTATTTTTCTAATTTTTTGGTTTTTGATAAGGCGAAATAGAAGTTGTACTAAAGAAAGTTAATAAAAAAAAACTTAATAAAACTATACTAATTTTTTTTGAAATTTAAAACAAAATTTTTGTTTTTTTGAAAAGAAAACAAAAAAAGAAAACAACAAAACCCTCCCCCATGCTTAAACCTTTCATTGCCCTCAATGAAAAATAAAAATAAGAAAGAAAAAGGAAGAAGAAAGGGGAGGGGGGATACAATAAAGTAAAGAACCAAAAAACGAAAACGACTTCCCCGGAGTCGTGAGGCCGAATACAGACGTCGCTCCCCCATGCTTGAGCTGGACACCGGCTCGGGCCTAAGGAAGAGATGAAAAAAATGATGGAGCCAAACGAACCGCCGGGGGTTTTATTCCTGCAAAACAAAATAAACAAAAAGAAAGAAACAAAAAAGGATAAGCAAGGGGTGCCTCCCAAGAGCGCTCTCTGTTTAACGTCGGCCGAGCCCGATGTTATTTGTTAGCTAAAGGGAAAATAAAAACTGAAATGAAGAGGTAACTCCCTAAGTATGCGCTTAGGAGAGTAAACTAAAAAAAAAGAAAAATTGAAGAATCGCACCGACATGCGGTGGAATCTTCAAGGGAATGACGCCCAAAAATGAACGGACGGAGTTATAGAAGAACTCCGCCGTATGTAAAACGGGAAAGAAGGGGTCGTCAAAAGAAGAAGAATAAAAAGAAGAAAAAATAGAAAGGGGAATAAAATAAGTAGAAAAAGAATTTTCATCAAAGGAAATTTCATAAGGAGAAGGAGAGTCTTGTGAAATTTCGGGAGAAGAAGGAGAAGGAAGAACTAAAGAAGAAATATCTAAAGGACAAGAAGAAGAAGAAGACTCGCTAAAACTAGGAAAATTTGGAACAGTTAAATTTGAAAGCGTAATGGAATCACCAACGTCTTCAGATGGAGAAATAGGAGATGTCTCGTCATCCTCAACGGGTAAGAAGCACACCGGAATATCCATAGAGGTGTCTTCCAAAGGAGGAAGGAAACTATCCGGGATATCCGAATAGTTATCCTCCTCGAGAGGAACAAGACAAGCCGGGATATCCGATGACTCTTTACATGAAGAAATAGGAGGCGACGAAGAAGAAGACGAACAAAAAGATGCGGCCTCACGAGAAAGACAATCCATAATGGTCTTGAAATGCAAACTAATATTATCAATAGAAGTTTGCAATTCAAGATACCCATTATCGATAGAAGTAAAATCAAAATTTAGAGGCACGACGCTTTGCGGGGCAAAATCATGCGAAAAATAATACGGGTTTCCCGCCTCCCAAGTAGGATAAAAATTGGAGTAAGGGTCAAATTGGCCATTTTGACCTTCCCCAGAAAAATTAAAATCAAAAGAGGGAGGGGTTCCCGAAAGACATTCAAAATAAAAGTGGTCGGGCGACCCGCAAGAAGCGCAAAAATACAAGGATTCCATAAGAAAAATAAACTGCTACCAAAAGGAAAAAGAAAAATTACTTTTTTTGATTTGTTTTTTTTTTTATATATATATATTTTTTTGAAAAATAGATTTTTTTACGGCTTGACTCTCGAACTTCCCGAGGACTACCCGGTGAAGGGTTCGCCCGGTACTAGGTAAAATGGTGGCGCTTAAAGCCCCTTACCGTTTTCGAGAGATTTTAGGTTGGGTAGAAATAAGATGAGGTGGGTGGATAATAATAATAATAATAATAATAATTTTTTTGTTTTTTTTAAATTTTTTTAGTAGAAGTAATAAACTCGGTGCTTTCGTAATATTGCCAAAAATTTCCCCGGCAACGGCGCCAAAAACTTGATAGAGAAAATCGTATTCTCCAATCTATACTCGATTAAGGCAAGTGTACCTATCGAAATATAGTATAGGATATGAAAAATATCAAGGTCGTATAAAAACTCGGGGCAGGCAAGTACTATTACTCACAACGACTCTATTTTCCTACCGAACGATTAATGATGTTTGAAAATTAAAATAAACTAAACTTAAAGAGAAATAAACTATTACGAGAAAAGAGTGCTCGATCGACGATTCACTTTGAAATAAAATAACGAAATAATTTAGTTTAACAATTGTAAATCTATTAAGACCGTGACGGATCCGATATTAGGAAGTAATCTCGCTAGAGCATTAAATCTCCTAACTTATAGACGTTTCGACTGAAATCTCTTTCAATTCAAAATGGCCTAAAGTCGCATTATCGAAGTGACCCGCACTATTGGATTTGACTCCAATCCGGAGGATTTACGTCATCCTATCTCTAGGGGTGCGTTAAACTCCTTCCTTCCTTGAGTAATCTTTCATATTCAAGAGCCTCTCGGCTACTCAAATATGAGATCGGATGCCTACCACCGTATACCGGAATACGGAGTCGACACAAAATAAATCAAGGAAGGATCAAAATAGAGAAATACAAAGGAAAACATAAAAATAAAGATGAGTTATTCTATTGCAAAAATCATCGCGATCGGGCACAAAAAGAACTAGCTACGCATATTGGAAAAGAAAACCAAAATAAGAGAAGAAATTTCATTTGCATTAATATAAATAAAAGAGGTACAAGATAAGAACAAGACAAGATAATATTGCACTAAAACAAAGACTAATACAACAATGGAGGAAGAAGGAAAGAACTAAAACTCTACTCTCTACTTGCCAAAATTATCTTAAACTAAAATTACTTGACTTCAAAAGGAGGGGGAGGGGTTCCTTTTATAGGAGAGGGAGAAGGATCTAGAAGAGGGAAGACAAGGGGTGGCCGGCCACTTCATGGAGGGATGATTCATGCATGAGTTTTAAATGAGGGGAGAGGGAATAAGGCTAAATGCATGTAAGGTAATAAAGGGAATGACATGGAAAATATAAAATGAAGAAGGGGGGATGAATGGAAGGAGAAATAGAGGGGGGTTCGGCCATGTATGATAGAGGATGCATGCATGAAATAAATGGAGAGAGAGAGGAGGAAATGATGGACATGAAGTGGCCGGCCCCAAGGAAAGGAAAAATGCATGCATGCAATTAATGAGGGGAGAAAATGAAGGACAAAAGGAAATAAAATAGGTGGCCGGCCATGTGCATGAATGGAGAATGCATGAATGATAATAAATGGTGGAGATAAAATAATAATAGTGGGAATATATGAGGTGGCAAGGTGGAGGCATGCATGTGGCCGGCCATTGAATGATATAAAGAGAAAATGGGCTGCTTGGGGGGCTTGGTAGGTGGCCGGGCTGCATGGTCTTTGAAGTGGGCTGCTCCATAGGCTCGGTTTTGGCTATAAGGGCTGCTCCATGTGCGCTTGAGCAATGAACCTACAAAACAAATGAAAACATAACATTAGTTCAAAAAGAAATAAACATAACATGAAACAAACATAACACATTCATAACATTAACATAACATTAACATAACATTAACATAACATTAATTCTTTAAACTTAACAAACATAACACATAAAACACTTATAACTTGATATTAAAATTAGACAAACATGAAACATATTACATAACAAGTATAATAATAAAAATACATATAATAAAACTATATATTTATATAATAAAATAAAATTGCGACAACACAATAAAACTATAATCAAACTAGTAATTATAATATATTATAAAAAGATATTAAAACATGAAATAACAAGCATAAATTATAATTAAACTTAGGCATTAAGGCTACTAAATTACCCCAAAAACGATGACTAAAACTAGTCATCAACTACCGCAAGTTCGTAAAAGGATTCTCCAAGATTGCCCTCCCGCTTACTCCTTTGACGAAGAAAGGAGTGCTATTTGAGTGGACACCTCAATGTGAAGCGGCGTTCCAAGAATTGAAGCATAGACTTACATCCACCCCATCCTTTTCCTTCCGTCTGGAAAGGAGGGATATCAAGTTTACACGGACGCGTCATATATGGGTTGGGAGCGGTGTTGATGCAGTACGGGCACCTGATTGCTTATGCTTCAAGACAATTGAAGAAGCATGAAATCAATTACCCGTGGCATGATTTGGAGTTAGGAGCAGTGGTGTTCGCCTTGAAGGTATGGAGGCATTATCTATATGGCGTCCACTACGAAATCTTCTCGGATCATAAAAACTTGAAGTACGTCCATACCCAGAAGGAGTTGAACTTAAGACAACGGCGGTGGTTAGAGTTTCTATGTGATTATGAGTTCACCATAAACTACCACCCCGGAAAGGCGAACTCGGTAGCCGACGCATTGAGTAGGAAAGTACCCGGCTCGAGCCCAGAGTCTCGGTTGATGAGCATAGAGTTGGCACAGATGATTGAGGAGATGGATATTACCTTAATACTTAAGGCTCCTTCCGCAGAATATACAGAGTACTTGTCCAACATGAGCATTGTTTGTGATATCCGGGATCGGATCCGGGTTGAGCATGGCTGGCAATAAAGTTAATCAAAGATGGGACTACCGACGAGTACACACTAAGGGATGGCCTCATTTACTTCCGCGGCCTGCTCTACATTCCCAAAGGTGGCAGAATTCGGGAGGATATCTTGAGAGAGGCGCATTGCTCTCAATCTCAGTGCACCCGGGAATTTCAAAAATGTACGCCGGCTTACGGAAAATGATGTGTTGGCCGGGAATGAAGAAGGACGTTCGATATTTTGTGACGCATTGTGAAGTCTGTCAAAGAGTGAAGGCGAAGAGCAGGAGTCCCGGTGGCCTGTTACAGTCGTTGCCCATCCCCGAATTGAAGTTCGAGGGTATTTCCATGGATTTCGTCCATGGACTACCTCGCTCCCGCTCGGGGAACGATTCAGTCTGGGTGATCGTTGATCGACTAACAAAAGTATCCCGGTTTATCCCTATGAAGAAGGAGGCTCACGTGGATGTCTTGGTATGCCTTTTTGTGGAGCAGTTTGTACGGTATCACGGCGTGCCTAAGACGATAGTTTTGGACCGTGATGGTCGCTTTACCTCCAAGGAGTGGAAGGCGGTACAGGTATATTTGGGCTCGCGCCTTACCTTCAGCACCGCGTTTCATCCTAAGATGGATGGGTAGTCTGAGCGAACCATCCGGACATTTGAGGACCTGTTGAGGTTTTGTGTGATAGATAGGGGAGAGCTGTGGGAAAGACTCTTTCCCTTGGTGGAATTCTCCTACAACAATAGCCATCAAGCTAGCATCGGCATGGCGCCCCATGAGGCATTTTATGGAAGAAGGTGTAGAACCCCCTTGTCATGGGTGCAAGATGAAGACCCGAGGGATTTGGGAATTGAGTATATAGATGACACTGATGTGGTGGTTAGGCTGATAAGGGATCGCATGTTGGAGGCTCAAAGTCGGCAGATGAAGTATTATAACACAAGGCACGATATGGTGGAGTTTCAAGTGGGTGATAAAGTGTTCCTGAAAATTCGGCCGATGCATGGAGTGTCACGGGTGCGGGGAGTGAAGAAGCTCAGCCCACAGTATTGTGGTCCCTATGTCATATTGGAAAGGATTGGCCCTTTGGCCTATCAGTTGGAGTTACCGTCGGTGCTGGAGAATCTCCACGACATGTTCCATGTATCGTCGCTTCGGAAGGCGCTGTTGCGGCCCGATCAATACATCCCCACAACTGATGGTGTTGTGGCGTCTGATAGATCTGTGCGACTGGAGCCAGTGCGGATCATTGATAACGAGATAAGAAACTTGCGCCGCAAAAGTGTTTCCTTAGTGAAGGTGATATGGTCTAATCATGGGAAGGAGGAATTCACATTGGAGCCAATGGATTTGATGCAAAGACACTACCCAGAGTTGTTCGCTCCAGGTAATTATATTTAAAAGTGTATTTTGCTTTCTATATGCTTCACTCCCCATAGCCTTAGCCTGATTTCGGGGACGAACTCTTTTATTTTGTTTATAGGATTTGTAACGTCCCGATTCGTGCTAGGCCCCTTGTGCGTGTTTTGGTGTCGGTAGAGCTTGTGTAGGCTTAAGGGGGAGCAGGTGATCAGGTGCGCACTTGCGAGAAATAAGGAAATAGGATAGAAACTAGAGTTGAGCATGACACGGGTAGGGACACAGGCGTGTCCCTACCTGTGTTCAATGGCATTGAGTGTCATGGCTTTGAGTGAAACGGCTTTGAGTGGTGTGTCCCGAGAAGGACATGGGTAGGGACACGGGCATGTCCCTACCCGTGTGCTATGGTGTGAGTGACATTGCTTTGAGTGAAACGACTTTGAGTGGTGTATCCCGAGAAGGAGACGGGTAGGGACACGGGCATGTCCCTACCCATGTGCCATGGCTTTGAGTGCCATTGCTTTGAGTGAAACGACTTTGAGTGGTGTGTCCTGAGAAGGACATGGGTAGGGAAACGGGCATGTCCCTACCCGTGTTCCATGGTGTGAGTGCCATGGCTTTGAGTGAAACGACTTTGAGTGGTGTGTCCCGAGAAAGACACGGGTAGGGACACAGGCGTGTCCCTACCCGTGTGTCATGGCATGAGTGCCATGGCTTTGAGTGAAACGACTTTGATTGGTGTGTCCCGAGAAGGACACGCATAGGGACACGGGCGTGTCCCTACCCGTGTTCAATGGCGTTGAGTTCCATTGCTTTGAGTGAAACGGCTTTGAGTGGTTCGTCCCGTGAAGGACACGGGTAGGGACACGGGCGTGTCCCTACCCGTGTGCTTTAAGCCCAGCTCGACGAGTGGTGCCCTGAGAACCACACAGGTGTTGACATTGGAGGTGGCATGCCCGTGTTACCTTGACACGGGTATCGACACGGGCGTGTCAGTACCCGTGTAGGAGCACAAAATGGCGGTCAAGCTGTTTCGCCAGAGTAGGACACGGATAAGAACACGGTCGTGTCCCTACCCGTGTCACTTCTGTATAAAAAGGAAAAGTGAAGCCCTAGCATCCTCATTCTCTTCACAAGCCCTTATTTCTGGAGGGAACATTCCTGGAGGAAGGGAATGGCTGGAGCAAGCTTTGGAGGAGGAGAAATGCCATTGCTATCAACGGAAAAGTGATGCTGCCGTACCGCTAGAAATGACGTGAGCTTCCTACCCCCTCCCTTGGTGCTAGATCTGTAGTTATCTAGGTGAGATGTCGACTCAAGAGAGTCTAGACATGGGAGATGGAGGTTTCTTTAGGAAGGGCCTTGCTAGAACGTGTGTTCTAAAGACTAGACATCTTCAACCTCCCCCTCTTCAAAGTGATGATGGGGGTGGCTTCGTGAAGAGGAATGGACTTGAGAGGGAGAATAATGGTGGAGGAGCTTTTGGTTGCGATTTGGGGAAATGGCCTTGAGGAGGAAGATGAACGATGCCATTCATTCCGCTTCAAGATAGGTGCAGAATCTGTGTTCTGCACGCAGCGACCTTCTTGGCTGTGTTCAAGCAAGAAAGGGTCAGATCTGGGCTTTAACCTAAACACGAAAGTTGTAGCCTTGAAATTTCCTTTCCAATGAGTGGTTACACGCCTTCAGGTGAAGCCTGTAGCCACGAGAATGTCAAATCAAAGTTAGGGCTGTAAACTAAGCACACAGAATTTGTATTCTGTATGCTGCAGGATTTTGAGCCAATTTCATGTGAGTTCTATCCTGATCTGGGTTACAGGCTGAACAAGAAAATTGTAGCCGATGGAAATACCTTTCCATCGAGTGGTTACACGCACTCATCGGATTCCCGTAGCCTTGTAAATCCTCTATTAAAGTTGCTGTCCAGATTTATTCTGCACCTAAAATTCTGGGTTGTGTATAATGTGGATTTAGATCCGGTGGAATTAATGTTTCAATCTAACTCGAGTTCCGAGTGAACTCTTTTGGGATAACCATCATAGTGATAGGAAGGTTGAGGTTTATAAATTTGAGTTCATACAACGAATTGTGAGCAAGCTTAATTGAACGAAAGGTTTGGATATAAAGTGGTGGACTAACATTTATGCGCATTGTTTATATCATGTTGAAATCATTTGGAATGACATATAGATGATTAAACTATAGCCATGATGTACGTTGAAATGATAGGAAATTTAGTAGTCCAACGTTTAGAGTGTCGTCTCCCTACGGGTAGCGTTGTGGAAGTTAGCAAGTGCGGTGTTGGCCGTCACTAGTTGGGATGATGTTGAGATGAGTAAAGTTGGGCGGTTAGGCTTGGTCCTCGTGCTCATTTCCGAGGCTCCTTTTGTACCACATAGTGGTTGTATTGCATGTGGTGTGAGTCGACACACGGTGTCGTATTCCCGGGTTAAGGATAGTGTGGCAGGTCTACGAGCTCGCCAATCGTCACACCGATGGGAGTTGACAGATAGACCTTGGGTAGTTGGGCTTGGTCCTCGGTGTTCACGTACTGAGGCTCCTTCCGTGCCAAATGAACGGTGGGGCTTGGTACTTGTGCTCATTTCCGAGGCTCTCTGTGTCACTCATAGGCCAGTTCGGGGCTAGGATCTTGGTGCACATCTACCCAAGAGAACCCGCTGGGTCGTAGTACGCATGGGCTCCGCTGTTGTGTTCTTAGCGTAGAGGCGTACTGAGGACTAAGTGAGGTAGTGTGGATACCCACTTAGTAGTAGAAGTGCCCGTTCTACTGTCACTGTCTGGACACGATGGATGGCGCCTGAGAGGTTAGATACCAGCTCAAAAAGTGGGAACTACCAGTCTGTGTCGACATAGCGATTGCATGTGCGTGATCATGGGTGTGTCATTGCATCGCATACATATCATTGCACCTCATTACATAAACAAGACCCTCATCGTATAAGCTTGTATGGGCACTCCTATATGATGAGTTACTAATTGCTGAACGATCCTCAACTTATATGCTTGTATGGGCACCCATATAAGTTGAGTTACTTTCTGTTATAACTCTATATTCATATGCTGTGATAGATGGTAGAACTTCTAGAATTTCTTATTACTTGTTATACCACTTGCTTGTTATACTCCTACTATTATACATATCTTGTACCCTGTCCATTTCTCTGCCCGGTGCCGAGGAGTCGCCGGGGGAGCGAATGTGAAGCCACTTAGTCTTTAGGACTAACGGTTGCTACGTCTTCCATTTTAGGAGGAAATCCCGCAGGTGGAGCAGCATGTTATGGAGCCGATCAGCCAGGCCAGGACGACAGGGCCTGAAGGGACGGTGCCATCGCTATCGTCTGTTACAGATGTGAGTGATGAGAGTTTTGTTATAGCCCTTCGGGGCAATTTTATAACTGCACTCTGACTATATAGAAGCATGTTTTAGCTTCTCAACTGTTGTACTTTTGGACTCAAGACTTTTTGTGGATTGACTTCTTCATATTATTATGGTTGGTTTGGCATACATATGTTGATATTGGTTGTAGCCGGCAAAATAGGCATCTTGTGGTACAGGCTAACCTGTATGCTAGTGCTACCCCAAGGCTGTTCTGGACATAAGACCCCTCTCGTGCCGTGTCTTGTGTTCCGGGAGGGGGGTCTTACACCTAAGAGCTTATAAGACAATCCCGCAGAACCACTCAGTCTCCTCCAAGAACTACAGCTTGGGCATAAAGCCCTACTACTCAGTGATCAAAAGATCACCTACCTCATGCCTAAACGCCCTACCACTCAGGCTAGGAGGATAGATCTACCTCAGATCCAAAGGATCTTATAACTCAGGCTAAATCTCTTCTCTCAGATCCAACCTAGATCCTAAAACTCAGATTCACACTTGAATCCTACCACTTAGGCCAAAGCCCTACACAAAGATTCTTAACAAAATCCTACCACTTAGATCTATACAAGATCCTACACTCGGCCTTTATAAATATGCTTACAAATCAGATCTTGAAAGATCCTACAAAAAATTAGATTTGTTGATGTTGAATAGACAACAAAGAAATGATCTCTGTGTCTTCCTCCTTCTATCCAGAGAAGACTCAATCCAGATTCCTTATTCACAGCTCCAGAAAATAGTTTTCAAGATAAGCTCTGCTTGGGCTGTGAAGTAATAGCAGCAGGGGTAGGCCTTGGTTGCTTTTCTCTCAGAGAAATATCTCTGATCTTGCTGTTGCCGGTGTTGATCACATCAGCTAACTTATTGACCTTTTGGGTTCAGCCGGTTTTTAACTTTTGCTTCGAGCTCTACAACAATGGCGAGGAAGAAGACGAAGTTTTTCCGCTTTGTGAAAAGACAAACCCTTGAAAAAGATCCTTTCTTCTCCACTGATCTCATTACTTTTATCAACCGCCGTCCAATCGCTCTTTTGACCCGTGGGCCTAGCTTTAATTGCAGATATATAGCCTTCCTTTTACAGAATAATCTTACAGCTGGCCGCCGGCACCATTAATGGTGGACTGCAGCTTTCCCGCAATGAATTTGAATTCTGTTGACAATTGTTGACTTTTGCTGATGTCAGCATATGTGGACTTAACCAAATTCTAAGTTCCAACTCAGGCATTGAGTGTGTTGAGTGAATAAGCTTCACTCAACACAAAAACACTTAGTCAGATAAACTGCACTTCCAGGCATTGAGAGCATTAAATGAACAAGGTTCACTCAACGCCAAAACACTTAGTCAATAATCTGAACCTTTCTACATCTTAGGCGTTGAGAGCGTTGAGTGAAGCTTCATTACTCAATGCTTTTGTACATAGCCGCTTCTTTGAATCCTGTCATCTTGCTGATTCATTGAGTGTGTTGAGTGAGTAGTCCTCACTCAATGCATCTGGACTTAGATAGAGTTTTTTGTCAATCTTTATTAAGCTTTGACTGACAATAGCTCTGTCGACGCTTTCCTCTTTGGGCGTTGAGTGAGCTGACCTCACTCAATGCTTATGGACTTAGTTAATTTTCTTGTCTCCTTCTTCTTTATCTTTGAAAGAATTAGCACGGCGTTGAGTGAACTGGCTTCACTCAATGCTTCTAGACTTAGTTAATTTTTCTTTCTCCTTCTTCTTTGGCTTTGACAAAATTAGCATGACATTGAGTGAACTTGCTTCACTCAAGGCTTCTGGACTTTGCCATATTTCATTGACAGATTCTCTGTGGCTTTGACTGAAGTATCTTGATTCAATGCATGTAGCTATATGGCATTAAGTGAGTTGACATCACTCAATGCCTGTGGACTCAGCCACTTTTCTGTTTTCCTTCTTCTTAAGCTTTGACTATATAGTCTTTCCTCAGCTCTTTTTGTTGTATGGATTTGAGTGTACTGGCTTCACTCAATTCCATTTGACTTAGCCACATTTATTCACTGTCAAACCAAAGGCTTTGACTGACTAGTATTTACTCGATGCTTCTGCTCATCTGGCATTGAATGAGATATCTTCACTCAATGCCTCTGAACTTAACCAGAATTTTTCCTTTGTCAAAATGCTCTTCTTGATATCTAGCGTTGAGTGAACTGACTTCACACAATTCTTGTGGACTTAGTCGAATATCTTTTTCCAGCTTTCTTCCTTAGACATCTGCATTATGTAAGCTTGCTTCACTCGAAGCTTGTGGACTTAGGCAGATTCCTGTCTTTCCAACATCCTTATTTCAGTCCACCTATCCCATCCATGTGACAAGGAACCACATACATGCATGAGCTTGAACATACATCAAATATAACTAGGTGTATACCATTGACTTGTTTAACTTCTTTCAAATCTGGGACATTGAGATCAATGTACCTAACAATCTCCCCCTATTTGAAGGAGTCAAAATTCTTTGTCAATGATATACACAAATATATGCAGCAATAATATATGTCAAAAAGAGAGTTATAGGTTACCACATTTTCCTTGTACAATATTTCCCTTGCCTGTATGGTGATCATCACCTACTCCCCCTATTTTGTTGCCTAGCTTTGGTCATTTCCTTGATCATTCCCTTCTCCCCCTTATTGACTTCTGTAAAATAATCGAGGAGGTGATGGTCGTCTCTAATTATCTTCTCTCCCTTTTCTGATTTCAGATAATCAACTAGTGCAGCTGCTATCTTCTTCTCTACAGGAGGCTAAATTTGTTCCTGTATGGTGGACTTGTTCCCCATCAATAGGAACATCAGTACTTTATCCCCCTCAATAGGAGCATCTTCTATCATTTTATCTGATAGACACTCTAGTTTATTCCAGTCTTGATATCACTTGTGGTCTTCATACCCTGCAAGAAGTAGTATTTCATGTAGTCAAAAACAAAGTGAGGAGAAACTAAAGCTTTACCAAGTTCAACATACCCAACTAAAACTTGAAGGTGTTGAACTTTGCTTCATCTAGTGACTTGGTGAAGATGTCAGCCACTTGCTTTTTTGTAGGGGCAAAATCAAGACTAATATCTTCACATTCCACATGCTCTCTTATAAAGTTATAACTAATCTCTATATGCTTAATCATGCTGTGTGAGACATGATTCCTAGCTATAGAGATTGCATTAGTAGAATCACAAAATAAAGGACTTCTAATTATCTAGAGGTTATAGTCTTGGAGCTGATGCTGGATCAACAACAACTGTGCACAACAGCTCCCAACAGCTATATATTCAGAATCTGTAGTTGAAATTACAACACTTGTTTGCTTCTTGCTGCTCAAAGACACTAGTTTTCCCCCTAAGAACTGATAGGTGTTTGAAGTACTTTTCTTGTCCTCTTTGCAGCCTGCAAAATCTGCATCTTAATAGCCATTTAGTTCAAAATCCCTATTTGTAGGGAACCATAGGATAAGATCTGGTGTGCCCTTAAGATACCTCAAAATCCTCTTAGCAATAGAGTTGTGAGATTCTTTAGGGTAGGCCTGATACCTAACACAAACACTTGTATCATACATGATGTCTGGCCTAATTATAGTAAGGTATAGAAGGGAGCTAATTATCCCTTTATACAAAGTTTCATCAACAGGTTTCCCTACCTTATCTTTATCTATAGGCATACTTGACCCCATGGGAGTTTTCATGGTGGAGGCATTCTCCATACCAAACTTTTTTATCAACTCCCATGTGAACTTAGACTGGGATATGGATAATCCATCTTTAGTCTATCTTACTTGGAGTCCCAAAAAGAACTTAAGCTCACCCATACTGCTCATCTCAATCTTCCCTTACATAAGTTTGGAAAACTTCTTGCAAAGGTTGTCATCAATAGATCCAAAGATTATGTCATCTACATAAATCTGGACTAGGATGATCTGGCCCATAGATTCACTTATAAATAGGGTCTTGTCTATCTTTCCCCTTGAGAATTTTTTCTTAAAGAGGAAGCTAGACAATGTCTCATACCTTGATTTGGGGGTTTTCTTAAACCCATATAGAGCTTTCCTAAGTCTATAAATAGATTCAGGTGAATTAGAGTCAACAAAACCTGAAGGTTGTTCAACATAAACCTCTTCCTTTAAGTCACCATTTAGAAAGGCTGACTTCACATCCATCTGGTAGACTTTGAATCCTTGGAATGCAACATATGCAAGGAATAGTATGATGGCTTCCATTTTGGCTACTAAGACAAAGGTTTATTCAAAATCAATACCTTCTCCTTGCCTGAAGTCTCACGAACTTTGCTCTTGATGACGGTATATTCACGTGAGAGCTTGGAATTCTGAAAGAACTCAAGAATGTCGTTATCCAAAATCTTGCAAGGGTGTTCTAGGATAAACGAGAGATCGACTATCTCCAACATTAGGATCACGTTCCTGAACTCATCAGAAGCTGAAGCAAAACATGTTCGTACCAATTCTCCACCACCAGCAACCCACTGGTGCATAAAGGAGCCATGGAAAATCAGAGAATATAACCAAAATTTCTGGAATGAACTAGCAGTTGGAACAGATTGTTGTCACAGATGGAGCGACAAGAACAAGCATTCATAAGCAAACCTCTGGTGGAAATCACAGCTGGAAATCGGAAAACCTTGCTAGAATCTTGGAATGGGCTTTGACTGCTATCACTGACCTAAGCGAAGATGAACGAGAACAGGGAAATGAGATGGAGACTAAGAGTAATTCGCGGGAGCCGAAGGGTCGGGAGGATTCAATTCGGCGAGTTAAGCTTGGTTTCGACGAAAGGAAGTGAGGTTTGCCCCTTAACTCGTGATATATATATATATATACTTATATATTATAAATTTGACTTAGGGAATGGCGCGTACCTGATAAGCCGTGACTCTTCGAATCCAATATAAGAAAGAAAATTTTACCTAAGTAAAATTCGATGAGATTCACCTGATGCAGAGTCAGATTCGGCGAGTTTAAGCTTGAATATCCGATGAATCGGCAAGATCTGCTGACGATATCCGACGAATTTACCGTAGACAAATTTTTCTTGCTTTCTGAAGAATTTTCTGAGAAACATCCCGTCTTCTTGGCCATCTTCATGAGTCTTTGTTTAGCATGCCTAGTTCCATTTTGAAAAATGAGAAATTGGCCACGTCCAGTGGCTTCATGAAAATATCTGTGACCTGCTTATCCGTCGGGACTTAGTTAAGGGCTATATCCTTATTCTCCACATGATCCCAGATGAAGTGATGTCGCACTTCAATGTGCTTTTTCCACCTGTGAGAGACGGGATTATTTGTGATCACTATTACGCTGGAGGGGTTGCAATACATTGGAATCTCTTTGAACTTTAGGTTGTAGTCTTCAAGTTAATTCCTGATCCATAAAAGCTGTGCGCAATAACTACCTGCAGATATATACTCTAACTCGGCAGTTTAAGTTGCCACACAATTCTGCTTCTTATTTCTCCATGAGATAAGCCTTCTTTTGAGGAATTGGCATGTCCTGAAAGTGCTTTTCCTGTCATCCCTGCTACCTGCAAAATCTGCATCTGAAATTCCAATTTGCTCGACATCATTACTTCTCGGGTACCATAAGCCAAGATTAGGTGTACCCTTAAGGTATCTTAAAATTCATTTTATAGTGACATAATGAGATTCCTTAGAGTACACCTGAAATCTAGCGCAGACGCATGTTGAGAACTTTATGCCGGGACTACTGGCAGTGATGTAGAGCAAGGATCCAATTATGCTTTTGTACATGGTTTCATCAAAAGGTTTCCTTTTCTCATTCTTATCTAGAGACATAGTTGAACCCATTGGAGTCCTCATTGAGGTTGCATTCTCCATTCTGAATTTCTTTAGTAACTCTTTGGTGAACTTCGTCTGAGAGATGAAAATTTCATCTTCAGATTGCTTCACCTGAAGTCGTAAAGAAATACTTTAGCTCTCCCATACTGCTCATTTCAAAATTACCTTGCATAAGTTTGGAGAACTTCTTGCAAAGGTTTTCTTTCATAGAGCCAAATATAATGTCGTCGACATAGATTTGCACTAGCAGAATCTTGCTTTTTTACTTCCCTAATAAATAATGTCTTATCTATCTTTCCTCTTGTGAACTTGTTCTCAAGAAGAAAGCTAGACAAGGTTTCATACCAAGCTCGGGGAGCTTGTTTTAAGCCATATAGAGCTTTATTAAGAAAATAAATGTATTCATGTAAAGTAGAGTTGACAAAACCTGGGGGTTGCACTATGTATACTACCTCCTTCAGATTCCCGTTGAAGAATGGTGTTTTTTACGTCCATTTGATATACTTTGAATCCTTTGAGGGCACCATACGCAAGAAACAACCTGATCGCCTCGAGCCTGGCCATTTGAGCAAAGGTCTGGTCGAATTCGGTCCCTTCTTCTTGTCTATATCCTTGAGCTATAAGCCTGGCTTTGTTCTTTATAATAACTCCATGTTCGTCCAGCTTGTTTCTGAAAATCCATTTGATGCCGATCACGTTCGGTCCTTTAGGTCTGGGCACCAACTCCCAGACTTTACACCTTTTGAACTGGTTGAGCTCCTCTTATATTGCCATGATCCAATAGGCATCCTTCTTTGCTTATTCAAACTTCTTTGGCTCAACCTCAAACAGAAAGCTAATATGCAAAATCTCGTTAGTCTTACCTCTTTTGGTTATAACTCCATCGCTTGGCTCTCCAATGATCTGATCAATTGGGTGATCTCTGAGGTGTCTGAACAATAGTTTTCTTCCTCTTCCACTAGCAGGTTTTGCCACATCAGGCGCATCCTCTGTGGTTGCTTCATCTAGTTATTCTTCATCCACCATGCTTGGATTGATGACCTTTACTGAGCATGGAGCGTCTTCCTTGACAACTTCTTCCAAGATTAGTTCTTAGAACCTGTACCTGCATCTGCACCAATAAAACTTGACGAGCTACTATGGAGCATGCTTGTCTCATCAAATACAACATTAATGGACTCCTCTACCACTAGGGGTTTCTTATTAAAAATTTAATATACCTTACTATGTCTACTATACCCTACAAAATTACCTTCAAAGCATTTTTCACTAAACTTCATGCAATAATACTTCCCATTATTAAGTACGAAGCATTTACTTCCAAAAATTCTAAAGTAGGACATAGTCAGTTTTCTGCTTTTTAATAGTTCATAGGGAGTCATACGATGGTTCTTGTTGATTAGAGCTCTATTTTGTACCTGGTAAGCTGTGTTGACTGCTTCAGCCCAGAAGTACTCTAGAAGTGAAGCATCATTCAACATAGTTATACAAACTTCAATGAGGGTGCTATTCCTTCTCTCAGCAACTCCATTTTGCTGTGTGGGTACGCGAGGAGGAAATATCATGAAAGATTCCTTGACTTTCACAAAATTCTGTCATGGCACCAGACTCAAATTCTATTCCGTGATCACTTCTGATTTTGACCACTGAGAAGATTAATTCATTCAAAATTTGCTGGATAAAATTGGTGAAAGAGTCAAAGGTGTCTGACTTGTGTTTCAGAAAGAACACTCAAGTAAAGTGATCAACAATTACTAATGTATATACTTTACCTCCTAAATTGTGAATTGGTATGGGACCGAATAAGTCCATATGAAGTAAATACAGACTTCTCGAAGATTCTTTTTCAGTAGTACCCTTGAAGGTAGCCGTTATCTACTTAACCATTTGGCATGCGTGACACAGACTCTCTTTAAGGCACTTAATGTTGGGGGCATCACACACTAAGTTGTGAGGAAATAACATATTTATGGTTTTGAAATTAATATGTGATAATCTCTTGTGTCATTGGTTACAGAGAGATGCACTATATTTAGCCAAAAAGCACACTGGTGTAAAATTTTCAAAACATAGAAAATTTAAACAAAATATATTTCTACTCCATGTTCTTGTAAAGATTGTCTCCAAATTAACAGACGATTTTATCAGACAATTGTCCTTGTAGAACTCAACGATATAGCCTTTGTCACATAGTTGACTTATGCTTATCAGATTGTGTTGTAATCCTTCAACCGAAGCCACATCTGTGAAAGAAACTATGCCATTGGAAATCATACCATAGACCTTTGTGATTCCCCTGTCTGACCCTCCAAATATAACTTTTGGTCCATCTTCAACTAGGGTAAATTCTCGGAGAAGGCTTCTTGTCCCGATAATATGCATAGAGCATCCGTTGAATAAATACCAGATTGGATTTTTGTTTGCCTTTGGACATACCTGAAATTATAAATCATTTTACCTTAAAAACCCAAACATATTTGGATCCTTGGTTCCTTATCAGCTTAACACCACTAGGAACATTAACTTTGCGAGTGGTAAGTATCGCACTATTAGCTCATGGAGTTTCAAAATCTGTAGGGTTAAACCAACAATCTGAGCCAAAATGACCAATTTTGCCGCAACACCAACAATCAAATCTTTTGTACCTTTTCTTGTACTCCTACTTTACCTTTTGATTTTGAGGTCTAGCAGGTGTAACATACTTAGAGGTGGAAGCATCCTGATTGCAACATACACAAGGCTTCTCAATCTCCTTAGCCTTGGGTACACAAGTTTTTGCTTTCGGTGCCTTCTTATAATTATGTCCATGAACATAAGGACGATACTCTTGTAGAGTTATCTCTTCGTAAGGAGCCTTGAAAACACTAGCCCCAAAGTCTCAGGGATGGGTCCATCCTTGATAGATCTTCGTAGGCTCTACATATGTAGGCCTAACAAAGTGCCCATAGGACGTCTCAGAGTCATATCTATTTGTGGGGGAAAATAACCTTCTTAAAAGAGGTTTGACTCTGAGGTGCCTTACCTTTACCTTTGGTGGTGGCTCTCTTAGCATCCTAACCTTTTTCCACTATGTGGCCAAGACCACTACACCTCTTTGGAGCAGAAAACTCATCGATGAGAGGAAGAACGATCTTTGGCTTTGAGTAGCTTTCAACTAGCTTCCTTTCCACTACGAGCTTTTTCTTCTAGCTCATCAAGGTATTTCTCCTTTTATCTTAATGTATCAGCCGAGCTTTTCAATTACTTTTTAAAGGAGTGTACTTCATCTCTGAGAGGAAGTAATTTTGCAAGTTCCTCCTCCAGACTTGTTTCCACTACCTTGAGGGACATAATCTCTTTTGCTTGCTTTTTGACTAACTTGCGACATTTGTCAAAAGCTTTCAAAAGGTTCTCATGCTAACCCATCAATTTGGAATCTTTTTCATCAAAAGAATAGCCCTCATGACCATTAGTTGACATTTCTTACTCAGAGACCGTCGTGTGTGATTTTACCTTCCCGTGATACTCGGAGTCGCCAACTTCCTCGTCTGATCGAGCCATAAGCCCAAAGTAAGCTTCCTCATTCTCTGAACTTGACTCACTCGAGTCACTCTCGCTGAGAGTCTTGGACTTCTTGGCAACAAAGCTCTTTTCTTATTTCCACTTGCCCTTGAAGATCTCTTCTCCTTCCTTATTTTTGTATGAACACTCCACAATCATGTGCCCTGTCTTATTACAGCAAAAACACACAACGTCAGAGGAAGATTGTTTATTCTGTTTTGATTTGTACCTGTCCTCTAGGTTGTAGCTTTTCTTGGAGCGATCACCATCACGATATGATCTTCTGAAGTCAGAGGAGGATGACTGATTCTTCATCTGTCTCCTCTTGCTGAGCAGTTTCTTAAACTACTTAGATATGAGTGCGAACTCTCCGTCAGATAGCTCAGAGCCTGAAGAGCTTGGCTCAGAGTCTTCTGGGGTGTCTGGAACTCATATCCTTACTGGTGACATAACTTTAGATTTCCTAAAACCTTCAGCCTTCAGAGTGTCTGACTTTTCACTGCTTGAAGTCCTGCTTCTTTGCTCTTCCTTCTTTCTAGTTTTCATTTGAAGCTCGTAGGAGAGCAGCTTTCCGAAGAGATTCTAAGGGTCAATCTCCAGCAGCTTACCAAACTCCCTAATGGCTATAACTTGAGTATCCTAGTACTTTGTCAAGGATCCGAGGAATTTGTCATTTAATTCACCATTAGTGAAGGTACGGCCGTTGTTTCTGAGACTGTTGACAATCTTGAAGAATTTCTCGAAGCTGTCTGTAATAGTATCACTTAATCCTTGATTGAACACTTCATACTCTTGATTCAGCAATGATCTGCCATCATCTCTGACTTCTTTGGAACCTTCCATAAGATCTACAAGGCAATCCCACATCTCCTTGGCAGATTTGCAGTTGAATAGGTTTTTAAGCATTGAGTCATCCACTACACTTGTGATAATATTCTTAGCCATTTTATCCAAGTAGAATAGGTAAATTTCATCCTTGGTCAAGTCCATCATTTTCTTTGGAATTAAGACTGTCAGATTCAGAGCCGAGGCTTATATATGTATGTGAGGTCCTTCCACAATCTGAAAAATTCTCGGATCTGTTGCTTCCATGAAGAATCAGACTCGTTCTTTCTACATGTGAAAGTTCTCTTTGGTGCACACTGGTAACTTCATAGAAGACATATCCTTGCTTCTGTCCATGGCTACTGAGCAGAATCTCTTGATGCTAGATATGGGATCTTATTCAAGTTGTTAACTTTATATCAAACAAAATGCCCCTCTGATACCAATTGAAAGTATCTAGCATCTATCTAAATCACCTATAGGGGGGGGGGGAAGGTGATGTCTTTGTCTTTTCGCGGAATAATAATTACTTAAAAATGCAGGCACATAGAACACAGAGATCTATAGTGGTTCCCCTTGTTGGGTACATCCACTATCCTGCCTCACCTATCTACCACGAAGGGTTAGAATCGTCTACTTCACCTTTATCAGATTTCAACAAATCTTATATCTCGGAGCCGCAGCTCCTACAACTCGGAGATGACGCTCCTACCACTCGGAGAATAACCTCTCCTTTAAATCGATCCTCAATCGGATCTACGACTCAATCCACAAACGGATCTACCACTCAATCCACAAGTGGATCTACAATTCAGAGATAAAATTTCCTATAAATATAAAAGAATATTACACAATAATATTACATAATCTTCACAAGATCCAGAGTCATCTATCCGCCGTTTTCGAAAAATGTTGATATTGAAAAACCATGGAGAACACGAAAAATTTGGAAGCTTTGAAGACTTAGATCTTGAATCTCGAATAAACTAGATGTGAAGGAGTAGAGATCTTCAGAAAATAAAGATCCAGTCAAATCGAAAGATGAAGAACAAATCATGCACTTTGTTGTTGTCGGTCGATCGTATGTCGCGAACAGTACAAGAGCCGACAATTTTCATTTTTGGAAAATATTGTGATTGGAAATCTTTGGATGATAGCAAGATTAGGGTTGATGAAAAATCCACCCTAAGTATTTAAAGACATCCTCAATAGTAATGACTATAAAAGAAAATCCAAAATGAGACTTGCGAAATTACTGTGAATGGTCATCGTTCAACCCGAGCCGCTATTTTGAAAAATAGAAGAAAAATAATCCAAGTCATTTTCATCGAGTATCGTCGAGTATCGTCGAGTATAGTCGCCAAGCGGTATTGATATACTACGAAATTTACATAGAAAAATTCAGCTCAAACAAACTTGCCACTCAACGCCATGCTGAAGTCATACTTGATGAATTCAACGAGTATCGGCTAGTATACTCGACGAATTCGACGAGTATAGGCTAGTTGACTTGACGCACTCGACACTGTCGATGCACTCGATGCACTCGACGCACTCGACGCCGTGATAGTCGACGAATTTCCCTTAAGAAAATCCAGGGAAGTAACATCGAGATGATTTGATGAATTCGGCATGTATTGACATGTATAATCGACGAATTCGGTGAGTATCATTAGATACATTCGACGAATTCGAAGAGTATACTTGATGATACTCGACGAATCTTACTTGACTGTTTTTCCAACTTTTTAGATATTCTACCACAAGTACATATGATGAATTCGACGAGTGCTAGTAAAGATATACGACGAATTCGACGAGTATTAATGAGTATACTCGACGAATTCGACGAATATCCCCTACAATACTCGACGAATTTTACTTGGGTAAAATTTTTGTTCTTCTTAATTTAACTTCTTCTTCCATGATCCTCCACATGCACTTGGCATATAAGTAAACCCCAATAGAGAGATTACATATGAATCAACACATTGGCCTACACAATGAATGATTACATTGTATAGTTCTGTATTTACTAACCCAATGTAACCTGACATTGGTGTGTACTTAGCAATGTAGACCTGCAAGTACATAACTGAAAATACAATATTTAATACAATCACAATTCATCTTAGCTTAATTGGACCCTTCTTCAAATCAGGGTTATTGTTGATACAATACCCAATTGGAGGCCTAGGTCAGGTAGTGTGGAGACTAGACTAGTAGTAGAAAACCCGTTTCTTTGTCACTGTCTGACTACGATGGATTGCGCTTGAAAGGTTAGCTTGCTGCTCGAAAAGTGGGAACTACAAGTCTGTGTCACCATAGCAGTGTCCGTGTGTGCGAGCATTGGTGAGTCATCATGTTGTATTCATAACATTACATTGCATCACATAAGATCTTTATCATATAAGTTTGTATGGAAACTCTTATATAATGAGTAACTTTACTGATAAGCTGATCCTTAACTTATAAATATGTATGGGTATTTTTATAAGTTAAGTTATTTTCCCATTGTAGATTTATATGCCTAATGGTTTGTTAAGATTTTAGTAGAAATTCTAGAATAGAATGTTGATAATAATGTTATACCTTGATGCTGTTACTACTCATGATATATAAATTCTCCACTTGCTTGTATTACTGCTTACTTATATATAGTACCCTCTTCTTTCCTCCATCCGGTGCCTCAGAGACGTCGGTGGAGCGGATGTGAAAGCCACTTAGTCTTTACAACTAACGGTTACCTTGTCTTCCATTTTAGGAAGAAACCCTGCAGATAGAGCATCGGCAAGTTATGTAGGAGGATAGCCAGGATAGGGTGACAGGGCCTGATATGACGTTACCATCATTGCCATCAATTATGGATGTGAGTTTTGAGTTACTCATATTATAGCCCTTGGGGAAATTTTTGTGGACTCTAATATTGTAGAAGTCGTCATTTCTTCTTATTATTGTTGTACTTGGTTGAACTTATATACTTGTATGGATTTTGACTTCTATACTTTTCTTTATGTTGGGTTGGCATGGATGATATTGGTTTAGCCGGTAGGATAGGCATCATGTAGTATCGGTTGACCCGTGTATCAACGTTACTGCAAGGTTGTTGTTCTGAGCATAAGACACCCCTCGACCGTGTCTTGTATTCCGAGAGGGGTGGTCTTACAAATGGTTTCAACTAGCACCGATCTTGAACTAATGAAGTCATCAAACAATGGTTCCACCCCCATTCGATTGTCAGTTTGGTGTCGAATTGACATAGCGGAAGAAGTTTTGTGCCCATGTGTAATTCACACTAAGTATGTCCAGTTGTTAACCTATGATTTGCCAACCTGACCTTAGGTTTGTACGTTTATGTGTAGATCCTGACACGTATAGAGCCAGTAGTGGGCACTCCTGCCCCTTCTGTCCCTACCCATTTTCAGTAGTTAGAGCTAGGATAGACGCTTACAGCAATCCTAGATGCTTTCATGTCTCATCAGGCCCCAGTGCAGCAACAAGCTCCGGCCTCTAACTGGTTGAGTACCTTCTGAGCCCTCTCCCCGCCTATCTACCATGGGATGGAATCGGATATCTGTACTGAAGAGTGGATGGATACTGTGCAAGAGATAATGGCTGGAATCAGATTTCCAGCCAGTATGGCTGTAACCTTAGCCGTGTTAGTCTTAGAAACGCACGCGAAGAGGTGGTGGAAGTCCCTCATGGGTTCCACCTTCTAAGGCCGAGTATACACTGATATTAGTTGGAATGAATTTTCTAAAGCCTTCTTGGAACACTTCATTCCCTCTACCGCTCGAGATGAGCTTGAGGAGAGATTCCTGTAGTTGAAGCAAGGATCCAAGTCCGCAAGAGAATATCAAAGGGAGTTTCAATACCTTGCAAGATTTGCTGACTCCTATAAGTTAGATGACTGCGGGTACACAAGGTTTTACAAAGGCTTGTGAGATCCCCTAAGGAAAGCCCTTTTTTTTTATAACAGACGCGAGCTTGGCGGAGATAATCGATATGGCAAAAAGGTTGGAGGCGAATAACTTGGGAAGTAGTAAGAGACCTGCCGAGGGTGTGATAGAAGCAGGCCCCAGCTTTAGAAAGAGACATAATAGTAGAGGTGGAAGAGGAAACCAAAGGGGAAGCGGTCGCTTTCGTAAGGATTTTATGATGGAATGTCCTGCCTCGCAGCCAGCACTACCTCACCTCAACTAATGTATCAGCAATCTAGGGAATAGTATGAGCGAGTATGTTTCCAGTGTAATCATCCGATCCATACCCGTCATTACTGCCCACTGTTAGGAGGAGTTGCTCCCCATATTTTTTCTCTGGTAGCTCCATAAGGCCGAGGACAAGGTCATGGTCGAGGACTACGAGGAATAAATCCTGAACCTGCTAGAGAGAATATGTTTGATATGGACATGACTCAGGAGAAGAACCCTCAGGATGTGATTACAGGTATGTCGTAACTTGATTAATATATTTATAAGCTTCCATCCTTAGCTTGCATATGTTGTGCTATGAATTTAGCATTGAGGTTATTATGTTTTGGTACTTAGGCACCGCGACTGTTAGTGGGAAATCAGCCTACACCATATTTGATACCGGTGCCACACATTCATTTGTCTCGGTGGACTTCATAATGATTAGAGGGAGTGAAATATTTCACCGGTGTCACTTGGAGAGTATGCCTCCCAGACGACTCTGAGGTGACGTCGTCCGCCAAGTGCGAATCAGAAGCATGTATTGGAGGAAGGATTTTTGAACCCCTGTAAGCGTGTTGAGAATGAAAGAGTTTAGAGTTCAGTTGCAGGAGTTAGAAGAATCAGGGTTAATTCATCCCAATTCATCACCATGGGGAGCCCCTGTTTTATTTGTTAAAAAGAAAGACAGATCACTACGATTGTGCATAGACTACCGGGAACTCAATCGATTAACAGTGCGGAATACTTATCCTTTACCCCGGATCGACGAGCTATTTGCTTAGTCAGTGGGATCGCATTATTTTTCTAAATTGTATTTGTGATCGGGGTACTATCAAATGAGGATACAAGAGGAGGATATCCCAAAAATAGCATTTAGCTCGAGATATGGTTTATATGAGTTCACGGTGATGTTGTTTTGACTCACAAACACCCCTTTTGCGTTTATGAGTTTGATAAACAAGGTGTTTGAGCCATACTTAGACATCTTCGTCATCATCTTCATCGATGACATGTTGGTCTATTCGAAGATGGAAGAGGAGAATGCTGAGCACTTGGCCTTAGTTTTGAGGAAGCTAAATGTGCGTGCCTTTTTTGCTAAATTTAGCAAGTGTGAGTTTTGGCTCCGAGAAGTTGCGTTCTTGGGCCTTGTTATTAATGGTGCTGGATTAGCGGTAGACCCAGCCAAGGTACGTGCCATAAAGGAATGGTCACCCTTGAAATAAGCGGCTGATGTACGAAGCTTCCTCAGGCTTGCCAGATGTTATCGTAAGTTTAAGAAGGGTTTTTCTAAGATAGCCCTTCCCCTCACTGCCCTCATAAAGAAAGGTGTGCCATACGAGTGGACACCTCCGTGTGAAGATGCATTTCAAGAGCTGAAGGATTGACTTACCACCGCACCCATCCTAGCTCTTCCATCAGGGAAAGATGGATTTAAAGTTTACACTGATGCGTCCTACCAAGGGATGGGAGCAGTATTAATGCAGCATGGGCATGTGATCGCTTACGCTTCAAGGCAATTGAATTCGCATGAGATTAATTACCCAGTGCATGATTTGGAGTTGGGAGCAGTGGTGTTCGCCTTAAAGGTTTAGAGGCACTATTTATATGGCGTCTACTGCGAAATATTTTCAAACCATAAGAATTTGAAGTATGTTCATACTCAAAAGGAGTTGAATTTGAGGTAGCGGTGATGGTTAGAATTTTTTTGTGATTACGAGTTTACATTGAACTACCACCCCGGGAAAGCAAACTTCGTAGCAGATGCTTTGAGCAGAAAAGTACTAGAGTCGAGCCCTGAGTCTCAGATGATGAGTATGGAATTGTCTTGAGTGCTCGAGGAGATGGAGATCACAATGGTGTATAAGGATCATTCTGAGAAGTATACTGAGTACTTAACTGCTATGATTATACTTTGTGACATTCGAGATCAAATTCGGGAAGAGAAAGGGAAGGATGCTACTCTGGTCCTTGTGATTAATAAAATTGAGAATGGATCTAATGAAGTGTATACTCTGAAGGACGACCTTGTTCATTTCCGTGATAGGCTCTACATTCCCAAGGGCGGTGAAATCCGTGAAGATATCTTGAGAAAGGCACATTGCTCCAAGTATTCAGTGCATCCCAGGATTTCCACGATGTATAGTGACTTGAGAAAGACAATGGTTTGGCCAGGGATGAAGAAGGATATAAAAAACTATATTACATGTCGTGAGGCTTGTTAGAAGGTGAAGGTGGAGTGCAAGAGCCCTGAAGGATTGTTACAATCATTGCCCGTTTCGGAGTGGAAATTTGAAGATATCTCAATGGATTGTTTACAAGGCCTTCCCCGATCACGATCAGAGAATGACTCGGTTTGGGTGATTGTGGATCGCTTGACCAAGGTCGCCAGGTTTATCCCAATGAGGAAGGAGACACATGTGGATGTATTGGTATGTCTCTTCGTGGAATAGTTTGTACGATACCATGGAGTTCCTAAGATGATAGTCTCCAATCGTGATGGTCACTTTACATCCAAGGAATGGAAGGAGGTTCAAGCATATTTAGGTTCTCGCCTTACCTTTAGCACAACCTTTCATCCTCAGACAGAAGACCAGTCTGAAAGTACCATAAGAACTATGGAAGATCTATTGAGGTTGGGTGTATTGGATAGAGAAGAGCTATAGGAAAGGCTCTTACCACTAGTGGAATTTTCCTACAACAACAATCATCAAGCTAGCATCGGGATGGCACCCCACGAAGTGCTTTATGGAAGGAGGTGTAGAACAACTTTATCATGAGTGCAGGATGAAGACTCGAAGATTTTTGGGAATCGAGTATATTGATGATACCGATGTCATTGTTAGATGGATACGAGATCTTATACCTGAGGCTCAGAGTCAGCAGGCAAAGTATTATAATGTGAAACATAGGATGATGGAATTTCAAGTGGGTGACAAGGTGTTCTTAAAGATTTGACCGATGCTTGGAGTGTCACGTGTGTGTTGTAGGAGGAAGAAGCTCACCCCAGGATATGTAGGGCCATATGTTATATTGGAGAGTGTTGGTACCCTAGATGTGATTTGGCTTATGTAATCCCTTTCCAGCCCCTCTTGATCCATATAAAGATATATGATCATGTTTAGACTCTGTTTAGTCTCCCTAGGGCAGTTTATAAACTGACCTAGAGCTTAGGTTAGAAGTTCTAGATGTTTTTGTGGTTAAGGCTTTTCCGTTCGACCATCGTCGAACGAGGCCTCGCGATCGTCGATCATTGGTCGACGATAGCAGGGCTATTGAATCGTTGAAGTCAAGACAATTATCGTCGACCGTTGGTCGACGATCTCAGAGCAAGCTTACTACGCTCTGAAGGTTGGTCGACGATCTGTCATCAATAGATCGACGATCGTGTTCTTGCTTCACGATTTCTGTCTCGACAGATATTTGCCTTTGCTGGTCGACTATCTGTTAGCCGGTCGACGATCTATTAGCTGGTCGACGTTTTCTGGTCGACGATTTTTGTTCCGACAGAAGCCTGCTCTTAGTCGACGATCTGTTTGCAGGTCGACGATCATCGAACACCTGTTCGACGATTTCTGTCTGCTTTTATCTATTTGTATTTATGCTATTCCTTGGTTTATTTCCAAGTGTGTTAGCTTGTGGTTAGAAAGATTTTCTGAAGTTATTTGTTGCTAAATTTATGGCTTAAATTCAAATGAATTATTTACAAAATATGTCAAGCATAAATCACGGGATTCAGTATTCTTGATAAAGCATTTTGTCCTATTATACAAATTGCGTTGACTTTATCTTTCCAGCTTGTTTTCTAGCCGTTGGTACTATGTACTATTTCCAAGAATGGTACGTCTTTATGCTGAGATATTTTTCCCGCTTATTTTATTCCTTATTGGGACTGAAAGAAAGTTAATAGGCCATTCTATTCCTATTGCTATATTCTATTTTGAGATAATCTGTTGCAGGGCTCGAGAATTCAAATCAATAGAGCCGTTCCAAAGGAAAAACGTGAAGACATATTTAAGAGAGATTCTTCTCTCAGCAAAAGAGAAGTTACAGACACAGAGAAATATTATTCATTCGCTCAAGCATCATCAGAGCAGCTCTTCACAATCTCACAACAAGAAGAAGAAAAGTTTTCCTGAAGCAAAAGCCCAGAGCAATCATCGTTCATTCTCAAGTCTCCTGAGCATCTGCTTAGAGTTTTCAAGACTTCAGAAAGAGCTCCAGTTCTGCTTCAAGTGCTCCAGAATCTTAAGACCTGATAAAAATCAGTCTTCAGATCTCTGAGGATTTAGTTTCAGTTTATCTGAAACTCCTTCATCCTGAAGCAAAGGCTTTCCCTGTACTTTCACTGAGCCAGGGGGAGACTTTGATTCTTTAGAGAATCCACAAGTCTTCTCTAATCTGTATTCACAACAGAGAAGATAGTCTAACCCTCTCAACCCCTTTGTAAAAAGAGTTTGTTCACACCTCTTCAAAAGTGAACGTTGGTGACAGGGCACCTTATCAACAACCTGTGGTTGAGCATCCTTATCAAAAGCTCAAAGGGTCTGTTTGATCTACCTGAAGAAGATCATTGGTGGCAGGGCACCTTAGCAAAAACCTGTAGTGGATTCCTACCAGGGTGGTAGAAGAGTGGAGTACCTATTAAGAGGGAACCACTATATATCCTGTGTCCATCTGGTTATCTTGCTTATTCATCTTATTCTGTGGCTGTGATAGAACTACCTAGGATTGCTAGTTGCTGTGATAGGCTTATAGTTAAACTGAAATTTCAGTTAACTCTCTCACTTGTGCACTTCACTGTGTTAGGCTCTTAGGGTTCAAGTATCAGATTATTTTATTCCGCAAATCAACTCCAAGGGAGCTGACTAGTTATTCATAAAATTTGAATACTCTATTCACCCCCCTCTAGAGTAGTTTACAACTTATCCCCTCACTTTCAATTGGTATCAGAGGCAGGTTAGCTGTTCATACAGGCTAACACCTGAGTTAAAAGATCCTGCGATAAGTTGTTTCCTGATACCATTCACAAACACTTTCACACATGGCCCAGTCTAAGGATTATTCAAGCACCAGACCTCCTGTATGCAACTTGTCCAAGTTTGGCATATGGAAGGCCAGGATAAGACTATACATGAATTCTATTGATGAAGATATATTTTCTTCTATCTTGACAGGACCACCTGCTAGGCCTGCTGCTGCTTCCACTTCTGCTGATCTCAGTGCTGTGCCACCACCTGACTACAATGAAACTTACAAGAAGGCAAAAGCAGCTGATGCTAAGGCAATGAATATCCTAGCTCAGACAATGTCTGATGAGATATTCCAGAAGCTGGCTGAATGCACCTCAGCCAAAGCTATGTGGGATTCCATCAACCACATAGTTGCTGGCTCAGCTGATGAGAGGAAGGAAAGGAGATCCAATCTCACCTCTCAGTATGAAAATTTCAAGAAGGATGATGCTGAAGACATTGACACAATGTACACAAGACTCAGTTCAATAATAAGTGAACTGAGGTCTTTGGACAAGGAGATAACTTTGTCAGAAGTAAATGACAAGATCCTGATGTGCCTTCCCATCTCTTGGGACTCAAGGATATGGCCCATCAAGGATGGAAGAAACACTGTGGAACTCTCCACAGAAGCTCTATTGGGAAAGCTCAAGTCATATGAGCAAACTCTAAAGAGCAGAGCTGCTGCAATTGAAGTAAAAACTCCAACACCAACAAAGAAAGAGCATTCTCTAGCTCTTAAGGCTGCTGAGACTTCTGAAGGAAGTCAATCAAATGAGGAGTTACTGGCACTCATTGCCAAGAGGTTCTTCAACATGGGAAGAAGGAACCTCAGAAAGAAGTTCTCCAAGCATGAGGACAAGCCAAGGTATGACAAGACTCCATCTAAAGAAATCATTTGTTATGTTTGCAGCAAGCCTGGACACATTGCCCCAGATTGTCCAGAGAAGAAGTACAAGGAGAAGAAACATGAGAAAGAGTACAGGAAGCACCACTCCAAGTCCTCATCACACAAATACAAGAAGAAGGACAAGGGATTTGTGGCTGCTACCTGGAGTGAAACAGAAGAGGATACCTGCTCCTCTAGCTCCAGTGATTCTGAAGAAGAAGAAGAGAAGAAAGCCAAAGAGGTCTGCCTCATGGCCATTGATGCCTGCAGCTCTCTGTCAGCTATAGAGAATTCTGAAGAAGAAGGAGACAATGAAGAAGATTCCTTTATGGAGGACCAGGTAATCGACTCATTTGACTTCTCATCTCCTGAGTTCAAACTAAAATTTAAAAATCTATGTTTAGATTTACTATTATCTGAAAAAGAAATTAAGTCACTTAGATTAAAAATAATGGAACTAGACATGGAAGGTACTGAAATAATCAGATTAGAAAAGGAATTAGAGAGCTCAAAAGAAGAAGTAACATTCCTAAAATTAGAACTAGCTAAATCTAAGAGGTTAGAAGAACAATTAAATGGCAGAAGCCTTAAATTATCTGAAATAACCTGTATAGCAAACACTAGGGTTGGTAATGATAAACTAGGCTTAGGTGCTACACCTAGTGAACCCATCCTCCTCACAAAGGAGAGATTTAGCACTCCAGTAAAATTTGTTTCTGAATCAGGAATGAAGAATACTGAGGAAATTGAAAAATGCAAGAAAATTCAGAATAAGATTAAGAAAGAGAATAGGAAGAAAAAATTTCTAGCTTTACAAAAGTCGTCGACCAGTGATCGACGATCGTGGAATCCAGAACATCGTTCTACCATAAATGATCGACGATATGGCTTGCGATCGTCGACCATTGATCGACGATCTGGACTTAAGCTGGAAAATAAAAATCAAACTTCCAGAACTTCAAATCCTAATCACCACCCCAGGTTGTTTAATCCTTCAACTGAATGGATTATCCCACCTAGGAGATCACACCCTTTAGGATATAAATCTAAGCCTGCAAAATCTTTTATATCTAGTTTTTCTTTTGTGAAGAATACTGGACCCAAGGTAACCTGGGTGCACAATGTATAACTGTTCTTTCTGCAGGTGAAGACCTATCCAGTCATACATGACAAATGGTATCTGGATAGTGGATGCTCAAAGCATATGACAGGAAAGAAGAAGAACCTGTCAGGTTTCAAAGCTAAGCTGGGACCAAAAGTTGTATTTGGGGATTCCAGCTGTGGACAGACTGAAGGGTATGGCAGCTTCACCATAGGAGCTGTAACCTTCAAGAAAGTAGCTTATGTCTCAGGACTAAAGCACAACCTAATCTCTGTAAGTCAAATGTGTGATGCTGGGTACAAGGTATGGTTTACTGTCACTGCTTGCAATATTTCTTTAAATAATACTGTTATGTTAGCATGTATTAGAATTGGAAATGTTTATGTTGTAAACTTTAATTCATCCAAATCTGAAGTATGCTTATTTAATGAAGTAACCAGTAATAATACCCTTTGGCATAAGAGACTTAGTCATGTAAATTTGAAAAACATTTCTAGGTTGGCTAAATACAATCTTGTACGAGGTTTACCTTCTTGCCCCTACAAGAAGGAAGGCCTTTGCAAAGCTTGTCAATTAGGTAAGCAAACAAGAAATAGCTTTAAATCAGTTAATAAAAGTGATTCTCCCAGGATTCTGTACTTGCTACATTTGGATTTATTTGGTCCTATTGCTGTACAGAGTCTTGGAGGAAAGTCTTACACTCTAGTAATTGTAGATGACTTCTCTAGGTTCACTTGGGTATTCTTCCTGAGAACTAAGGCTGATAACTTCAAGGTTCTTACAGATTTTCTAAAGTGTATACAGAGTGAGTATTCTACTCAGATTGCCTTGATCAGAAGTGATCATGGTACTGAGTTTGAGTCTCTTCTTATGCAAGAATTCTGTGAGAAGGAAGGTATCAAACATAGCTTCTCTGCTCCTAGAACTCCTCAACAAAATGGGGTAGTTGAAAGGAAAAACAGAACCCTAATTGAAGCTACAAGTACATTGTTGGCCGATGCTAACATGCCTCTGTCCTTTTGGGCTGAAGTAGTCAGCACAGCTAACTATGTATTGAACAGAAGTCTGATACATAAACCTAAGGGTAAGACTCCCTATGAGTTACTTAAGCAAGTGAAACCTAAAATAGACTACTTTAGAGTATTTAGTTGTGTTGCTTTTGTTCATAACAATAACAAAGAATACCTTAGAAAATTTGAGGCAAAAGCATCAATGGGAGTTTTTCTAGGATACTCTCAAGTAAGCAAAGCCTATAGGGTCCTTAATAAATCCTCTCTTAAGATAGAAGAGTCTGCACATGTCTCTTTTGATGAGACAGTCATGTATTATAAGGAGAAGGACTCTTCCTCTAATAGTACAGTGCAAGTCCTAGGAGTAAGTAAGGATTTGGAAGGTTTGAGACTCACACAGGAGAATCATCCCCAACAAACTCCTCAGGTTGCTCCCTCAGATTCTGAATCTGATGTAGAACTTCTTGAAGTTAAAGCACCTGCTCCAACAGTTGATCAAATTCCACATGAGGAATTAAATCTTGAAACTGTTGAAGATCAGATCATTGTTGAACCTACTGATCTTGTCACACTTAGAGATCACCCTGTATCTCAAGTGATTGGAGACATTTCAGCAGGAGTCCAGACAAGACATCAACTCAACAAAAATGTGATGTTTGCTTGTTTCCTTTCTCAGGTTGAGCCCCTAACCATTAAAGATGCTGAGCTTGATCCCCACTGGATTATAGCAATGCAAGAGGAGCTTAACCAGTTTGAAAGATGTAAAGTTTGGACCTTGGTTCCAAGACCAAGAGGCCAACGGATCATAGGCACCAAGTGGGTGTTTAGAAACAAGCTTGATGCCCAAGGCATAGTAGTTATGAATAAGGCTAGGCTAGTAGCTCAAGGCTATAGACAGGAGGAAGGCATAGACTATGATCAGACTTTTGCCCCTGTAGCTAGACTAGAAGCCATTAGGATTTTCCTAGCCTATGCTGCCTATAAAAGATTTAAGGTCTTCCAAATGGATGTGAAGAGTGCCTTCCTCAATGGAGATTTAAAGGAAGAAGTGTTTGTTGAACAACCACCAGGGTTTGTTTCATCAACCTTACCCACTCATGTGTTCAAACTCCAAAAGGCTCTCTATGGACTCAAGCAAGCTCCTAGAGCTTGGTATGAGACCTTAGCAAATTTTCTTCTAGAACACAAGTTTGTGAGAGGTGTAGTAGATAGAACCCTGTTCATTAGACATCATAAGGACTCACAACTGTTAGTTCAAATCTATGTAGATGACATTATATTTGGCTCTACTGATCCCAAACTATGCAAGAGGTTCTCTGAACTAATGCACTCTAAGTTTGAGATGAGCAGCATGGGTGAGTTATCCTATTTCCTTGGTCTCCAAGTGAAACAGGGTGTTGATGGCATTTTCATTTCTCAATCAAAATATGCCAGAGAGCTGGTTAAAAGATTTGGAATGTCTGATGCTTCATCAATGAGCACACCTATGGCCTCAAATGCAGTTATTGATTCTGATGTTAATGGCAAGCCTGTTGATCAAAAGAACTTTAGAGCCATTGTTGGTTCCCTGCTGTATTTGACTGCAAGTAGGCCTGACATAATGTTTGCTACATGCCTATGTGCTAGGTTTCAGGTCAACCCAAAGGAATCTCACTTAACTCTTCTCAAGAGGATTTTGAGATACCTTAAGGGATGCCCTAACTTAGGACTGTGGTACCCAGCTGAGTCAGGATTTGAATTAATTGGATATTCAGATGCTGATTATGCTGGTTGTAGAGTTGACAGGAAAAGCACCTCAGGGACTTGTCAGTTCCTGGGAGAGAGACTTGTCTCTTGGTTTTGCAAGAAACAGGCATCTGTGTCTACTTCAACTGCTGAGGCTGAATATATAGCAGCAGCTAGTTGCTGTTCACAGATCCTGTGGATTCAAAATCAGCTAGTGGATTATGGGTACACACACTCAAACACAAAAATTCTGTGTGACAGTACCAGTGCAATATCAATTGCTCAAAATCCTGTGCACCATTCCAGGACCAAGCACATTGAGATTAGACATCACTTTCTGAGAGATAATGTGGAAAAGAACAAGATAGTAATGGAATTTATATCCACAGACCTACAGAGAGGAGATATTTTCACTAAGCCCCTTGATGAACAAAAGCATTTGTTCTTCCTGAACCAGCTTGGCATGATTAATGGTTCAGAGTAGTGAAAATTTGGTTAGTTTTGTTTTCTGTCTAAAATCGTCGAACGACTGCTCGACGATCTTCGACCAGGTCAGAACTATCGTCGACCAACCGTCGACGACAGCTCGTTCTGTAGTAAGGCAGAAATCGTCGACCAACTGGTCAACGATCTCTCCTTAGGTATCTATCGTCGACCAAAGGTCGACGACAGATTTTCTGTGCTGGGTGGAAAATCATCGACCAAACATTTATTGATCGATGATCGTGGTAATTGCGTGCAGTCGGTCGATGTTTACCGATTAGTCAAACATTGACTATCGTTGGTCTGTGTTCGACGACCGATTTTATTCCGGGTTCGACGATCGCAGATTTATATAAAATAGTCGATTTAGGTCTGAAGATCGTCGTCCTTCCGCTCCGTCTTTTCATATTCCTTCTTCTGGCTTAGAATTCGCTCTCGAACTCTAATCCCGCGCGATTCTCTTCTCCCCTGTTTTGCTTCTCGATTCGCCATCTTCTCTCAAATCCTATGGCGATTCCTTCTGCTGTTCTCTTCGGAATGAAGTTCGACACTGGATTCTGTGTCGACTTTGATTCTTTCAGCCGATGTGACCAACCAATCCAAGATATTCTGCAGCTGTGTGAAGACTAAGGCCTCAAGAAATTTATGTCGTTCTCTCCTAAGATTCATATACCAGAGATTCGTGAATGGGTATATACTTCGTCCTCCAGCGACGACGCCATGACAGGAAAGATAAATGGCGAGGAGGTCATTCTGACTCCTGAAGTATTGACTGAGCTGTTTGGACTGCCAACAGGAACTGAGGACTATGAGCAAACTGCAGAAGAATATGGCCGCATGCTATCTGTGATGGGCCATGCTGAGGGTGTTCCAGCTAAGCTGCTAAAGATAAACCTGTCTCCAGAGTACAAGTTTCTGGCAGACCTGGTGGGCAAGGTTATTTTGGGAAAACACTCGGCTCACGACAACATCAACAGGCAACAATTTGCCCTGATATCAGCTTTGGTGAATAAGGCACAGATTGCCTGGGGAAAAGTTCTGTTTGAACTAATAAGGAGAAAGAACAATCAGAAAGAAGTAAACCTTGCCAGGGTATTGGGTGTGTTTCTATATGTGAAAGCACCCCTGCTGCTTGTGTCTGCACCCTCCGCAGTCAACGCCAGCAAGAGGTTGGACCCCTCTCTATTCAAGAAATCCCAAAGGATTATAAAGAAGTCAGCCAGGGTTGATCCTAACCCTCCTTCAGACACAAGGGCTGATTCGGCCGCTCTCCCGCTTACTGGGGAAGGCTCAGTAATCCCTCCTTCCTCCCTCTCTATCCTTGCATCCTCTTCTCCTGCATTACTTTCCTCTACAACACCTGCAGTGCCACCACAACATGCATCCTTCATTCCACCTGCATCTCCACACCAGTCACCAACACCACAACATCTGGCAGCTTCAGCCAGTGTTGACATGGTGACTGCTACCATCCTCACACATCTTTCTCAACATGAATCCCACACTCATGTTGATGTTCACCCATCTCCACATGACTCATTTGATCATGTGGCAGATCATCCTGCTTCCATTCCATCCACCTCCACATCATCAGCATTTCAGATAACTCCTGAATTGCTTGCACATATTGTCGAGCTCATTACTCCCTCCATCCAAAAAATGATTGAGGCTGCCAATGCCCCTCTCATTGCATCCATCAATGCCCTTACTCAAGCCATAAAATCATCTCATCCCTCTGCTGAGCCCTCTTCAGTAAGATGCATGACTCCAGTCCCCACTGAAGTCATGCAGGGGGAGATGTCTGTTGAAGTGGTCTCAGGTGATGCCCTGACCCTTCAGGTCAATTCCTCTCTTCCCCTTCAAGGAACTGTAGAAGAACCTCAAGAGATTCCAGAGAAAGAACCAGAAGGTAAACCTTAAAATTCTTCCTCCAAAGGTTATAATCAGGACTTCAATTTGATATTTGTATCTAACAAAGACATTCACTCCCTAGTGAATCTAGCTTCTGAGGAAGAAGTTCCTGAAAAAGAAAATGAGGAAGTCCCCATGGACACCTGTGAGTATGATGCTGCTCAACCTGATGGTATAGCTTTATTTAAGATTCTAATCAATTCAAACTCCAACTTAGAGTTAATTTCTTATCCCTTCCTTTCCATCACAGCTGCTGATGACCTTACATCAGTATTGCAAGTTGATGCTGCTAAGTCCTTTGATTCTGATAAAGACTTGGAATCATTTCTTAACTCAGACTGTGAGTTCTCACTCACATCTACTCCTTTTGTTCTTCCTCCTCAAGAGATAGTGGTCCCTTATAGACCTGAGTACCTTGATGACCCCTTGGTCAAAGATACTCTTTTCTTTTCCTGTATGGCACTCCTCTTGTGCCTTGCAGAGGTGTCTATCCCTGATGTCACTGAACATCTAGAAGGAATTATAACCTCCTTCCTAGATGCAAAGTGGTATCCTGTGTAGATCTTCAGGTAATCCTATCTATTACCTGTTGTTTGTTCACCTTGGGGGAATATTTTATTCCCACTTGGTTGTTAACCTATCTTTCTTTGCATGCAGGCACAACCATAAATGCTACTGCTGCTGAAGACATCAACATCCCTGCTGATGCTGCTGCTGAAGAAATTGAAGATGTGCAAGATAGGGCAGACAATGCTCCCAAGATGACTGAAATGGACTCAAGCTCAGGTACTCTAAACATTGACCAATATATAGCCTTTGTGGCTGAAATATTGCCTCTGAGTACATTGAAGGGATGGCTAATTATCATCTGGATTCCCTAGCCATCTCTCTAGAGAAAGCATCTGCCCCTGCAGATATCATCATCTTTTCTCCACCTATCCTTACCTATCCTCTATCCATTCCTTCTATTGCAGAACTGGTCCCCAAGACAGTTCCTGAGTTGTATCCAGAATCAGAACTCTGGAAGAGGTCTCCAAATGTGGATCTTGATGCCCTCCTTAGGCAAGATGCCATTGAGGAAGCTAAAGAGAAAGAAGAAAGAGAAAAGAAAGACAAAGCTGAACCTGCTGCCAAGGATCCTTCTGAACAAAACTTTGATGATTATGCTGGCAGAACCTCATCCCCCTCTTCTGATGATGATGATCCTGAAAATTCTGATAGCTCCCAAAAGAAGAAAAATGGCTGTAGCCCAGAAAAGAAAGGCATCTGCTCCTCCTGCTGCTAATCCAGACAAGGATGTTCCCTATTTTATTCTGAAGGGAATTGATCCCAAGAGCAAAGAATTTCAGCCTTGGATGAGACTTTCAAAGAATCAGACAAGAGAGAATAAGAGAAGAAAAAGATATGACACTCCTGTTCAGAAATTCCCCCCCAGAGGTCCTCCTCCACCTCCTGGTGCTGGAGCCTTTGGAAGTCTCTCTTCTGCCCCCTCTGCAAGGTCAGTCAGTTCTAACACTTCTCAAACCTACCAAAGAAGGAGTAACCAAAGCCAGGGAGGCCAAGATGTATCAGGACAGGGAAGAAAAAGAAATGACAATGCTCTCGTGGAACAAATAAAGGAGATGACTTTTCAGCAACCTACCTTCTCTCCTCCTCCTCTCCTAAAAAGAAAATTTCAGAATGGAAACCTTCTCCTCCCAGGAAAGGTCCATCCTCTTCTTCAAGAAAACCTGCTGCTGCTGAGACAACTGAATCAAAAGGAAAAAGAGTGGTCCTTTCAAAGAAATCCCATAAGAAGTTCATTGAACTTGCTCCTCCAAAATCTCTATATGCTGAAACAGATCCTAAGAAGGCTGCACAGATTTATCTTGATTCAAGGAAAATAGTCACAGCTCTTCAAAGAAACATGGAGATTGCAGCTCAAGCTGATATTGACAGACCACCCTCTCCATCAGATATAACTGAAACTGAAAGGATTGCCTCTATGGCAAGATTTAAGGAATCTATTGCTCTAAGCATGATGGAGAGAGCCAAAGCTCAAGGACTAGACCCTACAGCATATACAATTATGTCTGAATTCAGAGAAAAGGAACTCAGCAAATTTCAAGTCAATCCAGAAGCTTTTAATACTGAAGAATACATGAAGCTACATCCTGCTGCAGTTCTACCAAGCTATGCTGAAAAGAAAATCATTGGTGAACATGACCTAATGCTATCTAAAAGACAAGCAGCAAATCCTAACAGAGAGATTATTTTCAAACCAGCTGTAACCCCTAAAAACTCATCTGATGCTAAAACCTCTGATAAATCTGCTTGATACTTTATAGTTCTGCTGATTTATGTTTTTTTTGTGGATTGCCTGTGTTTTATTTTGGTTAATATCTATTTTTGTTGCTGAGTGCTTTAGTTTTTAGATTGGATTGGATAACATAACCCAAATAGGGGGAGATTGTTGGTACCCTAGATGTGATTTGGCTTATGTAATCCCTTTCCAGCCCCTCTTGATCCATATAAAGATATATGATCATGTTTAGACTCTGTTTAGTCTCCCTAGGGCAGTTTATAAACTGACCTAGAGCTTAGGTTAGAAGTTCTAGATGTTTTTGTGGTTAAGGCTTTTCCGTTCGACCATCGTCGAACGAGGCCTCGCGATCGTCAATCATTGGTCGACGATAGCAGGGCTATTGAATCGTTGAAGTCAAGACAATTATCGTCGACCGTTGGTCGACGATCTCAGAGCAAGCTTACTACGCTCTGAAGGTTGGTCGACGATCTGTCATCAACAGATCGACGATCGTGTTCTTGCTTCACGATTTCTGTCTCGACAGATATTTGCCTTTGCTGGTCGACTATCTGTTAGCCGGTCGACGATCTATTAGCTGGTCGACATTTTCTGGTCGACGATTTTTGTTCCGACAGATTCCTGCTATTAGTCGACGATCTGTTTGCAGGTCGACGATCATCGAACACCTGTTCGACGATTTCTGTCTGCTTTTATCTATTTGTATTTATGCTATTCCTTGGTTTATTTCCAAGTGTGTTAGCTTGTGGTTAGAAAGATTTTCTGAAGTTATTTGTTGCTAAATTTATGGCTTAAATTCAAATGAATTATTTACAAAATATGTCAAGCATAAATCACGGGATTCAGTATTCTTGATAAAGCATTTTGTCCTATTATACAAATTGCGTTGACTTTATCTTTCCAGCTTGTTTTCTAGCCGTTGGTACTATGTACTATTTCCAAGAATGGTACGTCTTTATGCTGAGATATTTTTCCCGCTTATTTTATTCCTTATTGGGACTGACAGAAAGTTAATAGGCCATTCTATTCCTATTGCTATATTCTATTTTGAGATAATCTGTTGCAGGGCTCGAGAATTCAAATCAATAGAGCCGTTCCAAAGGAATAACGTGAAGACATATTTAAGAGAGATTCTTCTCTCAGCAAAAGAGAAGTTACAGACACAGAGAAATATTATTCATTCGCTCAAGCATCATCAGAGCAGCTCTTCACAATCTCACAACAAGAAGAAGAAAAGTTTTTCTGAAGCAAAAGCCCAGAGCAATCATCGTTCATTCTCAAGTCTCCTGAGCATCTGCTTAGAGTTTTCAAGACTTCAGAAAGAGCTCCAGTTCTGCTTCAAGTGCTCCAGAATCTTAAGACCTGATAAAAATCAGTCTTCAGATCTCTGAGGATTTAGTTTCAGTTTATCTGAAACTCCTTCATCCTGAAGCAAAGGCTTTCCCTGGACTTTCACTGAGCCAGGGGGAGACTTTGATTCTTTAGAGAATCCACAAGTCTTCTCTAATCTGTATTCACAACAGAGAAGATAATCTAACCCTCTCAACCCCTTTGTAAAAAGAGTTTGTTCACACCTCTTCAAAAGTGAACGTTGGTGACAGGGCACCTTATCAACAACCTGTGGTTGAGCATCCTTATCAAAAGCTCAAAGGGTCTGTTTGATCTACCTGAAGAAGATCATTGGTGGCAGGGCACCTTAGCAAAAACCTGTAGTGGATTCCTACCAGGGTGGTAGAAGAGTGGAGTACCTATTAAGAAGGAACCACTATATATCCTGTGTCCATCTGGTTATCTTGCTTATTCATCTTATTCTGTGGCTGTGATAGAACTACCTAGGATTGCTAGTTGCTGTGATAGGCTTATAGTTAAACTGAAATTTCAGTTAACTCTCTCACTTGTGCACTTCACTGTGTTAGGCTCTAGGATTCAAGTATCAGATTATTTTATTCCGCAAATCAACTCCAAGGGAGCTGACTAGTTATTCATAAAATTTGAATACTCTATTCACCCCCCTCTAGAGTAGTTTACAACTTATCCCCTCACTTTCAGAGAGGGTTGGCCCGGTGGCCTATCGGTTCAAGCTACCACTAAAGCTAAAAAATTTGCAGGACGTCTTTCATGTGTCGTCGCTTCAGAAAGCAATCCTATGGCCCGATCAGCTTGTCCCCGCTATAAATGGAACAGTGGAAACTGATAGGTCTATTCGACTAGAGCCGGTGCGAATAGTGGACACTGAGATAAGGAACTCTCGTCATAAGAGTGTTCCTTTGGTGAAGGTCCTCTGGACTAATCATGACAAAGAGGAATACACTTGAAAGCTAGTAGACTTAATGCGGAAGTGCTACCCAGAGCTATTTCCCCAAGGTACCTTTTAAAGCATACTTAACTTTTCATGCTTCATCTTCCCAAGATACTTAGCCTGATTTTGAGGACGAAATCTTTTATTTTGTTTATAGGATTTGTAACATCCCGATTCGCGCTAGACGCTTACTCCGTATTTGTAAGACCCCCCCCCCCTCCTGGAACACAAGACACGCCGAGAGGAGTCTTATGCCCAGAACTGCTGCCTTGCGGTAACGCCGACACACGAGTCGACCAATACTACAAGAACCCTATCCTATCAGCTAAAACCAATATCATCAATGCCAACCCAACATAAAGAAAAGTATAGAAGTAAAAATCCACAAAAGTATATAAGTCCAAACAAGTACAACAATAATAAGAAGCAACAATGACTTCTACAATATCATAGTACACAAAAATTGTCCCAAGGGCTACAATATGAGTCACTCAAAACTCACATCCGTAACTAACGACATCGATGGTAACGTCGTATCAGGCCCTATCATCATGGACTGGTTTCCCTCTTACACAACATGTTGTTGCTCTATCTTCGAGGTTTCCACCTAAAATGGAAGACGTAGGAACCGTTAGTCATAAAGACTAAGTGGCTATCACATCCGCTCCCCCGACGACTCTTAGGCACCAGACGGAGAAAAGAAGAGGGTACAATATATATAAGTAAGCAATAATACAAGCAGGTGGAGAATCTATATATCATGAGAAATAATAGCATCAATGTATAACATTATTATCAACATTCTATTCTAGCAGTTCTAATAAAATCATAACAAAACATTAGGCATATAAATCTACAACAGGAAAGTAACTTAACTTATAAAAATGCTCATACAGATTTATAAGTTAAGGATCGGCTTATCTGTAAAGTAACTCATCATATAAGAGTGCTCATACAAACTTATATAATAAGGCTCTTATGCGATGCAATGTAATGTTATTAATGCAACATGATGACTCACTCATGCTCACACACACGCACACTACTATGTCAGCATAGACTTGTAGTTCCCACTTTTTGAGCAGGTAGCTAACCTCGCAGGCGCCATCCATCATGGCTAGATGGTGACAGTGAAATGAGCTCTCCACTACTAGGCTGGTCTCTACACTACCTGGCCTAGTCCTTTGTACGCCTTAATGCTAAGAACACAACAATGGAGCTCCATGCGTACTATGGCTCAAAGGGGTCTTGGGTAGATGTGAAACAAGAACAAAACCCAAACTATCCTCTCTTTGTGGCATGGAAGGAGCCTATGGGAGCGTATCACCATAGGACCATGCCCAGCCGTCCACTTGGTACGGAAGGAGCCCCGGGAATGAGCACCAAGGACTAAGCCCAACCGCCTAAAGTCTATCTGTCAACTCCCGTCTATGTGATGCCTGGTGAGCCTGTAGACCTGCATCACTATCCTTAACCCAGTATTATGACATCGCGTGTTAACTCACACCGCATGAAAATTCAAATGGCCTTGCCATCAACCATCTAAGGTCTCCAACAGATTCCCTTATCATCATTACCAAATTAGTGCTCAACAACACTCAAGGGATCCAAACTGAGTCCCTATCATCATTACCAATCCAGTGTTCAATAGCACTCAAGGGCTCAATAGAAACACAGGTGGCAAGTCACCGTAAAGGGCTCAACAGAAACACAGGTGGCAAGTCACCGTAAACAACTTACCAATCCCACTCTACTACCCATAGGGAGAAACACTCTAAGCAGTGGACTATACAAATTATCCCATCCAACACTTGAGATAAGGATTTAACATTCTTTATGGCCATCAAACAAGATAACATAAGTATAGATTACACATTCAATTATTAGGCACCTCAACGTCTTTCAAAACTTATAACATTCATCGGATTACAATCGCGCGCATCCTTACCAGATTTCACAAGTAGCCATTTGTACAACCAAAACATATCAAATCATTTGTTCACTAATTTCCCAAACCATTTGTTTATTAAATTCCTCCAAACTATTTGTTTATCTCGGCTACATATAACTAGGCTCATCCAAAACTCAACATCATCTTCCTATATTTCACCTACCTAGTCCAAACCCGGTTATACACTAACCCGTAAGCATCATGCATAAAAGTTGTTACCATAAAGAAACTTCGACTGGACATTACCGGAGCTACAAAGCTTCTATGAAAATGTGTAACCATCCCTTGGAAAGTTCTTTCTGAGGACTACAACATTCGTATTCAGCCCAAGACCTAAATCCGGCTGTATCACACCCGAAAATGGTTTCTAAGTCCACTGCGCATAGAAAATAGATTTCTCCATGCATTTTATAGCAAAACGAACGACATCGGTTCGTCTTCTTCAATTAGCAATTTATTCAAAACCACATACCTCACTTCCTCCTCACTTATTTACCCACAAAAGACCATCCTTGTTCATGAAACCAAGTCCACCATCCTCACAACGAAGAGAGGAGAGGTTGAAGACAACTAATCTCTAGGATAAGGTCCTAGCATGGTCTCTTACTAGGAGATCTTCATCTCGCACAAGCCCAACTCCTTTGAGTCGACATCTCTCCTACATTATAACAAAAGTTCTAGCACTAAGGGAGATGGTAGGAAGCTCACCTAATTTCCGGCCATGGATCTTGTTATCCTTCTTGGTGGCAGGACGGCACCGGCTCTCGCTCTTCCTCCTCCAAGAGAAAGTCCGTTTGTTCCTTGTCCTTCCAAGAAAAGCTCCTCGCCTTTCGTTCTCTCAGGAAAAATCTGAAAAGAAGAATGACAGCTAAGTCTTGGACATATGCTTATAAATGAAACGTCCAAATAGATCTAGGGTTTCCGGAACAGCGAGTTACCGCAACACGGTAGTATGCTACAGCCGCACGGAAACTTCAAAGTTGACTTCCTCTGCAAGCCACCATCTAAACTGCGCACTCAGGTGCCTCCACCTGTACCCTATCACCACGTGGTACTATTATTACCACCGTACGGTATGTTGGCAACAACTCGCGGTATCACTAATGCCGAGCGCTAAGTTCCTGAGCCGTATGTCAATTAAATCACTCGGCTACTACCACGCGGTACTCTGCCTACCGCCGCTGGATAACCTACCGAGCGTCATGTCAACTAATTCAGCGGGCTACTGCTCACGATATTACTAATGCCACGCGATAGCTTCCCGGGCCATATGCCAATAAATCAATTGACTACCGCATCACGGTATCCTTTTTACCGTTGTACGATAGTACACTACGAGCGTTGAGTCCACTCGAATCACTCAACGCCTTCGACTCCATGGGGTATTCATTGTATATACTTGATGAAGGTATCATCGTGCGGTACCCCACTACCATGGAGTGGTAGCACTCCGCGATCATTGAGACCACTCGACGCTCTCGATGGCTCTCTCTATTGCCGCATGGTAGCACAAAAACACAATATCAAGCCGGTATTTTCCCCTGCTCAGGTGTAAGCCTGCGCACCAAGGTACCCTGAGCTCAAGTCCATTCTACTGAATTGAAAATATGCACTATGGTTCTTGCGCGAATCGATACGTTACAGGAACAGTGTGACCTGCTAAGTGAAGTTGTGTCGGTAGTTGACACGAGCACCACTCATCCACTTCCCATTTCAATGTCTGTTTAACTTTTGCCTAGTCCACCTTTCCCCCATCGATTGAAAATTAAGAAAGGAAAAAAAACACCAAAATTTTTCGGAATTGATGAAGGGAGGCTGATGTTTTTAAATGTCTACCTAAATCACCTAGAGGGGGGTAAACATGTGAGGTCTGCATTTTCTTGTGGAATAAAAACTTGAAAGAACGAAGCGTAGAAAATAAACAAACAAGCTACATGAGACACAAGATTTATATTGGTTCCCCAACTTTGGATACGTCCACTCTCCACCTCACCGATCTAGCACCACGCTAGACTCGGCTACTTCACTATAATCACAGATTGAAAATCAATCCTACAACTCTGAGCGACGCCCCTACAACTCGGAGTAAAAATACTACTACAAAAATCTCGGAGAACAAAGCTCCTACAACTCGGAGAAGAATCTCCTACAAGATTAAAGTTTTCTACTGAAAAATATACAAACAGAAATTATTCCAGATCCTGAGTCTTTAGCCTTTCTTCCTTCTTAAAACTTGAGGCTCTATCAGAAATAAATTGAAGAAGACTACGACGAAATCTCTAGATATGAAAAGCTTAAGATCAGCATGATCAAGAAGGAGATCTGTAGAAGTTGAATTCCTTGATCTATTGATCACTTCTTGTTCTTAATCACTTGGATCGGAGAAGAGCAGCGACGAGAATGGCGATGAAGAGCGGCGACTTTCCTGATTTAGAATGAAAAAGAATGATTCAGAACTCTTGATTTTGTGTGTTAGGGTTAGTCGATTTTGATATGACAATTTATAGGACTTGCCAACCAGTTATAATCATAAATGACTGTATACGGGGACATATAAGAATCGAGAATAAATTTGAAAATATTTCCGTCTAGACTTAATGAAAATTCAGGAAATCAACTTCATTTCTCGTGTGAATAGTAGACTACTCGAGAACAATATTAGTTTCTCGAGAAGAGGAATTAAGGTTCTCGAGAACAATTCCTTAAGGAAAACACGGGAAATGATTTCTAGCTTCTCGAGAAATAACTTCTATTACTCGATAAATATATAGTGACTTCTCGAGAACTGTCATGACTTCTCGAGAACAACTAGACTTCTCGAGACTTAACTTCTTCTTACTCGAGTACTGGTCTTCTGCATTCTCAAGACAAGGCTTGGCCTTCTTGAGTAATGGCTTAACTAAGGAGGCTGAACCAGCACACAGCCAAAAATCTGCCAGAAAAATTCTAAGTAAAATGAGTGAGCTCAGCTCACTCAACGCCATCCAAGATACGGCGTTGAGTGAGCTCTGCTCACTCAACGCCATCCATGCTGTGGCGTTGAGTGAGCTCTGCTTACTCAATAGCATCCAGGATACGGCGTTGAGTGATCTTTGCTCACTCAACGCCATCCAAAATATGTCCCTGCCAGACACTTACGTTGAGTGATCTCAGCTCACTCAAAGCCCTCCAGTTTATGGCATTGAGTGAGCTCTGCTCACTCAACGCCATCCAAAATATGTCCCTGCCAGACTATTGCGTTGAGTTATCTCAGCTCACTCAACGCCCTCCAGATTATGGCGTTGAGTGTGCTCTGCTCACTCAACGCCATCCAGCCTACTCAAGGTGGCGTTTAGTGCAGTCTGTGCACTCAATGCCGTCTAACTTATGGCGTTGAGTGAGGTAAGATCACTCAACGCCATTCAAACTACGGCGTTGAGTGAGCTCAGCTCACTCAATGCCATTCCTGGCCTCAATAGACGGCATTGAGTGCAGTCCGTGCACTAAACGCTGTCTAGTTTATGGCGTTCAGTGCAGTCTGTGCACTCAACACCGTCTAGCTTATGGCGTTGAGTGAGATCTACTCACTAAACGCCATCCAGCCTACTTAATATGGCATTGAGTGCAGTCTGTGCACTTAACTCTGTCTAGCTTGTGGCTTTGAGTGAGCTAAACGCCATCAAAACTACGGCGGTTAGTGAGCTAAGCTCACTCAACGCCATTCCAGGGTCATGGGCGTTACGGATCGGTCACGGGCGTGTCAGGCCCATGTTGAAATTTCTGAGCTCGCCGATCGCCTTTATGAGGTCGAAGATCGTCGAAGGGGTCACGCCCTAGGTCACGTACGTGACGGGTCGGTCACGGGCGTGATGGGTCGGTCACGGGCGTGACTAACCCGTGACTCGAAATCTTGGTCGATAGACTTCAATTCTTGGGTTTCCTAGGGTTCTATTATGATAAAACCGCCTCTAGGGGTCTAGTTGGAAATGGGATGTTACAAATCCCAATAAACAAAAAAAAGAATTCGTCTCCGAAATCAAGTTTAAGCCTACGGGGTCTCCTATCGGGAGAAATAAGCTTGTAACATCCCATGAGAGTTGAAAGATTTACATATCTACGCCACGTTTGCTATATGAGGTTTAAAGGCGATTGTCAAATCTAAGACCGATTCGCCCAATTGGCAAAGCCTAGACCCCAATAAACACAAGATTAGCCCCTATTCTTGAAATTTCAGTCCTATTGGTTTAAAACAGGAAAGCAAATTGATTGTCCGGAGGGGTTTTTGAGGTATACCTGACTGAAAAGCTCCGGATACTTTTGTCGCATCAAGTCCTGTGGCTCCCATGTATGCTCCTCCTGCCCATGATTGTTCCACAGAACCTTGACTAGCAGAACCTTCTTACGTCGCAAGACCCGCACTGTCATGTCATCGATCCTGATAGGCTCCAAGTTGACTGACCGATCCGAGGCCACCGGGCCATCTGCCGAGGAAATCAGATCTTCAGGGCGTAGCAGAGCCCTTCGTAGCGAGGAGACGTGGAAGACATCATGTAATCCCGCTAACTCTGGCGGTAGCTCCAGTCTATAAGCCAAGGGGCCGATCCGCTCTAGGATCCTGTAAGGCTCCATATATCTTGGACTGAGCTTCTTCCGCCCGCAAACCCGCGAGACTCCGTGCATCGGCCGTATCTTCAAGAAAACTCGGTCTCCCAACTAGAACTCCACCCGACGATGCCTCGCATTGTAGTATTTGGCCTGCCTGCTCTGGGCTTACAACATCCTGTCCCGGATCAATCTAATTTGGGCATCTGTATCCCCCACAAACTCCGAGCCCAGTGCCCGCGGATCCTCATCCTGAACCCATGATAGTGGGGTCCTGCACCTCCTTCCATACAACGCCTCGTATGGAGCCATGCCTATGCTTGACTGATGGGCGTTGTTGTACGAAAACTCGACCAGTGGCAGCAATCTCTCCCAAGGCTCGCCGCGGTCCAAAATACAGAGGCGCGAAAGATATTCCAGTGTACGGTTGGTGCGCTCCGTCTGCCCGTCAGTCTGAGGGTGAAAAGTTGTGTTGAATGTCAACCGAGAACCCAGATGGGCCTAGACTGACCTCAACTCCCTGGATGTAAACCGCCCATCCCGATCCGAAACGATAGTCTTGGGCACCCCATGATAACACTCAAACTGCTCAATGAACCTCCGTACTAATACACTAACCGGAGCGTCCTTCGCCACTGGAATGAATCGGGCAACCTTTGTTAGCCTGTCCACTATCACCCAGATCGAGTCATTCCCCGCACGAGATCGGGGTAGGCCATGTATGAAGTCCATGGCTATATCCTCAAATTTCCACTCCGGCACCGGAAGTGGCTGCAGCAAGCCGGCCGGGTTCCTACACTCTGTCTTTACGAGTTGGCAGGCCTCGCAATGCATCACAAAGTACGTAATGTCCTTCTTCATACCTGGCCAGTACATCGTCCTCTTCAAATCTTTTACCATCTTGGTGATCCCCGGGTGTACCGAGTATCAGCTGTAGTGAGCTTCCGCCATGATGTCCTCCCGGATCTGGCCTCTTGCCGGTATATAGACCCTGCCTATAAACACAGGAGCCCGTCCCTCAAAGAGTAATCTCCTGCCATGCCTTCCTCCAAGGCCCAGAATATCGGCTCAACTCTCACATCCATCTTCTGCCCATCTCGGATTCGGTCCCGAATATCATTTATGGTAACCATCAATCCCAGGTACTCCATGTATAACTCCGGGTCATCCTCAGACACTAGTGATATCTGCATCACCTCGAATTACTTAGCCAACTCCAAGGCCATCAGCTGCGGGCCTGCTCCTGTCATACTCGCTCTCCGACTCAAAGCGTCTGCGACCACGTTTGTCTTCTCTGGATGGTAGTGCATGGTATACTAGTAGTCCGACAGAAACTCCACCCAGCCTCTCTGCCTGATGTTTAGCTCCTTTTGCGTGTCTACGTATTTCAAGTTCTTGTGGTCCGAGAAGATATCGCAGTGAATTCTGTAAAGGTAGTGTCGCCGGATCTTAAGAGCAAAAACAACAGCCCCCATCTCTAAGTCATGCACGGGGTAGTTCTGCTCATGTTGCTTTAGCTGACGGGATGCGTAAGCTATTACGTGCCTGTTCTGCATCAGAACGGCACTCATCCCCTGATAGGAAGCATCTGTATACACCTGGAATCCTTCCTTCCCTGACGGAAGAGAAAGGATGGGAGCCGAGGTAAGCCGGTCCTTCAGCTCCTGAAAAGCAGATTCGCATCGTGGTGTCCAAATGAAAGGGGACTCCTTCTTTGTCAGAGACGTAAGAGGGAGGGCAATCTGAGAGAACCCCTTTACGAACTTCCGGTAATAACCGGCAATTCCTAAGAAACTTCAAATATCCGAGGCTGACTTTAGTGGTGGCCACTACCGTACCGCCTGAACTTCGTCGGATCAACTGCCAGACCTGCTCCACTGATGAAATGGCCCAAAAAGGCCACCTCCTTTAGACAGAACTTGCATTTGCTGTATTTGGCATACATCTTATGCTCCCGCTGCATCTCCAAGTTCAAGGCCAGATGCCTTGCGTGCTCCTCCTCCGTCCTTGAGTAGATAAGGAGGTCATCGATGAATACGATAACGAAGACATCCAGATAGTCTTCGAACACCCGGTTCATCAAGGTCATGAATGCAGAGGGTGCATTCGTGAGCCCGAAAGGCATCACGGTAAACTCGTACAAACCATATCTGCTGCTGAAGGCCGTCTTCGGGATGTCCTCCTCCCGAATGCGGAGATGGTAGTACCCCGACCTCAGATCCAGCTTTGAGACCCAATGGGCTCCCTCCAGCTGGTCAAATAGCTCGTCTATCCTTGGTAAGGGATAAGTATTCCGGACCGTCAACCTGTTCAGGGCCCGGTAATCTATACACAACCGAAGGGTTTCGTCCTTCTTCTTGACGAATAACACCGGAGCTCCCCATGGTGAAGAGCTAGTCCGAACGAACCCGGCCTCCACTAACTCCTGAAGTTGGCTTCGAAATTCCACCAACTCCTTTGGGACCATTCGATAGGGAGCTCATGATACCAACTTAGCCCTCGGTATAAGCTTAATCTGGAAGTCCTTCTCTCGGTGCGGGGGTGACCCTGGTAGCTTCTCCGGAAACACGTCGGCAAAGTCTCGCACTACTGGAATATTTGAAATGGAGTCCTTGGCCACGACCACCTCAAAAAGTACCTGATAAACCTCTTCCCCCTACAGATGGGCCTTAACGGCCATGCATAGATGATAATAAGGTGCGGGGTGCTGGTATAATACCTTCGATAATAATAAAGGAGTCCCCGTGCCTCACGGTGATCCTCTTTGCCATGCAGTCGATCTGGGCATTATTCCAGCACAGCCAAGTCATGCCCAGGATCAGATGGTAATCTGGCATCTTCAGAATCGTCGTTGGTGCCTCAAACGCCTTCCCGCCGATCTCCGCTTCCATATTACAATGAGCAAAAGTCATTAGCTATGATCCATCGGGTAGGTGCACCCTCATTATCTTTCTAGTGAACGGATCCACGCCTGCCAATCCTTTCACGAAATCTTCCGACACAAATGAGTGCGAAGCACCAGTGTCGAAGAGCGTGTGAGCGGGCTTGCCGCTAATGAAGATTATGCCTGAGGTAATTAAAAGTCTTAGTATTCTTGTTATAGTTGTCTTCTCTTAATTTCTAACTAGGTTATGTATAGAAAAACTAGTTCATAGGAAGAAACTTAAAAGTACCGCCATACCTGCGATAACCTGCTCCGGGTTCCGGGGCTGTGTCAGGTCTAGAGCATACACTTGCTCCCTCTCTGGCCTGTGGCCTCAGTCCTGATATCCTCATCCTCGATCGTGTCCTCGGCCGCCAAACTGCCGGGGAGGTGGGGCGCCCTGATGTGCTGGTGGGGGTGCTCGCCTCATAGGGCAGTGCCTCTTGATATGCCCCGGCTGATTGCACTGAAAGCATATTGGTTCCTACTCTGCTATCCTTGGCATCTCCAGTATCTGTAAAGGCTAGGGAGCAAATACCCCATGACTCCTCTGCTACTGCCCAATCTCCTGACGAGATTGATCCCCGTTCCTTCTCTCCCCAATAACCTGGACTCGAGGACGGTCTCTACGACCTCCAATCACTGCATCGTCAGCCGGTCTCTTCTGGCTCTTTACTGTAAGCTGATCCGCTTCTCTCTTTTTTGCCATCTCCAGAATCCTGGCCAAACTCCCCTCTGAGACGAAGAGGAGGGCCTGTCTCATGTCATCTTGTAGCCCCTTATAAAACCTCCTGGCATAGCCTGCGTCGTCCAAATGATAAGCATCCGCATAGCGAGCCAGGTGAGTAAACTCCTGATAATACCCCCACCACCGTCCCGTTCCCCTTCCTCAATCGCAGGAACTTATCCTCCAGCTCGTCCCTCGCCGACTGTGGTACGAAATGTCCCAAGAGCACTGCTATGAACTCCTCCCAAGTAATATTTGCGTAATCCATACCCAAATAGGTGGTGTCCAGCTGTGATTTCCACCACCTCTTTCCGTGTGACTCCTGGCAGGAGACTGCCAAAACAACTGCCTCCTCAGTGGGGCATCGGATCCCCACAAGCATCTCGTAAATGATATCTAACCACTCCTCAGTGCGTACTACCGATTCCGTCCCCATGTAGGATGGATGGGAAAGTCCCCGGAAGACGCTCATCCAGTTGGCCCCGGGGTTTTGCTGTGGAGTCGGGGTTTGCTGAGCTCTGAAAGCCTCCAGAATGGCCGTCAGTGTTTGCCCCATCTCCGTCTATTGGAATGGAGCTGGAGCCGGCAGAGGTGGGACCACATTCGGAGCCTGAGGTGTCCCCTGCTGTGATGTAGGGTTCATCGCAGGCTACAAGGAAAAGAATTCCATTTGTTAGAGAACGTATGAATGGAATATAAGAAAGGGGTAGGATGGAATTTCATATGTGATTTCCCTTATGGGCACACCACTGCTTCCGCTGCTAGTTTGTCCGATAACTAAGCTCGTACGGGGGTGGCCCAAGGTTTTGTGGACTACTTCTCTTCCGATCGAGGTCTCCTCTGATACCACTTGTAAGACCCCCGTTTTTTTCTTTTTCAACCACCGGGGTCTTAGCCCAGAATTGCCGCTTTGCGGTGGCACCGACTCACGGGAAGGCAGCCACTCTAATATGAAAATTCTGCCGGCCCTTTTCGATCACAAAGAGAGAGAAGTAAGTATTACATTGAATGTAAACATGTCCACAGAATCGTAAACGAATAGAAATCACAACAAGTCTATCAATATATAATAATAGAAAGTACTGTAAAAGAACAGTTCAGATGAAATAAAGAAACGGGCTCGATCCCGGTTATCAGAGTCCTGACTACAGATCACTCATCGCGGAAGCTATATAAATACTAAACACTCACGGAGCTGGTCACAGGTGCTCCAGAGCTAGACTGGGCCACCACCAAGCGCACCGTACTCCGCTGGTGCTGGTCCCTGGGCTGCTTGTCCCTGTCTCCCATCCGTAGCTCCTGTAATGTTTTGGTTCGAAAACCATTAGTCATAAAGACTAAGCCCTATCATCCCCTACCCCTCCCCCCACGTCTCCTAAGCACCAAGCGGAGAGGAGGAAAGGTAAGCTACAAAGGTGGAGAATAATCAAACGGATGACGGTGGAACTAATCTAACAATTATTCATGGTGTATAAACAACTAACTAAAATAGAGTACATCTAGCAGCTCTACGATAGAGAGAAGTAAAGTAAACATGTAGTAAGTAGCATATTTAAAAGGAGACAAATAGAGAGCAAGTAAGTAAATAAGTAAGTAAACAAGTAAGTAAGTAAGTTCCCTTAACTTATATGAATGCTCATACAAACTTATAAGTTAAGGGGTCTTTTGCAAGGCTCCCATCGTATAAAAAGTACAAAACCGATTTATACGTTGGGGTGTCGGTTGTATGCAAATATGAGTGTAGTGATATGCTATGCCATGATTCATGCAAGTGCAACTCACACACACGACTCTATGCGCACAGACCTTTAGTTCCCCCTGTTCGGGAATCTAGCTTCACTCCTAGGAACCTCCGTAGTGGCGAACGGAGACAGGGGGTCGGGCCCTCCACTCCTAGGCGGGTATCCACACTACCGGGCCTATCCCTTCCGTACTCCCCTAGAAGAACACAACCTAGAGTATCCACGTACTAGTGCTGGATATATCCACCAGACTTTCTTTGGCTAAGTGTCCCACACCGCCGAGTCAACGTACCGATGTCGGTGTGAACGACAATAAAATATCGAAGACCCACCACCTTATTTTGTATTCAAAACCTCGAGCCCTCGGTTCCCCGGACTGTCCCGTCCATGCATCTACCTTCAGAGCTACCGTCTGAATGGCAACCAAACCAACTTATTATACCTCCCTAGCTACCGGGGTGTGTGAATGTGCAACCCTAAATATTCTAGTTTCTCTTTTAGTTTATTATTCCTACGGTTTACGTTAGCCCAGGATAGCCCCCGGTATTCCCTGTGAAGGGCTCTAAAAGGGCACTAGGAACTATTATGGTAGCTGAAACCCATCGTTACCTTTCGCAAGGCACTTACTTTTATTGCTTTTTACCCATTACCCGATCCCATTCAAATTACTTTGAATCTAACCCTAGTGTGTTAAGACTCTTCCTCTCCCACCGAGAAGGACGATCTTTCGTCGGTCCCGAGCACCTCTTATGACTCGAGAACCTACCAACCTAACCTCATCTTGGTTACTGAGGATGCATTCATACGCATTTCCAAACCACTAACCCAATACCGAAATCCTCTAAGTTCATCCTGTAGCCTAATATGATTTCAGCTGTTTTACTAACGCAGACCATCCTAAGCTATATGAGGTATACAAAGGGAGGTACTCCAAATTGTCTTCCAAATCTCCTATAAATTTACTGGAGGTCTATCATGACATAATTAGCCTAAATCCAGAAATTTATAATTTTCCTAATTAATCTGATATTTATTTAGTTTTCCAAAAGATTGGCCATTGGTAATTTTCAACATGAACTACATGATTTTCTCAAGTAATGGCCACCTAAGATTTAATATCACTAAATAACAGCAAGATACCATCAAATACTAATTTTCATGATTTTACCAAAAGTATTTAGCCTCCAATTAATTTATCCATTATAATCCCATTAATCTTATATAAAGAAGGAAGTACTGAAATTACTTATCATAAAATTGTAGAAAAATTACTGAATATTAATATAGTACAAAAAAGTTCATTGTGCAAAGATCATAATTTTACAAGCTTGCTAGACACAAAATAGATTTAATTAAATTTTCATGGAAAACAATACTTAATGAAGCAAGCCTTAGAATAAAACTTCTAAAAATCCTATAAAAATTCATAGAGCTTTAAAAGCATAATAAAAGTTTGCTACCTAAATTTCATCAATTTCCAGAAAGTATTTTAACCATAATAAATTTATAAGCAAATAACACAAACTACTAAATTGTTAATGAATATCCAAAATAATGATCCTAAATTAATAATAAAATCTCCAGAGCTTGTACTAACCTCAAAAACTACTCTACCCAAATCCCATCACTATTTAGTGAGTTTTAGTGACATTGTCAATCCCTACAAGTTTTGTGCCCTTAACTAGGGTTAGGGTTTTGAGGGACTTATTTACTTTAAAATCCATTTAGATTTCTACAAGAGGATTCTAGATACCCTAGAAGTCTATCTACAGAGTTTCAGATCATTACCAGGTCATTTAACCACTTGCCCTTCACAAACCACCAAGAACCATCCTTAGGGTTTTACCTTGGGTCCTAGGGCAAATTTATCCAAATCCACCTCAAAATCCATGATAGGGTGCTAGGCATCATGCCTAGTCAGTGGCCAAAATCTCAGCCTCTGTTGAGGTGATCTGGCCACTCCAATCTCAAAGTGCACTTTTGACCTAAAAACCCCTTAATAGGGCAAAGCTTAGGTTTGTCCATTTCCAATCTAAAACATCTCCAAATGAGATAAAAAATTATACAGAGCCTCATGATGAACCCAGGGACCACTCACCAAAATTTGGGAGGGTTTTGAAGTCATTAAGCAATCTAATTAATTTACCCTAAGATTATTAAATATTTCTAAAAACTATAGAAAAATATTCTCCAAAAATTCCCATTTTTGGACAAGCCCTAGGTATAGCTATGGTAGACTTCTGCCCAAATTTCAGAACATTTGGTCAAGGGATGAATGGTGGGCACACCTTTTAGTGTCTACCTAGCTCTAGGTATAGATCCCACCAAACGAGGTGCCCTAGTCAAACCAGTTGACCAAATTGACCCAAATTAATTTTAAAATACAGTAGACCCATAGGGATACAAATTATATGTTGACCATTTCTTCATATAAAGCCTCTAAGTATTTTTCATAAATTTTCTAAAGTGACTGATATTCTAGTACAGAAAATTCATATAAAAGAAAAAGACTAATTAAACAGCACATAAATCTTAAAGCAGATCCAACAGTGCTGGGTCTTCTTCTTCCTCTAGCCAAGGGTCGAGATTAGCCTGACCTGGAGTGCATTCCAGATGCTGCCGCCGGCCATCCAGCCTCCTCCCTGGCTGGCCAACACCACCACAACCTCCGTTGAGGTGGTGGCCATCGCTGGGCGGCGGCGCGGCCGCTGGAGAGACGGAATCCGGCGAACCCGAGCACTAAACTTTTGTGGGAAAACTAGGAAGAGAAGCTCCCCCCCCCGATCGGGCTCAGTTGAGCCCGATTCTTAATCCTAAAGAAGGCTAAGATCTACCCGTAGAGAGAGAGGAGGGGAGGACCTTGTTAGCGGGCTGGAGGCGTGCAGATCGACGGAAAGCCATTTCCGATGGTTGCGCCGCTCGGCTTCTGTAATAGCACAGTGGGAGGGCTCAAGAGCTTCAGGTAAGGGCTGGGAAACGTTCCTTTTTGGCCTCTGATGGTGTTTAAAAGCTTGGTTAAGGAGGGGAAGGCAAAAACTTCAATGGCCATTAATTGTCCATTAAAGCTTTGCTCGGCCATGGTGGTGGGGAACTGAACCTGGCTCAATCAAGCCAGGTAATGGATGGAAACTCCTCATATTCCCTAGAGGAGTTGAGTCTAGCCATTAAAGAGGAGGGGAAAAGGTCACGGCATCAAGTGCCATTGATGGCCTTAAGAGAAGGTTCTCGGCCATGGCCGAAACTGCTCTTCTTTGCAAAACCGTCGGTCCACGTGGCATACTTGACCGTTCAACATTTAAATTAAGGCTTAACTAAGTCTTAATAAGAGAAAATGGCTCACTTCCTAGACCGGCCCGGTTACGCTTAACTAGCACACAGCCAAAAATCTGCAAGAAAAATTCTAAGTAAAATGGCATTGAGTGAGCTCAGCTCACTCAATGCCATCCAAGCTACGGCGTTGAGTGAGCTCTGCTCACTAAACGCCATCCATGCTGCGGAGTTGAGTGAGCTCTGCTCACTCAACGCCATCAAGGATACGTCATTGAGTGAGCTCTATTCACTCAACGCCATCCAGAATGGCCCTCCCAGACTATGGCGTTGAGTGAGCTCAGCTCACTCAATGCCATCCATATTATGGTATTTAGTGAGCTCTACTCACTCAACGTCATCCAAAATATGTCCCTGCAACACTATGGCGTTGAGTGAGCTCAACTCACTCAACGCCTCCAGATTATGGCGTTGAGTGAGCTCTGCTCACTCAACTCCATCCAGTCTACTCAAGGTGGCATTGAGTGCAGTCTGTGCACTCAAAGCCGTCTAGCTTATGGCGTTGAGTGAGGTAAGCTCACTCAATGCCATCCAAACTACGGTGTTGAGTGAGCTCAGCTCACTCAACGCCATTCCAAGCCTCAGTAGACGATGTTGAGTGCAGTCCGTGCACTCAACGTTGTCTAGTCTATGGAGTTGAGTGCAGTCTGTGCACTCAACGCCGTCTAGATTATGGCGTTGAGTGAGCTCTGCTCACTCAACGCCATCCAGCCTACTTAAGATGGCGTTGAGTACAGTCTGTGGACTTAACGCTGTCTAGCTTATGGCATTGAGTGAGCTGAGCTCACTAAACGCCATCCAGACTACGACGTTGAGTGAGCTCAGCTCACTCAACACCATTCCAGGGTCATGGGCGTGACAGATCGGTCACGGGCATGCCAGCCCCATGTTGAAATTTCTGAGCTCGCCGATCGCCTTTCTGAGGTCGACGATCGTCAAAGGGGTCACGCCCTAGGTCACGGGCGTGACGGGTCGGTCACGGGCGTGACCAACCCGTGACTCGAAATCTTGGTCGATAGACTTCAATTCTTGGGTTTCCTAGGGTTCTGTTATGACAAAACCACCTCTAGGGGTCTAGTTTGAAATGGGATGTTACAATATTTCTCTGCATGTAGAGGGGAAAGAGGTTCTTTGGAAGTGAGTTCCTCAATCATTCTGGTGATATCATCTTCTATAGATAGAACTTATTCTTGTACTTATGCATCAGAAAGAATTTCTTCATCAAGCAGATCAACATAAAGAACGCCTGAGTCATCTAGGTGGGTAGAATTGTTCTTAGCAGCAGCATCTGAAGGAACATCTGGAGCAACATCTGACGGAAGAGCAGAATGACATGCCTTTAGGATTGCAGGAGCAGGCTCCCCCTTTGCAACTGCACCTCAAGTGCCAGCCACTTGATATAAAGGGGAAGATGGAGTCCTGTCCTCATCCTCTTGGAGTTTATGGGATTTGGCAGTTTGTGCATGGTTATAAAGCTTGAGATCCTAACTTTGAATGGAAGAGATGGAGACTTTCTCCATTTGATACAGAGAAGTACCTTTAGAGAGGTTAAAGACTTCTAGCTTGAGTTCATGAAGGAGAAGAGAGACAATTCTGCCAGAGTTTGGTGCCTTGATGTTGTCCTTGTTTTTATCAAAAATCATCATGCCCCACTGAAATTTCTTCCTGCAGATCATTGTTGTCATCATATCAAAGAAGTCATTTGTAATGAAGCTAATCGAACTGGTGCGGAATAGAAGGATTTTTCCAAGAATGTCTACAAGTAATTTTATCTATTCATTGAGATTATGGCGGCAAATGGTGAACACACCAACAGAGACACCACAGAATCTGCACAACCGATTGCAATCTTCCTTAGTTAGGTCATCTTCTTCATCAATGATGGGCAGCCAAAATAGCTTAGAGACTATTGTAGTAGTTAGCTTAACCATGATTCCATGAACTTTTGACTTGAGAATCTTCCCATTCCTAATCAGTTTGGAATTCTACAAGAATTCCTCAACATCTGGAAGTAAAATTTTGCACGGGTGTTCCAAAACAAATGAAAGTCCGATGGCTTCCAATAACAGTAGAATGTTGCGAAAATCATTTGATAGTTTGACAATTCCAGTAGAAATGAGTTCACTGCCAATTCCAATCCTTCGATAGAGGAGCCATCGATCAAGAGAGATGAACTAAAGTCATCTTTCTAAGAGAAGCACCGAAGCAGCAACAAGAGGGAGACGTCGATAGAGAAGACGAAGAGTATCTTTTTCTTGAGAGAGGGTTTGAGATTCGAGTAATTTGGATTTTCCGGACTTTAATTTATTTATATAAGTCTTAAATCATGATGATTAAGGAAATAATAATAACATACCTGAAAATATGGCGATAGTAGAGTCTGGGTGCGAATATCAAAAATTTGAACTTCAGGATGAAAATCGACATCAGACTTTTCGAAAGGTAGGCCATTTCTCGAGAGAAGACGTCAAAGTTCTCAAGTAGGAAGTACTTTCTCGAGAAATAGTTCTGAAGTTCTCGATAAGCAGACTTGAGGTTCTCGAGTATCAATTAAGTACTCGAGAAGTATTTCTCGGGAGTCAATCTTGTTTCCTAAGTAGTAATCTGTAGTACTCAAGTAGTAAATGTCTTCTCGAGAAATGAAGTCTAGAGAAGTATTTTCTTGATATCTTGAAGTGTAGCCCGATCCTTGAACTTTGATGTGAGACCTTTTTCTTCATTCTTTTTTATTGAACATGCCAAGTTCTGTTTTGAAGAATGAGAACTTGGCCTCGTTCAGTGGCTTCGTGAAAAATTTCTGTAACCTATTTGTCAGTTGGAACATACTGGAGATTGATGTCTCCATGCTCCACATGCTCCCAGACAAAGTGGTACCTCAGCTCTATGTGCTTTGTCCTGCTGTGAGAGACTGGGTTGTTGGCGATTATAATTGCACTGGAGGAGTCGTAAAACATTTGAATGTTCTTGAACTTCATATTGTAATCTTCAAATTTGTTCTTTATCCATAGCAGTTGTGCACAACAACTGCCTGTAGAGATATACTTTGACTTGATTATTGTAATTGCGACACAATTCTGCTTCTTACTACTCCAGGAGATAAGCCTTCTTCCTAAGAATTGACAAGTCCCGGAAGTACTTTTCTTATCATCTTTGCTTCCTACAAAATCTGCATCTGAAAAACCAATTAGTTCGCTATCATTACTTCTTGGGTACCATAAGCTAAGATTTGGTGAACCTTTAAGGTATCTCAAAATCTGCTTTGCAGCAGCGTAGTGAGATTCCTTAGAGTTTACTTTGAATCTAGCACACACACATTTTGACAACATTATGTCTGATCTACTAGCAGTAAGATAGAGCAAGGATCCAATTTTGCTTCTATAGTTGTTTTCATCAAAAGGTTTCCCTTTCTAATCCTTGTCCAGTGACATAGCTAAGCCCATTGGAGTCCTCATAGAGGTTGCGTTCTCCATTCCGAATTTATTAATTAACTCCTTGGTGAATTTTGTTTGAGAGATGAAAATTCCATCTTTATATTATTTCACCTAAACTCTTAAGAAATACTTCAGCTCTCCCATACTGCTCATTTCAAACTTCCCTTGCATAAGCTAGGAAAACTTTTTGCAAAGGTTTTCATCAGTTGAGCCAAATATGATGTCATCGACATAAATTTGCACTAGCAAAATCTTGCCTTTTATTTCCCTAAGAAATAATGTCTTATCTATCTTTCCTCTTGTGAACTTGTTCTCAAGAAGAAAGCTAGACAGCATCTCATACCATGCTCGAGGAGCTTTTTTCAAACCATATAAAGCTTTAAATAAAAGATAAAAGTGTTCAGGATGGTTAGAATCAACAAAACCTGGAGGTTGTTCCACATACACTTTTTCCTTTATGTCACCATTTAGGAAGGCCGACTTCACGTCCATCTGATAGACAGTGAAACCCTTAAGAGCTGCATAGGCTAGGAACAACCTGATTGCCTCCAGCCTTGCCACTGGAGCATATGTCTGATCGAAGTCGATTCCTTATTCTTGTCTGTATCCCTTAGCGACGAGTCTGGCCTTGTTCTTTATAATTGTTCCATCTTCGTCCATCTTGTTCTTGTAGACCCACTTTGTTCCGTTAATGTTCTTAACTTTGGGTCTTGGAACAAGCTTCAAGACTTGGCAACGCATGAATTGATTCATTTCTTCTTCCATTGTCATTATCCAAGATGCGTTTGAGTTTGCTTCCTCAAACTTCTTTGGTTTAACCTGCGAGAGGAAACTTAAATATAGATTTTCATTAGTTGTACCTCTACGAGTTCTGACACTATCCCGGGGATCTCCAATGATTTGATCAATTGGGTGATCCTTCAAGTGTCTGAGCTCTAGGGTTCTTGCATCTAGAGCTTCCTCTATCACTAGAGTGACTTCAACAACCTGGATGACATCTTCATCATTGTGATCATCCTCTCCAATTAGGGTTGGAGTGGTGATCTTGATAAACTTTTAAGCTTTTTCTTCAGTCGGCTCATCCAAGTTTAATTACTTTAGTCTTGAACCTGCATCTTCAATAAAAAAAACTAGAAGAACTGCCTTGCAGCAAGCTCGTCTCATCAAATACAACATTAATAGATTTTTCTACAACCAGGGTTTCCTTATTAAAAATCATATATGCCTTACTATGGCTACTATAACCTATGAAAATACCTTCAAAACCTTTTTCACTGAATTTAGTCGTGTGATACTTCTCATTGTTAAGTACAAAGCATTTACTACAAAAGATTTTAAAATATGAAATAGTCGGTTTCCTGCCCTTTAGTAGTTCGTAAGGTGTCTTATTTAGGTTCTTGTTTTTGAGTGCTCGATTTTGCACGTGGCATGCAGTGTTGATGGCTTTAGCCTTGAAATATTCTGGTAGTGAGGCATCACTCAACATGGTTCTGCAAGCCTCTATGAGTGTTCTATTCCTTCTCTCAATGACTCTATTCTATTGAGGAGTATGAGGAGAGGAAAACTCATGAAAGATACCTAGGCTTTCACAGAATTCTGTCATGGCCCCAGACTTGAACTCTGTTCCATTGCCACTTCTGATTTTGACAACGGAGCAGTTGTATTCATTCTGAACTTGCCTAACAAAATTAGTAAAGATATCAAAAGTATCTGACTTATGTTTTAGAAAGAACACCCACGCAAAGCGAGAGTAATCATCAACAATAACAAATATATAATCCTTGCCTCCAAAACTTCTAATTTGCAGTGGACCGAACAAGTCCATATGAAGTAGGTGTAAACACCTATTATAATCTTTGCCACTAATGCTTTTAAAGGTACCCCTTATTTGCTTGTCTTTTACACATGTGTGACAAGGTCTATCTTTAACGTACTTAACATTGGGTGCATCACGTACTAAATTAAGAAAAAATAATTTATTAATAGTTTTGTAATTTATATGTGCTAATCTCTTGTGTCACTAGTTACCAAGAGACGCACTATCTTTTGCCAAAAGCACACTGGTATAGAAGAGTCTATGCAAATAAAATTTAAACAAAATAGATTTCTACTATGATTGCCAGATATAATCATTTCTAAGTTATCTATCGATTTTATCAAACACTTGTCTGCATGAAATTCTATTATGTATCCTTTGTCACAGATCTGGCTTATGCTTATAAGATTGTGTTCAAATCCTTCAACATAAGCCACATCTGAGAAGGATACACTACCATTAGTAATCACAACGTAGCCTTTCGTAATTCCTTTGTCAGAACCTCCAAAGATGACCTTTGCCCCATTCATAACAGGAGAATAATTTTGGAGTAGGATTATAGTCCCGGTCATATGCCGAGAGCATCCACTGTCCAAATACCAGCTAAGATTTTTGATGGCCTTTGGACATTCCTATAAAAGTAGAATCAATTTGCCTTAGGAACCCAAACTTGTTTGGGTCATTGGTCTCTGGTTAGAATACTCCCCCTACATGTGTTAACATTGTGAGTGGTCTTTCTCACTTTATTAACTTGAGGAGCTACATAATATATGGGGTTAAACCAACAATTTATAGCAAAGTGACCAACTTTGCCACAACACCAACAGTCAAACCTGTTGTATCTTAGCTTGATGCTCTTCTGCTTGACCTTTTGAGAGTGTGGTCTAGCAGGGGAAACAGTCTTGGAGGTAAAAGCTTCGTGGGGATTGCACTCACATGGCTTCTTCTCCTTAAAAGGCTTTTCCACAATGGGTTTAACTTTTGGAGCTTTCTTGATGTTATGACCATGACTATAAGGGTCGTAGCTCTTAAGAGTGATCTCCTCATAAGGTGCCTTGAAGACACTTTCACCAAAGTTCTTGGGATGGGTCCACCCTTGGTACTGAGACTTGGGCTCAACATAAGTTGGCCTGACAAAGTGACCGTAGGATTAATCAAGATCAAACTTGTTTGTTGGAAAGATAACCTTTTTAAACGAAGTTTGTTCTTGAGGAGCTTTCCCCTTCTCCATGGCTAGAGCTTTCTTGGCAGCCTTATTTCATCTTTAGGCTTTATTTATCCCAGAAGATTTACTAGGGGCAACCACATGGCCTAAGCCAGCTCCTTTACCCTGAGTAGAGAATTCAGCCACAAGTGGAAGGACTGTCTTGGGCTTGGAGAAACTTTCAACAAGTTTCTTTTCGGCAGCAAGTTATTCTTCCAACATTTGAATGATTTTCTCCTTCAGGTTCAGGTGCTCGAGAGCTTTATTATATTCTTCCATCGCATCATGGAATTTCTTTCTGAGTGAGTCCATCAATATGACTTCTTCCCTCAGATTTCTCTCCTCAGCCTTAAGATATTTAATCTCCTTAGCTTGAGCTCTTACGACTCTTCGACATTTGTCGTAAGCCTTGATTAACTCTTTGTATTGATTCATAAGTTCAGATTCATCATCAGATGAACAATCCTCATGATTATGGTCAGAAGCATCTGATTCCGAGAGAGGGGTATGAGAGTTTACCTTCCCATTGAACTGGGGTTCTTCTTCATATGTATGTTCCATGATCCCAAAGTAGGATTCCTCATCATCACTAAACTCAGATGAGTTTGTGTCACTGAGGGTCTTGGCCTCCTTAGCTACCATGCTTCTTTCAGTCTTCTTCATATTATAAGAATATTTCTTCTCCATTCTTCTTACACCCTCCTTCTTCTTGTGAGGGCAATCAGCTATGACGTGTCCTAGCTTATTGCAACAATAATAAACAATGTCAGAATAAATATGTTTGTTCGGTTATGAGTAATACCTGTCTTGGCTACTTGAGCCTTTCTTGTGACAATCACCATCTTGACGTGATCCTCTCGATGAGGCATCTTTTACTTTCCACTATTTCTTCTTGTTCAAGAACTTCATGAACTGCCTTGAAAGAAGAGAAAACTATCCTTAAGATAGCTCTAAGCCCGAGGTACTTTACTCTAAAGCTTCTTCTTCACTCTCTTCCTATGCGGGAGCAGGAGATGCAGCTTTTGACTTCCTCGAGATGTCTACTTTTAGAGCGACAGACTTCTCCTTGGATGAAGACCAACTTTTCTCTTCTTCAGCTTTTCTTGAGTTTATTTGGAGTTCATATGACATAAGCTTTCCAAAGAGATTCTGAGGGTCTTTCTCCGCTAGATTTCCAAACTCCCGCATTGCATATACTTTGTTGTCCCATTCCTTAGTCAGGGATCTCAAAAATTTGTCATTCAGTTCTCTATTAGTGAATACAAGGCCGTTCACTCTTAGGTCATTGACAATCTTGAAGAAACTTTCAAATGTTTCAGCAATAGAATACTTGGGACCATGTCTGAATGCTTCATTGAAAGTGTTCAGTTGTCTACCTAAATCACCTAGAGGGGGGGGGGGGAATAGGTGAGTTGTGCGTCTTTTTGCAGAATAAAAATTTTGAGATCTATGCACACAATTATCAACCAAGCAATAACAGACGACAAAAGATTTATAGTGGTTTCCCAACATTGGGTACATCCACTTTGCCTCACCGATCTAGCAAACCACTAGACTCGGCTACTCCACTATCTCGGATTGAAAACAAATCCTACGGCTCGGAATAAAGTTCCTATAATCTCGATCCATAACACGGATCTACACTCGGAAGATAAAACTTCCTACAACTCAGAGACAAAAGCTCCTACACTCGAAGAGAAATCTCCTATAAGAATAAATGGAGAAAATGTGAAATACAAACAGAATATTTCTCAGATCTGGAAAATCTCGGCCATGGTCTTCTTTATTTGAACTTGCGGCTTTATCAGAAAGGCTGAAGAAGAAACTCGGCAAGATCTGAATCTGAAATTTCTTTGACTTACACGATCCGAGAGATGATGAGGAGTTGAAGAGCAATCTCGATCTGTAAGTCAACCTTTATTTGAATCTTCTTGAATGCAAGCCCTAAGCGATTTGCACGATGAAGATCGGCGGCGGCTTCCGTTTTTGGAAAGAGAAAATTGTGATTCAGAAACTTAGAATATTTCTTTTACAGCTTGAAGTTGTGTTAGGGTTAGTCGGTTTGGCAAGACCTTATATAAGATCTCCCCTAATGGTAATAATCTTCATTAATGATGGCCATGTGGACCAATCATATCACAACATATGAGAATTAGATCTGAAAAGGACTTAGCGAATTTTCTGAAAAACTGGACTTCATTTCTCGAGTGAAGTTGAACTACTCGAGTGGTGAAACTATTACTCGAGTGGATAACAAAGATTACTCGAGAAGATGGAAATTCTGAAATCACTTGAGTGGAATGTAACATTACTCGAGTACTAAGCTAGCTCTAAGAGATTGACTTGAACTACTCGAGAAGAGGTCTATCAGAAACATTCGAGACAAATCTTATTATTACTCGAGAACTAAAGGACGATTACTCGAGTACAGATGAACTACTCGAGTACTAAGACTTGGATTACTCGAGTGGTCTGGAATTTTCTCGAGAACTACTCGAGTAATCAGTAGAACTACTCGAGAAGTGGACGTAGAACAAAATTCTGAGAAATAATTTATGTCACTCGAGATGAACTATCAACTACTCGAGTACAAGATTGACTACTCGAGTATTATACTTAGAAAATTTTCTGAGATAAAAATCTGAACACTCGAGAGATAGACAAAGTCTACTTAAGTACTAGACTTAGTTACTCAAGAGCTAGAATATTGCTACTCGAGAACCAGTTCTTGTACTCGAGTACTGAGCAAGACTACTAGAGTGCTTCTAATTCTTCTACTCGAGTACTATCAATCCACTCGAGTAAAAAGACTTAAAAAAATTCTGCTTTTTAGAGAACTTTGCTTCTTCATCCCAAACTTAACCAACTCTTCATCCCTTAGTCCAAGTGCTTGAAGTTGAAGTGTATCCCAATAGAGATGCTACACATGAGTCAATACCTTGAATCACACAATAAGGAATTACATTGTATGATCCTGTGTTTGATGACCCACTGTTGACTGAAATTAGTCTACACTTGGCAATAAAACCTGCAAACACATAACTAAAATAGCAGATCAAATACAACCTAATTCATCTTAGTTCAAGGGTGACTTCATACAAATCTGGGTTATTGTGGATGCAATACCCAACAATCTCTCCCTATTTGTAGAAGTCAGAACCCTTTACACTTAGGTGAATTATACCAAAATAGAAAGAACTAGGTATGAAAATTAAGAGCAAAATAAAATGCACGAGATGAAAAATAAATAGATAATCATCCAAACTAAAGATTATATAATCAGAATTATTTCTAGATTTCAGTTCTACATGAATCAATGCTCAATCTCAAAGACATATATCCTTTCCTAGCTCTGATGTTGTTGTTATTGTTATTTCTTGTCCTTCTTCTCTTGTTGTCTTCTCTGGTAGCTGAATGGCTTCGGATAGTACTTAGGAGGCTTTGGAGGAGCAACAGGGTTGTTCCTTCCAAATTCTCTGTCATAAACCCTTCTCTTTGTCAGTGACTTTTCATATAATTCCAATTCCTTGGAGATATAATGATCATTCCTGTTTTTATTGTAGTCCATGACAAGCTTGAGAATTTTTAGAATGAGGGACTTAGAAGTTTGGGACCAGATCTCTTCAAACTCTGAAGCTTTCCTCTTTTTTTCCTCAGGATTTGGAATGGATCTATTAGTAGAGGGACCCTCTCCATATTTCCTTCTTTTGGGGATCTGAATTTCTGGTAAGTCTTTAGGAATGTCAGATTCCTATTCTATATAATAGGATTCTTGAGGTTGAGTTTAATCATCAGGCCTTGGAGAGAAGGTTGGCATTTGAGCTGGCATCTGAGATGGCTGGCCTTCAGCAAGTGGATTTAGATGGTGAGGATTGATATTTGGATCAGCCTGAAATTTTGGGAAAATTTGATTATGAATCCAAATAGTAGTGTCATAAGTATGGAACTTTACTGACTGTATCTGAGCTAGCACATCTGGATTAACCTTTACTTTCTCAGTCTAAAGGGTCTGGATATTTGTGTAATATTTTTTAACTTGTTCTTTCACTAAGTTCTCCCCCTTTCTGAATTATACACAAAGTTTATCTATAGTGTCATCCTTGAAGGTGCCCACTTCTTCACAGACTTTCATGACATGCTCTTGGGCTTTCTTTTCAAGTTTAATTTGATTGTTAGCCAGTGTGACAGATTGATTCATGACCTCACCAACACTAGTAATAGTATGGTCCAAGGCCTTGCCACCTATCTTGAAAAGGTGCTTCAGCTGATCTGTATTGTGCTGTATCTCAGCAAATCCTCTACTCATTTCTTTCTCTAGAGCAGTGATCTTATCTTGAACTGTTTTCAAAGAGTCATCAAAGTACTTCCTTTATTCTAACAACCTTTGCTCAATCTTATAAAGAATATCTGAAGAGGCTAGTGTAGCAGAAGTAGAAGCAGAAGGAGGAGTAATATAGGATGGAGGAGGAGGTGCAAACCAAGGAACAATTTCTTCAATTACTACTGAGCTTTGAACTCTTGTAGTATGAATCAACCCATCTCCTTCCTCATCAGTGATGGAGGGAAGGGAGAAGTCCAATTTTCTCAAAGGAGCTTCTACAGGTTCTAGAGATTTTTCATCCTTATTTTACAGTAGAATTGTCTCTGGTTGGTCTTGCTCAATAGCTGGAGAGAGATCAGCAGGTGACTTTAGGGAATGCACAAGTGATGAAGATGGTGATGTTGCTTCCTTGGCTGGCTCTTCAGCAGTTTCATTACGGAGTGGAGGCAGAGGATCATCTGACCTGAGTTCCTCAATCATTTTGTCTATATCTTCAGATGTAGAGAGTATAGTTTCTAGAACTTGAGAATCTGATAGAATGTCCTCTTAGGTGGATGGAGGAATAGTGGTATCTTGTGGTGGAGTAGAAATTATGAGATGCTGTTCTCAATGAGTAGGAGGAGAAGGTACCTTGTCTTGCAGGATAGAGGAGGTAGGCTCCCCCTAAATTGCTGCACCAGATGTACCAGCAACATTATGGAGAGAGGGAGATGGAGTCCTTTCCTCAGAAGCAGAAGTCTCTTTAGAAGCAAGCTGCTCATGAGCTCTAGCAACCTGGACTGGGTTTTGAAGCTTCAGCTCCCATCTTAGGATAGATGAAATAGAGACTTTCTTCATATGATGTATGATGGAGCCTTTGGAGAGATCAAAAACTATAGGATTAATTTCATGAAACTTTAAGGAAATTATCCTGGCCTAGCTTGGAGCCTTAATGCTCTCCCTAATTTTGTCCAGTATCAACATTCCAAACTGAAACCTTTTTCTACAGATGATTGTTGTCATGATGTCAAAGAGGTCATTGGTTATAAAGCTGATGGAGCTTGTCCTCCACAAGAGTATCTTTCCTATATATATCCACTAGTATCTTGCTTTCTTGGTTAAGATCAGACCTTCTGATGGAAGTAACTTTAGTTGAGGTGCCATAGAAACTACATGTTTTGTCATTGTCTTCATTGGTGATCTCATCTTGCTCATCTACTATAGGTATTTTCAGAAGTTGTGCAACAATAGTCTTGTTTCATTTTATCTTAATTCCCTTGACCTTCGACTTCAAGACCTTGCCATTCCTTCTTACCTTGATATTCTTGAAGAACTCTTCAACTTCAGGGAAAAGAATTTTACAGGGTTGCTATAAGATGAAGGTTAACCCTACGGTGTCGAGTAAAATCAATAAGTTCTTGATCTCGTCGGACAAATCTGCTATCCCTGCGATGACTAACTCACTGCCAACACCAATTTTAGATGGTGGCGCAATAAATCTTCAGAAAACGGTGAACTGCAGACAGAAGAATGATGGAGATGGAGGCTTGCTCTATTTCAGCGGCAGAAGGTGAAAAGTCTTTTGAGAGAAAGAGGATTTGAACTCGAGTAGATTCATGAAATCCGAAATTTTTATTTATATAACCCTAGTTTTGATGATTAAGAGTCTAATTACACTAAATCATACCTTAGATAATGGTGGAAAGAACGTGAGTTATGAAAATGAAAAAGTTGAAATAATTTGAAATCTATCGGGTCACTTCTTGAGTGGATGTTCGGTACTCGAGAGAGGGAATTATTTTACTCGAGAGGTAGTATGTTAGTACTCGAGTGATGTATCTACTTCTCGAGATGAAGTTCATTACTCGAGTGATGGCACTCGAGTAATTTCACCTAGTTCTCGAGAAGTAAGGCAAGTACTCGAGTGCCTATATTCTGGTTCTCGAGTATTTATTCCATGTCTCGAGAATTAAAATACACTTAAAGAAATTTCTAACCTTTTTGACTTATCCTCGATTTTTGAGCTTTGAAAAGATTCCACCTAGTCTATCCTTCTTTATTGAGCATACCAAGCTCAGTTTTGAAGAAATTTAACTTGGTCTCGTACAGCGGCTTCGTGAAGATATCTGCAACTTGCCTAACTGTTGAAACATACTACAAATCAATGTAGCCTTGCTCTACATGCTCCCAGATGAAGTGATATCTCAGCTTGATGTGCTTTGTCTGGTTGTGCGAGACTAGGTTGTTGGATATTGCTATTGTGTTGGAGGATTCGCAAAATAACAGAATGTCTTTGACCTTCATGTTGTAGTATTCCAACTGATTCTTTAGCCAAAGCAATTGTGCACAACAACTGCCGGCAGAAATATATTATGACTCGACCGTTGAGATTCTGACATAGTTTTGCTTTTTGCTACTCCATGAAATGAGCCTTCTTCCTAGGAATTGGCAAGTCCAGGAAGTGCTCTTCCTGTCATCTTTACTACTTGCAAAATCTGCATCTGAAAAACCAATTAGTTCGCTATCATTACTTCTTGGGTACCATAAGCCAAGATTCAGAGTACCTTTAAGGTATCTCAAAATCCTCTTTGCAGCAACATAGTGAGATTCCTTATAGTTCACTTGGAATATAGCATAGACACATGCAAAGAACATTATGTCTTGTCTACTGGCAGTAAGGTAGAGCAAGGATCCAACTATGCTTCTGTACTTGGTTTCATCAAAAGGTTTTCTTTTCTCATCCTTGTCTAGAGATACGGCTGAACCCATTGGGTTCCTCATAGAGGTTGCATTCTCCATTTCGAATTTCTTAATTCCTTGGTGAACTTAGTTTGTGAGATGAAAATTCCATCTTCAGATTGTTTCACCTGAAGTCCTAAGTAATACTTCAGCTCTCCCATACTGCTCATTTCAAACTTCCCTTGTATAAGTTTAGAGAACTTCTTGTAGAGGTTGTCGTCTGTAGAGCCAAAAATAATGTCGTCGACATAGATTTGCACTAGCAAAATCTTGCCTTTTATTTCCCTAAGAAATAATGTCTTATCTATCTTCCCATAGTGAACTTGTTCTCAAGAATAAATCTAGATAGCTTCTCATACCAAGCTCGAGGAGCTTGTTTCAGACCATATAAAGCTTTTGATAAAAGATAAACATAATAAGGAAAGTTAGAATCAATGAAACCTAGGGGTTGTTCCACATACACTTCTTCCTTTATGTCACCATTAAGGAAGGCGGACTTCATGTCCATCTGATAGACAGTGAATCCCTTAAGTGATGCATACACTAGGAACAACCTGATTGCTTCCAGTCTTGCCACTAGAGCATAAGTTTGGTCGAAGTCGATTCCTTTTTCTTGACGATATCCTTTGGCAATGAGTCTGGCCTTATTCTTTATGATCGTTCCATCCTTGTCCATCTTGTTCCTGTAGACCCACTTCGTTCTGATGACGTTTTTGCCTTTGGGTCTTGGAACAAGTGTCCATACTTTACAATGCTTGAACTGATTTAACTCTTCTTCCATGGCCATAATCCATGATGCGTCCGAGTTGGATTCCTCAAACTTCTTTGGTTCAACCTGTGAGAAGAAAATCAAATACAAATTCTCATTAGTAGTACCTCTACGAGTTCTGACATCATCCCGGTGATCTCCGATGATTTGATCAATTGGGTGATCCTTCAGATGTCTGAGCTCTAGGTTCCTTGCCTTTGGAGCTTCTTCAATCATAGGAGTGACTTCAACTTGAATGATTTCTTCATCTTGATCATCAACTTCTCCAATCGGGGTTGTATTGGTGATCTTGATTAACTTTTCACCTTTATCATCACTCGGTTCATCCAAGCTAATTTCTTTCAACTTTGTACATGCATCTTCAATGAACACACTAGAAGAGTTTCCTTGTAGCAAGCTCGTCTCATCAAATACAACATGTATTGATTCTTCTACAACTAGAGTTTTTCTATTAAATATAATGTATGCCTTACTATGGCTAATATATCCTACCAAAATACCTTCAAAACTCTTTTTGCTAAACTTGGTAGTATGATACTTTCCATTGTTAAGCACAAAGAATTTACAACCAAAGATTCTAAAATATGAGACAGTCAGTTTCCTGCCCTTTAGAAATTTGTAAGGTGTTTTATCATAGTTCTTATTTATGATTGCTTGATTTTACACGTGGCATGCAGTGTTGACAGCTTCAGCCTAGAAATATTCCGGAATTGAGGCATCACTCAACATGGTCCTGCAAGCCTTTATGAGTGTTTTGTTCCTTCTTTCAGCCACTTTGTTATGTTGAGGAGTACGAGAAGAGGAAAACTCATGAAAGATACCCAAGATTACACAGAATTCTGTCATGGCCCCAGACTTGAACTATATTCCATTGTCTCATATGATTTTTACTACGAAACAGTTGTATTCATTCTGTACCTGCCTAACAAAATTAGTAAAGATGTCGAAGGTATCTGACTTGTGTTTCAAAAAGAACACCCACGCAAAATGTGAGTAATCATCAACAATAACCAACATATAATCTTTACCTCCCAACTTATAACTTGCAGTGGACTGAATAAGTCCATATGAAGTATATGTAAACATCTATTAGAGTCTTTGCCAATAACGCTTTTAAAGGTAGCCCTTGTTTGCTTGCCTTTTACGCATGCATGACAAGGTCTGTCTTTGACGTACTTGACATTTGGGGCATCACGTACCAAATTTAGTGAAAATAATTTATTAATGGTTTTGAAATTAATATGTGATAATCTCTTGTATCATTGGTCACTTAGAGACGCACTATCTTTTGCTAAAAAACACACTGGTGTAGAAGAGTTTATACAAATGAAGTTTAAACAAAATATATTTCTGCTAAGAGTACCTAATAAAATCATTTCCAAATTATCAACGGACTTTATCAAACACTTATCATCATGGAATTCAATAATGTATCTGTTGCGTATTGTATCCACAATGTACCTTATTTGAAGAAGCCCCTGGACCAGCTAAGGTGAATTGACATTGTATTTGATCATTTGTCTTCAAGTTGTGCTTGCAGTTATTTCACGCTAAGTACACACCAATGTCAGGGTACAGTGGGTCAATATACACGGGTCTGCGCAACGTAATCCTTCGTTGAGCAGATCAGTGTGTTGGCCTATGTATGCTCTCTCTATTGGAGTGTACTTACTTTCAAGCACAGGGTCGAGATAGAGCTAGAGCCTAAGAGGAGTAAGGATTGGTCAAAGACCAGCTCACGGGAAGATAGACTAAAATTCGTCTAAGTATGATTCGATGAGAATCACTAAGTGATTCTCGCCGATTCGACGAGAATCACTAGTGATTCTCGCCGAATAGTCGAGAATCACTAGCTGATTCTCGCCGAATGCATCCGGCTGACTCAACGCCTTCAACGCCTTCAAGGATTCTGCCAAGTCAGAATCGGCGAGAATCACCAGGCTGAGTCAACGCCTTCAAGGAATCTGCCAAGTAAGAATCGTCGAGAATGACTCTGCATTCTCGACGATTCATCGAGAATGGATGATGACTCTCAAAGATTCTTTCCGGCTGGCAAGCAATTCAGCTAAGAACTCTTCTAAGTAGAATTCGACGAGAATCTTTAGTGATTCTCATCGATTCGTCGAGAATCACCAATGATTCCCACCAAATTTGCCTTAGGCGAATTTCTGCTGCTCGCTGGACCGGACCAAGTATACACGCGGTGTTTTGAACCGGAGTTAGGGTTTCTACTGGTAGGGCCCACAACGGTCATAATATATGACCTACTGTATAAATACTGTTGTATTTCGAACATCACGGACAATCGATACATACGAAAAGATAGAGCCGCCGGATTGGACCTAGCGGATAATGTCTTCTCTTCCGCCTCCGTCTCCGCGCCTCAAGTTGTCGCCGCCGCCGATCGTGGGTTCTTCCTGATTTCCCGGCGACAGAAGCATAGCCAAGCAATGCGTCTCATGTGTCTATCTTGAGATCCTTTGTCTCTTGATTTGTTGAACGGGAATACCTTCCCCTTCCGAATCGATTGAGACGATCGATCCAAGTAAGATCGTTGGTAGACCTTGCTAGCTTTGCTACGAAGGTTGGATCTACAAAGCTCGCCGCCGCAAACCTTGCCGCCGCCGATCCCAAAAGCTCCACCGCTGCACTTCTTGCCGCCGCTGATTTCGGGGAGATCCTCTCTAAGTGAGAGCTAAGGTCGTGGACTCTTCGTCTTCTTCAAGAACGCGTCATCGAACGAATAGGGACACCTAGCGCTCCAAAAGTAGTTTGTATTTTATACATTCTTATTTTTCTTTTGTTGTAAAGGAACGTTGGTTCGTCATTGTAAGGGTTGGGTGCAACCCGTGGTGGAGGAGTGGTGACTCATTCGGTTGGAAGGGTTCCTTCCATTAGTGTGAGGATTGGATTTTAATCCGGTTGGTGAAGTGACCGAGTCATCCCTTGTTGGGAGATAGGTCGAAGGGTGAAAGTTGACGTACCCAAATCGGGGAACCACTATAAGTACCTGCGTATTTTTGTGCTGTGTTGTTTTGTTTAATTGTGCAAGTATAATATTAATTCCGCTAAAAGACTGTGCAAGACACCTATTCCCCCCCATAGGTGAATGTAGTTGACACTTGTGTGACTTTCAAGTGGTATCAGAGGGTGGTTACTCATCAAAAAGGTTAACACCTTGAGTATGTTCCTGCCACTAGTGTCAAGAAGAAGGCAAATATCTACTATGGACGGACTCAAGTACTCAGGCAAGATCCTAGTATGCACAAGGCCAAACTTTCCTATCTGGAAGGAAAGGATTAGATTTTACATGGAAGCTGTCGACCCTCGACTCTTCATGATCGTGGAGGAGGGACCTTATATTCCCACTAAGGCCTCCACCATTGATCCTACCAAAATTGTGCCAAAGAAGCTTTCTTAAATGGACAAGGACGAGATGGTGCTGGTCGGACTTGACAAGAAGGCACAAAACATACTAATCAGCGCAGTCGATGACTCCATGATGCAGAACTTCTGCAACTACAGGACAACCAAGGATATCTGGCACATCTTGATTATTCTGATGGAGGGCACAGATGAAGTGAGGGATGATCAGAGATCACTCCTGAACCAGAAATATGAGGCCTTCAGGCAGGGGCCCAAGGAAGAGATCGGAGTTACCTTCGAGAATTTCCTCAAGATCGTCAATGCTCTCAAGGGATATGGAAGAGTGTTAACTAATGGTGAACTTAATGATAAATTCCTTAGGTCCCTTACAAAGGAATGGGACACGAAGATCTGCGCCATCCGAGAGTTTGGCAGATTAGCAGAAACTGATCCTCAGATACTCTTTGGGAAGCTCATGTCCTATGAGCTCCAGTTGAATACGAGGAAAGCAGAAGAAGAAGCAGAGAAAGCCGCTGCCAAGGAAAATACTGTGGACCTAAAAGCCATTCACTCCAGGAAGGGCAAGGATGCGGCTTTATCCCGTGCGGGGAAAAAGGATGAGGAGCAAGACTCATAGCCATGCTCCTCCGGCTCAGAGTTGTCTGAAGAAGACTTCTCCCTCATCACCCGAGAATTCAAGAAGTTCCTCAAGATGAGGAATCAAATAAAGAGAGACGGCTCCTCCTCCAGAAAAAAGAAGAAGAATTATTCTTCTGACAGGTATGAATCAAAACCGAACAAACATCATCATACTGACATCATTGGCTTTGGGTGCAATAAGCCAGGACACGTCGTTGCTGACTGCCATCAAGGCAAGAGAGAGAAGGGGAAGGGAGAAGAGCACAGAACCTCTAGAGATAAAAAGAAGGAGAGGAGCTACATCGCCAAAAAGTCAAAGACACTGAGTGAGTCTGATTCCTCAGACTCCAGTGATGATGAGGAAGCCTACTTTGGGCTGGTGGGTCACTCTTACTCAGAAGGAGAATGCCCCCCATTCACTAGGAAGGTAAAGGCTCGTACCCCCCTCTCTGACTCTGACTATGAGTCTCCTGATGATGATCTCGAGGACAGCACATCTGTCCGAGAAGCTGAGCTCCTCGAAAAGTATGATCTTCTGCTCAACACCGTCGGGGAATGCTGCAAGAGATTAAGGGCTCAAAAAAAGGAAGTCAAATTCCTTAAGGTCGAGGGTGTCTCCCTAAGGGAAGAGATCACTAGCTTGATTTCTCTCCGACAGGAGCACCTGGACCTTATCTCTAAGCACTCAGAGTCTCTAAGTCTCCTTGACCTTAAACAGGAAGAAATCAATAAGTTGGAAGAACAACATGCGGCAGAAAGGAAGATTGTCAAAAGCTTCTCTATGCCAAAGACTGTTCTTCCACTGGTTGATACCTTCTCTGCTTAGGCTAATAGGGCTGGCTTGGGGCATGTGGGTGTGCCTGGTAAATCCTCCAGGAGAAACAAAAAGCAGAGGAAAAATAAGGCTGCTAAGAAGGCCTCTACTGCAGAAAAGGGAAAGGCCCCACTCAACCCTGTTGTGTTTAGGAAGCCTGGCTTTCCCTGCAATGAACAGGACTTTGAGTCAACCAATGGCCACTTCTTCCGACCCTCGGTTGAAAAGCCCAAGAGCCGGTATGATGGTTGGGCCTTCCCCCGCAACTTTGGCGAGAGTGTCTTCAAACTACCTTATGAGGAAATCCAAGTGGAGGATTATGGCCATTTCTCTAGCGGCCATAATAGGAAGCAGGCACAAAAAGCCAAGCCTGTTATACTGAAGGAGCAGGAGGTGAAGAAATCATGTGACTGCTGTCATCATGATGGCTCCACCTCCAGATCCAAGGCCCCGGCTGGACCCACCGTTCCAAGGGTGAAGCAGGAGCTTAGGAAAAGGTACAACAGTTTTGACTGTTGGTGTTTTGGAAAAGTTGGTCACTTTGCCGTGGATTGCTGGTTTTATCCGAGATTTAACGAGACTCCTCATGTTCGCAATGCGAGACCGACCACTCGTAGGGTTAACCATCCGAGGGGGAGTATGCTAACAAGGAATCTAGGACCTATGTTTGATTGGGTTCCTAAGGGAAACTTATTCTGTTTTGCAGGTATGTCCAAAGGCCACCAAAACTCCTATATGGTACTTGGACAGTGGATGCTCCCGACATATGACTGGGAAAAGAAGCCTGCTGCGTGATTACTCTCCAGTGAAAATGGACCCAAAGTCATCTTTGGAGGATCAGATCGAGGAGTCACCATAGGTTACGTGGTCTTCTTGAAGATGCAGTTACAAGAATTGAACAGCTTGTCTCGATGAGACCGCTAAAGATGCAACTCCCAAGTACGTCAAAGTCTCCACCACAACGCCTATCGGAGATGATGACGGTCAGAATAGAATTATCCTCCCTGAAGAAGGAGAAGCCCGAGAAGACATCAGAGCTCCAGATGCCAGACTCCTAGAGCTCAGACACGTGAGGGATCATCCTAGAGATCAGATCATCGGAGATCCCCGTGACGGTGTCAGAACTCGCCGAGGTACAATTAACGAGATTCTGCATTTTAGCTTTCTGTCACAGGTTGAGCCAAAGAAGTTCGACGAAGCGAATAAGGATGCATCTTGGATCTTGGCCATGCAAGATGAACTGCATCAATTTGAACGATGCAACGTCTGGACGCTGGTTCCCAGACCAAAGGGGCAGAACGTGATTGGCACAAAGTGGATCTTCAGAAACAAACTGGATGAACGCGGTGTCATCATAAAGAACAAGGCCAGGATGGTGGCTCAAGGTTACAGACATGAGGAGGGGATTGACTTCGACCAGACCTTTGCACCAGTGGCAAGGCTCGAGGCAATCAGATTGTTCCTGGCGTATGCTTCTCACAAAGGATTCACAATCTATCAGATGGACGTGAAATCGGCATTCTTAAATGGCAAACTGAAAGAGGAAGAATTTGTCGCACAACCCCCAGGTTTTGTTAATCCGATATATCCCAAACATGTATATTTTCTTAATAAAGCTTTGTATGGTTTAAAATAAGCTCCTCAAGCTTGGTATGAGACTCTGTCTAGCTTTCTTATTGAGAACAAGTTCTCTAGAGGAAAAATAGATAAGACATTGTTTCTTAGGGAAGTCAAAGGCAAGATTTTGCTGGTGCAAATCTATGTCGATGACATAATATTCGGGTCAACAGATAACAACCTTTGCAAGAAGTTTTCCAAACTTATGCAAGGGAAGTTTGAAATGAGTAATATGAGAGAGCTGAAGTATTTCTTGGGACTTCAAGTGAAACAGTCTGAGGATGGGATTTTCATCTCTAAGACGAAGTTCACAAATGAACTCCTCAAGAAATTCGGAATGGAGAGTGCAACCTCTATGAGGACTCCAATGGGATCCACTGTGTCTTTGGACAAGGATGAGAAAGGGAAACCTTTTGATGAAACCAAGTACAAAAGCATAATTGGATTCCTGCTCTACCTTACTGCAAGTAGACCGGATATTATGTTCTCCACATGCGTTTGTGCCAGATATCAGGTGAACACTAAGGAATCTCACTATGTCGCTGCAAAGCGAATTTTTAGATACCTTAAGGGTACACCTAATCTTGGCTTGTGGTACCCGAGAAACAATGATATCGAGCTAATAGGCTATTCAGATGCACATTTTGCAGGAAGAAGGGATGATAGGAAAAGCACTTCTGGGACGTGTCAATTCCTCGGAAGAAGGCTTATATCATGGAATAGTAAGAAGAAGAATTGTGTTGCAACCTCCAGAGCTGAATCTGAGTACATCTCAGCAGGCAGCTGTTGCGCACAACTTCTATTGATCAGAAATCAGCTAGCAGACTATGACCTTCAGTTCAAAGAAATACCAATGTACTGCGACTCCTCAAGTGCTATAGCCATTGCGAACAATCCTGTGTCGCACAGCAGGACGAAGCATATTGAAGTGCGCTACTACTTCATTCGGGAGCATGTGGAAAACAAGGACATCTCTCTCTGCTATGTCCCCACGGATAAGCAGATTGCAGATATTTTTACAAAGCCCCTAGACGAAGCCAAGTTCAGTCTCTTCAAAACTGAATTGGGTATGCTAAACCTCGAGGAATGAAGAATACAGAGGCTCCCGGCTCTTGGATCAAGGGGGAGCATCCGCAAGAAACTCAAGAGTAAGCTCAGATGCAAGAACTGAGGGGGAGCATTGTGGCAAGTGCTAAAGTCCCAGATTTGTAGAAGCTGAAAAGGGGGAGATTACCCTCTCGGCTAAGGTGCTAAGGTGCTCACGCAAATTATGCTACAAATGCTCTAAAGGTAAAGGTATGGAAATTCATTCTCAACTGATTATTCAGTTTATGTTTTTCTTCCATCCGTTATATTCACCTTAGCTTGTAGGGTTTAGGCTTCTTCAAGTAGGGGGAGATTGTTGGGTATTGTATCGACAATGTACCTAATTTGAAGAAGCCCCTGGACCAGCTAAGGTGAATTGACATTGTATTTGATTATTTGTCTTCAAGTTGTGCTTGTAGTTATTTCACGCTAAGTACACACCAATGTCAGGGTGCAGTGGGTCAATATACACGGGTCTTCGCAATGTAATCCTTCATTGAGCAGATAAGTGTGTTGGCCTACGTGTGCTCTCTCTATTGGAGTGTACTTACTTTCAAGCATAGGGTCGAGATAGATCTAGAGCTGAAGAGGAGCAAGGATGGGTCAGAGACCATCTCACGGTAAGATAGACGAAAATTCGTCTAAGTATGATTCGACGAGAATCACTAGTGATTCTTGCCAAATCGTCGAGAATCACTAGCTGATTCTCGCCGAATGCATACGGCTGACTCAACGCCTTCAAGGATTCTGCCAAGTCAAAATCGGCGAGAATAACCAGGCTGAGTCAACGCCTTCAAGGAATCTGCCAAGTCAGAATCGTCGAGAATGACTCTTCATTCTCGACGATTCGTCGAGAATGGATGATGACTCTCAACGATTCTTTCCGGCTGGCAAGCAATTCAGCTAAGAACTCTTCTAAGTAGAATTCGACGGGAATCATTAGTGATTCTCATCGATTCGTCGAGAATCACCAATGATTCCCACCGAATTTGCCTTAGGCGAATTTCTGCTGCTCGCTGGACCGGACCAAGTATACACGCGCTGTTTTGAACAGGAGTTAGGGTTTCTACTGGTATGGCCCACAATGGTCATAATATATGACCTACTGTATAAATACTGTTGTATTTCGAACATCACGGACAATCGATACATACGAAAAGAAAGAGCTGCCGGATTTGACCTAGTGGATCACGTCTTCTCTTCCGCCTCCATCTCTGCGCCTTAAGTTGTCGCCGCCGCCGATCGTGGGTTCTTCCTAATCTCCCGGCGACAGAAGCTTAGATAAGCAACGCGTCTCACGTGTCTATCTTGATATCCTTTGTCTCTTGATTTGTTGAACGGGAATACCTTCCCTTTCCGAATCGATTGAGACAATCGATCCAAGTAAGATCATTGGTAGACCTTGCTAGCTTTGTAATGAAGGTTGGATCTACAAAGCTCGCCGCCGCAAACCTTGCCGCCGCCGATCCCGAAAGCTCTGCCGCCGCACTTCTTGTCGCCGCCGATTTCGGGGAGATCCTCTCTAAGTGAGAGCTAAGTTCGTGGACTCTTCGTCTTCTTCAAGAACGCATCATCGAACAAAGAGGGACACCTAGCACTCCAAAAGTAGTTTGTATTTTATACATTCTTATTTTTCTTTTGTTGTAAAGGAACGTTGGTTCCTCATTGTAAGGGTTGGGTGCAACCCGTGGTGGAGGAGTGGTGACTCCTTTGGTTGGAAGGGTTCCTTCCATTAGTGTGAGGATTGGATTTCAATCCGGTTGGTGAAGTGACCGAGTCGTCCCTTGTTGGGAGATAAGTCGAAGGGGGAAAGTGGACGTACCAGAATTAGGGAACCACTATAATTGCCTGCGTATTTTTGTGCTGTGTTGTTTTGTTTAATTGTGCAGGTTTAATATTAATTCTGCTAAAAGACTGTGCAAGACACCTATTCCCCCCCCCCATAGGTGAAGGTAGTTGACACTAGTGTGACTTTCAGTATCCTTTATCGCAGAGCTGACTTATACTAATGAGATTTGGTTCCAATCCTTCAACATAAGCCACATCTGAGAAGGATACGCTACCGTTAGTGAAAATACCATATCCTTTAGTGATTCCTCGGTCTGAACCTCCAAAGATGACCTTTGGTCCGTTCAAGACTGGATAATAGTTCTGAAGTAGACTTCTTGTCCCGGTTATGTGCCGAGAGCATCCACTGTCCAAATACCAGATTGGCGTTTTGGTGGCCTTTGGAAATACCTGCAATCATAATCAGTTTGCCTTAGTAACCCAAACACGTTTGGGTCCTTAGTCTCGTGTTAGAACACTCCCCCTACGAGGATTAGCATTATGAGTGGTCTTTCTCATATTGCCAACTTCAGGAGTTGCAAAATTTCTTGAAATAAATCAGCAGACGATGGCAAAGTGACCAATTCTGCCACAGCACCAACAGTTAAACCTGTTGTATTTTTTCCTTATGTTCTCCTGCTTGACCTTCTGAGATAGTGGTCAAGCTGTGGCAGCATTCTTGGAGGAAGAAGCTTCATGGTGATGACAATCACATGATTTCTTCTCCTTCAGTGGCTTTTCCACAATGGGCTTTACTTTTGGTGCTTTCTTGAAGTTATGACCATGATCATAAGGGTCATAGCTCTAAAGAATGACTTCTTCATAAGGTGCCTTAAAGACACGCTCACCAAAGTTTCTGGGGCGAGTCCATCCTTTGTAACGAGAGTTTGGCTCTACATAAGTAGGCCTAGTCAAGTGACCATAGGACGAGTCAAGTCAAACTCATTAGTTGGAAATACGAATTTCTTGAAAGAAGTTTGATCTTGGGGGAGCCGTCCCCTTTTCTTTAGCCAAGGCCTTCTTGGCGGCCTTATTCTTTCTTTGAGCCTTATTCCTCCTAGAAGATTTACTTAGAGCTTCTACATTCCCTAGCCCAGCACCCTTGGCCTTAGCTGAGAATTCAGCAACGAATGGAAGGACCGTCTTGGGCTTTGAGAAACTTTCAACAAGTTTCTTTTCAGTGGCGAGTTGTTCTTCCAACTCTTTGATGATTTTCTCCTTTAAGTCAAGGTGCTCTAGTGCCTTATTATATTCTTCAATAGCAGTATTGAAGTTCTCTTGTAGTGAATGGGTCTTAGCGACTTCCTCTCTCAAGGTGATCTCTTCAGCTTTTAGAGACTTTATCTCTTTATCTTGAGTTTTCACGACTCATCGACATTTTTCGTGAGCCTTGATTAACTCCTTGTACTGGGCGATGAGTTCAGACTCATCGTCAAGAAGATCTATCCTCATTATCATTCTCAGAAGCTTCAGATTCTGAAAGAGGAGTGTGAGATTTTACCTTCCCAGTGAATTGGGGCTATTGTTCATCATCTGTCTGAGCCATAAGCCCAAAGTAAGCTTCTTCTTCTTCACTCGACTCAGATGAGTTGGAGTCACTAAGAGTTTTGCCTTTCTTGCCTATTAGGCTCTTCTCTGTCCTCTTCTTATTGTATGAGGACTTCTTTTCTTCTCTCTTTCCACCCTCCTTCTTATTGTGGGGGTAATCAGCAATGAGATGACCTGGCTTATTACAAAAATAACAAACTATGTTAGTAGAAATATGTTTGTTCGGTTTAGAATTATACCTGTCATGCCTGCCTGAGCCTTTTCTGTGTCGATCACTATCATGTCGTGATCTTCTGTAGGAGTCATCCTTGACTTTCCAGTGCTTCTTTTTATTCAAGAATTTCTTGAACTGTCGTGAGAGTAGTGAGAATTCTCCTTCAGATAGCTCTGAGCCTGAAGTGCTTGGCTCAGATGACTCCTCTTCACTTTCTTCTAGAGCAGGGGTAGGTAAAGAAGCTTTTCCCTTCCTTGAACTGTGTCAGAACACCCTATTACTAATTTGGGAAAGGATCACTATGTTTTTAGGAATATTGGTTTGACCTAGATTTATAGTTGAAAATTTCAAATTAGAATGAGTCTAGGGCTAAGAACTTAGGTTTGAAGCTGCCCCCAGGACCATTCAAATATCAAGACTTAGAGCTGAGAAGAAGACAATTTTCGTCGAACTCAATTCGAAGAAACGTCGAACTCCGTTCGACGCTCTCTGAGCTCAACTCTGCTGAGTCGTCAAACTCCGATCGACGATCTTCGAGCTCAGATTGACGATCTGTCTTCAGTTACTTTCCCAGTCGCTGAGCTAGTCTCGACGATCGTAGAGCTCAGTTCGACGTTTTCTGTCTGCTGTGTTAATCCAATCTCTGAGCTAAGTTCAACGATCGTAGAGCTCAGATCGACGATTTCTGTGAGAGACCGACGCCTTCAAAATTCAAATTCAAGGACAGTTATGGATTATAATCAGAATTAATTCCTGCATTGATTGCAAAGGATTTTCTAGTCGTTTCAATCAATCTGATGCAAGTTTCAAGGAAAGACTAAATGGAATATTGCTTAGAACTTTCCCCAGATACAGTTGTCTATTATGGAAGTCATTTATGACTAATTAAACGGCCGTCTAAGAGAATATCTGATATACTCCTTCAGTTTTCATTCTGTTAATACAGATACACAAGATACAGTGATCAACACAGATAATACAAAGAGATACAGAAGAATTAGATTACATTACAGAAGATTGAACAACACAATTTATCTGATCAAGATTTCAACTTCTGTGATTTACAAATCTACTGAATCTTCAAGTGTTCAAAGGCTTCAACATCAAGGAATCCAGAAACAAAATATTTCAGCATCTGCTGGAATCATCTTCTACTGGAGATCTGAAGCTTCTGAAGGCCTATCACCCTAGCAAAGCTTTCACTCCTGAACCATTCTACATCTCAGGGGGAGCTTTGACAACATCAACAATCCACTAGTCTTCTCTCAGTGATTTGAGACAGAGAAGACATCATCATCTCTTTCTTTTTCTTTTCTTGCTGTAAAAGGGTTATCAAAACTCCCTTCAAAAGTTATGAATCTGGTTTTGAGACCCTTGTCAAAACTCAGTGGTGGCAAGACACCTTATCAAAAAATCTAGATCTGGTTTTTGAGCACCTTATCAAAAGCTCATTGGTTCCTAGGACACCTGATCAACTCATCCTGCATTGGATTCCTACCAAGGGTGGTAGAAGAGTGGATGTACCCAAGTTTTTGGGGAACCACTATAGATCCTTGTATCTTCTGGTTGCTGTGTGTTTGTTATTGTTTTGTGCTGTATGATTCTTATTTCTTGCTTTAACTTTATTTTTCTACAAGCACCTTACACATATAATTAAATTGAATCTTCCACTGCCTCACAATTTTTAATTGTAAATAGTATTTTAAAATACTTTATTCACCCCCCCTCTAGAGTCAAGGTAGATCTTTCTCTAACTTTCAATTGGTATCATAGGGAGGTTGGTTCTTACAGGCTAACACCTGTACCAAAAGATCTCTGAAAAGGTCAATCTTATATAGAGGGGTATTATTTTCTGTACTGTATTTATTTTAAAAAACCATGGCACAAAATAAAGACTATGCTAGCACCAGACCTCCAGTATGCAATCTTTCGAAGTTTGTACCTTTGAAGGCAAGGATTAGATTATACATGAATTCTATTGATGAGGATATCTTCAATTCTATTTTGACAGTGTGTCCAAGACCTCCAGAGACCACAAGCACAAGTGTTGTTCCACCTCCCTCAGAAACAGATGCTGAAATAAAGAAGTGGAAAACTCAAGAAGCAAAGGCCATGAATATTCTTGCTCAGACTATGTCTGAAGAGATATTCCAGAAGGTTGTTGAATGCTGCTCAGCTAAAGACATTTGGGATAAGCTTTCAGAAATTGTCTCAAGATCTGCTGATGAAAGAAAGGACAGGAGATCCCATCTCATATCCCAATATGAGAACTTCAAAAAAGGTGAAGCTGAATCAGTTGCAAACATGTACACCAGGCTCAGTCTGATAGTCAGTGAGTTAAAGTCATTGGATAAGGAAATCACACTCACTGAACTCAATGACAAGATCCTAATATGCTTCCCCAGCACTTGGAATTCACGGATCTGGCCAATTAAAGATGCCAGAAGCCTAAGTAAAATAACCACAGAGGCTCTTCTGGGCAAGCTCAAATCTTATGAGCTGCTCATAAAGAATAGGGAAGAAGAACAAAAGGCTGCATCTCCAGTCATTAGAAAGGAGAAGACCATAGCCTTCAAAGCTACAAAAGAGAAGCCTGAAGACAAAGCTACAGGAAATGATGAGCTCCTAAGTCTACTGGCCAAAAGATTCTATAAGATGGCCAGGAAGGACTTCATAAAGAAGTCATTCAAAGGGCATGAGAAGCCTAGATATGACAAGTCCAACAGCAAAGAAATCATCTGCTTTGAATGCAAGAAGCCAGGCCACATTGTGCCTGACTGTCCAGAGAATAAAAACAAGGATAAGAAGGACAGAAATGAGAGAAGAAGAGACAAGGACTCCAGAAAGAACAACAGTAACAGATCCTCGTCCAACAAAAATAAACATACAAGGAAAGGATTTTTAGCTGAAAGCTGGAGTGACACTGAAGAAGAATCAGAAGCCTCATCCAGCTAAAGTGATGATGAGGATGATGCTGAGGAAAAAGAATTCTGCATGATGGCAATCAATGCCTCCCAGCAAAACTCTGATGCAGAAAAAGAGTCTGATTCTGAAGCTGAAACTGGATCTGAAGAGGATGAGGTAATAAACTCTTTTGATTTTACTTCCGAGGACTTTAAAATTTAATTTAAGACACTGTGTTTAGATTTGCTAAGATCTGAGAAAGATATAATCTCTCTCAGAAATCAATTATCTGACTACAGTGTCCTTAAATAAAATAACCTCAAACTCTTTGAGGAGTTAGAGTGCTATAGGGAGGAGATAGCTGCACTGAAAAGTGAACTATCTAAGGCCAAGCAGTTTGAAGAATCCCTTAATGGGAGAAGCATAAGACTGATTGACATTACAAGCCCAGTGAACTCAAGATTCAACAGTACACTGGGCTTTGGTGCTTCATCCAGCCAACCTATAGTACTAACAACCCCAATTAAATTTATTTCTGGTAAAGGAAAGGGTGTTGTATAGGTAGCTAGGAAGAATCCAGATTTACCTAAGGAAAATCAAGTTCAACAAAAAACGTTGAACAGAGCTCGACGATCGTAGAACCGAGCTCGACGATCCAAGGCTGGATCGTCGAACTCAGATCGACGACTTCTGAACTCTGGTATAGTCGATCTTTGAACGGAGCTCGACGATTTGACTCAATATCGTTGAACTCAGGTCGACGATCGTCGAACAGAGCTCAGAGCTTTGAACCTTCTTTCAGAGGTAAATCTCAAGTCAATCCTAGAAGTCCCTCATCCCAAAGTTTCAACCCTTATACTGAATGGATAGTACCTCCTAGGATATACCATCCTAAAGGATATAAGAGTCAGCCAGGGATGTCTTTCATTTCTGAATTTAAAGGCTATCAACCTATACCCAAGGTAAACTGGGTCAAAAACATATAAGTTGTTTATGTGCAGGTGAAAACCTATCCAGAGATGGCCCAACAATGGTATCTGGATAGTGGGTGCTCAAAGCACATGATAGGGAACAAGGAGAATCTATCATCCTTCATAACCAAACTTGGACCCAAAGTAATTTTTGGTGATTCATATTTTGGTCAAACAAAAGGATATGGTGCTGTTCAGATAGGTTCAGTCACTTTCAAGAAGGTGGCATATGTTGAAGTACTGAAGCACAACCTGATCAGCATCAGTCAACTATGTGATGAAGGATATAAGGTAATTTTCAACAAAACCCTGTGCAAGATCAAGTCAGAGGATAACACAACTTTGTTAATAGGTAAAAGGAAAGGTAACATCTATCTTGTAGATTTTCTTTCAACCCATACAGACATTTGCTTATTTAATTCAGTATGCAAACCAAATGATCTATGACATAAGATACTAGGACACCTAAACCTTAGAAACATTGCTAGGCTGTCCAAGGACAACCTTGTTAGAGGACTACCTTCTGGCCCCTATAAGAAGGAAGGACTCTGCAGGGTCTGTCAATTAGGCAAGCAAACTAAAAATAGTTTTAAGTCACTTAATAAGAGTGATTCACCTAGGATTTTGTATCTATTACACATGGATCTTTTTGGACCCATTACAGTACAAAGCTTAGGAGGGAAATCTTATACTTTGGTGATTATAGATGACTTCTCTAGATTCACTTGGGTATTCTTTCTGAGGAAGAAGTCTGATAACTTTAAGTGTCTGACAGAGTTTCTCAAATGTATACAGATTGAGTTCAATAGTCACATTGCCCTGATCAGAAGTGATCATGGGACAGAGTTTGATTCTCTTCTTATGCAAGAGTTCTGTCAAAGTGAAGGGATAAGGCATACTTTCTCAGCTCCTAGAACTCCTCAACAAAATGGGGTAGCTGAAAGGAAAAATAGAACCCTAATTGAATCTGCTACTACATTGTTGACAGATGCTCACCTACCTCTATCCTTTTGGGCTGAGGCAGTGAACACCTCCAACTATGTGTTGAATAGAAGCCTAATACATAAACTGAAGGGCAAGACTCCCTATGAATTGCTCAAAGGGAAGAAACCTAAAGTAGACTATTTCAGAATTTTTGGCTGCATTTGTTATATACACAATAATGACAAGAAATATTTAGCAAAATTCCTAGCTAAAGCTGATGAAGGGGTGTTTCTAGGATACTCCATGATCAGTAAGGCTTATAGGGTATATAATAAATCCACTCTAAAAATCAAAGAATATGTTCATGTTTCTTTTGATGAGACTAACATGTTTTATAAGGAGAAGTCTGCTTCTACCATAGAATCATTGCAGGTACACTCTCTTTCAGAAAGTATGGACAGATTACAGGTTAAAGAAAAGGATATAGCTTTTCCACCTATCTAGCAAAAGGATGAGAGCAGTGATGATGAAGAGGATGTGCAACATCTAAAAGAGCCAGTTTTTGTTCCACAAGAGGAAACAACAACAATGGTTGGTGAACAATCAACACCCCCTGTTGATTTAGTAACAACAAGAGATCATCCAATCTCCCAAGTGATTGGAGACATCTCAGCTGGTGTGCAAACCAGAAATCAGGTCAACCTGAACCTGATGCTTACTTGCTTTCTATCTCAATTTGAGCCTCAATCCATTCAAGATGAAAAACAAGATCCCCACTGGATCATTGCTATGCAAGAGGAACTACATCAATTTTAGAGGAATAAAGTTTGGGAACTAGTGGCAAGGCCTAAGGATCACTCCATTGTTGGAACAAAATGGGTGTTCAAGAACAAGTTGGATGATCAGGGAGTCATTGTAAGGAACAAGGCAAGGCTAGTTGCTCAAGGCTACTCTCAAGAAGAAGGAATAGACTATGACAAGACCTTTGCACCAGTTGCAAGGTTAGAGGCCATCAGAATATTCCTAGCTTATGCTGCTCATAAGGGATTAGAGGTCTACCAAATGGATGTTAAGAGTGCTTTTCTCAATGGAGACATCAAAGAGGAAGTCTATGTTAGACAACCTCAAGGTTTTATCTCTTCAACTTATCCTGATCATGTGTTCAAATTGCATAAAGCATTATATGGTGTCAATGTAACACCTCTACCCATCAAGAAGAATATAATAGAGGGTCCGGCCGGGGCCCCACACCATATTCCACAAACAGGCGGAGACGCTACGAACTAATATCATAACCAACGCATCCTAACACAGAGCATTCTAGCGGAAGCTTCACGGTTGAATCTTTGAACTCAAGATAAAGAACACTGTCCACTATAACATAGGAATGTATACAAACATCAAAAGAGTCTGGCCTTAAGGCCTTACAACAATTTCTCTGAATAAGAGTGTGGATTACAGACATCGGCACGCAGGCCGGCCACACATGAACAAAAGAAACAAAACAATGCCTTCGAGGGCAGCAGCGCAGCTTGGGCTTCAGCCCGCTAAGTCCCACTCGAACCAGCACCTCCAGTACCTGTAAGAACCAATCCACCAAGCGGTGGCAAACAGGGCAACGGTCAGCATTCAGCTGACCAATTATAACGACCCTGCCCCTGGCGCGGGGCAGTGGAATTCCATCCCTACATAGCAATCATCCCATATAATATATAGCAATTCAAGCAAGACGTGCACGACCGCACAGTCACATATCACAAACGCCGGCACGACGGCCCGACGTCCCGTGCACTCATGGCACTCTCGGGTGCACCGGAAACACCGGATCTCACCATTGAGCATTTAGTCCGGCACGCAGGCCCAAGACTCTCATTATGCCGCAGATGAAAGCCCAATGCCTTGGCGCTCTCATGTCCAGCCTACATAACGCAGGTACAGATCAGCCACCCCCCGTTGCTCAAATCGCCTTGCCCAACCAAGTACATCGTACCTGAGGCCACATTTAAAGGCGCGGGTCGGTTTCACCTTGCCTGTTTGGCACGAAGCCTTTTCATACAGTTGCAGCCCAACGCTCAACCGCACACAAAGTGGCAACTCACGGCCACAAGAGTTGCACCCAACTCTCACAATTTCCTGGACTTCCTCCAATACTTTATCCATTATGCATACAAGCAATAATCACGGAGTCTTCTCCGATATGCAAACAAGCATCACCAATCCAGACCAATATATCCAGATGGGCTTCACACAGTATGCCTAGATCCGTACTCCAATTCCGGACTCTAACAAGGGGGACTTCACATATCTACCCCAAGGGACGGCACAACCCACCGCACACTCGCGGGGAAGGGTTTTCCCTATGCAATGCAGGAAATAAGGACTTCGCATGTCCAAGAAGGAAATCGTTACCCTAGGAACTCGCTTCGGAGCTATGGAGAGAAATTTGAGACGGATGAAAGCCTTCCCAGCAGCGTTGCCTTCGCAAATCCGAACTCGGCTCGCGATTTGGACCACCGTAGCACCACCGGCAGCCGGATTCCACTTCTTCTTCCTCACCTTGCTCTCACCTCTCTCTTAGACTTAGAAAGAGAATATGAAACTTGGAAATGAGCTTAGCCTTCTCCTTTCCCGGCCTTATCAGAACAAGAATTAGCCCCAGCCACAAGATCCTCTTTAAGGAAAATGAACGGCCAAGATCTGCCCAAAAAGACTATTTTTTTGGCCGACACGGCCTGTGACACGCCCGTGTCACAGGCCGTGTACCCTTAAGCGGCACACGCGGCACACGCACCGACTGAAATCTACTAGAACACGGGCATCGACACGCCCGTGTCGAACCTGACACGCCCGTGTAGGTCATATGACACGCCCGTGTCACCCCTGTTACACGGTACTCAACGAGCTCTAAAACCAATAGAGCAGTACACGGGTAGGCACACGCCCTCGGACACGCCCGTATCAAATCTGACACGGCCGTGTTCACGGCTTGGTTCCGGGCCGTGTACTTCCCTGACTCAGTCCGGCCATTTCTTGAGTGACCCGCCCTGGGACACGCCCGTGTCCAAGGCCGTGTCCCAGGCTCGACTATAGTCGACCACCGATCATCGACCATCCTGAACACGCCCTGGGACACGCCCGTGTCCCAGGCCGTGTACCCCCGACACGCCCTGGGACACGCCCGTGTCCCAGGACGTGTCGAACAGCCTGCACCTCAAATCCAGTTTTGAGATTTTTGGGGTGTTACAATCCTCCCCTCCTTAATAAAATTTCGTTCCAAAATTTGAAGAGAGTAGGGAGAAAATAACAAAACATTTATTTGTTTCTATTACATATAAAACGAGCGAACAAGTTACGAAAATAACTCGGGAAACTCGGCTCGCATGGTCTGCTCGCGCTCCCATGTTAGCTCTTCTCGGCCACAATTGTCCCATCGGACTTTGACCATCCCGATCACTTTGTTCCGCAACTGTTTCTCGGCTCGATCCTCGATCCGTATAGGCTTCACCTTTGTCGTTATCCCATACTCAACCGGCACTCGATCATTGTCAATTACTTGAGCTGGATACTTGACTGCTTTGCGTAGCACCGAGATGTGAAACACATCATGCAATCCACTCAATTCCGATGAAAGAGCTAGCCGATAGGCAGCTTCCCCAACTCGCTCCACCACTTCAAACGGACCAAGGTATCGCGGACTTAGCTTTTTCAACCGCCGAATCTGAGATATGCCTTTGAAGGGCTTAATCTTTAAATAGACCCAATCACCCACCGCGAACTCCACGTTCCGGTGCTTAGCATTGTAATACCTGGCTTGCCGATCCTGGGCTATTAGGAGCCTCTCTCGAATAGAGCGTATTGTTGAGGTAGCATCCTCGACTTCCTTTTTGCCTAAAAGTTTGGTCTCGCCAGTTTCTGCCCAAGCTAGCGGTGTACGACACTTACGACCATACAGCGCTTCAAACGGGGCCATGCCTATACTCGCTTGATGGCTACTATTATAGGCAAACTCCACCATAACAAGATGCTCTTCCCAATTCTTACCAAAGTCCAGGGCGCACATACGGAGCATATCCTCCATCGTTCTGTTGGTTTGTTCAGTTTGGCCATCCGTTTGCGGGTGAAAGGCCGTACTGAATGCTAACTTCGTGCCCAACATCTGATGAACTAATCTCCAATCCTTCGAGGTAAAGCGCCCATCTCGGTCACTTACGATGCTCCGGGGAACACCGTGCAATCGAACAATCTGCTCCACATAGAGCTTTCCCAACGTTTCCACTGAATCGTCCCGCTTGTTCGGTAGAAAGTGAGCCACCTTTGTCAACCAGTCTACAATCACCCAGATTGAGTCATGGCCACGTTGAGATCTCGGCAATCCGTGCACGAAATCCATAGAAATATCCTCAAACTTCCATTGCGGAACCGACAACGACTTCAGGAAACCACTCGGCCGTTGACATTCTACCTTTACCAAAGCACAAGTACGACATTTAGCCACATACGCGGCTATGTCCTTCTTTAAACCAGGCCACCAGAACAATTTCATCATGTCCTTGTACATTTTTGTGCTCCCAGGGTGAATTGAGTACTTTGTAAAGTGTGCTTCATATAACAATCCTTCTCGCAATTAACCCGCACTAGGGACGCACAATCGGCCATCTTTCCATAATAAACCGTCATCCCAGGAGAATTGATCACCAGACCCCTCCTTTGCTTAGCGTTGGAGACTTTCATCCAACTCCGTTGCCCGCCGAACCCTGTCAGCAAGGTCATATTGAACCTCCAACCAGTTCACGCATACATCAGTCGAAGAATCTCTTTCCACACAAGATATCTCCAAAGCTTCCAACTCCTGGATTAATCGCTCTTCATGTATCCGCAACCAATTTGCCCGCACCGGAGTCCGACGACTCAAGGCATCAGCGACCACATTTCCCTTTCCGGGAACATAGTGAATGTCGAAGGTATAATCCCCAAGGAATTCCATCCACCTCCTTTGTCGCATATTCAATTCCTTTTGATTGAGCAGATACTTTAAGATTTTATGATCTGTATAAATATCCACCTTCACGCCATAAAGATAATACCGCCACAACTTTAACGAAAAGATCACCGCTGCCAACTCCAAGTCATGGACGGGGTAATTACGATAAAGCACTTTCAATTGACGTGAGCCATAGGCGATCACCTTGCCAAATTGCAGGAGAACGCAGCCTAAGCCGCTTCCTGACGCATCGCTGTATATTTCAAATCCATCTGTACCACATGGCGATGTCAAAACAGGCGCCGTGGTCAAACGACTCTTCAGCTCCTCAAAAGCTCGTGTGCACTCCGATGTCCAAACGAACTTCTGATTCTTTCTCGTCAACGTAGTCAGAGGCAAAGCAATCCGGGAGAAGTTCTCCACGAACCGTCTATAGTAGCCCGCCAGTCCAAGGAAACTCCTGACCTCGGCCACCGAAGACAACACTGGCCAATCACGAATGGCACTTATCTTAGTCGGATCCACCGCTATGCCCTCTCCACTTACCACATGGCCTAGAAAAGCCACCGACGAGAGCCAGAACTCACACTTAGAAAACTTGGCATACAGCTTATTCCTTCGCAAGGTATGCAATACCAATCGCAAGTGGTTTGCATGATCTTCCTCTGATTGTGAATATACAAGGATATCATCAATAAACACAATCACAAACAGATCCAGGTATTCGCGGAACGTTCGATGCATGAGATCCATGAAGACCGAAGGCGCATTACATAAGCCGAACGGCATCACTGTGAACTCATAATGACCATAGCGTGTGCCAAACGCTGTCTTGGGAATGTCACCTTCCCTAATCCGCAACTGATAATACCCGGACTTCAAATCCAACTTTGAATAGACGGTTGAGCCTGCTAGCTGATCGAACAAGTCATCGATCCGTGGAATTGGATACTTGTTTTTCTCCGTCAGCTTGTTCAGTTCGCGATAATCAATACATAGTCGCAAACCACCGTCTTTCTTTTTCACAAAAAGAACAGGCGCGCTCCAAGGTGACATACTTGGGCGTATGTATCCCTGCTCCAACAATTCTTGCAATTGAACTTTCAGTTCGGCCATTTCTTTTGGAGCTACCCGATACGGCGAACGGGCCACAGGTTTCGCACCCGGCACCAGCTCGATAGCGAAGTCGATTTCCCTTTGGGGAGGTAACCCCGGAAGGTCCTTTGGAAACACATCAGCATATTCCGACACAATCGGCACTTCACTCACACTGGCCTTCGGCGCCACCGCCTCTATGAGTGTGAAGAACAACTCCGCACCCTTCCGAACTGCCTTAACAACTTGGAGAGCGGATAATAACATCCCACTCATCCCTAGCATACCAATGAACTTGGTCTCTTGTTCGGTATTTTGCCCAAGTGTGACCTCTTTTGAAGTGCAATCGATACAGGCACGCTGCTCTGAAAGCCAGTCCATACCAAAGATTATATCAAACTCCTTGATCGGCAATACTAATGTTTCCACCTTGAACTCCCGACTTCCTATCTTGACCTCAAGACCGCAAGATCGATCCGCGCACATCAAACATCCGTTAGGCAACAACACCTTTACACTATCTGTCGTGGTCCGGATAGGCACCCCGACACGAAAGACAAAGTCCTCAGACAGAAACGAATGTGAAGCACCTGTGTCGAACAGTGCTCGCGCCGGATACTCTCGTATAAGGACAAACCCTATAGCATTACAATTAAAACAAGCACAGCACACCAAACAAAAGAACATTAAAACCTACGCGCACCTGTGATGACATCCGCCTGCTTAATGGCCTCCTGTTGTCCAAGGTTAAAGACCCTGGGCTGCGCGTGCGAGGCAGAAGACTCCACCACAGCCTTCCCCTTCTCCGCATAAGACTCCCATCTTCTTATCACCCTTTGGAGGACCAAATCGACATTCACGTGCGAAGTGTCCAACCTTCCCGCACGTATAACAAGAACGAGATCCATACCTAGATGTATCTGTCACAGTCACAGAAGGAACTTGTCCAGAAGACTTAGACTTCTTATTCCATCTCTTTCGGTAGCCAAACTTTTCCGGACGCGGCGCCTTAAACTCTTGCTTCGTAACAGCCAAGTTTCCCTTTGCTTGCCCCCATATCATGTCCGTCTCCAAAGAACGAGCCGTACAGACTAAGGCTTGGAATCCCTGACTCACAGAACTCGAGAGCAAATACCGCAGCTCATCTCGCAGTCCCGCATAAAACCGACTAGTCTTACGCTCTTCTTCGGCGAAGATCGTGCCCGCATATCTTCCCAAACGGGTGAACTCATGCAGGTAGTCATCCACACTTCGATCTCCCTGCGCTAACCGTTGAAATTCCATTTCCATCGATATCCTTTGCTACATCGGCAGATGTTGTGCTAAGAACAATCGAGAGAATTCTTCCATTGTAATCTCTGCCAATTGCCTGCCGGCCAAGTGATGTATTTCAATCTCATCCCACCACAATCGCGCCTCTCCTTCCAGTAGGAAAGTGGCTAACATGACTTTCTGTTCCTCCTCAACCTTGATAGCTCTCATAATCCTCTTGATCCTTGCAAGCCAATCCTCTGCTTGGGCCGGTGTACCCGCCCCATGAAACTGCGGAGGGTTAAAGCTCAAGAATTGCTTCCATTGTTGATCTGCTACCCGCGGATCAACTTCAGCTTCTACCGGTTCTTGCCGTACCCCAGCTTGCGTTGGCACCACTGCAGGACGTGCCTGCCCAGCCTGCTGAGCATTCATCACAGCAAGTACCGTTTCCGTGATGAGACGGACTGTTTTAGCGGATGGAGGAGTTGTGGGCACCTCGACTGGTGCCGCACTCTCAACAGAACGTTGTGGTTCGGATTGACCCGCAACACTTCTGGTCACCTATATGTGTAAAATACACAGGTTAACGACCAATGAAAACGGCAACCATACAAAAAGAATACACAAGTTCAACAAACAAGTGTATTTGCATTCCTAAGTGGACAATCTTGAGTTCAAGTTAAGTGTTATAACGACAGCACTGACACGTGCCCGCCACCCCTCAAAAGAATTCGTCCGCGAATTCGGAAGAGATCGACCAACAAGCTGATACCAAATTGTAACACCTCTACCCGTCAAGAAGAATATAATAGAGGGTCCGGACAGGGCCCCACACCATATTCCACAAACAGGCGGAGACGCTACGAACTAATATCATAACCAACGCATCCTAACACAGAGCATTCTAGCGGAAGCTTCACGGTTGAATCTTTGAACTCAAGATAAAGAACACTGTCCACTATAACATAGGAATGTATACAAACATCAAAAGAGTCTGCCCTTAAGGCCTTACAACAATTTCTCTGAACAAGAGTGTGGATTACAGACATCGGCACGCAGGCCGGCCACACATGAACAAAAGAAACAAAACAATGCCTTCGAGGGCAGCAGCGCAGCTTGGGGTTCAGCCTGCTAAGTCCCGCTCGGACCAGCACCTCCAGTACCTGTAAGAACCAATCCACCAAGCGGTGGCAAACAGGGCAACGGTCAGCATTCAGCTGACCAATTATAACGACCCTGCCCCTGACACGGGGCAGCGGAATTCCATCCCTGCATAGCAATCGTCCCATATAATATATAGCAATTCAAGAAAGACGTGCACGACCGCACAGTCACATATCACAAACGCCGGCACGACGGCCCGACGTCCCGTGCACTCATGGCACTCTCGGGTGCACCGGAAACACCGGATCTCACCATTGAGCATTTAGTCCGGCACGCAGGCCCAAGACTCTCATTATGCCGCTGACGAAAGCCCAATGCCTTGCCGCTCTCATGTCCAGCCTACATAACGTAGGTACAGATCAGCCACACCCCGTTGCTCAAATCGCCTTGCCCATCCAAGTACATCGTACCTGAGGCCACATTTAAAGGCGCGGGTCGGTTTCACCTTGCTTGTTCGGCATGAAGCCTTTTCATACAGTTGCAGCCCAACGCTCAACCGCACACAAAGTGGCAACTCACGGCCACAAGAGTTGCACCCAACTCTCACAATTTCCTGGACTTCCTCCAGTACTTTATCCATCATGCATACAAGCAATAATCACGGTGATGAGTTGTAATTATACCTATATTTTCGTATTTTATTTAAGTCCGTTTCGTTTATTTTTTGTCTTTTTTATTAGTTTAATTCAATAAATTGCTTGTTTTTGTAAATATTATTTCTAACTTAGCTTAATTTTTATTCCAGAAAAATTCCAGAAAAAATTCCAAAAAGTCAGAAAAATCTGCCTGACACGCCCGTGTCAATCGGCCGACACGCCCGTGTCACGCCAGCCCGACGATCGCCGACCACAGGTGCCAGCTCGACGATCGGCCATCATCAAACCCAGCCCGACACGCCCGGCGTCACGCCCGTGTCAAATGCTTGTCACGCCCGTGTCGAGGCCGACCCGCAAGCTTGGTCAACATGTCAACTCTGCCGACATCGAACTGCCAGCTCCCCCTGTCGCGCCCCCCTGTCACGCCCGTGACCTGGGGCGTGACCGCCACGTTTTCGCCCCGAAGTCAAAGCTCCAGTCAAGTCAACCGGTCAGCTCGTGAATAGTGTCGACACGCCCCCCTGTCACGCCCTAGTCACGGGCGTGACCAACCCGAAAAAATGTCTATAAATAACAGCTTCCAGGAAGCTTATTTTGTCCACTTTTTTGACCACTTTGCTTAGGGGAGGTGCTGCCCATTTGGATTCCAAACTTATGTAAGGAGATTTTCTCCCCCCTCTCTCTCTCTTAGTTTGTATTAGGGTTTTTACTTTAATAAAATATGAATCTTTCTCCCTTAATTTGTATGGATAATCCATTTGAATGTGCCTACTTAAGTAATTTTTCGTTCCTCTTTTTGTATTTCTTTTATGTTTTCATTTTTTTGCTTTCATAACTTAGTTAGATTTAGGATTTCTCGGCTTTTCTAGCCGTTGTGCCGTCCGTCTAGTTTTCATTTCCCGCACCCTTTTTTTGATTTAGCTTTTCCTTTTTTCCTATTTTTTCATTCATAAGGCTTTATAAAAACTCTCCTAAAAGTGTTATTTTCATTTTTCTTTAACTTAGGCTCTTTAGGATTGTAAAACCTTTTTGTCCCCTTTTTGTTTTATTTTCACTTTTTAGGAGTTTTTATAAAAATATAGGAATGAAAATATAGTCGTTATAATTTTTCGCTCACTTTGTTTTATCTTTTTAATTTCAAAACTTTTAGCTCGGTTAATTTTTATTTTCACTTTTTATGCATTTCTACCGCATTCTAGCGGTAGAAATGCAGTCATATAAATTTTTCAGCAACTTTGTTTTTTCTAAATTTCTGCAAGTGTGCGTGTGTGTATGAGTTAGGTTTTACTGCTTTATTCCATTTCTGTAGAGGGCGTGTGTGCGTACGCATTTATTTCCGCCTACTCGTTAAGAGTTAAATGGCGCTTTGCTTTCATTTCCCGCCCACTCGTTTGAGTGGGACTTGTCTTTTTACTGCTTTCATTTTCTTCCTACTCACTTGAGTAGGAAAACCTTGTGTGGGTGCGTGTGTTTTCATTTCTGTAGAGTGTGTGCGTGTGTTTTCTTTTCAAGTAGAGTGCGTGTGTGTATGAGATAGATTTACTCCCGCCCACTCATTTGAGCCGGGACTTGCAATTTTATCGCTTTTTCAATTATGTAGAGTGCGTGCGTGTAGGAGATAATTTTACCGCTTTATTTATCGCTTTCTTCAATTCTGTAGAGTGTGTGCGTGTGTGCATTTATTTCCGCCTACTCATTTGAGTAGGTCTTGCTTTATTTAGATTTTCTTTATGGTTTTGAAGTGTGCGTGAGTGCCTGCATCAATTAGCCTTAATTTTATCTAACTGTCCTGTTTTTCGTGTTTTCTCTTATAATTGTTCAGTACTTAATTTAACACTCACGCTTCACCTAAAAACATAAAGCCGTCCCCATACCGATGAGTGGCTAATCTCTTTTAGCCTTCGGCATCGAAGAGCATTGGGACATAAAAAATGATTTGAAATAATTAAAAAACTTTATTTTTAATTTAATTTAAGGACTTAAGGTTTACCCCGGGTTAACGACGCATAGGACCACATAATCGATGTGTGGGCTCTATTTCCGTTATCCATACGCGACGCCGAGAGGCTGCACGTATGGACCGATCCCCCTTGGGTAAAGAGAACCGCGTACGCCCCCTCGAAAGAGGAGAAACGTAGTTCTGCCGGATTGGGTTCCCCACCCAATAGCGGGGTTCTTAGCGTAATGCGGACGTTAAGGGGAATCCTTCGTCGGACTAACGTTCGGTCGAATAGCCTTAGCGCCCAGGTGAGCGATATCCCTAGACCAAGGTGAGCTCATGTTCTTGGAACCTCCACGGCCAAGTGCCTTTTATTAATTTAAAAACAAAGTTTAATAATTGTTAAGAATTGTTTTAGTCTTAATCCGATTCGATGCCGAGCGTTAACCCGTCATCGAACTAACTTAGTAAAATTCCGCTTTCTTTCTTCCCGCTTTAATTAAACTAAAAAAATCCACCTTACTGTTAGTAAGATAATAGTGTTCCTGGAAGAGTAGATATAATCAACGCGTCCCCGAGAATAATACGACCTCGGTATTTTCCCGAATACCGAGTACTACTTGCGATAGGTGCGCTTGCCTCCTTTCGTTAGAAAACTCGATCTTCTAACCGGCCCGCGGAATCTGACCATTTCGAACCAACCACAGTCGGTCTCTGTTCCGCGGCCATCAAGTTTTTGGCGCCGTTGCCGGGGATTCTGGTTGTTATATTGAATCCGGGAATCTATTAATTTTACTTTATTTTCGAATAAAAAAAAATTTTTACAAAAAAAAAAAAATATATCCTTCCCCCTTTTCGTTTTTATTTTTTTTAGGGGTGTATGACCCGTGGACAACCTTCGAGTTCTGAAAATCTTGAATTCGACCCCGAGATCGACCGCTCTCTTGCGCGTATCCGATCTCTCCGTCGAATTCCCTTTTTAGACCCCGCAGAATCTATCGGCGAACCCTCTTCTTCTTCTATGGCCGACCCCCCGAATAATGCCCAACCGGTCGAGCGTACTATGTCTTATTACGCTCGGCCCAATTTGGATGATACGGGGTTGAGTATTGTTCGGCCCGCTGTGGCCAACAATAATTTTGAAATTAAGTCAAGTGTGATTCAGATGATCCAAAATGCCGTGCAGTTCGACGGACAGCCGGATGAGGACCCCAATAATCACTTGTCTAATTTTCTTGAGATTTGCGATACTTTTAAAATCAATGGCGTCACTGATGACGCCATTCGTTTGCGCCTTTTTCCCTTCTCTCTTAAGTCCAAGGCTAAGGCGTGGTTACTCTCCCTCCCGCGGGGATCCATCACGTCCTGGGCGGAGTTGGCCGAGAAATTCCTTACGAAGTATTTTCCGCCCGCGAAAACTGCAAGACTGCGGGCGGACATATCTTCGTTCGTCCAAAACGACTCCGAGTCTCTTTACGAGACTTGGGAACGCTTTAAAGAATTTCTCCGCCGGTGCCCGCACCACGCTCTGCCAGCGTGGTTGCAGGTACAAATTTTTTACAATGGACTGAATAGTCAGACGCGTCAAATGATTGACGCGGCTGCCGGGGGCACTCTGAACAATAAGACCCCCGAGGCCGCCCAGGCCCTTTTCGAGGAAATGGCGGTGAACGCCTACCAGTGGAACGTCCCGCGGGCGCGCCCTAAGCAGGCGGGCATTTTTGAAGTGGATGCCACCGCTCAGCTAGCCCTCCAAGTGGAAAGGCTAACTAAGCAGGTGGCGGAGATGTCTGTTTCCTCCTCCACTCCGCCTTGTTTTCTCCCCCCCTCCAACGTCTGCGTGGTCGACGAATTCGTGGACTACATGGGAAATCCGGTGCGTCCCTCATTTCAAAACAACCCTTATAGTAGCCACTATAATCCGGGTTGGAGGAACCATCCGAATTTCTCCTGGAGCAACCCGAACAACGCGCAGCGTCCCCCTCCCCCTCCTTTTGCGCCGACGCTTCCTCCTCCCCCTCCTATGAAGCCATCCCCGGTGGAGGAAAATTTTAATCGTTATGTCGCGTCCAACGAGTCTAATATCCGGAACATCACCGGATCGCTAAAAAATTTAGAACTCCAGGTTGGACAGCTGGCGCGACTCATGTCAGAACGCGCCATGGGGGCACTGCCAGGGAACACGGAGCCCAATCCAAGGGAAACCGCCAACGCTATAACCCTCCGTAGCGGTAAGGAGGTGGTCGATCCAAAACGGATCGATCCTCAGGTACATATTTCACCTCCGACCCCTCTTCCCTCTTCTTCGATTACGCAACCCTTACCGATTTTTAACGATAAAACTATTGTAAACAAGGCGTTGCCCTACCCGCATAAATTAGATAAAGAGCGAGTAAACGCGCAATATGAAAAATTTATTTTATTACTTAAACAAATTCATATTAATGTTCCTTTTTGCGAGGCTATCTCGCAAATGCCTAAATATGCGAAATTTTTAAAAGAACTACTTTCTAATAAACGCAAACTCGAGGATATTTCGCATATATCTCTCAACTCTGTCTGCTCGGCGGCTATTACTAATAAATTGCCCTTAAAACAAAACGACCCGGGACGGTTCTCCATCCCGTGCCTTTTTGGCAATGTGTTAGTAAAGTACGCTTTAGCAGACCTTGGCGCGAGCATTAATTTGATGCCGTTCTCGCTCTTCCTTCGTTTAGGTTTGGGTACTCCTGCTCCTACCAATATGCGCATCCAACTAGCGGATCGCTCGGTTAGGTTCCCCATCGGGGTTGTTGAGGATGTCCTTGTCCGAGTAGACAAGTTCACCTTCCCGGTGGACTTCGTCATCTTGGACATCGAGGAAGACGCCAACGTACCAATAATACTTGGTCGCCCTTTCCTCGCGACCTCACGTGCGTTAATTGATGTAAGTAATGGTCAGCTTCTCCTTCGGGTAGGAGACGACCAAGTTACTTTTTCTATTAACTCCTCTATGGAAGACTCGTCGCCGAGCGACGATTTCTGCTATTCTTTAGATTCCTTTTATGGAGATAGTTCTTCCCCGGTTTTCGAGTCCGATTTTTTAAACGAAAATATTTTTTCTCTCGAAAATTTTTATTGCGATGAGGACGAGTCTACGAACATGCCTTTTGAACCAATTGGTTCGAAAGACATTAGCACTAAAACCTCACTAGAAGAACCGCCCATCCTAGAACTCAAACCATTACCCGAATCCCTAAAATACGCCTTTTTGGGGAAAAATGATACACTCCCGGTAATCATTTCTTCGTATTTAAGCGATTCGGAGACCTCCGATTTATTGGAGGTTTTGCTTAAACATCGCCACGCAATTGCGTGGCAAATTTCTGACCTAAAGGGGATTAACCCTTCCTTCTGCACTCACAAAATTTTCTTAAACGATAATTGCCGCAAAACCATTCAGCCCCAGCGACGTCTTAACCCAAACATGAAAGACGTCGTGAAAGCTGAGATAATTAAATTATTAGATGCGGGGATTATTTATCCCATTTCTGATAGTGCATGGGTTAGTCCCATTCATGTCGTGCCCAAGAAGGGCGGTCTAACCGTAGTGGCGAATGAGCACAACGAGCTCGTCCCAACTCGTACTGTTACGGGTTGGCGTGTGGTCATCGATTATCGCAAACTTAATGATGCCACCCGCAAAGACCATTTTCCACTACCGTTCCTTGACCAAATTCTCGAGCGTCTTTCCGGTCATCCTTTTTATTGTTTTCTCGATGGTCTATCGGGGTTTTTCCAAATCCCCATTTCCCCCGAGGACCAAGAGAAAACAACTTTTACTTGCCCCTTTGGCACCTTCGCCTATCGAAGAATGCCATTTGGCCTCTGCAATGCGCCGGCTACATTCCAACGATGTATGCTAGCAATTTTTGGCGAGCTAGTAGAAGATATTATGGAAATATTTATGGACGACTTTTCTGTTTTCGGATGCACATTCCCGAATTGTCTTCGTAATCTCGATCGTGTCCTCCAGCGATGCGAGGACACGAATCTTGTTTTAAATTGGGAAAAATGTAACTTTATGGTTCGAGGAGGTTTGGTCCTCGGCCATAAGATTTCGAGTAAGGGGATAGAGGTCGATAAGGCCAAAGTAGAAATTATTGAAAAACTTCCTCAGCCGACAAACATAAAATCCATTAGGAGTTTCTTAGGCCACGCGGGCTTTTATAGGCGCTTCATTCAAGATTTTTCAAAAATAACAAAGCCGCTTACTCACCTCTTGGAAAAGGAATCACCTTTTGTCTTTAGTAGCGATTGCGAGTCTGCTTTTAATTTTATAAAACAAAAACTTATCAATTCTCCAATTCTAGTGGCCCCTAATTGGTCCCTTCCGTTCGAAATCATGTGCGACGCTAGTGATATTGCCTTAGGCGCCGTTCTTGGACAACGCGTAGAAAAACATTTTCATCCTATTTATTACGCTAGCAAGACGCTCACTTCCGCACAAGTGAATTACACGACGACGGAAAAGGAACTCTTAGCCGTCGTTTTCGCTTTCGATAAGTTTCGCTCGTATCTTACGCTATCTAAAGTTATCGTTTTTACCGATCACTCCGCCCTTAAGTATCTACTAGCCAAAACCGATGCAAAGCCCCGCCTTCTTCGATGGGTTCTCCTCCTTCAAGAGTTTGATTTGGAGATCCGGGATAAGAAGGGCGCGGAGAATCTAGCGGCAGACCACCTCTCCCGTTTAGAAAATTCCGGTGCGGAAGCGCTCGTCGAATCTGAAATAAATGACAGATTCCCCGAGGAACGCCTTCTCGCCATTCGTTCATCTTCGTCATCTTCGCCTTGGTTCGCAGATTTTGCGAACTACTTAGTCGCGCGGGTACTTCCAAAAGATTTCTCAAGTCATCAAAAGAAGAAATTCTTTTCCGACTTGAAAAATTTCTTTTGGGATGACCCGTTTCTTTTCCGTATCTACGCGGACCAAGCTGTTCGAAGATGCGTCGCGGGAGTGGAGTGCACGCAAATATTGAGGCACTGCCACGAGGGTCCGGCCGGGGGGCACTATCAAGCCAACCGGACCGCTAGGAAGGCGCTAGAGGCGGGCTACTTTTGGCCCACTCTCTTCAAAGACGCGCACAATTTTGTGCGCGCATGCGATAGCTGTCAGCGGTCGGGTAACATCTCACGTCGAGACGAGATGCCCCAAAATATGTTTTTAGAATGCGAAGTTTTCGATTTATGGGGCATAGATTTTGTAGGCCCCCTACCTCCTTCTTATAAAAATTCATATATTTTAGTGGCGGTCGACTACGCATCACGGTGGGCGGAAGCGCAAGCTCTCCCCACCAACGATGCGCGAGTCGTCGTTACATTTCTAAAAAAATTATTTTCTCGCTTCGGCACACCTCGCGCAATTGTTAGTGATAGGGGTACGCATTTCTGTAACGCTCTCATGGCTAAGACGTTAGCTAAGTACGGAGTCACGCACAAGCTTGCCACCCCCTACCACCCGCAAACAAGTGGCCAAGTTGAGGTAGTAAATCGAGAGATAAAACGCATATTAGAAAAAACCGTTTCACTTAATAGGAAAGACTGGTCCGCTAAGCTTGACGACGCGTTATGGGCGTATCGTACGGCGTACAAAACCGCTACTGGTTGTACCCCGTTTCGATTAGTCTATGGCAAGGCGTGCCATTTACCCGTAGAACTGGAGCACCGCGCACTTTGGGCATTAAAACTCTTAAACCTCGATTCTAACTTAGCCGCTCAGAATAGAAAACTGCAACTAAATGAGCTCGATGAATGGCGTGCGAACGCTTACGAGAGCAATAAGTTCTATAAGGAGCGTTCTAAGTTTTATCACGATCGAAATATTAAAACCCCAAAAATCTTTTCTCCGGGCGATCTAGTCCTTCTTTACAATTCACGTCTTAGGCTTTTCCCGGGTAAGCTAAAATCGCGATGGTTCGGCCCCTTCAAGGTTGAAGAGGTTTGGCCATATGGGACCGTACTCGTCTCCCACCCCGAAAAAGGCACTTTTAAGGTGAACGGTAATCGGTTAAAGACTTACATAGCGGGCGACCCTGTGATCAGTAGGAGCGAAACCATAACCCTTCTCCATATATAAACCCGCCACTATAGTCAAGCTACGCGACTATAAACAAAGCGCTCCTGGGAGGCACCCCACGTCTATCTTTTTTTTTACGTCTTTATTTATTATGTTTTCTATTTTTCTAATAAATGCAGGGTTTCTAGTGGGCTTCCCCGCGCGCGGATCAGGGACGTTTTCTGCCCCCCTCTTTTTCCCTTCTTTGTACATATTCCTGCTATTTTGTTCCTCATGCTTAGCATACAACATTGGGGACAATGTTGGATCTAAGTATGGGGGTGTTTTCATATTTTCGTACTTTCTTTTTTTTTCATTTACAAAACAAAATAAAACAAAAAAAAAATTATATAACACAAAAATCAAAAAAAAAAGTAACAAAAACAAAAACAAAAAAAATATATATAACACAAAAACACAAAAAAAATTTACTTTTAATTAAAAATTTTTGAAGTTTCATTTTTGAAACTTTTACTTATTTTTAGCTTTGTCCGCGAGATCCGGCTCATCGAGCCATCCACATAACGAGTCATCTCGCGGCAGCCTAGTTTATATTTTTGTAAATATTCTTGTAAATATTTTTTGTAAATAAATTTTATAAGTACTTTTTGTAAATATTCTTTCTCTTTCCCCTCTCCCTTTTTCTCTCTCATCCTTGTAAAAATTTTTTATTCTTCCCAAATTTTTGTAAATAGAATGAAACTTTCATTAAAAATCCAAAAAATTCACAAAACTTAAAAATATCCAAAAAAAATTTTTATTCTCGCTTTTTTCTTTTCTTTCTTTTTAGTATGTATATATTAAAGATATAAATACAAAAATACAAAAAATTACAAAAAAAAAAGAAAAGAACATAACTTCATAAAAAAAAAAATAATAATAATAAAAAAAATTTATAAAAAAAAAAAAAAAAAAAATTATTATTATGAAACAAATAAATCAAACATTTCATTCTTGAGTTTATTGCTATCCAAAACTTTCGTTTTGAGTTTATTTATATGCGAATTTGATAAATTCTTTGTTCACTATTCGTTTGTTAATTATAGATTGAAAAATCTAAATAGCCGGGGTTAAGATTTAAAGAATTTATTATACTTTGTTAAAAATAGGGGACTTGCTTTAGGCACTACTTCTAATTTTTCATAGATAGGAGCATTTGTACCATGTTAGAAAATAACGACTATAGAATTCAATTATGCTTACTTTTAGCTTTCTGAAAAATTGGAACGTACAATTTATAAAGGTTGCTCTCAATTATTTTTCAATTAAAAATCTAGTTCTCTTTTCTCCCCTTACCTATCCTATCATAACCTACTTGGTATGATAAAATTATTTCCCCAAAAAGATCTTATGTCAATGGGAATAAGATTTCATTCCGTAAACATAGGCACCCAATAAATTAAAAGATTATACGTTACGGAGTAAGAGGATAAAATTCATTACTCCAACACATATACATTGGGTTATTTTTATTTATGAAGAAGAAAAAAATTTTATGTTAAGGAAAATAAGATTTCGTTTTCCTTTAACATCCAAATCAAAAAATGGAGGTTCGAGAAAAAATAACCTCGCCTCAAAATCCAAGCATCTTCATAAACCAATATCAACCCCCCTTAGCCAATTTCATGACTCTAGAATTAATTCAAAAATCTTTTTGAGAGCATAATTCGTAAATTGTATTATTTCCGATAACACTCCTAAGCTAAAGTTCGTATAACTCCAAACTATTTTCTGTTAATCTAACCAATACAACTATTGCTTTCTATTTGATTACATCAAGAAGTCTTTTGGCCAAATCTTTTGCCCTGTTTAAATCATCTAAATAATTTTAGGACTTAACTCTTATACCCCGTATATTTTTATTTATTCTCTCTTATAATTAAATTAGCGGTAGCGGAACTTAGGGTTTTTTACTATTCCTTATAAGTTCACCTCAAACTTTTGCTCTGGAATAGCAAAAGCTTAAGTATGGGGGTGTTTGATGAGTTGTAATTATACCTATATTTTCGTATTTTATTTAAGTCCGTTTCGTTTATTTTTTGTCTTTTTTATTAGTTTAATTCAATAAATTGCTTGTTTTTGTAAATATTATTTCTAACTTAGCTTAATTTTTATTCCAGAAAAATTCCAGAAAAAATTCCAAAAAGTCAGAAAAATCTGCCTGACACGCCCGTGTCAATCGGCCGACACGCCCGTGTCACGCCAGCCCGACGATCGCCGACCACAGGTGCCAGCTCGACGATCGGCCATCATCAAACCCAGCCCGACACGCCCGGCGTCACGCCCGTGTCAAATGCTTGTCACGCCCGTGTCGAGGCCGACCCGCAAGCTTGGTCAACATGTCAACTCTGCCGACATCGAACTGCCAGCTCCCCCTGTCGCGCCCCCCTGTCACGCCCGTGACCTGGGGCGTGACCGCCACGTTTTCGCCCCGAAGTCAAAGCTCCAGTCAAGTCAACCGGTCAGCTCGTGAATAGTGTCGACACGCCCCCCTGTCACGCCCTAGTCATGGGCGTGACCAACCCGAAAAAATGTCTATAAATAACAGCTTCCAGGAAGCTTATTTTGTCCACTTTTTTGACCACTTTGCTTAGGGGAGGTGCTGCCCATTTGGATTCCAAACTTATGTAAGGAGATTTTCTCCCCCCCTCTCTCTCTTTTAGTTTGTATTAGGGTTTTTACTTTAATAAAATATGAATCTTTCTCCCTTAATTTGTATGGATAATCCATTTGAATGCGCCTACTTAAGTAATTTTTCGTTCCTCTTTTTGTATTTCTTTTATGTTTTCATTTTTTTGCTTTCATAACTTAGTTAGATTTAGGATTTCTCGGCTTTTCTAGCCGTTGTGCCGTCCTTCTAGTTTTCATTTCCCGCACCCTTTTTTTGATTTAGCTTTTCCTTTTTTCCTATTTTTTCATTCATAAGGCTTTATAAAAACTCTCCTAAAAGTGTTATTTTCATTTTTCTTTAACTTAGGCTCTTTAGGATTGTAAAACCTTTTTGTCCCCTTTTTGTTTTATTTTCACTTTTTAGGAGTTTTTATAAAAATATAGGAATGAAAATATAGTCGTTATAATTTTTCGCTCACTTTGTTTTATCTTTTTAATTTCAAAACTTTTAGCTCGGTTAATTTTTATTTTCACTTTTTATGCATTTCTACCGCATTCTAGCGGTAGAAATGCAGTCGTATAAATTTTTCAGCAACTTTGTTTTTTCTAAATTTCTGCAAGTGTGCGTGTGTGTATGAGTTAGGTTTTACTGCTTTATTCCATTTCTGTAGAGGGCGTGTGTGCGTACGCATTTATTTCCGCCTACTCGTTAAGAGTTAAATGGCGCTTTGCTTTCATTTCCCGCCCACTCGTTTGAGTGGGACTTGTCTTTTTACTGCTTTCATTTTCTTCCTACTCACTTGAGTAGGAAAACCTTGTGTGGGTGCGTGTGTTTTCATTTCTGTAGAGTGTGTGCGTGTGTTTTCTTTTCAAGTAGAGTGCGTGTGTGTATGAGATAGATTTACTCCCGCCCACTCATTTGAGCCGGGACTTGCAATTTTATCGCTTTTTCAATTATGTAGAGTGCGTGCGTGTAGGAGATAATTTTACCGCTTTATTTATCGCTTTCTTCAATTCTGTAGAGTGTGTGCGTGTGTGCATTTATTTCTGCCTACTCATTTGAGTAGGTCTTGCTTTATTTAGATTTTCTTTATGGTTTTGAAGTGTGCGTGAGTGCCTGCATCAATTAGCCTTAATTTTATCTAACTGTCCTGTTTTTCGTGTTTTCTCTTATAATTGTTCAGTACTTAATTTAACACTCACGCTTCACCTAAAAACATAAAGCCGTCCCCATACCGATGAGTGGCTAATCTCTTTTAGCCTTCGGCATCGAAGAGCATTGGGACATAAAAAATGATTTGAAATAATTAAAAAACTTTATTTTTAATTTAATTTAAGGACTTAAGGTTTACCCCGGGTTAACGACGCATAGGACCACATAATCGATGTGTGGGCTCTATTTCCGTTATCCATACGCGACGCCGAGAGGCTGCACGTATGGACCGATCCCCCTTGGGTAAAGAGAACCGCGTACGCCCCCTCGAAAGAGGAGAAATGTAGTTCTGCCGGATTGGGTTCCCCACCCAATAGCGGGGTTCTTAGCGTAATGCGGACGTTAAGGGGAATCCTTCGTCGGACTAACGTTCGGTCGAATAGCCTTAGCGCCCAGGTGAGCGATATCCCTAGACCAAGGTGAGCTCATGTTCTTGGAACCTCCACGGCCAAGTGCCTTTTATTAATTTAAAAACAAAGTTTAATAATTGTTAAGAATTGTTTTAGTCTTAATCCGATTCGATGCCGAGCGTTAACCCGTCATCGAACTAACTTAGTAAAATTCCGCTTTCTTTCTTCCCGCTTTAATTAAACTAAAAAAATCCACCTTACTGTTAGTAAGATAATAGTGTTCCTGGAAGAGTAGATATAATCAACGCGTCCCCGAGAATAATACGACCTCGGTATTTTCCCGAATACCGAGTACTACTTGCGATAGGTGCGCTTGCCTCCTTTCGTTAGAAAACTCGATCTTCTAACCGGCCCGCGGAATCTGACCATTTCGAACCAACCACAGTCGGTCTCTGTTCCGCGGCCATCACACGGAGTCTTCTCCGATATGCAAACAAGCATCACCAATCCAGACCAATATCTCTAGATGGGCTTCACACAGTATGCCTAGATCCGTACTCCAATTCCGGACTCTAACAAGGGAGACTTCACATATCTACCCCAAGGGACGCCACAACCCACCGCACACTCGCGGGGAAGGGTTTTCCCTATGCAATGCAGGAAATAAGGAATTCACATGTCTAAGAAGCAAATCGTTACCCTAGGAACTCGCTTCGGAGCCATGGAGAGAAATTTGAGACGGATGAAAGCCTTCGCAGCAGCGTTGCCTTCGCAAATCCGAACTCGGCTCGCGATTTGGACCATCGTAGCACCACCGGCAGCCGGATTCCACTTCTTCTTCCTCACCTTGCTCTCACCTCTCTCTTAGACTTAGAAAGAGAATATGAAACATGGAAATGAGCTTAGCCTTCTCCTTTCCCGGCCTTATCAGACCAGGAATTAGCCCCAGCCACAGGATCCTCTTTAAGGAAAATGAACGGCCAAGATCTGCCCAAAAAGACTATTTTTTTGGCCGACACGGCCTGTGATACGCCCGTGTCACAGGTCGTGTACCCTTAAGCGGCACACGCGGCACACGCACTGACTGAAATCTACCAGAACACGGGCATCTACACGCCCGTGTCGAACCTGACACGCCCGTGTCAGTCATATGACACGCCCGTGTCACCCCTGTTACACGATACTCAATGAGCTCTAAAACCAACAGAGCAATGCACGGGTAGGCACATGCCCTCGGACACGCCCGTGTCAAATCTGATACGGCTGTGTTCACGGCTTGGTTCCGGGCCGTGTACTTCCCTGACTCAGTCCGTCCATTTCTTGAGTGACACGCCCTGGGACACGCCCGTGTCCAAGGCCGTGTCCCAGGCTCGACTATAGTCGACCACCGATCGTCGACCATCCTGAACACGCCCTGGGACACGCCCGTGTCCCAGGCTGTGTACCCCCGACACGCCCTGGGACACGCCCGTGTCCCAGGCTGTGTACCCCCGACACGCCCTGGGACACGCCCGTGTCCCAGGCCGTGTCAAACAGCCTGCACCTCAAATCCAGTTTTGAGATTTTTGGGGTGTTACACTCAAGCAAGCTCCTAGAGCATGGTATGAGACCCTAACATGCTTTCTTCTGGAAAATGATTTTATTAGGGGTAGAGTAGACTAAACTCTTTTTATTAGAACCCATAAGTCTCATACCCTACTAGTACAAATATATGTAAATGATATTATCTTTGGTTCTACTGATTCAAATTTGTGCAAAAAGTTTTCCAAGCTGATACACTCTAAATTTGAAATGAGTAGCATGGGTGAGCTTTCCTTCTTTCTAGGATTGCAAGTCAAACAACATGCTGAAGGCATATTCATTTCTAAAACCAAGTATGCAAAGGAACTGGTTAAGAAATTTTGTATGTCTGAAGCATCTTGTATGAAAACACCTATGCATACTAATGTTGTATTAGATGCTGATGAACATGGAAAAAGTGTTGATCAGAAAACATATAGAGCAATTATTGGCTCTCTATTGTACCTTACAGCTAGTAGACCTGATATAATGTTTGCTACATGCATATGTGCTAGGTTCCAAGTAAGCCCTAGAGAGTCACACTTAACTTTAGTAAAGAGAATTCTTAGGTATGTAAAAAATTGTCCAAATTTAGGACTCTTGTATCCAAAAGACTCATGATTTGAATTAACTGGATTTTCAGATGCTGATTATGCTGGATGCAGAGTAGACAGGAAAAGCACCAGTGGAACCTATCAGTTCCTTGGTGACAGACTTGTCTCCTGGTTCTATAAGAAACAGACATCTGTGTCTACTTCAACTACTGAAGCTGAATACATGGCAGCAGGTAGTTGTTGCTCACAAATTATCTGGATTCAAAACCAGCTTCTAGACTATGGCTACAACTTACAAGGGTCAAAAATCTTTTGTTATAACACTAGTGCTTTCTCCATAGCACAAAATCCAGTCCTCCATAGTAAGACAAAACATATAGAGATTAGGCATCACTTTCTAAGAGATAATGTTGAAAAGAATAAAATTGAACTACAATATATCCCAATTGATTTGCAAAGCGGAGATATTTTCACCAAGCCTTTGGATGAGAAGAAACATACCTTCTTCCTCAATCAGTTAGGAATGCTAGATGGAGGCTGTCTAAAATAAATTCCAAGATTTTAAAAATCTAAAAACAGACCAAGACTAGGCTAAAAACTTATATTTTCTCTTGTCTATAGGTTCTATTTTGTCTCTGAACTGCGCTCGACGTTTTTCCAAAAATCATCGAACGGAGATCGATGCTTTCCAATAAGCGTCGATCGGAGTTCAGCGTTTTTCAGGCAGTGCTAGGCTATCTTCCTCTGGTCAACGATCGTCGAACGGAGTTCGACGCTCTCCAGTATCGTCAAACGGAGATCGACGTTATTGAAGACTCTTCATATTCCATTAGAAGCCCAGATCGTCGAACGAAGTTCAGCGATCCTTCCTTTCCGCCGTCGAACCCTAATATAAAAATCATTTTTCGTCGTCGTTCTTCGATTGCGCATTCATACTCTCTGCAATTTCTTTCTTTCCCTCCAAACTCTACTACACTTGGTTGTGTTTGGTACTTTCTTGCAGGTACTCAATGGCCGTGAATGTTGCTGCGCTTGCAAAGATGAAGTTTGATACCGGGTTTGATATTGATATGGATTCATTCGTCGGGAGCGATCAAATATTCAAAGATATTCTACAACTCTTCAAGGAACAACAACTAGAAAATATTATGTCAACAAGAATGAAGATTGCGGCTGACAAAATAAAGGAATGGGTTTTTACTGCAAACAATGAGGGTGAGAATACTATAGTCGGCACGATCAACGGGACTCAGGTACCATTGTCCCCTATTCTTCTGACTTAGGTATTCAACTTAAGTTCTGGAGATGATTCCCCTGATATGTTTGGTGAAGAATTTGATTCCATATTAGATAGAATGGGTCACTCTGCTGAAAAACCTAATAAGCTGTTGAAAAAGAATCTTTATGTTGAATATAGATTTTTGGCTGATGTTGTGGGCAAAGTGCTGTTGGCCAAGCATTCAGAAAATGATACCATCTCAAGGTATCAGTTCTGTTTAATGGGAGCAATAGTTGACAAGAAACATCAGAATTGGGGAACTATCTTCTATGATTTGATCAAGAAGAAAATTAACAAAAGTTTTGTCAATTTTGGGAGGATTCTAGGGGTTTTCCTGCATTCCAGGTGCCCTGAATTACTGGTTTCCAATGGGATGCACATCAATGCATCTAAGAGATTAACCTGTGCCCTATTTGGGAAATGGGACAGGCAGATTATAAATCCTTCCAGGACTGTCGTAGCTTCATGCACAAGGACTCCTGCAGTCACTTCCTCTCCGGCTCCAGAAGTACTACCTGTCTCCTCTCCTCCTCTTCCTCCACTTGTTTCTACCTCCATCTCCACATCAACCTCAACAATCGCCTCAACCATAACTATATTTTCCCCCATTACCATCTCATCACCTCTTTCTCCTCCAGCCACTTCAGAAACATTCCACCCACTCCACTATTATCCACCTCTTACAATTCCATCATTCAACATATTGGAAGACTCCTTCATGGATGATTCCCCTTCCTCTCATCTTGAGCTTGCTTCTACCTCCTCCTACCAACAACTACTTCAAGATATACTCTCCCAACCTTCCTTCACTCCATCCATCTCCACTCATATACCATCCATCTCCACCATCCCTATCTCTCAACCATCCATTCTACCATCCACCACAGCATCAACTGCAGTCCATCCACCATCAGCTCCAGCCACCTCTTCCTCCACCTCTACTCAAGTATCCCTTGAGCAACTGGATCTTTCAGCTCTGGCAGATAGGCTTTACGGGATACTGGCCCCCACGCTAGTAGCCCTGCTGGAGACCCCCTTGGCTCCACTCCTCAAATCTATACAGGAGTTATCTGACAGGCTGTTTGCTATCTCCTCTCCTCAGGCAATTCCTTCAATGGAGTGCCTTAATCTAGTCCTGACTGAATCAAGGCAGGGGGAGATGCCTCATGAAGTTGAAGAAGTGCCTGCTGCTCAAGTACTAGTGTTTATAGTGGACCTCAGGTCATTATTGTGTGCTTTTGATATTTTTCACAGAAGATATTTATAAACTCAGGGAGTTGAAGACCTCACTCCATTGTGCCTATTTCAGAATGTGATCCCAGCCTGATTATATCATATGTCAATTCTCTTAAGGCTGAGGATGTTGTTGCTTCTGTTTGTACTACTGCTGCTGTTGTTATATCTGTTGAATCTAATGACATTGAAATGCTGTCTGTTGATACTGATACTGCTGCTGCTGAAGAATTGGCTAGTTTTTTGGAAGAAAAAGTCTCTGAGACTCCTGCTATTTCATTTGCTCCTGCTGAAGTTCCTGCTGCTGTCCCAACACTTCCTGCTCCTGTTGCTCCTGAGAAATCAAAAATCCAAGAGGAATACATCAAGAGAATATATGATCTGTATGACAGACCATAGAGTTCTGATAGTGAGAAATTCAGTACTGAATCTGATGACTCTGCTGGCACCATTGCCAAAAAGAGGAAAGCTAGAAGCAAAGCAATGATGAGAGTTCCTCCTGCCAAGGCCAAAGATGCAAATGACATACCATATTATATTCTGCATGACTGTCAGATTACAGAGCCCTGGATGCAATTTTCTAAGAATCAGTTTAAGGCTATGAGAAAGAAAAGGAAACTGGATAAGTATGAGAAAGGGTCCTCCCAGGATCAGCCTCCTCCTCCTCCTCCTCCAAACTCAGGATCAGGTGGAGGCTCAGCCTTTCAAACCTCTGCTTCAAAGCAAAGCTCCTCCCAATCTTCCCAGAGATATCATCCTAGAGGACAATATTAGAAAAGTTATCAGTCTAGAAGAGGTCAACACAGAGGAAGTCAGAGAGAATATAAAACTTATTCCAGACAGCAAAGGGAAGGACAAAGACATATGGACTCAACTGAAGGTCCTTTCCCTTACAAACTCAGAGATACTGTTGTTACAAGGACATCTACTACTTCAGAAACCATAAACAAATATGAACCTTCAATTCCTTTTGAGGATCCAGAAAACAATCCTCTATCTTGGACTGCAAGGATGAAAGAACTTGCTGCTCTAGATATTTGAAAAAGGCCAGAGAACAAGGTAAAGATACTTCCAACATCTCTACTCTTTCAAAGCAAAGAAAGGCAGAGCTGGAGAAATATGCTTCAAGGAAGTTCTTTGACCCAGAGGATTACATGAAACTGCATCCTGAGGCTGTAGTTCCAAGGCCCAGATCCCAAACCTCCTTAGGTGAAGAAGATGACAGAAGGTCAAAGAAAGGCAGTGAAAGGAAATGAATTCTATAAGCAGGCAGTACATTCATCTTTAAACATTTGCTGATATTCTATCTGAATGCTGATATGTCATATGTTCTGCTCTGTTGTTTTAAATTTTGCTTTTCTGTATATGTTTTTGTATTTCTTACTGAGTCCTGTAAATAGTAATCCTAACCCAAATAGGGGAAGATTGTTGGAACACCCTATTACTAATTTGGGCAAGGATCACTATGATTTTAGGAATATTGGTTTGACCTAGATGTATAGTTGAAAAGGTCAAATTAGAATGAGTCTAGGGCTTAGAACTTAGGTTTGAAGCTGCCCCCAGGACCATTAAAAGATCAAGACTTAGAGCTGAGAAGAAGACAATTTTCATCGAACTCAGTTCGACGAAACGTCGAACTCAATTCGACGCTCTCTGAGCTCAACTCTACTGAGTCATCGAACTCCGGTCAACGATCTTCGAGCTCAGATCGATGATCTGTCTTCAGTTACTTTCCCAATCGCTGAGCTCAGTTCGACGATCGTAGAGCTCAGTTCGACATTTTCTGTCTGCTGTGTTAATCCAATCTCTGAGCTCAGTTCAACGATCGTAGAGCTCAGATCGACGATTTTTGTGAGAGATCGATGTCTTCAGAATTCAAATTCAAGGACAGTTATGGATTATAATCAGAATTAATTCCTGCATTGATTGCAAAGGATTTTCTAGCCATTTCAATCAATCTGATGCAAGTTTCAAGGAAAGACTAAATGGAATATTGCTTAGGACTTTCCTCAGATACAGTTGTCTATTATGGAAGTCATTTATAACTGATTAAACGGCCGACTAAGAGAATATCTGATATACTCCTTCAGTTTTCATTCTGATAATACAGATACACAAGATACAGTGATCAACACAGACAATACAAAGAGATACAAAAGAATTAGATTACATTACAGAAGATTGAACAACACAATTTCTCTGATCAAGATTTCAACTTCTGTGATTTACAAATCTACTGAATCTTCAAGTGTTCAAAGGCTTCAACATCAAGGACTCCAGACACCAAATATTTCAGCATCTGCTGGAATCATCTTCTGCTAGAGATCTGAAGCTTCTGAAGGTCTATCAACCTAGCAAAGCTTTCACTCTTGAACCATTCTACATCTCAAGGGGAGCTTTGACAACATCAACAATCCACTAGTCTTCTCTCAGTGATTTGAGACAGAGAAGACATCATCATCTCTTTCTTTTTCTTTTCCTGCTGTAAAAGGGTTCTCAAAACTCCCTTCAAAAGTTCGAAATCTGGTTCTGATAGCCTTGTAAAAACTCAGTGGTGGCAAGACACCTTATCAAAAAATCTAGATCTGGTTTTTGAGCACCTTATCAAAAGCTCATTGGTGCCCAGGACACGTGATCAACTCATCCTGCAGTGGATTCCTTGTATCTTCTGGTTACTGTGTGTTTGTTATTGCTGTGTGCTGTGTGATTCTTATTTCTTTCTTTAACTTTATTTTTCTACAAGCACCTTACACATATAATTAAATTAAATCTTCCACTGCCTTACAATTTTTAATTGTAAACATTATTTTAAAATACTCTATTCACCCCCCCCCTCCTCTAGAATCAAGGTAGATCTTTCTCTCACTTTCAAACTGTCTGCCTTCATAGAGACAGACTTCTCCTTTGGAGTGAACCGACACTTCTCTTCTTCAGCTTTTCTGGAATTGAGTTGAAGTTCGTAGTACATCAGCTTTCCGAAGAGGTTCTGAGGATCAGTCTCAGCTAGTTTTCCAAATTCTCTGATGGCAAAGACTTTGTTATCCCATTCCTTGGTTAGGGACCTCAAAAACTTGTCGTTCAGCTCTCCATTAGTGAAGACCCGGCCGTATACTCTTAGGCCGTTTACTATCTTGAAGAAATTATCAAAGGTGTCAACAATGGTATCTTTGGGGCCTTGCCTGAAGGCTTCATATTTCTGGTTCAAAAGGGATCTTCTGTCATCCCTTACTTCTTCAGTACCTTCCATCAAAATGATTAGAGACTGTCACATCTCCTTAGCAGATTGGCAGTGAATCAAGTTATGAAGCATTGAGTCATTGATTGTGTTGGAACACCCTAATTTGGATTTGGGTATGGATCACTATGTCTTTAGGATTATTAGATTGACCCATCAATGTATAGCTAAGGGTCATAGGGTGTGCTAAGTCAAAGGCTCTCAGAGTTTGAAGAAATTAGCCAAGAGAAATCAGTCAGATAAGAATTCAGAATTCAACCTTGGCGTCGAGCTCAGATCGACGTTTTGAAGTTCAGGCATCGAGCTGAGATCGACGATCTCTGAGCTCCGGTCCACGAGGCGTCGAACTCCGTTCGACGATCGCCGAGCTCAGATCGACGTTTTCTGTCCCAGACCATCTCCAATATCTCTGAGCTCAGATCGACGATCGCCGAGCTCAGGTCGACGATCATCTTGTTGAGATCAATGATTTCTGCCATCCCTCTGAACGCAAGTTCCCAGGCAGATTTTCAGGATATTTTTGGTCCAATCAATGTGAGCCGTTCATATTCCAACACAGCTTTATTACAGGACAGTTACAAGAATATATTTATGGAGATTATAGCCGTTGGAGTAACTAAGAGGCAGCAGTAATAAATACAAGAATTCAAATGACCATTGGTCTTCTATCAGAATATATATCATAAAGTGACAGAGAAAAAGTAGCAGGCATATACAGATCATCTTCATCTTCTTCATCTGCTCCAGGCTTTCAAGAGACACAAAATCAACATCAGTCTAAAAGCTTGCTGGAGAGCAACATCAACTTGAAGGCCTACACCCTGAAGCAAAGCTTCCACTCCTGAACTATTCTACATCTCAGGGGGAGCTTTGACAACAACAGTCCACTTATGCTTCTCTCAGACTGTTGACAGAGAAGACAACATCAACTCTCCCTTCCCTCCTGTAAAAGGGTTCTTGAAATCCCTTCAAAAGTTCTGCTTGGTTTCTGAGACCTTATCAAAACTCAGTGGTGGCAAGACACCTTATCAAAAAATCTAGATCTGGTTTTTGAGCACCTTATCAAAAGCTCATTGGTGCCAAGGACACCTGATCAACTCATCCTGCAGTGGATTCCTACCTAGGGTGGTAGAAGAGTGGACTACCCAAGTTTAGGGGAACCACTATAAATTTCTTGTGTTGTCTGGTTTGCCTTTATTTCTTTTCTTTATTATTCTTGTTGTGTGTTTGCTCTAATCTCTAGGATAGATCTCCCTTTCAGATTGCACTTGCTATTATGTTCTTGGCCTTCTTATCTAAAGACACAAGTGCAATCTCGTCTTTGTCTAGATCCATTAATTTCTTTGGAACTTTCTTTGTTGGATCTATTGTGGAGACAGTCATGGGAATGTAAGGGCCTTCTTTAACGATCATGAAGATCCTAGGATCCACAGCTTCCATGAAATATCTGATTCTTTCTTTCCACATGAGAAAGTTATTCTTCGTGCACAATGGAAGATTGCAAAAATCTTTAGCTTTGTCCATGCTTGGATAATCTCAAGGGACAACTAGAGACGGATCTGATCAAGGTGTTAACCATTTAATGATCAACCTCTCTCTGATACCAATTGAAAGTGTTCAGTTGTCTACCTAAATCACCTAGATGGGGGTGAATAAGTGAGTTATGCGTCTTTTTGCGGAATAAAATTTAGAGATCTATGCACACAATTATCAACCAAGCAATCACAGACGACAAAAGATTTATAGTGGTTACCCAACCTTGGGTACATCCACTTTGCCTCACCGATCTAGCAAACCACTAGAATAGGCTACTCCACTATCTCGGATTGAAAACAAATCCTATGCCACGGAACAAAGTTCCTACAATCTCGATCCACAACACGGATCTACACTCGGAAGATAAAACTTCCTACAACTCTGAGACAAAAGCTCCTACACTCAGAGAGAATTCTCCTACAAGAATAAATGGAGAAAATGTGAAATACAAACAGAATATTTCTCAGATCTTGAAAATCTCGGCCAAGGTCTTCTTTCTTTATACTTGCAGCTCTATCAGAAAGGTTGAAGAAGAAACTCGGCAAGATCTTAATCTGAAATTTCTTTGACTCACACGATCCGAGAGATGATGAGGAGTTGAAGAGCAATCTCGATCTGTAAGTCAACCTTGATCTGAATCTTCTTGAACGCAAGCCCTAGGAGATTTGCACGATGAAGATCGGCAGCGGCTTCCATTTTTGGAAAGAGAAAATTGCGATTCTGAAACTTAGAATATTTCTTTTACAGCTTGTTGTTGTGTTAGGGTTTGTCGGTTTGACAAGACCTTATATAAGATCTCCCTTAATGGTAATAATCTTTTTTAATGATGTCCACGTGGACCAATCATATCACAGTATATGAGAATTAGATCTGAAAAGGACTTAGCGAATTTTATGAAAAATTGGACTTCATTTCTCGAGTGAAGTTGAACTACTCCAGTGGTGAAACTATTACTCGAGTGGATAGCAAAGATTACTCGATAAGATGGAAATTCTGAAATCACTCGAGTGGAATGTAACATTACTCGAGTACTAAGCTGGCTCTTTAGAGATTGACTTGAACTACTCGAGAAGAGGTCTATCAGAAACATTCGAGACAAATCTTATTATTGCTCGAGAACTAAAGGATGATTACTCGAGTACAGATGAACTACTCGAGTACTAAGACTTGGATTACTCGAGTGGTCTGGAATTTTCTCGAGAACTACTCGAGTACTTAGCAGAACTACTCAAGAAGTGGACTTAGAACAAAATTCTGAGAGATAATTTCCATCACTCGAGATGAACTATCAACTACTCGAGTACAAGACTGACTATTCAAGTATTATACATAGAAAATTTTCTGAGATAAAAATCTGAACACTCGAGAGATAGACAAAGTCTACTCGAGTACTAGACTTAGTTACTCGAGAGCTAGAATAGTTCTACTCGAGAACCAGTTCCTATACTCGAGTACTGGGCAAGACTACTCGAGTGCTTCTTATTCTTCTACTCGAGTACTATCAATCCACCCGAGTAAAAAGACTTAGAAAAATTCTGCTTTTTAGAGAACTTTGCTTCTTCATCCCAAACATAACCAACTCTTAATCAATTAGTCCAAGTGCTTGAAGATGAAGTGTATCCCAAAAGAGAGGCTACACATGAGTCAACACCTTAGATCACACAATAAGGAATTATATTGTATGGTCCTGTGTTTCATGACCCACTGTAGACTGAAATTGGTCTACACTTGGCAATAAAACCTACAAACACATAACTAAAATAGCAGATCAAATACAACCTAATTCATCTTAGTTCAAGGGTGACTTCATACAAATCTGGGTTATTGTGGATGCAATACCCAACTTTCATATTTCTGATTCAGTAGGGATCTTCTGTCATCCATTACCTCTTCGGTACCGTCCATCAGGACGATGAGAGACTTCCACATTTCCTTGGCGGATTGGAAGTGAATCATATTCTGTAACATAGAATTATCGATTGCACTTGTGAAGATATTCTTGGCTTTCATGTCTAAAGAGACAAGTGCAATCTCATCTTTGTTAAGATCCATGAACCTCTTTGGAACTTGCTTTGTTGGGTTAATGGTGGAGGCTATTATTTGAACATGGGGTCCTTCTTCCACTATCATAAAGATCCTTGGATCCACAGCTTCCATGAAGAATTTTATTCTTTCTTTCCATATGGGAAAGTTAGTCTTTGTGCATAAGGGAAGCTTAGCAAAATCCTTTGCTTTATCCATGCTTGTATCCTCTTAAGACAACTAGGAGAAGATCTGTTCAAGGTGTTAACCTTTTTGATGAACAACCTCCCTCTGATACAAATTGATGTTTTTAGTTGTCTACTAAAATAACCTAGAGGGGGTGAATAGGTGAGGTATGTGTCTTTTTGCGAAATAAAAACTTGAAAGAATGGAGCGCAGAAAAAAAAACAAGCCACAGGAGACATAAGATTTATAGTGGTTCCCCAACTTTGGGTACGTCTACTCTCCACTTAACTGATCTAGCACCATGCTAGACTCGGCTACTTCACTATAATCTCAGATTGGAAATCAATCCTATAATTTGGAGCAATGCCCCTACAACTCGGAGTCAAAACACTCATACAAAAATCTCGGAGAACAAAGCTCCTACAACTCAGAGAAGAATCTCCTACAAGATTAAAGTGTTCTATAGAAAAATATACAAACAGAAATTATTCCAGATCCTGTGTCTTCATCCTTTCTTCCTTCTTAAAACTTGAGGCTCTATTAGAAATAGATCGAAGAAGACTGCGACGAAATATCAGGATCTGAAAAGCTTAAGATCAACCCGATCAAGAAGGAGATCTGTAGAAGTTGAACGCTTTGATCTGTTGATCACTTCTTGTTCTGAATCACTTGGATCGGATAAGAGCAATGGTGAGAATGACGATGAAGAGTGGCGGCTTTCCCGATCTAGAATGAAAAAGAATGATTCAGAATTCTTGATTTCGTGTGTTAGGGTTAGTTGATTTTGATAAGACCTTTTATAGGACTTGCCCAACGGTCATAATCATTAATGATTGCATACGTGTACCAATAAGAATCGAGATTAAATTTGAAAACATTTCTGTCTAGACTTAACAAAAATTCAGGAAATCAGCTGCATTTCTTTAGTGAATAACAGACTACTCGAGAACAATATTAGTTTCTCGAGAAGAGGAGGTAAGGTTCTCGAGAATAAGTACTTAAGGAAAACACAGGAAATGATTTTTGGCTTCTCGAGAAATAACTTTTATTACTCAAGAAATATATAGTGACTTCTTGAGAACTGTCTGGACTTCTCGAGAACAATTGGACTTCTAGAGACTTGACTTCTTCTTACTCGAGTAGTGGTCTTCTGCTTTCTCGAGACAAGGCTTGGCCTTCTCGAGTAATGGCTTCTGTTACTCGAGTACAAAACTTAGAAAGATTCTGAAATTATTTTTGATTAAACTCGAGAAGGAGGCAAGAGTACTCGAGTACTCCATGGCTTTCTCGAGTATTAGACAAAGTCTTCTCAAGAATAGTTTCTTCTACTCGAAAACTATACAGTGCTAACTTGAGAAATCATTCCAATACTACTCGAGTACAAGATGTCCTTCTTGAGTAATGGACTTCGAAATTTTTTTAACTTTCTAAAATAAATGTTTTTCTTCAAGAAGTTCAACAACTAGTCTTTCTTCCATTACTGTAGTACTTTGAAAATGAAGTGTGTCCCAATAGAGAGGCTACACATGAATCAACACCATGGGTCACACAATGAGGGATTATATTATTTGGTCCTGTGTTTGGTGACTCATTGTAGACTGACATTGGTCTACACTTGACAATTATAACCTGCAAGCACTCAACTTGGAAAGAGCATCAAATACAAACTTAATTCATCTTAGTTCAAGTGTGACATCATACAAATCTAGGATATTGTGGATACAATACCCAACAGAGGCCAAGTTAATATTCCTCTCATAGATATTCTGACCCAGGTTTCGAGCTATGCAAAATATTTGAAAAATCTGTTAGCTCAAACTAAGCATGTGGAATCCGCTGGTACCATTACAGCCATTGAAGACTGTGCAACCTTAGCAGTGGGGCATTGACTGTGAAGTTAAAGGATACTGGCTACTTTATTATTCCATGTACAATTAGGCACTCAAGCTATTATAGAGCATTATTTGACTCTTGTGAGTTCATAAAATTGATTCCCCTCTCTATTTTTCTTGAGTTGGGGGTGGATGGTCTGAGACCTACGAATATTACATTATAGTTAGTGGACCGATTAGTCAAGAAGCATGTAGGAGTCATCAAAGATCTTGCTATTTCTATAAACAATTTGGTGTTTTTGGCTTACTTTGTGATTATGGATATTGGCTCTGACATTGCTGTCTCACTTATTCTGGGGAGACCGTTTCTTGCGATGGCTGGCACTCTCATCAATACTGAGAAGGTAATGCTGACACTACATATTGGTGGCGAAAAGATGATATTTGATATGTTTAAAGAATCGGGGGAGGCTGATAGCAATGATGTTTAGCTCCTCGAGTTCTTAGAGGTTGAACCTGGTTTCACGACTCCTCCTCTATAGGATGGAAGTGTTGAGGAGACACTCTTAGCCTTTGAGGATGTTGGTAGTGATGTTCTTGGTGCTACAGATGCTTCACCAGAATATGACTTGGACCGCACTTCTGTAACTTATTTCTCAATGCTTTAAGTTCTTTCACTTAAGCCCCTTCTGTCTACCTTGAAGTACTTATTCTTGGGAGAAAATCAAACCTACCCAGTAATCATTTCTACATTGCTTCCACCCATGCACGAGCATCAACTAAGATACCTATTGCAAAAGCATAGGGCTTCTTTTGGGTGGAAATCACCGATATAAAGGGTATTAGCCCAACAGTGTGCATGCACAAGATTTTGCTAAATGAGAGTTTCAAGTTGGATGTGCAACCTTAATGATGTCTAAATACAAGGATTCAAGAGATTGTTAAAAATGAGTTACTTAAGTTGTTGGTTGCTGTAATTATATATCCGATTAGTGACAACAAATGGATGAGCCACGTCCAACTGGTCCTTAAGAAGGGGGGAATCACTATTGTCCCGAATGAGCATAATGAACTTCTCCCAACTCATATAATCACAGGTTGGAGGGTGTGTATTGACTATAGAAAGCTCAATGATGCCACTAAAAGGATCAATTCCCTCAAAAATTTATCGAAGTGTCTTGGATGGTGTGAATTTGATACTAAAGTGTCTTTGATCAGAAGTGATCATGATATAGAGTTTGAAAATCAGTTGATCTGTATATTCTGGGAAGATGGGGGGATAAGGAAAAGCTTTTCAGCTCCTAAAATTCCTTAACAAAATGGAGTTGCTAAAAGGAATAATAGAACACTCATTAAAGCTAGAAGAACTTTATTAGTAGAGTCCAGCCTATCTAGGTCCTTTTGGGCAGAAGCAGTTAAAACTGCAAATTATGTTCTTAATAGAAGTCTTATTCATAAGACTAAACTAAAGACTCCTTATGAGCTTTTGAAAGATAAGCCACCTATAGTTTTTATTTCCAAATTTTTGGCTGTGTTTATTACATTCTTAATAATGGGATTAGTAAAATTTGATAAGAAAGCCGATGTTGGAATATTTTTTGGGTATTCCTTATAAAGCAAAGCTTATATATGTTTTAATAAAAGTACTCAAAATTAAAGAATCCATGCATGCAGTATTTCATGAAACTCATGCTTATTCCAAGGGGGAGGAAACTTTCACCAAAGATTTAATGCAGAAACATATTGTTATAGATGGAAGTCTTAAAGAGTTGAAAATTAAGGAGAATATAGAAAAAATATTAGAAAAATATAATCATCAAAACAAAGATGATACAGAAGATTTAGATGACGAAGTACCTATAGAAGGACCTATTAATCCAATAATTACCAAACAAGTTAAATGATCAGGATGTTGAATTACCTTATGATGATGGAATAGAAGAATAATTTGATCATATTCTAATTGTTCAAACAAGAATTGATCCAGATATATAAATTCTGAAGGATCATCCACCATCACAAGTTATTGGACATGGGAATCAAGGATTAAAAACTAAAAACCAATTATCCACCAGAGTGATGTTGTGGTGCTTCCTATCACAGTTTGAACCCAAAAAGTTTGAAGAAGCTAATACTGATCCACACTGGATTGTAGCTATGTAAGAAGAGCTTACACAGTTTAAAATAAATAAAGTCTGCGAACTAGTAGAGAGACCAAAGAATTAACTAATTATAAGGATTATATATTGTAATATCCCTCAGACTTCTAGACCCCTATGGTGGTTTTGTAATGACTGAGTCATGACAAAACCCTGGGAAGCACTAAAAGTCCTAATGACACCTAATGTAACACCCCAAAAAGTACAGGCTAAGAGGACTGAGCGGGACGGAATCCTGAGCTGGACGGAAATCGTCGAGTAGAGCTTGACAAAATATCAGCATCACAGTAGGTCGTTAGACTAAGAGAGGAAATCATCGAGCTGAGAGAGAGGAAATCGTTAAGCAGGGCTCGGCGAAATCGTCGAGCGGGGCTCATCAAAATCTTCAATCAGGGCTCGGCGAAAATCGTCGATCAGGGCTCGGTGAAATCGTCGAGCAGGGCTCGGCGAAACTGTCGAGCAGGGCTCGGTGAAACCGTTGAGCAGGGCTCGGCAAAACCGTCGAGCAGGGCTCGGCAAAACCGTTCAGCAGGGCTCGACGAAAGCCTTCAGCAAGGCTGCGCGGAGTTTGACGAACAGAATAGCCATGGAGGCTCCATAAGTCCCACTTTTATGGGTCTTTTATTCCTCTGAGGGAGAGGAGGAGTTTCTGGAGGTGGTTGGCCATTAATTTGGTTCAACCCCCTTAAACAGGTTGAAACCGAAGGGGTGGAGTTAGTGGCCATTAATGGAGTTTAATGGCATTTTGGGAGTTACAAGCCTCCTCTCCCAAATTCCCTCTTTAAGGACCTTCACCAGAGCAAGGGCAAGCATTTCCCTCGATTACTTTTCAATTCCATTGAGGTTGGTTTATAATTTACAGAAGAGCTAGAAGCTCGGTGGCCGGAATGGTGAGAAGGCAAAGCACACGTCTTCAGGCCGCAAATCAGGTCCTCCTATACCCCTTTTCTTCCTAGGTTAGATCTTAGGAATCTTTAGAGATGTGAATCGGGCTCAATTGAATATGATCTAGTGGAAATTTTCCACTGGTTTTCAGTGAAAATGAAAGTGTCGGATTCGTCGGAATCCGCTGTCTCCGGCGACCAAACCACCTCCGGCTGATAGCCCTCACCTCAACGGAGGTGGCGGTGGCAGTGGTTAGCCAGGGATTTGGCCGGGTGGCCGACAAATGGACTTGGAAGTGCTCGAGGTCAGGTTAATCATAGCCTTTAGCTGGAGGAAGAAGAATGCCAAGAGTCACACGATCATGCTTTAAGATTCGTTCTATTAAATCATTTTATTTCATTTTTTGTCATTGTTTTTGGGCCGTTTTAAATTAATTATTAAAAATACCTAAGGGTCTATTCAGATAAAGTGTTCTACATGAAATTTGTAACCCTAGGAGTCTAGTTTAATTTAAAATTTGTTTGAACCAATTTGGAGTTCAGGTCAGACCACAACACTCATTTTGGTGAGGTCTACACCTAGGCTTATTCAGAGATTGTTTTGAGTGCCCACATCAATCCAGCCATCCAAATGACTTGAAATTGGCTGGGGGTCACTCTTACCTATAACGAGAACATATCAAAAAATGGTAATTTTTGGAAAACATTTTCCTTAAGTTTTTGTAGAAATTTAATAATCCATGTATGAATTATTTAAGGGGTCTATTGACCTTTAAACCCACCAAAATTTTGGTGTCTTACTCTTAGGATGTTGGCATGACCATGATAAAAATCTCAGCCCAATTGGGTTAGATTTGAATAGGTTTTGGTGAGACCAAAGTGTGGCCCTTTAAGGGTTAATTAGGGCCAGAGTGAGCTTGGGGGCATGGAGGGGTCAATTCTCACCCAAAGGGGTTGGGACTTTGGCCAAAGCCCCATCGTTAGTTTAAACACCCTCACATGGAGTTTAGGGTGGATTTGCCCGAGGACCCATGTTCAAACCCTAAGGTTGAACTTTGGGGGTTTGTGAAGGACATGGAGTGATATGTCCTTATATGGACTTGGTGTTTAGTCCATGTGATCTTAGGATGGTTAAATGCCCTAGGAAGGAATTTGGTGACATTTATAATTAGGTACACAACTTAAACTAATTAGGGATAGTTTAGGCTTATGTCTTTTATGAAAATATAGGAGGGTCATATGATCTTGGATCTTCATGGGATTTTTGGTAGAAGCAATTTTATAGTGTTAATTACCTCTGGGAATTATTATAGGATGTTTAGAAAACAGTAGCTCATACTTGTAGGTATAATCTCCACCTTGCTCTTTTTGAAGATTTTGAAGTAACCATGGTTAGATTAACTCAGAATAATATGAAACTCTAGCAAGGCTAATTAAATACCATTTAGAGGCACCAATAAATTATTTGAATCATCTGGGCATTCCCTCTTAATACTTCATGTGTAAAGTAAACTAGTGCACCATAATTTGATAAATAGATAATAAATAGTATACCTTGCTGTAAAATTGTGTTACTTGACTAGAAAACTTTTTAGGGCATAATGAAGCCTAGAAAAAATTGTTACATGTCATTTGAATGAGTTTATAAGAATGTTTCTTCACAAAGTGCACTTGAATGAAATTATTTGAAGTATTTTTATACATGGCTCACTGACCTTGGAATGGAATGAAACTTATTCAGTTATGTTTTATGATCATTATAAGTCTTTGGTAATTTTTACATAATTTTTAGACTATGATTTATGGTACTCCCTTCGTTATCTAAAATTAGTTGAATTAATTTGAATTAATTATTTAGAGGTTATTACATTTATGAAAATCTGTGAAATTTGGAATTCATTAATATTTTGCTATCATACGCTGTTCATAATTTTTTAGTGGTCATAACTTAAGAAAATCTAGTACTTCATGTTAAAAATTCCCAATGGCCTAACTTTTGGGAAAATCTAATAAATGCTAAATTAATTAGGAAAATTACGTGTCTCTAGATATAGGCTAAATGTATCATGATAGGGCAGCAATAATTATCTCAGGGCATTTGGATGAAAATTTGGAGTACCTCCTATCATGTACATCATATATCTTAGGTTCGTCTGCATTTAGTAAAACTACGAAAATTGTGATAATATGGGGGGATGGTCATAGGAAGTGGGGAGTAATGTATGCTGATTTGGTAAGATGAAAAAGTGAGCTTCATTAAGAGTCATAATGAGAGGAATGTTGGGTTGGCTAGTGATAGGTAGTGCTCGGGATCGACGAAAGGTCGTCTTTCTTGTGGAGAAAAAGAGAGTCAAAATACAGTAGGGTTAGATCCAGTACAATATTAAAAGGGATTGGGAACTGGGTAGTAACCAATAATAAAAAGTTCTTTGCAAAAGGGAATGATGGGCTTCAGCTACCATCATAGTTCCTAGTGTCCTTTGAGAACCCTTCACACGGGGCAGTCATGGGCTAACCTAAAACGTAAGAATAATCAATATTAAAGAGCAATTAGTATAACTATTGATTCACCTTCACACACCCCCATTGACATGGGGGGTTAGTTTGTACGGTTATCCGAGCGGTAGGCTCAGTGGTGGTTATAACAGACGGGTTAGTCCGGTGAGCCGTTGGGTCGATAGATAATTGTGACGGACGAGACAGTCCGGTGAGCTTTGGCTCGGTGGGAAAATATAGTAATATTGCATGTGCATAAGATAAAAGGTGGTGCGTCTTCGGTATTGGAGAGTCGTCACACCGACACCAATATATTGACTCGGTAAGTGTGGTTTAGTACTTAGCCAAATAAAGTCTGGTGTGCAGCCGGCAAGAGTATGCAGGAGCTCCGCTTAGTGAACCAGCTTCGAGGAGTACGATAGGTTTGACTGGTAGTGTTGATACCGGTTTAGAGGCGGGCGAGGCCCAACCCACTGCTTCCGTTTGCCACTATGGAGGTATCCTGGGAGGTTAGTCTCAAAAAAGGGGGAACTAAAGGTCTGCGTGCATAGAGTCGAGTGCGTGTGTTGCACTTGCATGTTCACATCATATCATACTTGCATGAAATAGTATCATCATTGCATATAACCCTGGATATCTATTGTATAAATTAGTATGGGACACTTTATACAAAAGGCCTTGCAGAATGACCCTTTGGTCTATAGGTCTGTATGGGCATTCTTATAGGTCATGGTTACTGTTGGTACCCTAGTTTTGATTTGAGTTTAGTCCTCTCCTTTGTGCCCCTTGACCCAAGAAATACTTATGGTCAATGGTTAGGAGTCTAGCTGTAGAGTTCTCACTTTTCCAGATTGAGAATTTGGTTAAGTAGTTTTTCGTTCGACGATAGTCGAACGCCGCTCGACTATCGTCTATCGGCTGATCGACGATCGTCTATCAGTTGGTCGACGCTTTGTCTGCGTTGATAGTTCGACTATCTGTTGATAGCTCGACTATCTTCTTGGCGAGGTAGTTCGACTATCTGTTCTGATAGATCGACTATTTGATAGTTCGACTATCTGTTGATAGATCGACTATCTGTTTCGCTTTGATAGTTCGACTATCTGTTGATAGATCGACTATCTGTTTCGTCTTGATAGTTCGACTATCTGTTGATAGTTCGACTATCTGTTTTCTTTGATAGTTCGACTATCTGTCCTGATAGTTCGACTATCTGATAGTTCGACTATCTGCTGATAGATCGACTATCTGGTTTGTTTTGATAGTTCGACTATCTGTTGATAGATCGACTATCTGTTTTCTGAGGTAGGTCGACTATCTGCTTGATAGGTTGACTATCTCTGTGCGCTTTATAGTTCGACTATCTGTCCTAGATAGATCGACTATCTGATAGTTCGACTATCTGTTCTAATAGTTCGACTATCTGCCGGGGTAGTTCGACTATCTTCTTCGATAGGTCGACTTTCTGGATCGTTCGACTATCTGCCCGATAGTTCGACGATCTCCGTGCGTCGTTCGACGATCTTCGAGGGTCGTTCGACGTTTTCTGTCTGCCGTTGTATTTTGTATTTATTTATTATATTTAATTAATTAATACATTTTCTGGCACATTCTTTTAAGCTGTATGATAAAATTACCAGGCAATATTTGCTCCATCTCTTTTGCCTGAGTCAAATCTTTTTAAGATAAAGTTGTTTGTCTTATTAGCTGTCATTATAAACTACTTTATCTATTGTCAGCCCTTTATAGCCGTTAGACTGAAAAGTCTTCTTTTTGCTATAAAGAGATTATTTCTGATGTGACTTTATTTAGTCCTTCTGTTATTTGATTTAAGCCTGCAGCTTCTTAGAAAGAGGTTTATTCCTTTTATAGAATGTTTTGCTGCAGAGTTGTTTCTGTCTTCTTGATATTTATAGCCCAGGTCTCAAGGCTCAAAAGAAGACAAATAATTCAAATGGAAGAGAGCCGTTGCTTGCTGATGATTATAAAAAGGACCCTTTGAAGAAGGATTCAAGCTAGCTAATAGCTAACCAGTTGTTCATTCAAGCTCTCAAGCCTTCATCAAGAAAAAGCTTTCTGCTCTCAGCAATTTCCATCTAACTGAGAAGTGTTAAGATCTTCATCTCTTCTTCACCTGAGTTCTCCTGCTTTCAGGAAGTTCAACTCAGAGTTCCTTTGAAGAAGAAGAAGAAGAAGATAACTGCTTGAAGATCTTTGATTTTATTATTTACTTTCTTCCTGTAGCTTTTCCTTCAGAACTTTCTGAAGAGTCTTCTGCACTGAAGCAAGACTTCACCTGGACATCTTTGAGCCAGGGGGAGCCTTGATTCTTTAGAGCATTCTAGCTCAGTGCAAGTTTTTGTGCTTCTCTAATCTTTGTAAAATAGAGAAGACATCTTAACCTTCTTCCCCCTCCTGTACAGGGTTATTACTCCCTTCAAAAGTATCCCTTGGTGTCAGGGCACCTGATCAAAAACCTGTGCTTGGTTTTTAGACACCTGATCAAAAGTCTAAAGGGTTTCTAGATCTACCTGAAGCAGATCCTGTTGGTGGCAGGGCACCTGATCAAAAACCTGAGTGGATTCCTACCGTGTGGGTAGAAGAGTGGACGTACCCAAGTTGTTTGGGGAACCACTATAAATTTCCTTGTGTCGTCTGGATTCCATTGTTTAATTCCTGCATTGTGGCTGTGATTAGATATAACTAGGTTGCTAGTTGCTGATTAGGTTTTTCCAAGCTTAACTGTAATTACAGTTAGCTTGTGTTTGTACACATCACTTGTGTTAGGCTTTAAGGTTAAATCAATATCTATAATCTTTTCATTCCGCACTTCACTCCAAGGGAGTTGGGTAGACTATTAAGTTTTGTCTGTGCAAAATTTGATAACTCTATTCACCCCCCCTCTAGAGTAGTATCTATCCCTTCACTTTCAATTGGTATCAGAGGGAGGTTGACTGACTGTATAGGCTAACACCTAAGTCACAAGATCCTGATAGATACCAAGAGCTTATAGATATTCACTATCATGGCCCAGTCCAAGGATTATTCTAGCACCAGACCTCCAGCATGCAACTTAGCAAAGTTTGGCATCTGGAAGGCAAGGATTAAATTATATATGAACTCTATTGATGAAAGCATCTTTGCTTCTATTTTGTCAGGTCCCCCAAGAGCACCTGCTGCTGCCACTGCCTCATCATTTGATATGAGTGCAGTGCCTCCTCCAGACTACAATGATGAATACAAGAAGGCCAAAATTGCAGATGCCAAGGCAATGAACATACTGGCTCAGACAATGTCTGATGAGGTGTTCCAGAAGGTGGCTGACTGCTCCTCAGCAAAGGCCATGTGGGACACACTGAACCAGATTGTAGCTGGTTCAGCTGATGAAAGGAAGGACAGAAGGTCCAACCTGATCTCACAGTATGAGAACTTCAAGAAAACTGATGCTGAATCAGTTGAAGCTATGTACACCAGGCTCAGCTCAATCATCAATGAGCTGAGGACCCTGGACAAGGACATATCATTGACAGAGGTCAATGATAAGATTCTCATGTGCTTCCCTAGCACATGGGATCTAAGAATCTGGCCCATCAAGGAAGCCAGAAGTACTAATGAGATCTCAACTGAAGCTCTCCTTGGCAAGCTCAAGTCTTTTGAGCAAGTGCTGAAGACCAGAGAAGAAGAAGCTGAAGCCAAGACCCCCACTCCAACAAGAAAAGAGCAATCTCTAGCTCTTAAGGCTGCAGATGTCTCTGAAGGCAGCCAATCTAATGAGGAACTTATGGCATTGTTTGCCAAAAGATTTCTCAAGATGGGAAGAAAGGAGTTCAGAAAGAAGTCTTCACGCTATGAAGACAAACCAAGGTATGATCGCTCTCCTGCTAAAGAAATCATTTGTTATGGTTGCAGGAAGCCTGGACATATTTTGCCATAATGTCCAGAGGAGAAGAACAAAGAAAAGAGAAAAGAAAAGGAACAACACAGGAAGCACTCCAAGCCATCCTCCTACAAAAACAAGAAGAAGGAGAGAGGTTTCATTGCTGAAACCTGGAGTGATTCTGATGAAGAATCCTCCTCATCAAGCTCCAGTGAAGATAAGGAAGAGAAGAAGGCAAAAGAAGTTTGCCTAATGGCAATAGATGCCTGCAGCAACCACTCTGCTGCAGAGAGTTCTGATTCTGATGAAGAGATGCCTACTGAAGATGAGATACTTTCTTCTTATGATTTTACTTCAGAAGAATTTAAATTAGAATTTAAATCTTTATGTTTAGATTTAATTAGCTCAGAAAAGGAAATAAAAGAACTTAGAAATAGGTTAGCTGACTCAGAATCAATGGCCTCTGAAAACATTAGGTTAAAGGAAGATCTCACTACTTGTAGTGAAGAAATTAAATTTCTTAAAATAGAGTTAGCTAAGTCTAAGAGATTAGAAGAATCCCTTAATGGTAGAAGCCTTAAGCTGTTAGAAATTACCAGCATGACTAACACTAGGTCAGGAAATGATAAACTAGGCTTAGGAGCTTCTCCCAGTGAACCCCCAGTCCTTCTTAAAAATAATCTCTCAACTCCAGTGAACTTCATTTCAGCTAGTGGAAAGAAGAACACTGAGCAAGTAAATCTGGTTAATAAAACCTTAAATAAAGCTAAGAGAGAAAAGAGAAAGAAGTTCTTTAAAGAAATGCAAAGAGCGTCGAACGCCGCTCGATGATCGGAAGCTCCATGGTCGAACGAAGCTCGACGATCTGAGCGCCCATCGTCGAACGTCGATCGACGATTTCAATATGATTTTCAAAATCATAATCAATTCCATAGAAACCTAAATGAGAATAGAAACCCTAGGTTTGTTGACCCATCATCAGCATGGAGAATCCCACCTAGGAGATCTCACCAACTAGGTTATCACCCTCAGCCTGCATTCTCATATATTTCCAGTTTTTCTTATGTGAAAAACAAGGGACCCAAGGTTAACTGGGTCCACTCTGTCTAAATAATTGTCTTGCAGGTGAAGGCCTATCCAATCACTCAAAATAAGTGGTATTTGGATAGTGGATGCTCTAAGCATATGACAGGAAATAAAGATCTACTGTCAAAGTTCAAAGCTAAGCTCGGCCCAAAGGTTATCTTTGGAGACTCCAGCTGTGGTCAGACAGAAGGCTATGGCAAGATCATAATTGGAGCAGTTACTTTCAAGAGAGTTGCTTATGTCAATGGACTGAAGCATAATCTGATTTCAGTCAGCCAGCTATGTGATGCTGGCTACCAGGTTTCATTTTCTAATTTCTCCTGCAATATTACTTTGAATAATAATGTTGTTTTAGTAGGTATTAGAATAGGTAATATTTACTTAGTAGATTTCAATTCATCTCATTCTGAAATCTGCCTGTTTAATGAAGTAACCCTTAATAATAATTCCCTATGGCATAAAAGGCTTAGTCATGTAAACCTTAAAAATATATCTAGGTTATCTAAGCACAACCTTGTTAGAGGTTTACCTTCTTGCCCCTACAAGAAGGAGAGCCTATGCAAGGCTTGTCAGCTAGGCAAGCAAACCAAGAATTCTTTTAAATCTGTAAATAAAAGTGATTCTCCTAGAATCCTGTATTTATTACATTTGAACCTTTTTGGCCCAATAAATGTACAGAATTTAGGAGGAAAGTATTACACTTTAGTAATTGTAGATGACTTCTCTAGGTTCAGTTGGGTTTTCTTTTTGAGAACTAAGTCTGATAACTTCAAAGCCCTTACAGACTTTCTATTATGTGTGCAGACTGAGTACTCTACTCATGTGGCCTTGATCAGAAGTGATCATGGTACTGAGTTTGACTCTCTTCTCATGCAAGAATTCTGTGAGAGAGAAGGTATCAAACATAGCTTCTCAGCTCCTAGAACTCCCCAACAAAATGGGGTAGTTGAAAGGAAGAATAGAACACTAATTGAAGCTGCTAGTACATTGTTGGCAGATGCTAACATGCCTCTATCCTATTGGGCAGAAGCTGTTAGTATAGCCAACTATGTCTTGAATAGAAGTTTGATACACAAACTTAAGTGTAAAACTCCTTATGAGTTGCTTAAAGGAAAGAAACCAAAAATTAATTACTTTAGAGTTTTTGGCTGTATTGTTTATATTCATAATAATAATAAAGAATATATTAGAAAATTTGAAGCAAAAGCTTCAATGGGAATCATGCTTGGATATTCCCAAGTAAGCAAAGCTTATAGGGTTTATAACAAGTCTACCTGTAAGATAGAAGAATCTATGCATGTGACTTTTGATGAGTCTCAGATGTTTTACAAGGAGAAGGAAAATTCTCCTTCCTCCAGTTCTTTGCAGGTACCTGATGCCCCTCAAGAAATTCTTCAACTATCAACTCTTCAGATCACTGAATCAGATAGTGATGAAGACATTGCTGAAGCTGTTGAAGCTGTTGTTGTTCCACCAACAGTAGATCAAATTCCTCCTGAGGAATTAATCCCAACTGTTGCTGAAGATCACATCCCACCTGCTGATATTGTCACACTTAGAGATCATCCCACATCTCAAGTGATTGGAGACATATCAGCTGGTGTGCAAACAAGACACCAATTAAGACAGGATGTGATGCATGCTTGTTTCCTCTCACAGGTTGAGCCCCTCACCTTTAAAGATGCAGAGCTAGATCCCCACTGGATCATTGCAATGCAAGAGGAGCTCAATCAGTTTGAGAGATGTAAAGTTTGGACTTTGGTTCCAAGACCTAAAGGCCAACTGATCATAGGCACCAAGTGGGTGTATAGAAACAAGTTAGATGCAAATGGAATTATAGTAAGGAATAAAGCTAGGCTTGTAGCTCAGGGCTACAGACAGGAGGAAGGTATAGACTATGACCAAACCTTTGCTCCTGTTGCAAGGCTAGAAGCAATAAGGATCTTCTTGGCCTATGCAGCCTTCATGAAGTTTAAGGTGTTCCAAATGGATGTCAAAAGTGCATTCCTAAATGGTGAGCTTAAGGAAGAGGTGTTTGTTGAACAACCACCAGGGTTTGTTTCTTCAACTCAGCCTTCTCATGTTTTTAAGTTGCAGAAAGCTCTTTATGGACTAAAGCAAGCTCCTAGGGCCTGGTATGAGACCTTAGCTAGTTTCCTGTTAGAGCACAACTTTACTAGGGGAGTAGTTGATAGAACCCTTTTCGTCAAGCATCACAAGGACACAATCCTGTTAGTTCAGGTGTATGTAGATGATATTATTTTTGGCTCCACTGATCCCAAACTGTGCAAAAAGTTTTCCAACTTGATGCATTCCAAGTTTGAGATGAGTAGTATGGGTGTGCTGTCTTACTTTCTTGGTCTCCAAGTTAAGCAAGATGCTGATGGTATCTTCATCTCCCAATCCAAATATGCCAAGGAATTGGTAAAGAAATTTGGGATGGCTGATGCTTCAGCAATGCCTACACCCATGGCTACTAATGTAGTTATTGATTCTGATGATCACGGCAAGCCAGTTGATCAAAAGAATTATAGGGCCATTGTTGGTTCCCTTTTATATCTAACTGCAAGTAGGCCAGATATAATGTTTGCTACATGCCTTTGTGCTAGATTCCAGGTCAACCCCAAGGAATCTCATCTGATTCTTCTAAAGAGAATCCTGAGATACCTGAAGGGATGTCCAGATCTAGGACTTTGGTACCCAGTTGAGTCAGAGTTTGAATTAATTGGATATTCTGATTCTGATTATGCTGGTTGCAGAGTTGACAGGAAGAGCACCTCAGGAACTTGCCAGTTCCTGGGAGAGAGATTGGTCTCTTGGTTCTGTAAGAAGCAGGCCTCTGTCTCAACTTCAACTGCAGAGGCTGAATACATAGCAGCTGCCAGTTGTTGTTCACAGATCCTGTGGATTCAAAACCAGCTTGTGGATTATGGTTACTCACACAAGAACACCAAGATCATGTGTGATAGTACCAGTGCCATTTCTATTGCACAAAATCCAGTGCACCACTCTAGAACCAAGCACATTGAGATTAGGCACCATTTCCTGAGAGATTGTGTGGAAAAGAACAAGATCTGTCTTGAGTTCATATCCACTGAGTTTCAGAGAGGTGATATATTCACCAAGCCTTTAGATGAACAGAAGCATCTGTTCTTTTTAGTTCAACTAGGCATGATTAATGGACGAGACTAAGTGTGACTATATCTGCCTATGTTGAAATCTGCTTGAAGATCGTCGAACGATGATCGAAGATCGTCGAACGGATTAAGCCTATCGTCGACCTCTGGTTAATGATAGCTTATCTGTTTGAAGATCGTCGATCGACGTTCGACCATCGTCGAACAGGTTGAGCTCATCGTCGATCTCTGAACGACGACAGCTTGTTGCTTGTGAAGCCAGAAATAGCCGAACAATGGTTCGACTACTCTGCTTCTGAGCCGATCGTCGAACGGCCGTTCGACTATCGGGTCAAGTATCTTTTTAATAGATCGACTATTCCCGGTCTAATATAAAGCCGATAGTCGACCTAGGTTAAAAGATCTTGTGTTTTATCGTCGACGGAGCGTGCCCTTTCGCATTCTGCTTTCCCGCTTGTGATTTCCGGGCGTTTCGTCTTCTTCGTTCTCTGCAGCTTTCTCGAGCTTTCTCCAGCAAATCAATGGCGGTTTCCCCAGCAGTTCTAGCCGTCGTGAAGTTTGATGCAGGATTTAGCGTGGATTTCGACGCATTCAGCAGCTGCGATGCAGGAATCATAGAAGTTCTACAGCTATGCAGGGATCAGGGTTTAGAGAAATTAATGTCTGCAAGGATTAAGATCAACATCCCAGAAATCAAAGAATGGGCTTTCACGTCGTCTTCCTCAGACGAATCGATGACTGGTACCATCGGCGGAGAAGAGGTAATCCTGACTCCGGCCGTTTTATCTGATGTTTTTGGATTAGTTAATGGTGACGAGGATTATGAGCAAGATGCTCAGGAATTTGGAAGAATGCTGGTTGAGCTGGGACATGCTGAGGGCATTCCCACGAAGCTGCTCAAAGTGAATTTTCCTTTCAAAATCAAGTTTCTGGCTGAGTTAGTAGGAAAAGTGCTCCTGGGTAAGCACTCTGCTCACGATAATATAACAAGGCAGCAATTCGCACTCATGTGTGCGATTGTTAATCGAAAAAGGATCGATTGGGCAGCAGTTGTGTTTGATTTAATCAGGAAAAAGACTGGTAAGAAGGAAGTCACCCTAGGAAGGGTCATTGGAATCTTCCTTAAAGAAAAATACCCCTAGCTGCTAAGTTCAACTGCAACAACAATCAATGCAAGCAAGAAGATGGACCCCAACTTGTTCTCTAAGTGGAAGAGAACTTTTGTGAAACCTACTCCAGCAACATCTGAGGACACAAGGACTGAATCAGTCACTCCTCACCATGTTGAAGCTGGCTCAGCTCTTCCTTCCTCCTCCTCTGCATTGCTGTCTGCCTCAGTTGAAGTTCCATCAACTTCAGCTGAAGTACGACCTTCTTCCTCTGCTGCTCCAGAAACAACTACGGTTGTTCCTCTTTCCCCTCCAGCTTCTCCTCTACCTGCTCATCTGGCTAGGATATCTGCTCCTAGCTTTGATTTGTTAGGATCAGAGAGAATTCCTACTCCTCCTGTCTCTCCCGTTCATTCCCCAGTTCATTCCCCAATTAACTCTCCTGCTCCATCACCTGCTCCATCTCCTGCTCGATCCCCTGTCCACACCATTTCTCATCCCAGCACCACTACCATATCTGCTGCAGCTCCATCCACTTCACATCCCTCATCTATTGAGATCTCTCCTGAGCTTATCTCCCGCATTGTGGAGCTGATTACCCCCTCAATTAAAACCATGATTGAAGAGGCAATCGCTCCCCTTGCAGCCTCCATTGATATCTTATCTGCCTCCATCAAATCCCTTTCAAAATCTGCTGAGCCATCTTCCTCAAGGGGCCTGGTTTCAGTATCCACTGAAATCAGGCAGGGGGAGATGTTCCATGAAGATGCCTCAGACCATCCTACCTCTCCTCCAGCTATAAAAGATACAGTCATGTCTGCCCAGGAAGAATCTGCTCAAGCTGAGATAGAAATAGTTCCAGATGTTGTAATGACTGCCCAGGAAGAATCTGCTCCTGCTGAGAAAGAAATAGCTCCAGTTTTGTCTGATAAGGAAATAGCAGATGGAATCTTGCTATCTGAGATTGCAGTTAAAGTCTGCTTAGAAGATCTTACCTCTCCTGTGATTGCTAGATTCCTAGAAGGAATTATAACTTCATATCTGAATGAATCATGGGAGATGGTTAAGTATGAAGGTAACTCTTTCATTCGTTTTGTTGATGAGTCGATTAATTTGATAGTTTGTGAATACCTTGAGGGAATGATTATCGCTTATTTAGCAGATATGTATTCATAATTCTACAGATGTTATTAGAGAAGATCTAGCTACTCAGATCGTAGCAGTTGTTTCTGAAGCTGATCCAAGTGCTCCTGATACTCAAGTAGATCCTGAATTGGAATCTTTCTTAGATGATAGAGAGGATGAATCTGAGAATCAAGATAAAGTCAAGGATGACTCTCCTGTTCTGAATTTGGAAGAAGCTCAAGCAAGAGCTGCCTGGGATTTAAGAGTACAATCTTTAAAAGAGAAAGAAAAAGATCTGCAAATTGAAAAGTCAACCATCTGGGATGACTCTCCAGGGTTGGACTTAGATTCCCTTCTGGCTCTGGATGCCATGGAAGAGGAAAGAGAAAAATCTGCTCTTAAGCTTAAAGAAAAGGCTGTTTCAGAAGCCTATGATCCTTATGAAAATCCTCCCTCATCTCATTCTGATGATGATGATGATTCTGATGTTTCTGAGAAGTCAAAGAGAAAGAAAGCTGCCTCAAAGAAGAGAAAAGCTGCTCCTCCTCCACCTCCCAGTAAGGATAATGATACTCCCTATTATATTTTGAAGGGCATTGACCCTAAATCCAAGGAATTTCAGCACTGGATGAGGTTTTCAAAGAATCAGCAGAAAGAAAGAAAAAGAACTAAGAGGTATGATAGTCCTGTCTCTAGATGGACTCCCAGAGGTCCTCCTCCTCCTCCAGGTGCAGGAGCCTCTGGGAACCTATCAGCTGATCCTGCTGCCTCTTCTGGAAGATCTGCTTCTTTTCAGCCCCAGCCAAGACAAGGTTATCAAAGCTCGCAAGGCAAATCGTTTTCTGGCTCTCAAAGACAAATGAAGGAGACTGTGGTTCAAAGACCAACCTTTTCCCCACCTCCTTCTCCAAAGAAGAGAATTCCATCTCCAACTCCAGTTCAGTCTGAGGAAATTGTATCAAAAGGTAAATAGTTTACTTTGTTCTAAAATTTCTAGCAAGAACCCCTTTTGCTAAGTTTGCTTCTAATGTCTTATCTAGTTATTCAAGATAAAATAGCTGATGCTGCTTCTCCTGAGCCTGTGTATGAAAATCCTGAGCTTGATCCTAACTTTAGGATGGCTCGCTTTCAAGAACTAGTTGGAGCAGCTCAAATAAGAAAAGCTAGAGCAGAAGGAAAAGATGCGACTGGTCTAACTACCATGTCTGCTTACAGAAAGAAAGAATTTGAAAAGTTCCAGGTTAATCCTGAGATTTTTGATCCATCAAAATATATGGAAAAACATCCTGAAGCAGTAGTCCCAAGAGCTACAGAACTGAAGATCATTGGTGCGCAGGACCTGAAAATGTCAAAGAAAGAATCTGATGATCCTTTAAGGAAAATCTCTTTTGTTTCTAGCTCTTCTGTTTCTAAGCCTGACTCTGTTGATCCATAGTTTGATTAACTGCTGTGCTATATTTGTTTATCTGTTTGATAATCTGCTAGTTAATTCTTAAATCTTTCCTGTATTATTTTATTGCTCTTTAGCTAGCTGTATGTTTTAGTTGTTGAGAGACTTAACTCAAATAGGGGGAGATTGTTGGTACCCTAGTTTTGATTTGAGTTTAGTCCTCTCCTTTGTGCCCCTTGACCCAAGAAATACTTATGGTCAATGGTTAGGAGTCTAGCTGTAGAGTTCTCACTTTTCCAGATTGAGAATTTGGTTAAGTAGTTTTTCGTTCGACGATAGTCGAACGCCGCTCGACTATCGTCTATCGGCTGATCGACGATCGTCTATCAGTTGGTCGACGCTTTGTCTGCGTTGATAGTTCGACTATCTGTTGATAGCTCGACTATCTGCTTGGCGAGGTAGTTCGACTATCTGTTCTGATAGATCGACTATTTGATAGTTCGACTATCTGTTGATAGATCGACTATCTGTTTCGCTTTGATAGTTCGACTATCTGTTGATAGATCGACTATCTGTTTCGTCTTGATAGTTCGACTATCTGTTGATAGTTCGACTATCTGTTGTCTTTGATAGTTCGACTATCTGTCCTGATAGTTCGACTATCTGATAGTTCGACTATCTGCTGATAGATCGACTATCTGGTTTGTTTTGATAGTTCGACTATCTGTTGATAGATCGACTATCTGTTTTCTGAGGTAGGTCGACTATCTGCTTGATAGGTCGACTATCTCTGTGCGCTTTATAGTTCGACTATCTGTCCTAGATAGATCGACTATCTGATAGTTCGACTATCTGTTCTGATAGTTCGACTATCTGCCGGGGTAGTTCGACTATCTTCTTCGATAGGTCGACTATCTGGATCGTTCGACTATCTGCCCGATAGTTCGACGATCTCCGTGCGTCGTTCGACGATCTTCGAGGGTTGTTCGACGTTTTCTGTCTGCCGTTGTATTTTGTATTTATTTATTATATTTAATTAATTAATACATTTTCTGGCACATTATTTTAAGCTGTATGATAAAATTACCAGGCAATATTTGCTCCATCTCTTTTGCCTGAGTCAAATCTTTTTAAGATAAAGTTGTTTGTCTTATTAGCTGTCATTATAAACTGCTTTATCTATTGTCAGCCCTTTATAGCCGTTAGACTGAAAAGTCTTCTTTTTGCTATAAAGAGATTATTTCTGATGTGACTTTATTTAGTCCTTCTGTTATTTGATTTAAGCCTGCAGCTTCTTAGAAAGAGGTTTATTCCTTTTATAGAATGTTTTGCTGCAGAGTTGTTTCTGTCTTCTTGATATTTACAGCCCAGGTCTCAAGGCTCAGAAGAAGACAAATAATTCAAATGGAAGAGAGCCGTTGCTTGCTGATGATTATAAAAAGGACCCTTTGAAGAAGGATTCAAGCTAGCTAATTGCTAACCAGTTGTTCATTCAAGCTCTCAAGCCTTCATCAAGAAAAAGCTTTCTGCTCTCAGCAATTTCCATCTAACTGAGAAGTGTTAAGATCTTCATCTCTTCTTCACCTGAGTTCTCCTGCTTTCAGGAAGTTCAACTCAGAGTTCCTTTGAAGAAGAAGAAGAAGATAGCTGCTTGAAGATCTTCGATTTTATTATTTACTTTCTTCCTGTAGCTTTTCCTTCAGAACTTTCTGAAGAGTCTTCTGCACTGAAGCAAGACTTCACCTGGACATCTTTGAGCCAGGGGGAGCCTTGATTCTTTAGAGCATTCTAGCTCAGTGCAAGTTTTTGTGCTTCTCTAATCTTTGTAAAATAGAGAAGACATCTTAACCTTCTTCCCCCTCCTGTACAGGGTTATTACTCCCTTCAAAAGTATCCCTTGGTGGCAGGGCACCTGATCAAAAACCTGTGCTTGGTTTTTAGACACCTGATCAAAAGTCTAAAGGGTTTCTGGATCTACCTGAAGCAGATCCTGTTGGTGGCAGGGCACCTGATCAAAAACCTGAGTGGATTCCTACCGTGTGGGTAGAAGAGTGGACGTACCCAAGTTATTTGGGGAACCACTATAAATTTCCTTGTGTCGTCTGGATTCCATTGTTTAATTCCTGCATTGTGGCTGTGATTAGATATAACTAGGTTGCTAGTTGCTGATTAGGTTTTCCAAGCTTAACTGTAATTACAGTTAGCTTGTGTTTGTACACATCACTTGTGTTAGGCTTTAAGGTTAAATCAATATCTATAATCTTTTCATTCCGCACTTCACTCCAAGGGAGTTGGGTAGACTATTAAGTTTTGTCTGTGCAAAATTTGATAACTCTATTCACCCCCCCCCCCTCTAGAGTAGTATTTATCCCTTCACTTTCAGTTACTTACTTTGTTTACCTTCTCTTACTTTACTTGCTGACCTGTTCTTGTGTACACTTATGCTTCATACCTACTACTGCTTACATATATTTGTTCTGTTTATGAACTCATGATAGACTAGTTCTGCCACCACCTGCTTACCTTTGTTACTCTCCACTTTCATTACTTTCCCTTTCCTTCTCCCCGCTCGGTGTCTAGGAGCCATGGGGGAGGGGGGATTATAAAACTTAGTCTTTTAGACTAACGATTATTGACCAAATCATTTTAGGGATCGTGGAGCCGAACCATAATATACAGCCCCAGAGGTAGGTACGCTTGGAGACGGTACAGTCTAGCACTTGAGTTCAGGCCGCAGGGACAGTGAGTCCCAATCATTAGTAGATATTATAGATTTGCTTCAACGATTGAATGACTTGTATTGAGGATTTTGATCTATTGGGCAGGAGCCCTCTTTAGTACTTTACTTTATCATTTCTGTGGACTCTCCCTTCGTGGAGAATTATTTACATACATGTGATTCTGGTGGACTAGTGTTTGGGTTTCATTTTACTCGTGTACTCTCATACTTTTACTCATCTCTGCTGCGATCGGAATGGCCGGCAGAATCGGCGTTTTGTAGTGACGACCTTCCCGGCTATGTTGGTGTCACCGCAATGCGGTGGTTCTAGGCATAAGCCCCCGATGGTTTAAAAGAAAAAATGGGGTCTTACACATATACCTCCTGAAAAAATCATACCATAGCTTTGTTTTCAAAGAAAACTAGACTAATACTTAAGCCTAGTTCAAAAAAGAATTTTTCTCCCCCATCCTCACCATTACTAAATGAGTTAGTTTTACCAATAAAAATAATACAACCTGATATTTCTCATAAATAGTCATACCAACAAATGCAATAGAGTTTCCATCACAAGATTTAGTTTAAGAGACATGTCTAGATCAAACTCTTAATATTGAACTTCCTGTTATAGACATGAAACACCACAACGATCAACATTCTACTGAATATATTCATGCTGTAACATTTTCATCAGTGACTTTTAATATTAACAAATTTATTCTTCAATCTATATAACAAACAACTTCTTCACTAACTACCCTTATAGAAGAACATGATTTAAGTTGTTAATCTTCAGTTGAAAATATGTTTAATCAGATTTTTTGGGTGCAAACTTCTATAAGGAATATTCAAAATAAACTGACTTCCACAGAAGTAACCAGATCTTTCTTAACCTTCTTGGCTCATGAGGTTCAGAAGGGGGAGATGTCTGTGTAAGACTAGTACATGAAACCATTAGAAGAAGATGAGGCTTTTCTTAGAACGGCTCAAACAGTTCTATTAAGTAGAGAGGCAGATGAACAATCAGTTCATGTTTCTGAAATTGAAAATCGAGTTGTTCAGAGGTAGACAGAATAGAATAATGATAAAGCTGTTCAGGAATCTGATGCATTAGTTCAAGGGGAGGCAATGGAAGAGAATTTAACTAATATACTTATGATAGCCAAAGAAGCAGTGGATGATGTTATGATAGCTCAAGGGGAGTGACAAGATTCTTCTATTAAAAAGATAAATAAGGATGTATAGGTATTCACCAGGAAAAGGAAAAATCCTTCTTAGAATGAGTATATTCTGAAAGTATAATTTTTGATAACTATGTTGGCATTTTTAAGACAATTGTATGAAAGCCTCATATATTCAGTTGCCTCTTATATATGTACTTTATGATTCTTATCTATCATCAATACATGTTCAATCAAAACTTTGTTTTTTTTTCTGATTTTTATTTGTAAAATCACTTTTGAATTTTTCTAAAATCTGTTAAGTTAAATAGGGGGGATTGTTGGGAAAAACCCTTATGATTTATCTTAACAAATTATGTTCAGTGATTTTACATCCCAGGTTTATTTCTCATAATGTATAGTAAGGGTAATTTATTCTTAAAAATCCTAGGATGTGAATGATATAAAGGACATAATAAAGGCATACTTAATGTAAGAGAAAAGACATGAATTGCTAACATGCGTTGATTAGAAGTCGACGGAACTTCAACTGGAATTCTACGCAACTTCAAATAGAAGTCAGAGCAACTAAATTTGATAAGTCGACGACATTTAAAGGATTATATCGATGCATACTTTGACATGATATTGAAGGAACGTCGACTACATAGTTAATCTTATAGATAGTCCGAATATGATGTTGCTTCTATTAGAACATGATGTTACATCTACTGAATTTCTTTACAGAATTCATTTTGAGGCTTCAATTAGAATTAATTCAAGAAAGGTTTGAATAACAGAATCTTGGAGACATTAGAAGATGTTGACTTATATATAAATATGATTAGATACAATAGAAAAAGTAGAGGATCATGAACTATTATTGAATTCTTACATCAATAACCAACTACAGACGATCAAGAAATTCATATCTGATCGTGATAGATTGATTTCAAAAAATAAAGTTTGGAAGATCATCATTAGTAATTTATTTTTTTCATTAATCAGTCGATTGTTAGATTGTAGATAAATATGCAAAAGAGAATTAGTTCTCCTTCTTCTCAAGAAGAAATCACATCAGATTCAGAAGAGATTCAAGGATAATCTTGAAATATGGCATATAATCTTTGTGATTTTGATATTCTGAGATTCATCAGAAGTTCCAGATCTTCAGAAATCTGTTGAGAGGACACAAAGAGAAGATTAATTCTATCACAAATCTTTTTTATTTTATTTTTACACTTTGTGAAAAGTGTTTTGAGAATCCCTCTTCAAAGGATTCAGTGAGAGGTTTTGAGAGTCTCCTTGAGAAAAGACTCAGATTGTATTGGTTCAAGATGTCCTTATCAAAAGATCTCATTTTGGATCAAAGAGTCTCCCGATCAAAAGTCTCAGACACTGTGATAGTGAATTCCTACCAAGGGGTAGAAGAGTGGATGTACCCAGATTTAGGGGAACTACCATAATCTTTTTCTTCGGTGTTTTGGATTTATTTTAAATTTTTTGTTATGATTTTATTTACCTACATCTATTTTTGTTTGATTGTTGATGTCTATGCAATTCTATGAATTAAACTAAGTATTTGAAACAAAATTTTAATCACTATTCAACCCCCTCCTAGAGAAAACTTTGTGGTATTTAGCAACTAGTCTCCTATTTTAGTCACCTCATTTCCCTAACTCACCTATCTCACCACATGTCATTTCTTAACACATACTAAGAGTCTAAAAAGAAAGGGGATGTTACATGCAAAGATCGGGTAGAAGTTAAAATTAATGGAAGTGAGTAAGCAGACTTAAAGTACCCTCGACCCCCCCCCCCCCCCCCCGCATTAGAATATATAAGGTTTAGTGGGTGCCGCCAAAAGATTCCCTCCACTTGGGTGGACTTACCAAATGCTTGGGTTTGAACTATCATTTTTAGCTTGAGCTAAACTCATAAAGAACGTGGATTGTGTGCAACCTCATATTTGGCGAGTGGGATCATAAAGTCATCAAATAGTTGGGGGAATTTTTGGCCCAGGCGAGTGGAGCAGATAGTCTGCACTCTCCCCCAGTTAAGTAGTGAGTGGTGATTCCTAGCCCAACCAAGTACTCGTAACCCCAAGAAAGTTGATTCAGAACTATGGGAACTCGCTGATGGAAGTGTGTCACTCGATTTTCCCAAAAATCTTATTTTAGCATGCTACAATCCTTTCCAAACAACATGATTCCATTGATGGCAGGCCAATTTAGGCTACAATTAGTAGAACCAAAATACGGGAGTCCTCTATCCGCAGAACATTTTCAACAAAAAATAAATAGACCCCAATGACGCCTTTGGAGAGGTCTTCTTGTGCTTCACTCTCCTTAGGTTCATTCTAGTTGGCGAGATCTCCAGCACTCTGTTAACCGATATTTCTGGGTTGACATTTTGGTGTTCTCATGTGCCCTTTGTGGTGCCCAGCTCAGCATTGTCCTGGGATAGGGAGTTCTCTTAGAAATTCTGGTTGTATGGTGAGACCTCCTCACTACAGCCCAAGGGCCTATTCCTAGTTTTCTTTTCTTGTGTGTGAGATTCTTGCTCTGAGTGTCTTGCCTGGTGATCTATCCCTGGATAAATAAGTGCAACTACCCTTTCGGTCTGAACTCCTCATTGAACTGTGGTTTCTTGGTTCAACAATCAAGATACTCAATGATGGTATAAATATCAACACTCTTCACTCCCTGATCTTGCGTCATTACACCTGCATCCTATACTTCTACATAACTCAATGCACAAAGGAGGCAGTTCTTCTTGATGTGACTGCTCTACCTATATTGGTAACAAACAACTCCCTTTTTTGATTTCGATTGGGCTTGTTGACCTCTCGATCCCTTGTCGAATTCTCCCTCCTCCATTTACTACCAAAATATGTTCACCCTTAAGAGCACGGTCCTTCAACATCATATTATACAGTAAAGCTTATGTGACCTCCTCCAGCCTCATTATAACATTCCCATATAGGAGAAAGGTCACCATGTGTTTAAAGGATGGTATGAGAGAGGTAAGAAATAGTATGCTCTTGCCTTCTTCCTCCACCTTCGCACCAACCACACGTAATTAGTTTAGAATATCATTTAACACGTTAATGTTTTCATACAGGTTACGACCCTCCCACATCTTTATCTCATACAATCATTGTTTTAATAACTACTTCATGGCCAATGACTTAGCTAAATACAATCTCGTATGCTTCTCCCAAAATTTGATTGCTGGCTCCTCGACTCCAATGTTGAAGAGTGCCACACATCTTGATAGCATTAGTTTCATTCTCATGCAAGTCAATCTACTCTTCATCGTTCACTTTAACTATTAATTTATCTCATCCTCGTAGAACCTGTATCAACCCATGATTAACAGACTAATCTTTGACATGAAATTTCCAAAGACTAAAATTTTCACTATGATCGAACTTCTCCACCGAATACCAAGCCAAAGTCTCATACTTCCTTACCATAGTTAACTAAGGGTATGACTAGAAAATTTGATTAATTTATGATTTGTTCTGAAAGGATGTGAAGAGAACCTAGTCATTCATCAATGTAGTCAAATATTTCTTCAAAAGTCCAATAGATTGCATACAAAACCAAGTGGTCACGAAAGTGCAATCCCAATATATAACAAAATATTGGGTAACAAGAAAATAAGCGCTTTTCATAATTTACTTAGCATTATAAAATTATAACACTCAAATTAAGAGATGTGTGTTCGAAAAATACATTACAAGAGAACTCGGAGAACAATAATTTATAGGAGAGTAATAAAAACATGATAATAGTCCGTATAAAGAACACAAGAGATTCGTACAAAAATGAACCATCATTGTCGTCAAATTACCAATGGAGAAGTTAATGAAAAATAATGCTCAACTCACGCATTAGACCGTTGCACAATGTGTTGCTTGCCCCACTACAACATCGCCATACTCACTGCAGTCATTACAGCCTTACCTTCTTCTTCTCCACGGATCTACCTCAAAGAGCTTATTTCTCCAAGATGACAAACTGGTGGTTTGTTTTCTCAAACTACAATCCATCCCATTATATAATCATTTCATATGTCTTCGTCTCTTTTCCTAAAATCTATATTGTGTGTGTCTAATCAAAGCACAAGGGTGGCCTGGAGAAATAAAGTTTTCAATAGAGGTTGGTAGGTGTAAAATGTGAAACACATGCATTTTAAAACCAAACCAATGCAACATGTTGGTACTCCTCTTACTCTGGTCAGTGATGTGATTATGAGATTTTGATCACTCTCTTTAGACTTTGTTTGGATTGCCTACCATCTCGTATTCCATTCAGGTTTCCCTTTAGGAAAAGTGCTCAACACGAAAGTTTGATCATTTCTGCTTCAAGGAGAGAATGTGGTATGTAATAACAATTGTTGTTCTAGCTTGGAGATCAGCTCCTTCCAAATCTCATGTCGTCCGACTGTCATATCTTAAAGTCGAGTAGCCGGCAGATCATTTGATGTCATGTTGAAGAGGAAGGTCATTGAGAACACCATGTAACCTTCTTGGAGGTTGTCAGAAAGTAACCTTGAACAAGGCTGTCGGCGTTCCCACTAGAGAACTCAAAAAAAACTATTTAAACTAAAATAAGAAAAACAATAGTGTTATTCATTATCATGCCAAATATAGTGGCATTACTTAAGTATTTTTACAAGTTTTTTTTATATACTAAGTTTATTGCTAATATACATGTTGAATTATTATGGACCATCAGATGAGTTAGGTATGGATTGCTGAGCTAGCATACAATCCAATGGTGTTAAGCATCTGTGAAGCGTTTGTAATGAATATTTTGTTCAAATGCATTAGTCAACCATCTAATTTGAATAAACAGTAGCTAGTTCAAATGATAGGACATTTGTAATTTTCTTCATAATTTCAAAATCTTTTCAATTACAAAGAGAATTGTGTAAATTAATACAAAATTAAACTTATAACAACTATACCGTGTACTATAATTTGTCCACTCTTGAGAAAAAGCAAAGTTTTCCATTTTATTGCCATTAAGAATGTCTTATTTTCCTACTCACTGTTCTTTACATGTTTCATCCAAATACTATCTAAATTGTTCTCAAATGAAAAAATTAAATAAAAAGTGGTTATAACTTTTATAAGGAATTCCACAATATATATTAATTCCTCATAAGCTTTCTATCCAATAAGAAAAGTTTACTGATGGCTAAAAGTGTTATTAGAAATATTTCATTTTCAAAAAATAAATCCAATCCGAATTACTTTCTTGGTAAACACCCTCAAATATTTATAAAAAAGATAAATACATGGTTTTATTCATTAAACTCTATAAACTTTTGGAATTCGATTCCTTAATTTTAATATGTAATAATTCAGCCTTTTAACTCTATATCGTAATGGATTGTAGTGTTTAACCCCATTATTTTATTTAAGTCAAATTAAAAAGCTAAAATTATGATTAAAAAAAGGGACAGGGATTCTATACACACCTATGTATAGAAAAAGATATACACATTGATGCAGATGCTGACACCTGGCATAATGAACGCGGATTTTAGCTGCTTAGATGTAATAAATATTACTTTATATAATAGGACTTTGTATATAATAAATAGTACTCTCTCTCTCTCTCTCAACATTATATAATAAGGTGTGTATATCTCTCTCTCAACATTATATAATGACGTGTGCATATCTCTCTCTCTCTCTCTCTCTCAACATTATATAATAAGGTGTGCATATCTTTTTCTATATACATATGTGTATAGAATCTGCATCCTAAAAAAGGGTATTGTTATTGGTACCCCTTATTTAAGAAACACTAAAAAAGGTGTATTGTAAATGCCTGAAATCAGCTCGGAATCATTTCTTTTATTTTGAAATTACTTTTGTCCCATAAGCCTTATAACCTTCCTCTCTAATAATCCATATTCCCTTCCTTTCTAGTAAACACTATTCTTGCGAACCTTTTTCTGGTAAACCATCTCCAGTGAAACCAGTAGGAAGGTCTCTCCCTCGCTCGCACTCCATCGGCGATAATGTTATTCGGCGATTTTTATGGGTAATGTCCTCCTAGCCCAAACTCTTTCTAAAGTTTTTACATGGTATCACTAGTAGATATCAAGTGTAACACTCTGCCTATTCAAATAATATAACACAGGTTTTGTCGGGACCTCCTGATATATTTGACACATAAGTTAGGCGATAATGAACATAGTTACTAAGGAATGTTTCAAAACAAAGGTTCATCCTTATGGCCTTATATCAAATACAATGTTTCATAACAAAACATCATGTTTACACAAACATTGATGTGTAGGCTAGAAATTAAGGAATAAAAGGGAGGTCAGTATTTTATGACCTATTAAGCTTAGGGCTTTAGCCCGCTACTTCTCAGTCTAATCTGTGAAACCTGCACCAAACACAAATATTAGGTAAATAACGGTCAGATATGAGCTAACCATAAATTGCGTAACAATCCTACCCTTGGTCATCCTACCAACTACGAGGCAGGGTATCTTTCAGAAGCAAGCAAGTAGCAACTTACAACATGTAGTAAAATATAGAAAGTGCAACTACTCTAGATAAGGTGTGGTTTCAAGCACAATCAATCTTCTAGGTTGAGAATAAAAATAAGGGGAACCTAGGAATGAAAATGATGTTGGTTAGATTTACCTGAAGATTCTCCATGATAGCCTAAGCAGCCACGCACGAGGCTAACATAACATCACTGCATAACACCACATTCATGAGTACTCATGACCACATTATTTCATGCACTCAAGTTATACGCTATGAGTACTTTTATGTGAGTACTGACTTCAATCTAAATTATGAAAACTTAGTTATATAATGTGTCATTTTCGGTCCAGACGATCATGCCAATCGTAGCTTGTCCCTTATTCAATCAACATTCATGAGGGGCACCCATGCCGAACCACATGGAACGGGGTTGGTTCAGCTTTTGCCTGTACTCAAATCACTGCGCATTCTTTACAAAATTGGTGCACTTTATGCCAGACTCATAAACAGTTTGCCATATACAAATTATACAAAAACATTATATTACTCACCCATTCTATATGATGGGGCATAGGCTTCGCATATGCAATCGATGTAGGAGATCCAAGTCAACCACACACCCATTTGTGGTGTGGGTTTGTGCTCTACGACATCATATCCATAGGACTTTTCATGGATAATCCATGAGCTCCCCCCCCATTCCCAAACCCAATAAAAAGGTGATGTATTTTCACTGAATCATTCTCCAAGAAGCATACAAGGTCTTGCCTAAATGTAGCATCAAATTAAGCATTATCTTTCTAGGATTATGCCCACAGGTAGGATTCATATACAATGCCTAAATCCACAATGAATACTAGATTTATACATTAAATTCATGTCGTGGACAAACATAATCGACTCTAGTTCGAATGAACCAATGGAGGTCATACCCTCCACTGATTAGCGAAAGATACTCTTCCAATTCATGAAATCAAAATGGGAATGGACAAACAAATCCTAATAGAGGAGAGAATGATCGTTACCCTTGGATCTCGCTTTGACGTCATGGAACAAATATTGAGATGAATGGAATTGACCGCAATGGACTCCTCTTTGCAGATCGCGACTTGGCTTGGCATTCAGAGATTCGTAACTCCTCCAACGGTGCGATCTTACTTCTCCTTTCCCCTCCTTTCTCTCCTTTTCACAACCCTGCATAGAGAACGAAGAGATTGAAATTAATTCTAAAACACTCAATTCACGACCTAATAGCATCAGGGAGAAATCCCACCCATTAGATATTTGATTGGACCAACAAATAACCCAAATTTTTGAACTTATAACTATTCTGTTGCATATCGCACAACCATGGGTTTCAGAATGCATGCTTGTGTGTGAGTTAATAAACTAAGATAGAGAACCCCCTCAAAAAGGGCTTGATCGTACGTATTATTCATGATTGTGTGTTTGCTCATGCATAATAAAAAATGCACTACCAACCCAGAATTTCTTTAGAAAGCCCCTAAACAACCAATGAAATGCAAAGAACCTCCTTGAGCTCTATAAATCTCAACCCCTTTCTCAAAAGAGTTTTTTACGGGTTTAAATCATTCTCTAGATAAAATGGGTGAATTGTTAACTGATCTCTTTTTGGCACAATTTTGTGCGATTTCCGGTCATGGAAGCACAATACCCAGTAACAAGTAAATATAGAGTCACAAGAAAACATGTACTTTGCACAATTTTATTAGCATAGTAAAATTAGTAAGTACTTAAAATTAAGAGATGCAAATCCAAATTTTACTACAGAGGAACTCGAACTACAAAAATTTGCATGAGTAATATAAACTTGAATGCAATCCATAAAACGGATGCACAAAATTCGTACCAGAACAAACCTTCGTTGTCGTTAGAAAACCAACCACCTCCATCACCACCACTGAGAAGAGATCCAAGTGATACTTGAACTTGCCCCAAATGTGTAGCTCGCCAATGTCACCACTTGTGCACAACCACCATTGCCTACGAGTATGCAACCATTGAGCACCGCTCACCTTGCTGCAGCTCGCGAACCTGATACGTGCCGCTACCCGCACGCTTTTGCTCTATGTTCCCAATGTAGCCCACAATTGGATGTCAAAGTCCACCATCACATTCGGTCATGCACTACCACTCTCCTCCTAAAGGATTTACCTCTCTTTTGTTTAGCTTGTGGTTTGTCTTTATAGCTTGCCTTCCTCTCCTTTTATAAGGACATTTCACATGCTTTTACCTATTTATAAGAAGATTCCTCACATGTGAAACACATGGGCGGCTTGGAGAGTCAACATTGGCGGTCGGTAGGTGTAAGCATGAATCATGTGGGTTTGAAAAATCAAACCAACTCCATAATCACCACCTTGGTTTGAATTTCAAAAACCACATTCTACAAAAAGCATCATCTGCACAAAACACTATCTATATGAAGAAATGTCTACATAAAGCACAATTCTTCATTAAGCACCAATCTGCATTAAGCACCACCTTATGTCTTAGGCGTCTACAGACTTATTGCATGTCGAACTTCATCTCTGCTCTGGTTCACCTGTGAGATGTCGACACATCCAGATCGCAAAAACTGACTTTACTAACCCGAGCCATAGAAGGGCAATCCAATATACCACCTCGACCATCCACCATGTCACCCACAGAAATTATGGTCATACCACCTCGCAATGTTGTCCCCATCAATCGGTACAGACTAGAGAATAGGACAGCCTTCATGAGCACGGTACACCCGCGTGTCACCGTTAAAACTCCTTTTCTCGCCGCAAAACTACAGCCACCTGAGTACAAATAGCCTAAGGATATCAGATTCTTATGCATCTTGGGCATCAGATGTACCCACTCAAGGCTGCGCAACACCCCATTATGCATTTGTATGTCATCCCTGTACTTGTAACATAACAACCTAAGTTGTCACCCAAATAGACTGACGCAGTCGTCACCTCCAGAGAACTAAACAACGATGCATCTAAGAATATGTGTTGTGATGCACCAGAATCTAATATCCATCCGCTGTTATAGTCATCATGATTCTCAGTGATGGTATAGAGACCATTACTCTCCACTCCCAGATCTAGCATCACCATACCCGCATCTTGGACGTCTCTAGAACTCTGAGCACGCTGCGGGCATTTTCTCCTGATGTGATCGCTCTATCTACAGTAGTAACAAAAGTCTCCCTTCTTCGATGCCGACCGAGCCCGTACACCCCTCGATCCCCTGTTGAAAGTTCTCCCTCGTCCATCAACCTCCAAAATATGTTTACCCCTAGGAGTGGGGTACTTCAACATCTGACTCGATAGTAACACCGATGTGATCTCCTCCAGCCCCACTGTATCCTTCCCATATATGAGCATGATAACCATGTGTTTAAAGGATGGCGATAGCGAGGTAAGAAGTAATAGGGCCTTATCTTCTTCCTCCACCTTCGCACCAATCACATGCAATTAGTTTAGAAGTCTGTTGAACACATTGAAGTGCTCATGCAGGTTGCTACCCTCCTATATCTTCAGCCCATACAATCATTATTTTAACAACCACCTTGTGGTCAATGATTTAGCTAGATGCAATCTCTCAAGCTTATCGCAAATCTTGATTGCAGACTCCTCGATGCCAATGTTGAAGAGCACCTTGCCGTCAAAATGCATCCTGATGGCGCTAGTGACACGCTAATATAAGTCAATCAACTCCTTGTCCTTCACTTCAGCGGTCAATTTTTCTCATCCCCGCAAAACCCACATTAGTCCCTTCTCAACTAGTATATCTTGGATATGAATTTGCCAGAGACTAAAATTTCTGCTACCATCAAATTTCTTCACTGAATACTGAGCCAAAGTTACATTCTTCCCTGTCATAGTTGTCCTCCGGTATGACTATGATACCTGATTAATTTAAGGTTGGATTTAAAAGGATAGGAAGAGAACCTAGTCATTTACCAACACAAACAAATCTTTCATTAAATATCCAATCAGTCGCCTATAGAACCTGCTCTGATGCCACTTCTTGATATTTTTGGTCGCAGAAGCGCAATCCCCAGGAACAACTAAATATAGAGTCACAAGTAAATACGTACTTTGCACAATTTTATTAACATAATAAAATTATTAAGTACTCAAAATTAAGAGATACAAATCCGAAATTATACTGTAAAAGAACTCGGACTACGAAAATCTGCAAGAGTAACATAAACTTGACTGCAATCTGTAAAACGGACCCACACAAAAATCTGCAAGAGTAACCAACTGTTGCCGCCACCACCACCGAGAAGAGATCTAAGTGAGACTTGACCTTGTTGCGAATGTGCAGCCCTCCAACATCACCACTTGTGCACAACTATTGGGTTTCTATAAGAGACACATCACATGTACACAACTTAATAAGGAATCAAAAAACCTAAAGAAAAATGGATCTTGTGATGAACATTGATCAAGAAGTAAAAACAACTTTAGATAAAAGTATACCTTGGCGGGATTGAGTCGGCATTCAACCAAGATGCTCCAAAAGGTAGGTTTCTGGCCGACCAATGAGTCCACACAAAAACCAAATTGCGGCTTTACAGTGATCCACATGAATAGGAGAATGCCTTCACTTCGTAAAAAGAAATCTGGGAAGGAGAATGAAAAGCAATCTACATCTTCACAGACTACTAGGTCTTCTCCAGAAGAGGCGACGACGATGGGAGATAGAATCAGGCTGATTGTCCGCGATGGGATCGGGACTATCAGAAACATTTTCCGTCGATCCCTTCATCTCGGGCTTAGCATAGTGCTCTTAGGAAAAACCTAAGGCATCTTTTATTTATACCCAAAGGAATAAACAGATGGAAATTTTTTTCTATAGGCAGACCCATAACTCATGGAATTTGCTTAAGACATATTCATCAAAATGACTCGAGATGTCTCGAAGAATTGTCAAAATAACACGAGATAATTCGATGAATTCCTCGAGAAGACTTAAGACGCATTCGTCGGAATAACTCAGGATGATTCGACGAATTTGTCGAGATGACTTTGACACATTCGTCGAAATAACACGAGATGATCTGATGAATTCGTTGATATGACACAAGATGTCCTGAGATAACTCGATGAATTTGTGGAGATGTCTCGAGATAACTCGACGAATTTACTTGTCCTCTTGAATTCCAATTCATTCAAGTGTTTGGTCGTTCACTCATATCATATATGAGTAAGACCAACACAATCAATTCCTCTAACTTCTCCAAATGCTCTTATGTACAATCTTGTAGGCTCATATTGCGTTAGTAGTGAAACAACCTGTTTGACCCCTTCTAAATCATCATGGTAACACCAACAGTCTTCCACTTGATCTTGAAAGTATCAAACAAAAGTTTCACAAATAATGAGCGAAATCTAGCAATACATCATTGCTCCCGAAGCAATAAGAGTTTAAAACTCAATAACCTTTATGACCAATGTATCAGTGTTGTCAAGTCCTTTATCCCTTACATTCGAATAGAAATAGAGGTATAGACCGTGTCACACTCAAATTTGTTCAATCCAAGTTTCTTGATCTAGAATTGACTTCCAGAAATTGGCGAGCCCATTATCATTTATTGACTCAACCAAGCATGGTCATATATTTCTCAGTCTCATTCAATCAAGGGGCCCATGAATGCAACTCCTGTCATATAGGAGGATAAATCCCATTTTTGTCCATACACACACACATAAATGACTCGTAACGTACCCAATAACCACTTTTATCACCAACCTTTCTCAAGGAATACTTTGTATGACATCAAAGTATGCTCTTCCTCACTTGATGAATGTTGTGACTTCAGGTCAAAGAACTACAAACACCATTGCCACTTGATACCTACTTGTGACACATTCATATAATAATCCATAATGTATTCTCATAGTGGGTCTGTATAGTACAACTTTTTCAATAACAAGTACCCATGTGATGACTTGATATAATAATATCATGACCTGTGAGATCCGGTCATCAGGAAACACACATGCTAGTCTTCACGTATCATCATCATCTTAGCTTCTAAGATGATACAATAACCAGGGACCATTTAAGAATAAAGCTTCTAAGAATACAGGTCCTCACATTCAAGTCATCAACTTGAATCCTATGGAAGAAAATATTCTAAGGGCTTTTATCACGTTAATTAAGCTATCATATAGAAATAAATTGACATAACAAAAGAACTTGCTATAAATATAAAATGAAATGTATAGTACAATATTCATCAAATGAATTACAATAACCGATAAACACACAATCCACAAGACTCCCACTAGAGTTGATCATTCAGGTATCTAATACCCATTGATCTAGCATAACCATCATGCTTTCTCTATGCAAGAGACTTTGTTAGTGGATCCATAATATTTTCTTCAGTTGGCACGTCGCAAATATTCATAGCTCCTCGATCGATAATCACTCGAATATAATAAAACTGTCGTAGTATGTGCTTGGAGCGTTGAAGAGATCGAGGTTCTGAAGTAAGTGCAATTGCACCATTACTGTCACAGTAGAGAACTACGGGATCAATAATGCTAGGAACTACACCAAGCTCACTGATGAATTTACTAATCTGTATAGCCTCCTTCACCGCATTTATAGCAGCGATATACTCGGTCTCAGTATAAATTAGCAATTGTCTCTTTTGTGGAACTCTTCAAGCTAATGGCTCCTCCATTTAGGAAAAATACAAACCCTGACTGTGACTTTAAGTCATCCCTATTAGTTTGGAAGCTAGCATCAGTGTAACCCTTTACAACAAGCTCTTCCTCTCCACCAAATACCAAGAACGTATCCTTAGTCCTTCTCAAGTACCTTATGATGTTCTTGACGGCTATCTAGTGACAATCACTGGGATCAGACGGATACCTACAAGTCATGCTCAAAGCATAAGAGACATTGGGTCGAGTACATATATTTGCATACATGATTCAACCAATTGTCAAAGCATATGGAATCAACTTCATGCGGTCCTTATCTTCCAAAGATTTAGGACATTGGTCCTTAGAGAGATTAACACTATAAGATATGGGTAAGAATCCTTTCTTAGACTCTAACATGTTGAACCATTTCAACACCTTATTAATATATATACTTGGGGTCAAACCCAGCAACTTCTTTGATCTATCTCTATAGATTTTAATACCAAGTATATAAGTTTTTTCACTCAAGTCTTTCATAGAAAAGCAGTCCCCTAGGTTGTTCTTAACAACTTGCAGGTTCAGAATGTCATTCTCGATCAGTAGTATGTCATCCACATATAATATCAGGAAGACAATAATGCTCCCACTAATTCTCTTGTAAACACAAGGTTCATCTTCATTCTTGATAAAACCAAACTCTTTGATTTTCTCATCAAAATGAAGATTCCAACTTCGAGAAGCTCTTTTTAATCCATAAATGGATCTCTGTATCTTACATATTTTATTGGCTTCACCTGAAGATACAAAACTCTCGGGTTGTGTCATATACACTTCCTCAAGGAGGTTTCCATTTAGGAAATCCATTTTGAAATTGGTCTGCCAGATCTCATAGTCATAATACGTAGCAACAGAAAGAAGAATTCTAATATACTTAACCATAACAACAAGGGAAAAGGTCTCATCATAGTTAATACCATGAATTTTCCTGAAACCTTTAGCCACTAATCTCCCTTTAAATTTCTGTACATTCCCATCCATGATGGTCTTCTTCTTGAAGACCCACTTGTACCCTATGGGTCGTACCCCTTTAGGTGGTTCCACCAAGGTCCAAACTTGGTTTGCAAACATGGAGTCCATTTCTAACTTCATGTCCTCAAGCCACTTCTCGGAGTCTGGTCCACACATAGCCTCTTGATAGGTTGTAGGCTCATCATCATGATCTATAAGCAACACATTACCTATTTGAGACACGAGAAATCCAATCTCTCGGGATCAAATCTAGTTCTGCCAGATCTACGTAGGACTTGTGTTTCTTGAGAAGGTTTTCTAGCTACAACATTTTGTAGTCCTTGCACAGTTTCTATTTCCAGTTCATTCACAGTTTGTGGTTCCTTAACTTCTTCAAGTTCAACCTTTGTAGTCTTTCTAAATAAGATCTCTTTCTCCAAAAAACACTATTTTTCGCGACAAACACTTTTCCCTCATACAATAGGTAAAAGTAGTATCCTTTAGTTTCCTTAGGATACCCCACAAGATAACATTTATTTGACTTAGGTTCCAGCTTGTCAGGCATTTTCCATCTCATGCATGCCTCACAACCCCAAATCTTAATGAAAGACATACTAGGATGCTTCCCAGTCCATATCTCATATGGTGTCTTTAGAACCATTTTCATTGGAGCACGATTTAGTGTAAAAGAAACAATATCTAGAGCAAAACCCTAAAAGGAAACACGCAAATCTATACGACTCATCATCGACCATACCATATCTAACATAGTACGATTCCTCTTCTTAGACACATCATTATGCGGTGGCATTCTAGGTGGAGTGAGCTATGATACAATACCATACTTCTTTAGATGATCACAAAACTCATGACTTAAGTATTCTCCACTTCGATCAGATCAGAGTGTTTTAACCCTCTTACCCAGCTGGTTATCTACTTCATTCTTAAACTCTTTGAATTTTTCAAAGGTTTCAGATTTGCACTATATAAGATACACATATCTTTATCTACCGAAATCATCAGTAAATATAAGAAAGTAGAAGTACCCACCTCTAGCCATTGAACTCATGGGTCTGCATATATCAGTATGTATTATACCCAAGAGATCATCAACCCTTTCATTAAAACCAGTGAAAAGGACTTTTGCCATCTTGCCTAACAATCATGATTTGCATTTCTCAAATGATTCATTATCAAATGAGTCTAGTAGTCCATCTTTATGGATCTTGGATATGCGTTTCTCATTTATATGGCCCAAATGACAATGCTAAAGGTACGTAGGATTTGAGCCATTTGTTTTTTGTCTTTTAGTATTTTCTATATTATAGATCGGATGGTCTAAATTCAAAACATACAAACCATTAAACATTTGAGCTACATCATAACAAACATCATTCTTAAATATGGAATAACAATTATTCTTAATAATAAAAGAGAATCCAATCATGTCCAAATATGAAATAGGAATGTTGTTTCTTGTTGTCGCAGGAACATAATAACAATTATCTAGTTCTAATACATGCCCAATGGACAAAGAAAGATGGTATACTCCTACGGAGACAACAAAAACTCTTGCTCCATTGCCAATACACGGGTCTACCTCCCCTTTACTCAGCATTCTTCTCCTTCCTAGTTCCTGCACATTTATATAAATATAAGAACCGCATCCGGTATCCAATACCCAGGATGAAGGAGAAGAAAGGTTTATCTTTATAACATAAAAATTTGAAGCAGAAGTCATACCTCCCTTCATTTTCTGCAGACCCTCAATATAAGGACAGTTCCTCCTCCAATGACTAGCCATACCATAATGGGGGCATTCCCGTCCTTACCAAGCCTTTCTTATTTATTGTTGAAGACTTGGGCTCAAGAGATGACTTAGGTCAAATCTTAGTCTTCTTGAAACTCTTGGCCTTGCCTTTGCCTTTATGAACCATCATCATGGGGATTGCAGGCATGGCCTTCATATTGATCTCATCAGTTCTTAATATGCCTAGGATCTTGAGCAGTGTCTTGTCAATTTCATTCATATTATAATTCAAGTCAAACGTCTCATAACTGTCCCGCAATGATTGCAAGATCAGGTTTGTAGCCAACTCTTGGCCTAAAGGAAAACCTAGCCTTTCAAGGTTCTTTATATACCCAATCATATTGAGTACATGAGTCCCTAATAGGTCTCAAGCTCCCATCTTACACTGAAATAATTTCTTAGTAACGTCAACCCTCTCTTGGCGAGGTTTTCCTTGAAATATTTTCTTAAGGTGCTCGTCAATCATCTCAAAAATCATGTTCTCATATTGTTTCTGAAGCTCAGATTTCAAGGTGGTGAGCAAGAGGCATTCAACATCCAAGGAGTCATCTTGATACTTATTATAAGCATCTTTATGAGCTCCGGACACATTCCCAACTGGCTCTTTAGGGGAATCCTCTTCCAAGACATAGATCTTACGCTCATGCGTGAGAATAATTCTCAAATTTCTGTTCAAGTCCAGATAATTTGTTCCGATCAATTTCTCCTTCTCAAGGATAGCTCTAAGGGATAGGGTAGAGTGAGATACACTTATCATGGAAATTCTACAAGAATTTATACAAATAAAACTCAGTAGTTCATTTCAAAATACATTTTTATTTTAATTAGGATTTTAATTAAAATTACTACCACTATTATAATCAAACTGATAAACCTCAGTATCAATTCGAAGAGCTTATGTGAGCTACTCTCTTAGTGTACAAGATCCATATTTCACCAACACCATGAGTCAACTTTGGCTTTTCTCTCACAATATAGTTATTTAGGTAGGCAAGGCTTGATGATTGCATTATCATGCAACTCTTGTATGGTTGGTGAATAACTCTTTATTTGCATCCATTATATTGTGCATGCCAACCCTATGCCTCGAGGCACTCAACTTTTGAGGTCACCCAGTTAAGTTTAACCCGATGTTGATAGTGGGATATCACAATTATCCGCTCACAACCTTACCAAGATAGATTAATGCACCGTGCTTTGGTAAGCCCACACTTTATCGATCGAGGCAGGAAGAGTGTCATCAATCAGAAGGCATCTGAATACTTAATATTGCATAAGAGATTTAAAGATAATTGACTAACACTTAATCATGGTTAACAGGTAACCAATGTGAACATTCACAAAAAAATACTTATAACACTCACAATCTAAATACATCCCAAATGTGCACAAAGAAAAATCATCAACACTTGAAAAACTGGGCTAAATCTTAACATCTAGAACACTTCTAAATCTTCAGATTTACACGCATTGGACATGAGCAACACCAACTCCACTTACACAGTATACAAGCTCATCCCTCTATGTGAGATTCAAAATCTAACACACTTGGTTTCACAAACCAACAAGAAGGATGGTTACTATTAAGGAGAAACAAAGAGATCACAACAAAATCACATGCATTCCTGGAGGGGTTCTAAGGGACTGCGACCCTAGCGGGGTCTTAAGGGCAGACCCCTAATAGGGTCTAAGGGGTAGTGCTAGATTTGGGCTTTAGAACACTACTAAATTTCAAAATCTACACACAATAGATTTAGAAACTTATAAAATAATGATCATCGTGAAACCTGGATTTGATACCACAGTTGGGTTTCTATGAGAAGCACATCACATGTGCGCAGCGGAATAAGGGATCAAGAAAACTCATAGAGAAAAGGATCTTGCGATGAACATTGATCAAGAAGTAAAAATAATTTTAAATAAAAGTATACCTTGGAGGGATTGAGTCGGCACTCAACCAAGATGATCCAAAAGGTAGGTTTTCGGTCGGCCAGTTAGTCCACGCAAAAACAAATCTGCGGTTCTATAGTAATCCACACGAACGGGAGAACGTCGACACTTTGTCAAACAAAATCCGGGAAGGAGAACAGAAAGAACTTTGTGTCTTCACAAACTAGTAGGTCTACTCAGGAAGAAGCGGCATTGATGGGCGTTGGAATCGGGCTGAGCGACGGAGACAGGGTCAGGACTTTCGGAAACATTTTCCGTCGGTCTCTTCATCTCGGGCTTAGCACAGTGCTCTTAGGAAAAACCTAAGGCATCTTCTATTTATACCCAAAGGAATAAATAGATGAAAATTCATCGCTATCGGCAGACCCACAACTCATGAAACTTGCTCAAGACATATTTATCGAGTTGACTCAAGATGTCTCGACGAATCATCATAATAACACGAGATTATTGGGTCCATTAATCTCAATGTCCCAGATTTGAATAAGCACCACAGTTCAATAGTATACACATGATTGTATCTGATATATGTTCAAAGTTCATTATATGTATGTTGTCTACTGGTCATTGATTAGATAGGTTGTCAGGGTAATAATATTAGTTGAACTCAAGACAAGATGCAAGAAAAGCAGAAAGTAGGCTAAGTCTAGAATCATTGAGTAAATACACTTCACTCAATGCCATAGGTCTAAAAGCATTGACAGAAGTTCAAGCAGTAAAATCCTTAGTGTTGCTGGACTTAAATATGACTAGGCACAGAAGCATTGAGTGAAGGCAGTTCACTCAACGCCTACTCAAAAGAAAATCTGCCTAAGTATAGAAGCGTTGAGTGAAGAAGGGACGCTCAATGCCTCATAAAGAATTCAACAGAGTCAAAAAGCATTGAGTAAAGGAGCTTCACTCAATGCCTTCGACCAGAAGAATTCTGCCAAGTGCAAAAGCATTGAGTGATGAAGGCTCACTAAATGCCTTATCAGTTAAGCTGTCTAAGTAAGATGCATTGAGTGATGAAGGTTCACTCAATACCTTAGGAAGCAGATTTTCTACCTAGTGTTTTTACGCTGGGTCACTTGAACTGCACTAAACGCCTGCATAGTTTGACTGAAAACTGCCAAGTCCTCAAGCAATGTCATGCTGATGTCATCCATAATTCAAATATTGTGGGACTTTTGTGCTAGATGAAAAATGGCACTGAATGCCTTATGCACAATAATTAAAGCTAAAGGTACTTTACAGTTTCCCATTTTCGACTGGACCATACAAAGAAAAGAGTTGTTTGTCGACAGGAGATAAAAGGACTTTTACAGAGAAATCAAAGAGCTTTTTCACGATAGTCATCTTCTCAATCAAGTTTGTAAATCCATTACACTCGGATTTACAAAAGTTTTTTGGAACATAGAAAGAAGCTTGCTGATTGAAGAGATCAAGAACTGAAAACATCTAGGTCTTCTACAGCAAGAACAAAAAACATTTCTTTATAAGAGGAGAAGAAGCAGAGCATTTAAAAGATATTGTTCATCTTCAAGGTCATTGCTTACAACACTGTTACATTAAAAGCTTGAACATATATTGATCTGCATCAGTTCTTCTAAGCACAAGTCAAACTACTCTGAAGATCTAAAGTCTTGTTGCTGTGAAGAGTTTGGACTGGGTTTTCTCAGTTCAGAAAGGTGACTTAGAGAACTATTTTGCTGGAGTCAATCATCACCAAACCTTAACTCAATCTGTAAGATCATCTAGTTATTTGAGTTATAAGCCTGAGTTATAAAGGCTGAGAGTAGGAGCTGAGTCTATGAGTTGTATGATCATGTTTATGATCTGAGATAGGTCTTGTGCTTGAGATAGGATCTTTGTGTAGATTTGAGGTGGGAGATCTGATATCTTTAAGTGTAAGGTTGTCTAGCCTGAGGTAGGAGTTGTTATACTCTGAGCAGTAGGAGTGAGTTTGACTCTAAGGTGTAGGATCCTATGGGATCTAAGGTGTAAGCTCAAGGAGTTAAGATAAAGGAGGAGTTAGATGAATCTAGCTCACTGCTTGATAGGTGAAGGGGGAAAGTAGATGTACCCTAGATAGGGGAACCACTATAAATTCTGCTATTTTGTTGTGTATCTTGAAAGCTAACATTAAAATCTAACACAAAACTCAACCAAAGTTAAAAGTGTTCAAAACGACTTGAAAACCTATTCACCCCCCACTAGTTGTGTAACTACGCTTGAACATAGACTTTCAAGTAGTGTCAGAGGGAGGGTGTTAAAAAAGGACTTAATAGTTTGAATAGATCTCCAAGAGTAGCTAAAGATTATATTCATGATTTAGGTGAGAACTATAAGGAGTTGAGCTTAATGAAACTTCCTATATGTAGGAAACAGAACTTTGGGATATGGAAAGAAAGGGTAAGGCTATTTATGGAAGCCTTAGACCCTAGAATATTCATGATAGTTTAAGAGGGACCTTTCATTCACATAAAGGTCTCTGCAATAGATGCCAACATCCAGAAACCAAAGAAATATACTTAGATGACCAAAGATGAAGTCATTCAGGCAACTATGGATAAAAGGGGTCAAAATATTATTGTTAGTGCCATAAATGACTCCATATTCCAGAACTTGGTCCACTACAAAATTGCTAAAGAGATGTTAGATTCTCTTATAGTATATATGGAAGGGATAGAGGAGGTGAGGGATGATAAGAAATTCCTCCTGAATCAAAATATGAGGCCTTCAAGCAAGGAAAAAAAATTCCATAGCTGACTACTATGAAAAGTTCTTCATGATAGTGAACTGTCTGATCACCTACAGCAGACGATTCACAAACTATGAGCTGAATGACAAGTTCTTGAGATCTCTTAATAAGGAGTGGGATATCATGATCTGTGTCATTCGAGAAGTTGGTAACTTGGACAACACTATGCCTCAAAATCTATTTGGGAAGCTGTTGTCTCATAAGATGTTGCTTAACTCCAGAAGGGTAGAAGAAGATGCTGCCAAAACTCTCAACAAAGAGAAGGTCGTAGCCTTCAGAGCTCAAGCAATAAAGAGGAGTAGGGAAAAGAGCCCTTCTCCACCAAGGAGAGTTGCAGACTCAGAGTGCTCAGATCCGAGCTCCTCAGGCAATGAGCTGTCAGATGGAGAAGTCGCCTTGTTCTCCAAACAGTTCAAGAAAATATTGAGTAGGAGAAGGCAATGGAATAATAAGGGCTCCTCAAGCTCCACCTCAAGAAAGCCTTATTCCAGCAAGGAGAAGTACAGAAAAGACCCCTCTTGGGAAATGTATGACTCTAAGTAGAATAAACATATTAAGACTAATATTGTTTGATACTACTACAACAGGAGTGGACATTTCATTATTGATCGTCCAATCAAGAGGAAGGATCACAAGAAGTCTGAAGACACGAAGCATTACAAGGACAAAAAGGTTGAAATGAGCTTCTTGGCAAAGAAGAAAATCAGTCTGTTAGACAATGATTCTGAGTCTTTAGAATTAGAGGAAGGAGAGGCCTACATTGGTCTCATTTCTGTTGAAGAAGAGGTTAATCATCTAGCTGCCTTAATTGGCATAAGACCTATACTGTCCTCTATTGATATTGAATTTGAAGAGGATGATGAGTTCAACCTCATGTCCCTAACTGAATATAATCAGGAAAATTCTATTCCTGATAAGGTACACTCTCTCCCTAACTCTCCCTCTATCTATAAGACTGGCTCAGACTCAAAATCATCCTCTTACTCTAGTAAGGATGTTGGATCAGAATCTGATGATTATGTCAATCAATTGATTGACTAGTATGGTGCAATTCTGGATTCTCTAAAGAAGAACAAGAGGATTGTCAAGAGACAAGCTGAGGATATTACTTCTCTTCAACAAGCTGCTTCCCTGCAGTCTGAGTCAGTATCTTTTCTATCCTAGATAAGGAGGGAAGTTAGTTAGCTAAAGGCAATCTCAATTATCCAAATTGGCACCAATAGCCAGAAGAACACGATCGTCAGGGATCTTGAAGGGAAGTTCCTTAAGGAGAGGAAGCTGATGGCTGAATTTTTTAAGCCCAAAATAGTTTTACCACTGATTGACTCCTTCACCTCTCAAAAGTATAAGAGAGGTTTGGGGTTCAAGTTGAATACTATAGCTGTCCATTCTAAAGGGAAAGGCAAGGCTCTTGTTGTGCCTCATACCACCTTTCAGAAGGTAATCATACCTTCTAACAGGTATGACCATGACATTATGTATGGTCACTAGAAGAATAGAAACTCTCATTATAAGAATACAAGTTTATCTTATAATGGAAGGAGAAAGGGAATAGGATTGAGTGCACTGAAGGCTCCTCATGAGGAAACCCAAATGGCCCATTATGAACCATTTGTGTTTGGTGCTCCAGCCCCCACTCTCAAGGATAAGGCAGTGGCCTATTCTCAAGTTCCTTCAACAAAAACCTTGACTAAGGGTAAGTCAGTCAGTAAGCCTCACTTGGCTGTTTCTGATACCATCAACACCACGTCAATTGCAAAGAAGAGATCTGTTGATGTAACTCAGAATAAACAAGTACATATACTGACAGACTCAACTTCAATCAAATTCTTGTTGAAAGAAATAGGAAGAAGGCTGCTACTCTCCCCTCTGAACAAACAAAAACTAATAGCTTGCATACTCCAAAGGATGTTTAGAATAGGAGATATAATATTCATGAGTTTTGGTGCTGTAGTAAAGTTGGTCACTTTGTCATAGACTGTTGGCACAACCCAAGTGTGCCTAGGGCAAAGGTTGTTGAATTTTGTGAAGTGAAAGTGGGGGTTGCTCAGGCAGTTTGTACGGCCTAGGCCGACTGATGGTGTGGCTAGGACAGTTTGTTTGTGCGGTCTGGGAGGCCTGTTTTGCGGCCTGATGTTAGTGTCCGACAGTCCAGCAGGTGGCCTTGGAGGGCTATTCACATTCAACCCTATTGTGAAGATGACTTCAGTTTGGATGGTGATGGCTTTAGCAGCTTGCTAAGATTGGAAGATGTGGCAGCTGGACGTAAAGATTGCCTTTCTTTATTGGGAAATAGACAAGGACATCTTCATGGATCAGCCACTCGGATATGTTTCTGAAGAACATCCAGGCTATGTCTGCAAGCTCCGAAAGGACCTTTATAGTTTGAAGCAGGAACCTCATGCTTGGTATGGAAAGATAGAAGAATACCTCCAGTTCTGTGGCTATCTTGCTTCAAATTCAGACTCAAGCTTATTTATCAAGAAGAAGGGGGAGCTCTTGGTCTTTGTGTTATTATACATGGATGATATGATTATCACGGGAAACTCCAAGGAGGAGGTAGCTAGGCTCAGTGCAGATCTAGCTATAAGATTCGAGATGAATGATTTGGGTGAGCTCCACCACTTCCTTTGACTTGAGGTAGAGAGGAAAGAGAGTGGCATACTCGTTTCCCAAAAGGGTTATGCAGAGCGAATTGTTCAGCGATTTGGCATGCGACAGGGGAAAAGTAGCTCTCCTCTTTTTGACTCGGAGATTAAGCTTCGCGAGATGAGGGGAGGATTCTTCCTGATCCTCTTGTGTTCTGGGCTCTGGCTGGGAGCCATATCTACTTGACACATACAAGGCAAGACATTTCTTATACAGTTGGTCGAGTAAGTCAGTAAATGGCAGAACCGAGGAAGCCTCACCTAATGGCGGCAAGAAATATTCTGAAGTATGTGAAGTTCACGTCGGATATGGGTCTCCTTTATGGGGAGAGACACGAGTTTTATTCTTCAAGGATACTCGGATGCTGACTATGTGGGAGATTCAGATGACTGGAAGTAAACATCCAGTTATGTTTTCATGTGTTGATCAGACGGTATCTCTTTGTGTAGTAAGAAGCAGGACTCGGTGTACTATAGAAGTGGAGTACAAGGCTTCGTCCTTTGCAGCTCGAGAAGTTGTTTGGCTTAGGAGGCTAGTAGATGACGTCAATGAGCAAGTGTTGGGTCCTACACTGCTCCACGGTGACAACGAGAGTGCTCTCAAACTGGTGAACAATCCAGTTTATCATACAAGTACCAAGCATATTGAGATCGAGCACCATTTCATACGAAAAAAGGTATTGGAGGGATCTCTTATGGTTACACATGTACGAAGTGAGGACAATATCACAGACATTTTCACTAAGCCATTTCCGATGGGACCTTTTACTCGTTTATGAGGATTACTGGGGCTGGTCTCTACTTCTAACTTCAAGAGGGAGTGTTGAATTTTTTGAAGTGAAATTGGGGGTTATTCAGGCAGACTGCGCGGCCTGGGCGGACTGATGGTGCGGCCTGGATAGTTTCTTAGTGCGGTCTGGGCATCCTGTGTTGCGGCCTGATGTTGGTGTCCGGTAGTCCGGCAGGTGGCCTTGAAGGGTTATTCCTTGGGTAACCTTGCAGATAGGTGGAGTATCCGCGGAAGAGCGGACTCACTATGAATATGCATAGTTCGCTTATACGGGCTACTCTTAGAGTTCGCAAGTTCAGCAAGTTGGCCTTGCGCTGGTGCATTTTGGCGGTTAGTCTTGGGAGCTGGCGGATTGGCTCCTTGTCTGTCGAGCTTGCTCCAGGTTCTTGGTAGTTGCTGGACTTAGTCACTATCTGTGACAAGTCCAGGGTGATCGCTGGGTACACATTGTCTGCTGGTTGACCGGGCGGTGTGCCTGTTGGTCGTGGACTTGTGTGCGGCCTGGTTCTATCTCCACCTGTAGTGTGCGGACTACTGTAGTTTGTGGACTGTTACTGTTTCTATATGTTGTGCAGTATGTGGGCTATTGCGGTGTTCGCGGCCAACACATGCTACCTTCTAGCCTTGGTGCCAGGCGGTTTTGTGGTTGGCTTTTCCGGCCTTGTCCTTGCGAACTTGGCAGACTGACTTGTGCTTATCGCGGGCTTGGGTGGTGATTCTATCCACTAGAGCGGTGACCACACTTCTCTCTACGCCTATAAATAGGACCCCCCATCACATCAACAGTAACTGAATGAACAGTAAGCCTACTCACGTTTAAGTTACTGCGGATTGGTTTTTTGGTATCTGCCCGGGTTGAAGAGGTTAACCGGCTACTTGTTGTGCAGGTTATACGTATTGTGCTAAAGGACCAGGAATTTTGTTCTAAGTTAGTGTTGAATCTGCGGCTATGCAGGCGGCTACTACAGGTCGCATGCGAATAGCAGTGGTTTTTCTTCTGCAACTTTTTTTTCTATTCAATAAGCTGTCCGCCTCTGGGCAGCTTTTTTAGTTGGTGGCAGTAGTCCTCGCATTCTGGTGACTGGGAGACCTCATGGTCAGACGGTCTGTAGTTTGGCAGACAGTTCTTTTTCAGCACTGGAATAACAGGTAGTCTGCGCGGTTTGTTGTGGTCTCGCGACCTGGCGACTTGGCGACCTGAGCAAACTCTTTCAACAGTTAGCAGCTGATCCTGCAGTTACTCATTGAGTCTGCACACTTTGATTGTGTTGTACTTTTCTTCTTTCCTTAGATTCTTTCGCAGGCATGTCTCGTCATGTATGCCTAGCACTGTAAAGAAGATTTTTAATAGTGCAAGATTCTTACTTTTGTTTGTGCATCTGGTTTACTTACTCAAGAATGTTGAGTGTTCCTGCGCCTGGTTCCCTGCTTTCCGCTATATTGAAATTTCAACAAAGGTGAGTCTTCCTGTCAGGGCTACTATAGGTAGACATAGTCATTTTCAAGCTAACATGAACCATGGACCTAAACCTTTTTTGGGTTCCTAAGGTAAATTAATCTATGATTGCAGGGCAGTCCAAGTACCCATCAAATGCCAATATGGTACATGGACAGTGTTTGTTCTAGACATATGACTGGAACAATGAGCCATCTTAAGGATTATACTCCAGTGAGGAATGAACCTAAAGTCATCTTTAGAGGTTCAGACAGAGGAGTTACCAAGGGCTGTGGTTTGTTTACCAATGGCATAGTCTCCATTACAAAGGTAGCTTATGTGGAAGGATTGCAAGACAATCTGATTAGCATAAGTCAACTATGTGATATTGGCTATGTCCTTGTCTTCCATAAGGATGAGTGTCTGATTAAAAGGTCAAGTGACCAAGAGGACATTTTGACAGGCACTAGGAGTGGAAATATTTATTGTTCAAATTTCTTATGTTTAAGTACAGACTCACCAGTGTGTCTTGTTGCAAATGAGAAAGTCTCAGATTATGTGCAATGGAACAAGAGGCTTGCTTACTTGAATTATAAGGCAATCAACAAGCTCTTCAATGAAGGGCTATTAAGAAATAGACCCAATATGAGATGCACCAAAAAGGGCATTTGCTCTGCATTCCAAAAGGGTAAACAGACAAAGGACTCCTTTAAGAGCATTGGGTAAAAGGATTCTGAGAGGTGTTTATACCTCTTGCATATGGACTTGTTTGGTCCTATACCATTTCATAGTCTAGGTAGGAATGTCTACACACTTGAGATAGTTGATGATTAATCTAGATTTTCTTGGGTTCTCTTTCTTAAGAAAAAAGTCTGAAACCCTTGACATCTTTATGACCTTTTTTTAGGCAAGTTCAGAATGAGAAGGACAACTCTTGGTCAAAATTAGAAGTGACCATGGTACTGAATTTTAGTCTGAATACATAACAAGGTTTTGTGGAGACCAAGGTATTCTTTAGGATTTTTCTTCTCCAAGAATACCCCAGTAAAATGGGAATGCTGAGAGGAAGAACATGACTCTCATAGTGGCTAGCAGGACATTACTTAGTGACACTTCTCTCCTAGAGTACTTTTGGGTTGAGGGAGTAAACACTGTCTGTCATGTCCTGAATAGAGCATCCATCAACAAGTATCAAAAGAAGACTCCTATGAGATTATGAAAGCAAGAAAATCAAATCTTGCCTATCTCAAGATCTTTGGAAGCAAGTGCATTATGCTCAATAATGGGAAGTCTTACTTGACTAAGTTTGCTGCCAAATCCTATGAGGGAATTTTTGTTGGGTATAATAACCACATCAAAGCCTATAGAGTCTACAACTTGAAGAACCAAGTTATAGAAGAGTCTGTCAATGTAGTGTTTGGTGAGCCTTCTATGATTAATAGTGAGCTGTCTAGCTCCTCTAGATATGCAGGTACAGAATTGAAGATGGACAAGTTGACCATCTATGACACTCCTCCCTCTATCTAAGAGGAAGATAATGGTGTGTTCATTTCTGAAGAAGGTTAAAATACAAAGGACATAGATGAAGACCAGCAGGATCCAATAATTGAAGTTAAGGTTGCTAAAGACAGAATGCCAGCAGCTATCAAGAACTTGAGAGATCATCCCAGAGATCAAATCATAAGAGATACAAGCCAAGGTGTTACAACAAGGAGCAAAAACCTCAATATATCTTTGTATTCAAGCTTTCTGTCTCAAGTTGAACAAAAGAAGTTTGAAGATGCCAACATAGATCCTTTTTGGATTGTGGCTATGCAAGATGAACTAAGTCAGCTTTCCTAAATGGTGACCTAAAAGAGGAGGTTTATGTTGATAAACCCTTAGGTTTTGTTAATTCCAACTTTCCTAATTATGTGTTTAAGCTATGAAAAGCTTTGTATGGGTAGAAACAAGCCCCTGGGGCTTGGTATGAAATCCTGTCTAGCTTTCTCATTGAGAACAAATTCTCAAGGAGAAAGATATATAAGACATTATTCCTTAGGGAAGTCAAGGGTAAGATTATTCTAGTCTAAATTTATATAGATGACAGAATTTTTGGGTCTACTGATGATGACCTCTCCAAGAAGTTTGCTAAACTTATACAAGGGCAGTTTGAGATAAGCAGTATAGGTGAACTCAAGTACTTTTTGGGCCTCCAAGTTAGAAAATCATAGGATGGTTTATTCAGCTCTCGGTATAAGTTCACCAAGGAGCTAATCAAGAAGTTTTGAATGGAGAGTGCCTCCATAAGGAAAACTCCTATGGGGTCAAGTGTGTCCATAGACAAGGATGAGACAAGGAAACCTGTTGATGAAACCTTGTATAGAGGCATAATTGGCTCCCTCCTCTACCCGACTGCTGGTAAGCTAGACATTATGTATGCTACATGTGTTTGTGCTAAAAACCAGGCTAGCCCTAAAGAGTCTCATTATCCTGCTGTAAAAAAAAATCTGAGATATCTCATGGGCACACCTGATCTTGATCTATGGTACCCTAGGGATAATGATTTTGAACTAATTAGGTATTCTGATGCAGATTTTGTAGGTTGTAGAGAATACAGGAAAAGCACATCTGACAACAGTCAATTTCTAGGAAAAAAAGTGGTATCTTGGAGCAACAAGAAGCAGATCAGTGTTGCCCTCTCCATTGTAGAATCAAAATATATTTCAGCTGGAAGCTGCTTTGTACAGCTGCTATTGATTCAACATCAACTCCAAGACTACAATCTATAGCTTTGTAAAACTTCCATGTTTTGTAATTCTTCTGGTGCAATCTCTATTGCTAGGAATCTTGTGTCTTATAGAAGGACTAAGAACATAGAGATTAAAAATCATTTCATTAGAGAGCATGTAAAAAGGGAATACTGTTTATGCGCGAAAATGGAGAGGAGGGCTTGCGGTCACTGGCAGCTAACAGGTGTTCGGTCTCACAGGAGAGGTGAAGAAGAAGGTTGCGGGGATAGAGGAGAGGTGGTTGAGGATACTGGGAATAGCAGGGAAGGTTGATCAGGAATTGTCGAGCAGATATCTACTTTGATGGTTAGCCTTGCAGGTTGATGCCGAGAGAAGAGAGGAGTTGAGAAGAAGAGGGGGCCGCTAGTAGTGGCAATAGCAGACTTCGCCCGCTATGGCTTAAATGCCACTCTTGAGACAAGCTTTCCCTTGATTAAGAATTAGTATTATAGCGTTAGATCGCACCTTTACATAGAAAGCAAATAAAGGGTTCAAAGGGGGAAGCTGGCGGCTAAGGAAAGGAGAATGCTAGAGGCCACATGGGTTGACCAGAGAGGTCGGCAGACCGCACAGTTTGCTGATCCCGCAGCTCGCTGGACTAAGTCGGGTGTACTGCGTGATCAAGCCGAGATGACAATAGGAGGAGGTCGAGCGGACTGAGAAGTTGAGTCCGCAGAACTTTATTCCTTGACCTTGTCGTCTTTACTGTCCCTCCCTAATGAGTGGTATGGTGGCCTATTTATAGGCCGGAGGACGTAACGGTCTTGGTAACATCACCTCCGATAGAGCGGCTAGTTGTGCGAGTAAAGAAGGAGTCCGCCGATTCTGCACCATACTGTGTAGTTAGGGACGTGCACTTGAGTTGATCTGCTGCTGGTGGAATGGGATGAGTCCGCTTCTACTATGCTGAGCGAGCCCGCATCGAGCTATGCGAGCTGAGGAGCAGTCCACCTGCTACTGGGAAGAAGCAGGCACCGGGAATCTAGAGGGCTAGCTGGCAGACTAAAGAATGAGTCTGCCTAGCCCGCTACAGAGAGGATGAGGCAGATCAGCTGTAACATCCCATTTCCAATTAGGCCCCCCCTAAGAATAACTTTGGGCTTGCCTGGGCCATGGCAAGACCATAGGGAACCAAATAGACCAAATGGGCTTAGGAGTCTAGTAGAGACTCATTTTGGGCTGCAAATAGCAAGTTTCCAAAACACTGAGTTTGGGTGACCTAGTGAGTTCAAACTGACTCTAGGGCATTTCTAGACCCAATGTGGGGCCAATGAGTCACCATAGACTCAATGGGGTCAATACTAGTGGCCAAATTAACCCAAGCCAACCCTAACCCTAAAATGGTCAAAGTGCCCTTCCTAAGGGCCATGTGACCTCCAGGGGGCCAACTCAACTCCAACTAACCCTACCTAGGCCTTAGGGGAGTCCAATGGGTCACTAAAGACCCATTGATGTGGACCCAAAGAGTCAAAATGACCAAGTCAACATTTAACCCAAGTCAAGTCAACTTAGCCCATTTGGGTTAACCCAAGTTCAAGCCCCCCCCCTCTTAGGCTAAGCCTAATGACATTATTAATGTAAGGTATTAGGGCTGCCAATAACCTAGTTCCTTGACCAGTCAACTAGGTGACTAGGAGAGAGAAAGAGAAGCCTAAATTTGAGAAATAATAGAGGAGAGAGAAAGAGTAAAGGATCATTCATGGTGGGCCCCTCTCTTATATTTCATTTGAAGTATCATAATTTGTAGTGGGCTGCCAATAGAATAAAAAGGAAGACATTACATGGGGGCTTCATTTGGAGGAAGAGAGAGAGAAAGAGAGAGAGAAGAAAATAGGAGAGAGAAAATAATAGGTTCATGGAGAAGATGAGCCTCCCTCACTCTTGTGAGTTCATGTAAAAAAATTAAATGGCCTTAGTGGGCTGCCATTAGAGGGGTGAGATGAGGAGTTTTCAGTTTGGGGTGACAAGGAGAGAGAGAGGAAGAGAGAGAAAGGAAAAAAATGGTGGGAGGAGAGAGAAATTTGAAAGAGAAGTTGAGGGGGTGGGGCTCGCCAAGAGAGGCTGAAAGCATGCCTTTATGGCTGCATTCAACTCCTCTAGAGAAGAGGAGTAGATGCAGCCGTTCCCAGCCTTCAAGAGGGCTGTTTCACCCCCCCTCCACCATGGCCGAACCCCCCATTTATGGCCATTAATGGCTTTCTTCATAACAGCCATGACCCTCCCCCTCCCCTCTCTACCTTTTTAAACCCCCATCAGTGAGCCCAAGAGAGGCTTTCGAATCCCTAACAGAAGAGCAAGTGGTGACCGGAGCTTGAGAAGAAGGAAAACGCCGCCGCCGTCGCCATGGCCCCTCGTCGATCTACACGTTGCATGGCCGCCGGGAAGGTCCTCCCTCCTCTTCTTCTATGTTTAGATCCTAGGAATCGTTAGAATGAAGTTTCATGCTCAAACAAATCGGTTTGAGTTTTTAAAAAATCTGAAAATTGCCATTTTTCATGGATTTTGGAGCTCTCGGGTAGGGCGGCGCCGCCACCTCCCGCCGCCCTAGCTCCGGCAGTGATAGCCCCCACCACCGGGAACATTTAGGGTGAGTTTCCCGGTGGTGGCGCCGCCTCAGGCCGCCGGGAACAACCCCGAAAAAAGGGGCCTGCTCGGGCTGTTTTTAGGGTAAATCGGAGAAGAAGCACAGCCACCGTTGGATCGTTCATCAAGATTCGTGCACCTAGGATTTTAATTAATAGCATATTTTATGCAATTTTCTGTCTTTTCTTAAACAGTTTTACTGTAACCCGATTTTAGGCCCTTAAGTGCTCCTAATGAAAAAGTTTAAAACATAAAAGTTGTAGGTCTTTAAAAGACCTACAATTTGATATGCAGTGGGAAAATTTGAAGAAAAACACAGCCCTGTAGAGCCTTTTGAATAAGGGTGTGTCCTAATCTTTAGGGCAGAACCTTGTAAAATTATTTTAGGTCCTTTAGATGCATAATCAACAAATATGGCCAACATAAAAGTTGTAGGTATTTTGAATACCTACAGTTTGATATGTGATGGGTAAAATGTGGATGAGTGGTCTGCCCTGTAGAGTCATTTTAGTGAGGGCTATACCCTACAAGTTAGGGCAGATCACTGTAGGAGAAATTTAGGGCACCCTAGGGATTTTCAGGGGGTGTGACCTTCAGAGAAGTTGTAGGTATTTTGAATACCTACAGTTTGATATGTGATGGGTAAATGTGGATGAGTGGTCTGCCCTGTAGAGTCATTTTAGTGAGGGCTATACCCTACAAGTTAGGGCAGATCACTGTAGGAGAATTTTAGGGCACCCCTAGGGAGTTTCAGGGATGTGACCAGCAGATAAGTTGTAGGTATTTCAAATACCTACAGTTTGATATGTAATGGAAAAATATAGACAAGCCTACAGACCTGTAGGGCCATTTTCCTAGGGTAGGTCCTATATGTAGGGCAGATTTTAAGATGGATCCCCACACTTAACCCTTGGTCCAAATCCTCTGAATTTTGGACAGGGGCTTAACATAACATAAACCTAGCTCCTGCAAATATTGGAGGCAATTTGGGATAAGGTAGCTTAGGGTTTTGCCCTAAACCTAGAAAAGCTAGGGTTAGAACATTGAAGGGTCAAATGACCTCCATACCCTCACAACCTTGGTGAGGTGTCCCTGGTATGCATATCTAGTTATGGCTCAAATCTCAACTCATTTGGTTGAGTTTGAATAGGAAACCACCAAGCCCTAGTTTGGTCCTAGGGAAGGGTAATATGGGAAAAGGGGACTTGTGGCAATTTGGGTGGACAACTCACCTCAACAGAGGTGGAAGTTGTGACCAATGGGTTAGGATGATCCTAAGAACCTTGGGGAGCAAAGGAGATGTGTTAGGGTGGATTTACCCTAGGGCCCAGGCACAAACCCAAAGTGAGGACTTTTGGGGGTTTGTGAAGGACATAAGGGCAAATGCTCTTGTATGGCCTTGATATTTGGTGGAGAGGTGGTTAATGAATATTTAACCCTCTGGTTAAAATCTTAGAGAATTTTAAGGTAGCTAAGTACCTCAAATCCTAAACCCTAGTTTTAGGGTAGAAGGGCCTTTAGGGTCAAAACAGTAATTTAACTCATCTAAAAGCTATGAAACTTGGGTAGAGTGAGTTTAGAGTGTTCTAGACACATGGTAATTTTCCTGGAATTTTATGATTAATAAGTTATACTTCATGTGTTAAATGATGATTAGCCGATTTGTTGTTTTAAATTGTTTGGTGGCTTTAATTTAATTAAAATCAGTTAAAATTCTGGATTTAGATCTTGCTGATTAGAACATTGATTCCTGAATTTTATAGAACTTTTGTTGAAAATTTGTAGAGGTTCATTCACAATCTCTTAATATGGCTTTAGATTGTAAAAAATAAATTAGGGTTTGTTAAATTGCTGGAAAATTATGAGATCTGGAATTTAAGGTTTTTAGGCTCTTTTATAGCACTGAGAATTATTTAAGAATTTTTGGGTTGCTGTTATAGTACTTGATTCACAAGGCTTGCAATTTGTAGAATTTATAAATGATTTTTAAATAATATTTTTAGGTCTTGTAAAATTATAATTTTTGGTCAGTGAACATTTATGGACATTGTAGAGCCCTGGTAATTTTCTTATAATTTTATGATGAATGAACGTAGTACCTCATGCTCAAAATCACTCATGGCTTTAATTTCTGGATAATTAAATAAATATTAAATTATTTAGGAAAAATTTGGAAGTGCTGGATTTAAGTTATAAAAGTCATGATGGGCCCTTAGTAATTATCTTAGGGTGCTTGGATGAGAGATTGATGCACTTCCTATCATACACGTTGTTTAGTTGCTCAAGTTGGTCTGCATATAGTGAAATCATAGAAATTGTAATACCAGGGTCATAGGGCAACAAATCATGTGTAGATGCCGTGGCAAGATGATTCGGAGGTTATCAATGAAATTGGGTAAGGGACAGGGTTAGGTTGTGTTGACTTAAGGATAGGTCATGTGGGTGGATTCATAGAAGAGAATAGATCACCTAAGGAGGTTTCAAGGTCTGGTGAGAATCGAGTCAGTAAGTGTTAGAAGGTGCGCGGGTCCGACGAAGATCGTCGTTCCCGTAGGAGCGAAGAGTCAAAAATCACCCTAGGATAGTATACTGTAATATGAAAGGAATGGGTAAGGGAAATCAACCAACCAAAAATAAGTGCCTTGCGAAAGGGAACTTCGGGCCGTAATGCACCGTCTTGGTTCCTAGTGCCCCTTGAGAGCCCTTCACGGGGTATGCCGGGGGCAGTCCTGGGCTAACGTAAACTGTAATAACAAACCGACAAGAGTAACTTAGTAACTAGGGCTGCACTCTTCACAACACTGTGGACACAGGAAGGTTGATGGGAGCTTCGGCTCGGTTGATTTGGAAAGACGGGATGGTCCGGGAGCTTCGGCTCGGTTGGAAACGGACGGGATGGTCGGGAGCTTCGGCTCGGTTGATTTGGAAACGGACGGATGGTCCGGGAGCTTCGGCTCGATTGATTTGGAGACGGACGTTTTTGTCGGGGAGCTTCGGCTCGGTTTTGTGTGCTTACGGTTTAACTTGCATGTGCATAAAATAGGAAAAGTTAAGGTGGTGGGTCTTTCGATATCGGGGAGTTCGATTGCACCGACACCGATATCGTTGACTCGGCGGGGTGATTAGCACTCTGCCAACAGAAGTCCGGTGCGCCAGCCGCAAGAGTACGCAGGCGTCCGCTTTGTGCACCAAGCGTTGAGGCGTACGATAGGTCAGACCAGTGTGCTTTACTGGTTTTGGAGGTGGGCGAGGCCCAACCCACCGCTTCCGTTTGCCACTACGGAGGTATCCTGGGAGGTAACGGCTCCGAAAGGGGGAAACTAAAGGTCTGTGTGCACAGAGTCGGGGTGTGAGTTGCACTGCATGACATAACATACCCACCATATAGTTGCATATCATAATCATTCATAACAACCTTGACACCTAAAGTATAAGTGGAATGGGACGCTTATACTTTAGGACTTGCAAAACGACCCCTTGGTCTATAAGCTTGTGTGGGCAAGTTTATAAATCAAAGGTTAATTTCAATATATATATATATGCTGCTGTTTGATAACCGACACCCCAACGTATAAGTGGTATGGGACACTTTATACGATGGGAGCCTTGCAAAAGATCCCTTGGCTTATGTGTACTCACATAAGTGAAGGTTTAATTTCTTACTTACTTCCTTTCTGTTATACCTATTACAACACTTATATTGCTCCCCTGTCATAACTTGCTAGTTAGGTCCACCGTCATCTGCTTTTGACTACTCTCCACCTTCATGTCCTTCCCTTTCTTCCTCTCCGCTCGGTGCCTTAGGGCATGGGGGAAGGGTGGGGGATGATTGGGACTTAGTCTTTTAGACTAACGGTTTTCGAACCATATCATTTTAGGTGTACCATATGGAAGGGTCGCAGGTTTTGCAGTTTCTGACGGAGTTGACCCCGCTACCGTGTTACCATTGTCACCAGCCAGGACATACACGGGTCAAGTGCCCCTGATGGGTGGGATTCCACCAGCTCAGCAGGCAGGAGGCCATAGACGCAGACGCAGACGCAGACGGGGATTGCGAGGAGGCGACAGCATACCGAAAAGGGAGGAACACCTAGAGATACGGCACCAGCAGAGCACGGTGTCGGTGGAGATGGACCAGTTTAGTTTGGGTGCCCTCGGTTCGGTGACAGTTACGGTGACACTTAATTTTTAGTTTTGCTTCCGCGAGTGACCTGTAGTGAGGACTCTGATGTACAGGGCTTATGCCCTTATATCTAAGTTTTACATTATGCTGCACTCTGATGTTTCTGTGGACACTCCCTTCGTGGAGTTATTATACATGTGATTTTTATTATTGAGGACTGCATGGCTTTTACTTCAATAATAGTGCTACTTCTGTGATCGAATTTGGCCGGCAGAATCGGCGCCTTGTGGTGATGACCCTTCGGGACGTGAAGGAGTCACCGCAAAGCGGCGGTTCTGGGCCTAAGACCCCGGTGTTGAAAAAGAAAAAAAAAAGGGGGTCTTACAAGTGGTATCAGAGCAAACCTCGATCGGAAAAGTAGCAGTCCACTAACCCTGGGTCACCCCCGCTCGAGTTTAGTTTGGGGACAAACTAAGCAGCGGAAGCAGTGGTGTGCCCATATGGGGAATCACATGTAAATTGTCCACTTTCCATCCATTCCATTTGTACATTAGCTAACAATTGGAATTCTTCTTTGTAGCCTGCGGCAAACCCTGTCCCAGCAGGAGCACCTCCGGTTGCAAAGACCTCTTCTTGTAATTCTCTAGTCATAGGTTAGACTCAACCGCTAGGATACGTGACTAACCCGACAACTTATACTGTGCCCTAGTCCGAAACAGACCTTAAGTATGAACTTGGTTAGGTAAGAAATACCTAAAGAGATTGAAGGAGGAGTTTAATAGGTGAATGGATACCTAAGACATAAACTCTGGTGTCCCTATGGTCCCTAACAAGGATTACTCAATCTATTGGACTGACTTAAGGAGTTGAGACCAATAATCCATTATCAGAATGGTAGAAGACACGTATATTAACCCCCGTACCAGTAACAAGATTACTCAGGGACAACTACAAGATAAACACTGAAGGTCGAGTAGGAATTCAAGTTCGAAAGAGACCCAATTGGGAGTGGAACAACCCTGATAAGCGTGTCGTAAATTTGACTCGGAGGGTTTAAAGTATTGGAGTATATCTACAAGTGTCAGTTTGGAACCCCAAGTCATAGATTGATGCCATAGGGATTGTACACTCAGCTAGGACGGATATAACATGGTAAGATAAAAAAAATTAGCCCAAGGAAGATATGGGCTTATCGTTTGTTTATTGGGGGCTTATCTTTTGTTTATTGGGCAAGTGAGTTAATGGCTTAGGTCTCCTTAGACCTAATTTAGAAAGTGTGTTGCCCCAAACACAGTAATGTTGAGGTTGGTCTTATTCGACGCCACTCGAAGATGTCATGGTAATAATGAGGAGTAACTACGAGACATAACTACTAAAAGATACCATGTGAATTTGATGACAGGTAGTAAGACTAAGTAGATTTGGGAAGATAAGGCTGAGACACTATGATCTAACATCATGAGTATGATAACACTAAGAGTTTGAAAGAAATTAGCAGACGATATATCGAAAACATATATCTTAGGTATGACCTTGCAGACTCGATTCAGATAGCATCAAGACAAGATTAGATACATTTGATGACACAAACATGGTTAGCAAGGGTCGTGGCTATGATAAATAAATGTTTAGAAAATCAAGTGTAACTACGACAGAATGGCACAACAAATTAAAAAGTATAAATGACAACCTCCAAAAATGCACGAGTACACCCCCTTAAATCTTGCGGACGGGGTCGTTTGACGAAGTAATCTTTCCCGTTAACGACCAGAGTTGGATAAATCATAGGGTCAAATTGATTGATTACTCGGGCGTATATGAAGGAATAGGAACATGATCGCGTGGAGGAGGTTTATAGAGTCGTTGTCTACCATTACAAACAAAAACTCAATTTACTAGAAGAAGATTGTGTGTATTAGAACTTGTCTTTCCCCGGAATGAGAAAGACGTCATGGATTTGGCTACGCACAGTGAGGTTTGCCGAATAGTATATGCAAGTATAAGGGTTTTGAAAAACTATTATAGTCACTCCCAGAGTTAGAGTGGAAGTTCGAGGATAGATTGAGCGAGATAGTTGGGGAAACCCTGATTTAGTAGTGCAGTTTTGTGGTGCGAGAAGATCCCGCTAGTCAAGGTCCTGTGGAGAAAGCATGGATAGGAGGAACATACCTGGGATCCTCAGGACCTGATGCAGGAAAGATACCCGGAGCTTTTCAGCCAGGTAACCCTCCCAACTCCTCAAGTAATTTAAAGTTTTCCTTCCTATTTACAATTATTCGTAGAATAATTTAAGAGGTATAGGCTAAACTTTTGTTTATTGGGGACTAGCCCGTAAATGTTGATATCGTAGGCACTGCAAACCATATGGGATGTTACAAGCTTAACTTATGCCGGTAGTGATCCCCCGTAGACTTACCTTAATTTCGGGGACGAAATTTTTGTTTTGTTTATTGGGATTTGTAACATCCCATTTCCAATTAGGCCCCCCTAAGAATAACTTTGGGCTTGCCTGGGCCATGCAAGACCATAGGGAACCAAATAGACCAAATGGGCTTAGGAGTCTAGTAGAGACTCATTTTGGGCTGCAAATAGCAAGTTTCCAAAACACTGAGTTTGGGTGACCTAGTGAGTTCAAACTGACTCTAGGGCATTTCTAGACCCAATGTGGGGCCAATGAGTCACCATAGACTCAATGGGGTCAATACTAGTGGCCAAATTAACCCAAGCCAACCCTAACCCTAAAATGGTCAAAGTGCCCTTCCTAAGGGCCATGTGACCTCCAGGGGGCCAACTCAACTCCAACTAACCCTACCTAGGCCTTAGGGGAGTCCAATGGGTCACTAAAGACCCATTGATGTGGACCCAAAGAGTCAAAATGACCAAGTCAACATTTAACCCAAGTCAAGTCAACTTAGCCCATTTGGGTTAACCCAAGTTCAAGCCCCCCCCCCCTCTTAGGCTAAGCCTAATGACATTATTAATGTAAGGTATTAGGGCTGCCAATAACCTAGTTCCTTGACCAGTCAACTAGGTGACTAGGAGAGAGAAAGAGAAGCCTAAATTTGAGAAATAATAGAGGAGAGAGAAAGAGTAAAGGATCATTCATGGTGGGCCCCTCTCTTATATTTCATTTGAAGTATCATAATTTGTAGGGGCTGCCAATAGAATAAAAGGAAGACATTACATGGGGGCTTCATTTGGAGGAAGAGAGAGAGAAAGAGAGAGAGAAGAAAAATAGGAGAGAGAAAATAATAGGTTCATGGAGAAGATGAGCCTCCCTCACTCTTGTGAGTTCATGTAAAAAAATTAAATGGCCTTAGTGGGCTGCCATTAGAGGGGTGAGATGAGGAGTTTTCAGTTTGGGGGTGACAAGGAGAGAGAGAGGAAGAGAGAGAAAGGAAATAATGGTGGGAGGAGAGAGAAATATTGAAAGAGAAGTTGAAGGGGGTGGGGCTCGGCCAAGAGAGGCTGAAAGCATGCCTTTATGGCTGCATTCAACTCCTCTAGAGAAGAGGAGTAGATGCAGCGTTTCCCAGCCTTCAAGAGGCTGTTTCACCCCCCCTCCACCATGGCCGAACCCCCCATTTATGGCCATTAATGGCTTTCTTCATAACAGCCATGACCCTCCCTCCCCTCTCTACCTTTTTTAAACCCCCATCAGTGAGCAAAGAGAGGCTTTCGAATCCCTAACAGAAGAGCAAGTGGTGACCGAGCTTGAGAAGAAGGAAAACGCCGCGCCGCCGTCGCCATGGCCCCTCGTCGATCTACACGTTGCATGGCCGCCGGGAAGGTCCTCCCTCACCTCTTCTTCTATGTTTAGATCCTAGGAATCGTTAGAATGAAGTTTCATGCTCAAACAAATCGGTTTGAGTTTTTAAAAATCTGAAAATTGCCATTTTTCATGGATTTTGGAGCTCTCGGGTAGGGCGGCGCCGCCACCTCCGGCCGCCCTAGCTCCGGCCAGTGATAGCCCCCCCACCGGGAACATTTAGGGTGAGTTTCCCGGTGGTGGCGCCGCCTCAGGCCGCCGGGAACAACCCCGAAAAAGGGGCCTGCTCGGGCTGTTTTTAGGGTAAATCGGAGAAGAAGCACAGCCACCGTTGGATCGTTCATCAAGATTCGTGCACCCTAGGATTTAATTAATAGCATATTATATGCAATTTTCTGTCTTTTCTTAAACAGTTTTACTGTAACCCGATTTTAGGCCCCTTAAGTGCTCCTAATGAAAAAGTTTAAAACATAAAAGTTGTAGGTCTTTAAAAGACCTACAATTTGATATGCAGTGGGGAAAATTTGAAGAAAAACACAGCCCTGTAGAGCTTTTGAATAAGGGTGTGTCCTAATCTTTAGGGCAGAACCTTGTAAAATTATTTTAGGTCCTTTAGATGCATAATCAACAAATATGGCCAACATAAAAGTTGTAGGTATTTTGAATACCTACAGTTTGATATGTGATGGGTAAAATGTGGATGAGTGGTCTGCCCTGTAGAGTCATTTTAGTGAGGGCTATACCCTACAAGTTAGGGCAGATCACTGTAGGAGAAATTTAGGGCACCCCTAGGGATTTTCAGGGGGTGTGACCTTCAGAGAAGTTGTAGGTATTTTGAATACCTACAGTTTGATATGTGATGGGTAAAATGTGGATGAGTGGTCTGCCCTGTAGAGTCATTTTAGTGAGGGCTATACCCTACAAGTTAGGGCAGATCACTGTAGGAGAATTTTAGGGCACCCCTAGGGAGTTTCAGGGGATGTGACCAGCAGATAAGTTGTAGGTATTTCAAATACCTACAGTTTGATATGTAATGGAAAAATATAGGACAAGCCTACAGACCTGTAGGGCCATTTTCCTAGGGTAGGTCCTATATGTAGGGCAGATTTTAAGATGGATCCCCACACTTAACCCTTGGTCCAAATCCTCTGAATTTTGGACAGGGGCTTAACATAACATAAACCTAGCTCCTGCAAATATTGGAGGCAATTTGGGATAAGGTAGCTTAGGGTTTTGCCCTAAACCTAGAAAAGCTAGGGTTAGAACATTGAAGGGTCAAATGACCTCCATACCCTCACAACTTTGGTGAGGTGTCCCTGGTATGCATATCTAGTTATGGCTCAAATCTCAACTCATTTGGTTGAGTTTTGAATAGGAAACCACCAAGCCCTAGTTTGGTCCTAGGGAAGGGTAATATGGGAAAAAGGGGACTTGTGGCAATTGGGTGGACAACTCACCTCAACAGAGGTGGAAGTTGTGACCAATGGGTTAGGATGATCCTAAGAACCCTGGGGGAGCAAAGGAGATGTGTTAGGGTGGATTTACCCTAGGGCCCAGGCACAAACCCAAAGTGAGGACTTTTGGGGGTTTGTGAAGGACATAAGGGCAAATGCTCTTGTATGGCCTTGATATTTGGTGGAGAGGTGGTTAATGAATATTTAACCCTCTGGTTAAAATCTTAGAGAATTTTAAGGTAGCTAAGTACCTCAAATCCTAAACCCTAGTTTTAGGGTAGAAGGGCCTTTAGGGTCAAAACAGTAATTTAACTCATCTAAAAGCTATGAAACTTGGGTAGAGTGAGTTTAGAGTGTTCTAGACACATGGTAATTTTCCTGGAATTTTATGATTAATAAAAGTTATACTTCATGTGTTAAATGATGATTAGCCGATTTGTTGTTTTAAATTGTTTGGTGCTTTAATTTAATTAAAATCAGTTAAAATTCTGGATTTAGATCTTGCTGATTAGAACATTGATTCCTGAATTTTTATAGAACTTTATGTTGAAATTGTAGAGGTTCATTCACAATCTCTTAATATGGGCTTTAGATTGTAAAAAATAAATTAGGGTTTGTTAAATTGCTGAAAATTATGAGATCTGGAATTTAAGTTTTTAGGCTCTTTATAGCACTGAGAATTATTTAAGAATTTTTAGGGTTGCTGTTATAGTACTTGATTCACAAGGCTTGCAATTTGTAGAATTTATAAATGATTTTTAAATAATATTTTTAGGTCTTGTAAAATTATAATTTTTGTCAGTGAACATTTATGGACATTGTAGAGCCCTGGTAATTTTCTTATAATTTTATGATGAATGAACGTAGTACCTCATGCTCAAAATCACTCATGGCTTTAATTTCTGGATAATTAAATAAATATTAAATTATTTAGGAAAAAATTTGGAAGTGCTGGATTTAAGTTATAAAAGTCATGATGGGCCCTTAGTAATTATCTTAGGGTGCTTGGATGAGAGATTGATGCACTTCCTATCATACACGTTGTTAGCTCAAGTTGGTCTGCATATAGTGAAATCATAGAAATTGTAATACCAGGGTCATAGGGCAACAAATCATGTGTAGATGCCGTGGCAAGATGATTCGGAGGTTATCAATGAAATTGGGTAAGGGACAGGTTAGGTTGTGTTGACTAAGGATAGGTCATGTGGGTGGATTCATAGAGAGAATAGATCACCTAAGGAGGTTTCAAGGTCTGGTGAGAATCGAGTCAGTAAGTGTTAGAAGGTGCGCGGGTCCGACGAAAGATCGTCGTTCCCGTAGGAGCGAAGAGTCAAAAATCACCCTAGGATAGTATACTGTAATATGAAAGGAATGGGTAAGGGAAATCAACCAACCAAAAATAAGTGCCTTGCGAAAGGGAACTTCGGGCCGTAATGCACCGTCTTGGTTCCTAGTGCCCCTTGAGAGCCCTTCACGGGGTATGCCGGGGGCAGTCCTGGGCTAACGTAAACTGTAATAACAAACCGACAAGAGTAACTTAGTAACTAGGGCTGCACTCTTCACAACACTGTTGACACAGGAAGGTTGATGGGAGCTTCGCTCGGTTGATTTGGAACGGACGGGATGGTCCGGGGAGCTTCGGCTCGGTTGATTTGGAAACGGACGGGATGGTCCGGGGAGCTTCGGCTCGGTTGATTTGGAAACGGACGGGATGGTCCGGGGAGCTTCGGCTCGATTGATTTGGAGACGGACGTTTTGTCCGGGGAGCTTCGGCTCGGTTTTGTGTGCTTACGGTTTAACTTGCATGTGCATAAAATAGGAAAAGTTAAGGTGGTGGGTCTTTCGATATCGGGGAGTTCGATTGCACCGACACCGATATCGTTGACTCGGCGGGGTGATTAGCACTCTGCCAACAGAAGTCCGGTGCGCCAGCCGGCAAGAGTACGCAGGCGTCCGCTTTGTGCACCAAGCGTTGAGGCGTACGATAGGTCAGACCAGTGTGCTTTACTGGTTTTGGAGGTGGGCGAGGCCCAACCCACCGCTTCCGTTTGCCACTACGGAGGTATCCTGGGAGGTAACGGCTCCGAAAGGGGGAACTAAAGGTCTGTGTGCACAGAGTCGGGTGTGTGAGTTGCACTGCATGACATAACATACCCACCATATAGTTGCATATCATAATCATTCATAACAACCTTGACACCTAAAGTATAAGTGGAATGGGACGCTTATACTTTAGGACTTGCAAAACGACCCCTTGGTCTATAAGCTTGTGTGGGCAAGTTTATAAATCAAAGGTAAATTCAATATATATATATATGCTGCTGTTTGATAACCGACACCCCAACGTATAAGTGGTATGGGACACTTTATACGATGGGAGCCTTGCAAAAGATCCCTTGGCTTATGTGTACTCACATAAGTGAAGGTTTAATTTCTTACTTACTTCCTTTCTGTTATACCTATTACAACACTTATATTGCTCCCCTGTCATAACTTGCTAGTTAGGTCCACCGTCATCTGCTTTTGACTACTCTCCACCTTCATGTCCTTCCCTTCTTCCTCTCCGCTCGGTGCCTTAGGGCATGGGGGAAGGGGTGGGGGATGATTGGGACTTAGTCTTTTAGACTAACGGTTTTTCGAACCATATCATTTTAGGTGTACCATATGGAAGGGTCGCAGGTTTTGCAGTTTCTGACGGAGTTGACCCCGCTACCGTGTTACCATTGTCACCAGCCAGGACATACACGGGTCAAGTGCCCCTTGATGGGTGGGATTCCACCAGCTCAGCAGGCAGGAGGCCATAGACGCAGACGCAGACGCAGACGGGGATTGCGAGGAGGCGACAGCATACCGAAAAGGGAGGAACACCTAGAGATACGGCACCAGCAGAGCACGGTGTCGGTGGAGATGGACCAGTTTAGTTTGGGTGCCCTCGGTTCGGTGACAGTTACGGTGACACTTAATTTTTAGTTTTGCTTCCGCGAGTGACCTGTAGTGAGGACTCTGATGTACAGGGCTTATGCCCTTATTTCTAAGTTTTACATTATGCTGCACTCTGATGTTTCTGTGGACACTCCCTTCGTGGAGTTATATATACATGTGATTTTTATTATTGAGGACTGCATGGCTTTTACTTCAATAATAGTGCTACTTCTGTGATCGAATTTGGCCGGCAGAATCGGCGCCTTGTGGTGATGACCCTTCGGGACGTGAAGGAGTCACCGCAAAGCGGCGGTTCTGGGCCTAAGACCCCGGTGGTTGAAAAAGAAAAAAAAAAGGGGGTCTTACATCAGCTGCTGGGCTTGGATAGTCCTGGCGGACTGCACAACGAGTCCGCCCAGCTCGCAAAGGATGGGTTGTGTAACGTCCCAATTCGCGCTAGGCCCCTTGCACGAGTTTTGAGTCAAGAGACTTGACTCGGGCTCGGGACGTACTGGAAAAAGGTGTCAAGTGCGTTGAATGGAGTGTAGGGTTGACTGATATCCAACGGATCGAAAGGAAATGGCCCAAGGGAAAATCGACGAGTTTGGAGGAAGATACTCGCCGATCGACGGGTATCGGGAATGATACTCGCCAATTCGACGGGTATCGGGAATGATACTCGCTGATTCGACGGGTATCGATGGTCGATACCCGCCGGATTCAGAACTACAGAGCGAGAATTAGGCTAAGGGAAAATCGTCGAGAATGCCTGGTGATTCTCGCCGATCCTCAAGTATCGCTGAGAATACTCAACGAAAAGCATGGCCCAAAGGAAAATCATCGAGAATGCCTGGTGATTCTCGCCGATCGTCGAGTATCGCTAAGAATACTCAACGCACTCAACGCCAGATTTCCAATAAGCATGGCCAAGGGAAAATCGTCGAGAATGCCTGACGATTCTCGACGATCGTCGAGAATGGCAGATGATTCCCGCCAAATTTGACTTGTGCATTTTCTTCGCCTAGGCAATTTTGTTGGCTTGTACAGGCGGACCGAACCGGATTTCGGAATTCGCGCTGGATGGTTCCTTGGACCGGGTCACTTCAATATGACCCATTATGGGCGGTCCAATGAGACATTGACACGTGGCAAAAGATGTAACCTAATACATCAGCTTATAAAAGGGAGTTAAAGACGAAACCTAGCTTTGGCGCCGATCGACCCTTGCCGCCATCGTGAATCTCGCGAAACCGACGGAGCCGTGGCAAGCAGGCGGAGCTCTTGGAAGCGACCTCCTTTCTCTCTCTCCCTCTCCTTCCTTTGCCGTGAGGATCAACCGCACCAAGCGAGAGATGCCTCAAAGAAGAACGACTAGATCCATGGCCGGGAACGGTGGTACCGTTCGAAACGAGGTGAGCTTTCTCCCCTCTCCCTTGGTGCTAGATCTGTAGTTAATATTCTAGGAGAGACATCGACTCCATAGAGTCTTGATGGTGAGGAGGAGATTCCTTAGGGAAAGCCATGCCTAGGTTGTTTTCTAGTCTTTAGTCTTATTCAACCTCTTCATCATTCAAAGTGAAGATGAGAGAGTGAGTCGTGGAGAAGTACGGCTTTGTGAGGGTTAATAAGGGTGGATGAAGTTTCTGGAGAAGTTTTTGGGAGATCGGTGCAAGGAGGAAGATGAACGGATGTCGTTCATCTCACCTTAAGATGGGTGCAGAAATCTGATTTCTGCACGCAGCGATCTTCTCCGCCAGTTTCGGAGGAGTTTTGTTCATATATGGGTTTTCGACTCAACATAAAAGTCGTAGCCCTCAAAAATACCTTTCCAACGCGTGGTTGCACGTTTCCAGGCGATACCTGTAGCCTTGGGAAAGTCCGTTCGAGTCTGCTGCGATTGGGGAAAATTATGTCCAGGAAATCTGTATCCTGTACGCAGCAGACTTCGAGTCAAATTTTTGGTGTGATACAACCGGATCTGGGTTTTTGACTCAATATGAAAGTCGTAGCCCTCACTAATACCTTTCCAACGAGGGGTTGAGCGTTTATAGAGGATTCCTGTAGCTCCTGGAATTCCAGTTTTGGTGGCAGGCTATACAATAATAATGCTCATGTTAACTCATGGTTAAGTGTACTCTTGTGAAAGTATGATGTGCAATTTGTATCCTTTGGATCCCTTAATCATGATGCTATAATTAAACTTATGAATGTTGTGCTTAACATTGGTAGCCATCTAGGTTAATGGTGATGTGAATCGAGATAGGATGGTTAGTGATCAATGGAGGTTGAGCTTGGTTGTAGAATACAGCTATCATATGATGAATTGAGGTGATCGACTGAATAGATAGTTGTGATTGTGATGAACTTTATTGGGAGAGTATTTTGTAACCATGATCCGAGCCTAATGGGTTTTATTGATAACCGATGCTTAGAGATGTAGTCTCCCTACGGGTAGCATTGAGTGAGTTGTGATGGTGCATTTGGTGTGCGACGACTCGATGTGTCGCGATACTGAGATAATGAATGTGGCAGGTCTACGGGCTCGCCAGTCATCACACCGATGGGAGCCAATAGTTAGACCTTGGGCGGTAGGGCTAGATACTTGGTGTCCATAACCCGAGGTCTCCTCCACGCCATGAGAACGGTTGGGCTTGCGCCTCGTGCGATTCCGAGGTTCCTTCCGATTCAAAATCAAAGGCCAGGTTGGGCTGTGTTCTTGGTGCATATCTACCCAAGACCCCTTCTGAGCCGTAGTACGCATGTGAGCTCCGCTATTATGTTCTTAGTTTTGAGGCGTACGGAGGCCTAGGACAGGTAGTGTGGATACCACCTAGTAGTGGAGACGCCCGCTCCACTGTCACCGTCTGGCCACGATGGTTGACGCCTGATAGGTTAGCTACCTGCTCGAAAAGTGGGAACTTCAAGTTTGTGTCGACATAGAAACTTGCATGTGTGTGAGCATGGGTCGATCATTGCATAGCATTCATATCATACCATTCATATCATACATAAGATCCTTTTCGTATAAGTTTGTATGGGCACTCTTATACGATGAGTTACTTTTCTGTTAAGCCGAACCTTAACTTATAAGTTTGTATGGGCACTCTTATAAGTTAAGTTACTGTTCTTGTTGTATATTACCTGCTAATTTATTATTAGATTTAATAGAACTGCTAGCTTACTTTGTACAGATATTATTCTTACCTGTTCCTTGTCACCTGCTTGATTACTCCTGCTTTATATATGCATATTGTTTCCTTTCTCCGCCCGGTGCCGAGGAGTCGTCGGGGAAGCGAATGTGAAGCCACATAGTCTATATGACTAATGGTTGCTACGTCTTCCATTTTAGGAGGAAACCCCGCAGATAGGCCAGCAGCAGGACATCAAGGCCCGGACTACAGGACCTGAGGTGACGGTACCGTCGATACCGTTCGTGACAGTTGTGAGTGTTTTGTTGTAGCCTTTTTGGCAAACAATTTTTAGACTCTGATATTTTAGAAGCTTGTTATGCTTCTTATTTTCCGCTTCGTTTTGGACTTAAAACTATGTGTGAATTGACTTTCTTTTTATCTTATGATTTAGTTGGCATAGTACATTGATATTGGTTGTAGCCGGCGGAATAGGCGTCTTGTAGTACAGACTAACACGTGTGTTAGTGATACCGCAAGGCAGCTACTCTGGGCATAAGACTTCCCTCGTGCCGTGTTTTGTGTTCTGGGAGGGGGGTCTTACAGGTTGAGTAGGCCGCCTCCTGCTGGAGTCTTGTCCCACTTGCTTGATGACCTGGTGGGCTGAGGAGTTAGGTCATGCACTGCTACCTGGCGGCCTGGAGGCAGGTCGCCACTACTATTGGATGAAGAGAGTCCACCTCCTCCTTGCGGGTTGGAGTTGAGTCTGCGTGGTATGGCGCGGTTTGGTGTAGAATGGCTGGCTATGTTGCCGTCTGGATGTTGTGCGGACTAGAGAGCTGGAGGGAAGAGCAAGTCTGCAACTTTTAGGCGGACTGAAGACTGAGTATGCTACCTCCTGCTGAATAGAAGGAGCAGGTCGCCCTCTTTGGTGGAGCAAGCTCGTCTCCTGTTGGATTGACATGCTTGTCGTGTAGGCTGGCGACCTGGAGGCTGGTTGCCTGGCAACATAGCGGTCTGCGCGGATGGCAATGTGAGTCCACCATTCTGTTGGACCTGTTGGAAGAGAACTGACGTGCGGTTAGCTGATCTAACCGCGCGGCTTGCAGGGGCAGACTAAGGAAGCAGTCCACAGCCCCTGCAAATCGAGCGGCTGTTTCGCGACCTGGGTGGTCTGGCTGGGGGGACCGCCCTAGCCATGCGGCCTGAGCGGACATAGAAGTCTGTTTGCCCACCCTTTGAAAAAAGGGGCTTACATGTCGCAACCTTTAAGGCGAACCTAGAGCATACAATGACTTGCTAGCAGGCTATCTTTGGAGGGATCGCCGATTTTTAGGTTAACATAATCCCCGCACTTTTTTAAGTCCCGAAGAGAACTTTGAAAAAGTAGGATAACCACGAAAATCATGATCCGCTCCTCAGAAAAACAAGAGGCAGGGAGAGACAAAATATAACGACTCCACCTGTTAAATAACATATAATAGAAGGTCCGACCGAGGCCCCACACTATATGCAACAAACAGATGGTGGGTCATAGGTTAATACCAAAATACCATCACATTCTAACACAGAGCATGCTAGCGGAATATTTTAACAATAATTTCAACTCAAACAAGGAATGTCCACCATATATATATATATGATAATACGTTTTGTTGCCTAAACTATTATCGTATTTTCTATTTTATAGTGTACAAATCATGTCTATTATTAGTTTATTTTTATCCTTTTTATGTAAATATTATTGTCACTAACATTTTCTTGTCGTCTTGCAGGTTTTCAAGAAATTGGTCAAAAATGACCTGACATGCCCCCTGTCACGCCCTCCCTGGGCGTGACCTAGGGCGTGTCACCCGATCCCGAGGACTCCTGCTGGAAGGGACAGAAAAACGAACAAAACCGCTGTCACGCCCCCAGACATGCCCTCCCCGGGCGTGTCACCAGGCGTGACCATGGGCGTGTCACCCTCTGCCGCAAAGCCTGCCACCGCATTAAATGTCGTTTCTCCACAGCACAAAAATAGTACTGTAACGCCCCCCCCCCCCCCCCCCGTCACGGGCGTGACCTTGGGCGTGACATCAACTTTTCGGTGACTGGCTGATTTCCGACCAATGATTTGGACATGACGTGCATGTCACACCCCTACACGGGCGTGACCACCGACGTACCGAAGCAATCATCCCTCCCGCCAGAATCCAGAGCCCGAGGTCAACATAGTACTGTCACGCCCCCTGACACGCCCCCCTAGGGCGTGTCGGAGGGCGTGACCAACCCGAGAAAAAAATCTATAAATTGAGACCCCCCTCTTCATTTCAGCAAGCTTTGGTTGAGAGGGGGAGGTGCTGCCCCTTTGGTTCTTGAGTTTTTTTCATGCTTTCTCTTTCTCTCTCTCTCTTCCTTTGTAATTTTTGCTTAATCATGGTTTAATATTTAGTTGCCTTAGCTTTCCTTGTAATCTTTAGTGTTGCTTAGTGCTAATTGTAGGGCTAGAATAGGATTTAATTTTCATGCACTTGTAATTTCAATTTCAATAGTGTAACTTGCCCTTTTTCATTAATAAAAGCGTTCTTGTTTAGCTTGTCTTCTTTTTATGCTTCACTACTGATCCCCCCTCCTCCACTTCGCTATGATTAACTAATCCTCCTTGTACTCGATCTTGATGATCCGAGGTTAGAGCGATTAAGTTATGATGTTTTAATTAATCTTTTCTTTTTAGGTTAGGGCCTTGAATTACTCTTGATTAATCACGGGTTGGAGGTATTTTATCGATATATACTCTACGCCTTTGCTTTCATTCTGGGCTAGCCGAGAGGCCGAAAGAATGAAGTGAGCATTCAAGAGTAAAGGGAGTTGTACGCACCCCTCGAGAGAGGCAGACGTCCAAATCTCCCGGATTGGAGTAAAATCCAATAGTGGGGTTCACCGCGTAAAGCGAGTTTTAGGCCTCCGATTTAGACGAGAGTCGGTCGGACCTTCCTAAACTCAGTTGGGCATGACTTCGAGAGAAGCGTGTTCAAGCTTTAGGAACCTCCACGGTCAAGGACCTTTATCCTATTAAGTTTAGATTTTTATCGCATTTTCTTAATCGTCTTTAGCCGAGGTGAATCTTGATCGAGTGCATTTCCATTTCATATTTTCAACCCTTCGTAGTAATCGTTTTACTTAATAGCTTTACTTAATTGCGGTGGTTCTCTTTTTAGTATAGCTTTACTTCCTCCCTTGCACTTAGATTTTCTAAAACCCTAGTTTTTTCCGTCGATAAGATAATAGTGTTCGTGTGAGTAAGCATAGCCAGCAGTTCCCGGATTTCAATACGACACTTGTGTCCCCTAGCTACAATTTGATAGGTATACTTGCCTCATCGGGTTGCTAGTTCAGTTGCGTTTATTTTCTTCGAACCCTAGCGCGCAACAAGTTTTTGGCGCCGTTGCCGGGGACCCAACTTCCGTTGATATATTGAAAACACGAACCTATTAATTTTATCTCTTCTCTTTCTCATCCTCTTTCTTTAATGTTTTAAAAAAAAAATCAAAAAAAAATTTCACCGCTCTTAATAGTAACCAACTTCACAATTTTTCTACGCCACTTAATTCTCTCGAAAAGGGCAAAGGGCTTTAAGCGCCACTATCTTGTCTAGTACCTTGCGAACCCTTCACGGGGTATTCCTTGGGAAGTTCGGGAGTTAATCTATAAAAAAATCTATTTCAAAAAGAAAAAAAAATTTTTAATCTTTTTTCTAATTTATCCTTTTTCCCTTTCTCTTCTTCTTTTCTGTTCTTTTAGTGCATTATCCGCGGGAGTCCGTCGGTTATTTTGGACTTGGACCACGAAATTGAGCGTACTCTTCGGAGAAGATCGCGATTTCAAGGTCCTACTATCCAAGTGCCGGTTGAGGACTCCGAGTCATTTGCTACTTTAAGAATGGAAGAACCTAACGTAGATGAGGCCGTGCAAAAGACTATGTCCTATTATGCACGACCGAACCTCGAGGGAATAGAATCAAGTATAGTTCGTCCTGCTATAGCAAATAATAACTTCGAACTAAAACCTAGCATAATTCAAATGGTGCAGCAATATGTGCAATTTGACGGACTTCAAGATGAAGATCTGAACACACATATAGCTAGCTTTCTTGAAATTTGCGACACCTTCAAGATAAATGATGTCACAAATGATGCAATCAGGCTGAGACTCTTCCCCTTCTCTTTAAGAACTAAAGCTAAGCAGTGGCTGAACACACTTCCGAAGAATAGCATAACCACTTGGAATGAATTAACTGAAAAAATTTTGGCGAAGTATTTTCCGCCAGCTAAAACTGCAAAACTTAGGAACGACATCTCTGCCTTCGGACAAATAGACTCTGAAACCCTATATGAAACCTGGGAGAGATTTAAAGAATTATTAAGACGATGCCCACATCACGCGCTGCCTGTATGGTTACAAGTGCAGACGTTTTATAACGGGCTAAATCAAAGCACGAAGCAAATGATAGACGCAGCTTCTGGCGGTAGTTTAAATCATAAGACCCCGGAAGCCGCTCTTGAGCTTTTTGAGGACATGTCCATGAACACTTATCAGTGGAATGTGCCTAGGTCCCGCCCGAACAAGCCTGCAGGTATCTATGAAGTGGACAATGTCTCCCAGCTCGCTCTGTAAGTAGAAATCCTAAGCAAAAAAATCACGGAGATGACTGCTGCCTCCGCCCCTCAGGTATGGGAATCAGCAACCCCTACTCCAGAACATTTAGATTATGTTAATAATATGCCTAGAACTGCTTTTAATAATTTTTCTGCTGCGAATTTTAATCCGCCTGGTTTTAATTTTCCGAATAGTTATAACCCCGCTTTAAGAAATCACCCGAACTTTTCATGGAGTAATCCATCGAATGTGATGCGCCCACCCCCGCAAAATGATTTTTCTGCACCACCACCACCTCCACCTCTTCAAAATTACCCAAAACCTCCAAGCTTGGAGGAATTACTTTCTAAATATATCACCACAAATGACGCTACTATAAGAACTTTAACCGGAAGCGTAAAAAGTCTAGAAAATCAGGTAGGACAGCTCGTGAAAATAATTTCTGAGCGACCCGCAGGGTCTCTTCCTTCCAATACCGAACCCAACCCGAGAGAGCAAGCGAAAGCTATAACTCTTCGGAGTGGGAAGCAAGTCTCCGGTATGGTAAGTGAAGAGCCCGAGGAAGGCTCTGCTCCCGCCTCTAAAAATCAAAGCTCCGCTCCCGTTTTAAAAATTCCGCCCTCTGCTGAAGAAGTTATCACCCCTATTTTAGAAAATAATCTCACTCCACCACCCATCTTCAAAAATAATTCAACTCCTCCATACCCCTCTAAACTTAATAGACAACGTCAAGATGATCATTACTCCCGCTTCTTAGAGATATTCAAACAAATCCACATTAATCTTCCCTTCCACGAGGCTATTTCGCAGATGCCGAAATACGCCAAGTATCTTAAAGACCTCCTCATAAACAAGAAGAAGTTAGAGAATCTTTCGCACGTCATGCTAAACGTCGAGTGCTCCGCCGTTTTAACAAACGGTTTGCCGAAGAAAATCAGTGACCCGGGTAGTTTCTCTATCCCGTGTGTCTTCGGTGATCTTTTTGTTAAACACGCGTTAGCCGACTTAGGCGCGAGTATAAACCTGATGCCCTTTTTGTTGTTTAAAAAGTTAGGGATTGGTAGCCTTAACCCCACGCGTATGAGTATCCTGCTAGTCGATAGATCCGTCAAGTACCCGTTAGGAATAGTGGAGGACGTTCTAGTGAAAGTCGACAAATTCATCTTTCCGGTGGACTTTGTAATTTTGGACATCGAAGAAGACGTCGAGGTTCCCCTGATCCTTGGCCGACCCTTCCTTGCCACCTCCCGAGCCATCATTGACGTAAGCAATGGTAAGCTCTTTCTTCGAGTAGGCGACGACGAAGTCACATTTTATATCACCCCATCGATGAAGAACACCTTAGCAAACGATGACTCATGCTTTTTCGCAGACGACGTGAGTGATGATTCTTCCTACTGCCTCTCTGACTTTGAAAAAGAATTTTCTACTTTTTACTCCTCTTCTCTTACAACTGAATCACTGCAAGGATGTGATGAATCTTCTTATTGTCTTTCTGAGTTTGAAAAAGAATTTTCTGATTTTTGTTCTTCCTCTTTTCTTCCCACTGAATCGCTACAAGAAGCCGTCTTGGCTGCTAGCCCTACTCCTTATTACGTTCCTTATAAAAAAGTTTATGAAGATATTATTTTTGAAAAAGAAAGAATCTCTAAATCCTCTTATGAAGAACCTCCTACCCTAGAACTTAAAGAACTTCCTGAACACCTTAAGTATGCTTTCTTAGAAAAAGATTCCAAGTTACCAGTTATCGTTTCAGCCTACCTCACGGATACGCAAAATGATAAACTTCTTCTAGTTCTACGTAAGCATCGTCGGGCTATTGCTTGGCAAATTTCTGATATCAAGGGCATAAGCCCATCTTTCTGTACCCATAAAATTTTAATGGAAGATAAATCGCGCAACTCTATCCAACCTCAGCGCCGTATAAACCCGAATATGAAAGAAGTAGTTAAGGGCGAGGTTATGAAATTATTAGACGCAGGAATTATCTACCCTATATCAGACAGTAAGTGGGTTAGCCCCGTTCAGGTAGTTCCAAAGAAGGGAGGGATAACTGTAGTTAGTAATGAGAATAATGAATTAATCCCGACACGGAACGGTGATGGGTTGGCGTATGTGTATAGATTATCGTAAGTTGAATGACGCCACCCGCAAGGACCACTTTCCTTTGCCGTTTATCGACCAGATTTTAGATCGTCTCTCTGGCCATAGCTTTTATTGTTTTCTCGATGGCCTCTCGGGGTACTTTCAAATACCCATCTCTCCCGAGGACCAAGAGAAAACTACGTTTACTTGTCCCTTCGGAACCTTCGCTTACCGAAGAATGTCGTTTGGATTGTGCAATGCGCCAGCTACATTCCAGCGATGTATGCTCGCAATATTTGACAAGTACGTAGAAAGCATTATGGAGGTATTCATGGACGATTTCTCCGTGTTCGGCGATTCCTTCGATAGATGTTTAGAAAACCTCGAAAAAGTCTTAGAACGATGCGAAGAAACTAACCTTGCCCTAAATTTGGAAAAATGCCATTTTATGGTGAGGGAAGGGTTAGTTTTGGGTCATAAAATTTCTGCTAAAGGTATTGAGGTAGACGTTGCCAAGATAGAAGTTATTGAGAAGTTACCGCCGCCTACAAACATAAAAACTATAAGAAGTTTCCTAGGCCACGCTGGTTTTTATCGTCGTTTTATAAAGGACTTCTCCAAGATCACTAAGCCCCTCACCCATCTCTTAGAAAAAGATGCTCCATTCATTTTTGATGACTCTTGTATTTCTGCCTTTGAATTAATTAAAGAAAAGTTAATTAACGCACCGATTATGATAGCTCCGGTGTGGGACCTTCCTTTCGAGATTATGTGCAATGCGAGTAGTTTTGTGGTGGGAGCCGTATTAGGTCAACGCATATCTAAAAACTTCCACCCCATCTATTATGCTAGTAAAACCCTCACATCTACACAAGAAAATTACACCACAACCGAGAAGGAGCTCTTAGCTGTAGTATTCGCCTTTGATAAATTCCGCCCTTACATTACACTTTCAAAAATCATTGTTTTTACGGACCACTCGGCCCTCAAGTACCTTCTTGCCAAAACGGATGCCAAGCCTCGCTTGATTCGCTGGGTTCTTACTCCTCCAGGAGTTTGACTTAGAGATCCGTGATAAGCGAGGAGCCGAGAACTTGGCCGCCGACCATTTATCCAGATTAGATAACCCCTTTATAGAAAAATTAAATGAAAAATCTTTTAATGATTATTTTCCTGATGAGAAGCTTCTTTTAGTTAACACATATACTTCTCCTTGGTTCGCGCACATCGCCAACTATCTAGTGGCCCGGCTGCCCCCAAAAGAGTTCTCCTCTCAGCAAAAGAAGAAATTCTTTTCTGAGCTGAAGAACTACTTTTGGGAAGACCCGCATCTTTTCAAAATTTGTGCGGATCAAGTGATAAGGAGATGTGTTTCTTATGATGAAGGAATTGATATTCTAAAACATTTGCATGAAGGTCCGACAGGTCGGCACTATCAAGCTGCTCGCACCGCTCACAAGGTGCTTTGCGCGGGTTTTTACTGGCCTAGCCTGTTTAAAGACGCGCAAGCCTTTGTGAGCAGGTGTGATAGTTGCCAACGGTCAGGCAACATTTCTAATAAAAATGAAATGCCGCAAAATTATTTCTTAGAGTGCGAAATTTTCGACCTCTGGGGAATTGATTTTGTTGGCCCCCATCCTTCTAGCTTCGGAAACAAATATATTTTAGTTGTTGTTGATTATGTTTCACAATGGGATGAGGCCCAAGCTCTTCCTACGAACGACTCCCGAGTTGTAGTCACTTTTTTTAAAAAATTATATTTCTAGATTCGGTACGCCTCGCGCAATCGTTAGTGATAGGGGTTCACATTTCTGTAACGCCCAATTTTCAAAAATCCTTACCAAATACGGCGTTACGCATAAGCTTTCCACTGCCTACCACCCCCAAACTAACGGACAAGTCGAAGTAGTTAATAGAGAAATAAAAAGAATATTAGAAAAGACTGTTTCAACTTCTAGAAAAGACTGGTCAACCAAACTTGACGATGCTCTATGGACCTACCGAACAGCGTACAAAACCGCCCTCGGATGTACGCCATATCGGCTGGTCTATGGAAAATCGTGCCATCTTCCCGTAGAGTTAGAACACCACGCCTTTTGGGCCTTAAAATTTTTAAACTTCGATCCCCACTCAGTCGGTGACCTTCGAAAATTTCAACTAAATGAACTCGATGAGTGGCGCTCTTATGCATATGAAAATAATAAACTTTATAAAGAGCGGACGAAGCGTTTACACGATAAACACTTAAGGCACCCTAAAAACTTTAAGCCGGGCGACCAAGTCCTTTTATATAATTCTCGTTTACATTTATTTCCGGGCAAATTAAAATCTCGCTGGTCTGGCCCGTTTTTTGTTTTAGAAGTATTTGCTTATGGAACTGTTTTAATTTCTCACCCTGATAAGGGTAATTTCAAAGTGAATGGTCAGCGTCTTAAACTCTATTTCTCTGGTGATGATGATGTCAGTCCAAACATTATTAAGTTGCTGCTTCACGAACTTTAATCTTGAACTTTTAATTTTTTGCTAAAAACAATTTTATTTTTGGACAATAATATTTTTGGACAATATTATTTTTTTGATGCGTCGAGCTCAACGACGCTTTAACCAAAGGGCGCTCTTGGGAGGCAACCCAAGTTATCTTTTTTTGTTTTCTTTATTTTACAATTTTTGCCTCGGACGGCTCCGACAAGCTGAAGCATCTGCGATCGCCTGCTCCAACATTGCTGAATCCATCACGAAGTCCAAAGAAGACATTCGGAGGAGCGGCATCACTCAGCTTTCACAGCAAATAAATCCGGGGAAGTACCTGTCTTTCAATTCTGTACTTTATTTTTCTCTCCTTCTCCAATCCCCTTCTTTAGCCATTGAGGACAATGTCTATTTTAAGCTTGGGGAGGATTTCCTCCTTCATTTTTGCTTAGTGTACAAATTTTTCTCTTTGTATTTATTTTAAATATTTCCAAAAAAATGAATATCTTAAAATTCCAAAAAAAAAGAGAAATTTTTTTTTCCAAAATCCAAAAAAAAAAGAGAATATTTTACAAAATTAAAAAAATATATACTTGTTTTTTAATAGTTTAGACATTTTGGTATTTCAATAGTACCCCTAGTTTTTGTTTTTGTTTTACTCAAAATCTCCTATAAACAACTTAGTTAATTATAATATTTCTAATCGTCCTTTTTAATTATGTTTTACAAGTAAAATGTTGGTCATGCTGTGTTTCTAATTCACGGTAGCATGTTAAGGTGAAATGTTTTTCTAAAACTCGCATTTCTATTATGGTTTTTTGTTTTTTATTTCCTTTACTTTCTCAAAAATTCATCATCCACTATTTTCTTTTTCGTTTTTGAATAATTTTTGTAAAGTCAACTTTTGAATAATGTAGTAGATGTGAACGATCCAAGTCACCTATTATTTCTATTTTCAAGTTAATTTCATCAATCTTCTTTTATTATCTAGGACTCGCTTTTTGAAAATTTTCAAACCTTTGTTTTAAATAAATTCAAAAGCGTGAAAATGATTTAGGCCATTTTTGTTTTCGTTTGAGCTTTCCTGCCAACCTAAAAACTTTTACCACTAGTTAGCCGTTTTTGAGCCTTTTTCCGATTTCATTTGATAGCTCCTCCCTTCATTTCAGTTTCACCAAAGCCAAAATTTCCAACCTATCGAATCACACTAGCCTTTTTGAGTTTCATAAATTATTTTGACGATTTTGATAGGGTATTTTGTGATTTTTGTGGGAGAAAGGTTTTCGAAAAAAAAGTATGTTCAAAAGTGATGTTTATTTTTGTTTGGCCAATTCAAAAAGGAAAATAAAAATATTTATGGCCTTTGTTTTGAAAAAAGAAAAAAAATGAAAAAAAGAAGAAAAAGAAAAAAATGTGTATATATTTTTATGAAAGTTTTTGAAACTCTTTGCTTTGGTTTAGTGTGATTTTAAAACCTTCACGTTTATCTTTGAATTCCACTCCTAATCATATTCCTAAACCAAATGTTTCTGTCCTATTTAAGTCCTTTTGATTCACGCTTTTTGATTTTTTATTTAATAACTAAGAAAGGAAAAAGAGTAAATCAGTTTTAGTTTTGGATTTAAACCTAGATTTTTGTTAATTAAATTGATATAATTATAATGCATTGCTTGGATCTAGTAACAACTCAATGCGTGTTTTCATTTTTGTTGCTTTGCTTAAGTCTATTTAAAAAATCTCGTTAAAATTTTGGATGATTTGTTTTTATTGAGTAAAGTTTATAAAAGTTTTACCATACCTAAATAATTGTTTTAGACTTGCATTTCACCTTTTCCCTACTTAGAATTTCGCATAGTACTTGTGTAGGCATAATTAGAACTTTCTGATTAGTCCTTTTTATAAATATCTAGTTTTTATATTTTTGCTTGGGGACAAGCAAAGCTTAAGCTTGGGGGAATTTGATAATACATTTTGTTGCCTAAACTATTATCGTATTTTCTATTTTATAGTGTACAAATCATGTCTATTATTAGTTTATTTTTATCCTTTTTATGTAAATATTATTATCACTAACATTTTCTTGTCCTTTTGCAGGTTTTTAGGAAATTAGTCAAAAATGACATGACACGCCCCCCTGTCACGCCCTCCCTAGGCGTGACCTAGGGCGTGTCACGCGATCCCGAGGACTCCTGCTGGAAGGGACAAAAAAACGAACAAAACCGCTGTCATGCCCCCTGACACGCCCTCCCCGGGCATGTCACCAGGCGTGACCATGGGCGTGTCACGCTCTACCGCAAAGCCTTCCGCCGCATTAAATTCCGTTTCTCCACAGCACGAAAACAGTATTGTCACTCCCCCCCCCCCCCGTCACGGGCGTGACCTTGGGCGTGACATCAACTTTTCGGAGACTTACGGATTTCCGACCAATGATTTGGACATGACGTGCCTGTCATGCCCCCCCTACACGGGCGTGACCTAGGGCGTGACCACCGACGTACCGAAGCAATCATCCATCCCGCCAGAATCCAGAGCCCGAGGTCAACATAGTACTGTCACGCCCCCTGACACGCCCCCCCTAGGGCGTGTCGGAGGGCGTGACCAACCCGAGAAAAAAATCTATAAATTAAGACCCCCCCTCTTCATTTCAGCAAGCTTTGGTTGAGAGGGGGAGGTGCTGCCCCTTTGGTTCTTGAGTTTTTTTCATGCTTTCTCTCTCTCTCTCTTCCTTTGTAATTTTTGCTTAATCATGGTTTAATATTTAGTTGCCTTAGCTTTCCATGTAATCTTTAGTGTTGCTTAGTGCTAATTATAGGTCTAGAATAGGATTTAATTTTCATGCACTTATAATTTCAATTTCAATAGTGTAACTTGCCCTTTTTCATTAATAAAAGCGTTCTTGTTTAGCTTGTCTTATTTTTATGCTTCACTACTCATCCCCCCTCCTCCACTTCGCTATAATTAACTAATCCTCCTTGTACTCGATCTTGATGATCCGAGGTTAGAGCGATTAAGTTATGATGTTTTAATTAATCTTTTCTTTTTAGGTTAGGGCCTTGAATTACTCTTGATTAATCACGGGTTGGAGGTATATTATCGATATATACTCTGCGCCTTTGCTTTCATTCTGGGCTAGCCGAGAGGACGAAAGAATGAAGTGAGCATTCAAGAGTAAAGGGAGTTGTAAGCACCCCTCGAGAGAGGCAGACGTCCAAATCTCCCGGATTGGAGTAAAATCCAATAGTGGGGTTCACTGCGTAAAGCGAGTTTTAGGCCTCCGATTTAGATGAGAGTCGGTCGGACCTTCCTAAACTCAGTTGGGCACGACTTCGAGAGAAGCGTGTTCAAGCTTTAGGAACCTCCACGGTCAAGAACCTTTATCCTATTATGTTTAGATTTTTATCGCATTTCCTTAATGCTCTTTAACCGAGGTGAATCTTGATCTAGTGCATTTCCATTTCATATTTTCAACCCTTCGTAGTAATCGTTTTACTTAATTGCGGTGGTTCTCTTTCTAGTATAGCTTTACTTCCTCCCTTGCACTTAGATTTTCTAAAACCCTAGTTTTTTTCGTCGATAAGATAATAGCGTTCGTGTGAGTAAGCATAGCCAACAGTTCCCGGATTTCAATACGACACTTGTGTCCCCTAGCTACAATTTGATAGGTATACTTTCCTCATCGGGTTGCTAGTTCGGTTGCGTTTATTTTCTTCGAACCCTTGCGCGCAACAATATACCACAGTTATATACAACCTCTTGAAGGAACGCACAGCACATACACACAGGTTAGCATTAAGGCCTTACAGTTCCTCTTTTCACAGTATGGATTGCATATATCGGCGCACAGGCTTGCCATACATGAGTAAAACACAACACATTTTGCTTAGCCTTTAAGAGCTAGCAGCAACAGCAGCAGCATGGACTTCAGCCCATCATTTTCCGCTCGACTCTCCAGCACCTGCACAGGGACAATCCACCTAGAAGGGGGAAAAAGGCAACGGTCAGCATTCAGCTGACCAATTTATAACAATCCTACCTCTTTCCCAAGGCAGTGGCATTCCTTCCCTGCGAAGCAATGTATCAACAGATCTAGCATATCTTGTGCTCTTACGCACAAACAATCCATCACAACCATTAGCTGCCCGGCCTGACAATCCGTGCACTCAGGAACACTTTGGGTACACCGGCGAACCGGGATCAACACCATTGAGCAATTAGTCTTGATGGCGCGCAGGCCTCAGACTCTCATTATGCTACTGACGAAAACTCAATGCCTTGGCGCTCACTTATACAGTCAACATAACGTAGGTACAGATCCACCACCCCTCGTTTCTCAAATCACCTTGCCATCACCAAGCACATCGTACACGTGACTATAATTAAAGGCGCGGGTCAGTTTAACCTTTCCTGTTCGGCATGAAGCCTTTTAAGAGCTCTCTGTTCACAATAGCCATAATGTCCACCAAAGACTTGCTTCACAATCCAAAAAGGGGAGTTCATGCCAGTGTCCTTCGCGGTCACTTGGCGGGTTCAGCAAAACTCTCTATCTGCACCCAAACTCAACCCAAACTCTGCAGTTCATGCAGTGCCAGAAAAACTTGACTTTCATAGCATACAACGCAAGCATTATAAGGGTGTTTTCCTGAAATTCCTCATTCCAGTACTTCCTGCTACTTCCCTTCACTGGCACAACCCATTGACTCCATAAGCTATACATTTATATACAAAGTCTTCTCCGGTGCGCAATATGCAACATCACCAATCCAGACCAACCTGTCCAGATGGGCTTCACACAGCATGCATATACCGTACTACACATTTCTGGGTCTAAATGCAGACACAACCGGGGATAGCAACTATCAATCCACTGGGATCACTTACTCTTTCCACCTTTTGGTGGAGGATCCTATGCTCATACATAAAGGAGGACTTCACTTGTCCAAGAAGGAAGATCGTTACCCTTGACGATCTTCGTGGAGACATCAAAATTCTAGCCGATTTGAAAGCACCGCAGCGGCTTTGCCTCCACATAACTGGCCTCAGATCTCGAATCGGAACTCGGGAGCTCCATCGGTGGCTGCATCTTCTCCTCCTTCTCCTTCTTCCTCTCCCTTCTCTCTTCTCTTTTATAAAGAGAATGGCCAAATGAATAATGGCCTCTTCATTCCAATCGTTTGGTTTAACCCAGCAGGAACTCATCTGAGCCCTTGAATCCAGGATGAAGAAAACAGACGGCCACAAATCGGCCTAAAAGTCCAATATTTGGGCTGATACGGCCTGTGACACGCCCGTGTCACATGCCGTGTACTTTAAGCGATACACAAATCGACTCATCTAGACCAGAACACGCGCTTAGACACACCCGTGTCAATCACCTGACGCGCCCGTGTCACTTAGTACACGCCCGTGTCGAGGGGAGTGTCCCTCAAACAGCACAGGATCAACATTCTCGAAAACAACACGGCTACGGCACATGCCCGTGTCCTTGGTCGTGTGCCAAACACGCCACTGGGACACGCCCGTGTCACAGGCCGTGCGCCACACTCAACGCCGCCCGGTTACCCATCCGAGCAGGACACGGCCTAGGACACACCCGTGTCCCTGGCCGTGTCACCTCTCGACGATCGTCGATTGCATGACGTTGAGTGCTCGAGGCGATACGGAGAAGGACACGGCTTGGGACACGCCTGTGTCCCTGGCCGTATACCTCACTCAACGCTCTCTCGAGACCAAATTCACACCCGAGAATATAGAGCACTACATGCCATGGGACACGCCCATGTCTTAGGCCGTGTGCACTGGACACGCCCTGAGACACGCCCGTGTCCCAGGCCGTGTCACCCAGCCTAAACCATATTTTGGGATTTTGGGATTTTGGGGTGTTACAACCCTCCTCTCCTTACAATAAATTTCGTCCCGAAATTCGTACACAGCAAGGAAACAGGAATCACAATGTTATAACTTCAATAATGTACATGGTCAACAGTTTACACAAATAGCTCGGGAAATTAAGCTCGTATGGTCTGCTCTTTCTCCCATGTTAGCTCCTCATGGCCGCAATTGTCCCACCGAACTTTGACCATCCCAATCGTCGTGTTCTGCCACTGTTTATCAGCTCGATTCTCGATCCAAATGGGTCTCACCTTCGTCGTTAGCCCATACTCGACCGATACACGATCATTCTCAATCACTTGAGTTGGATCCTTGACGGCTTTTCGAAGCACTGAGATGTGGAATACATCATGCAATCCAGTCAACTCTGCTGAAAGATCTAGCCGATAGGCAGCCTCCCCAACTCACTCTAGCACTTCAAACGGACCAAGGTATCTCGGACTTAGCTTTTTCAAACGAAGAATCCTGGACACACCTTTGAAGGGTTTGATCTTCAAATAGACCCAATCGCCTACCGCGAACTACATGTTCCGGTGCTTGGCGTTGTAGTACTTTACTTGTTGGTCCTGGGCTATCGGTAGCCTCTCCCGAATAGAGCGTATTGTTGAGATAGCTTCATCGACTTCCTTACGCTCATACAGCTTGGATTTGCCTGCTTCTGCCCAAGCTAACAGTGTACGACATTTATGACCATACAGAGCTTCAAACAGTGCTATACCGATGCTCTCTTGGTAGCTATTATTATAGGCAAACTCCACCATATAGAGATGATCTTCCCATCTCCTACTAAAATCTAGGGCACGCATTCAGAGCATATCTTCCATCGTCCTGTTGGTCCACTCAGTCTGGCCATCCGTTTGGGGATGAAAGGTCGTACTGAATGCTAACTTTGTTCCCAACAATTGATGGATTAGCCTCCAATCATTTGACGTGAATTGCCCATCACGGTCACTGACGATGCTCTGAGGAACACCGTGCAATCGAACAATCTGCTCTACAAAGAGCGTTGCCAATGTTTCTACTGAATCGTCCCTCTTATTCGGTAGGAAGTGAGCCACTTGTGTCAACCGGTCTATAATCACCCAGATTGAATCATTCCCTTATTGAGATTTCGGTAACCCGTGCACGAAATCCATTGAGATATCATCAAACTCCCACTCTGGAATAGGTAACGACTTCAGGAAACCGCCAGGCTTCTAACATTCCGATTTTACCAACGCACAAGTTTGACACCTAGCCACAATAATGTGCTATGTCTTTCTTTAGTCCTGGCCACCAGAATCATTTATTCATATCCTTGTACATCTTTGTGCTCCCAGGGTGAAATGAGTACTTTGCAAAATGAGCTTCATACATCAACTCTTCTCTCAACTTACCCATACTTGGGGCGCAACAACAGCCATCTTTTTGTAACAAGTCATCATCCCAGGATAATTGGCCATCTGACCCATCCTTTGCGTAGCGTTGGAGACTTTCATCAAGATCCGTTGCTCGCTGAACCCTGTCCGCAAGATCATACTGTACCTCCGTCCAGTTCAAGAATGCATCGGCTATGGCATTCTTGTCAACATAAGAAATCTCTAACGCTTCCAACTCCTAGATCAGATGCTCATCATGTAACTGCAACCAACTTGCCCGTACCAGAGTATTACGACTCAACGCATCAGCGACCACATTTCCCTTCCCGGGAGTATAGTGAATATCAAAGGTGTAGTCCCCAAGGAACTCCATCCACCTTCGTTGTCACATATTTAGATCCTTCTGATCCAACACATACTTTAGGCTCTTATGATCTGTATAGATATCTACCTTTACGTCATATAAGTAGTGCCTCCATAATTTCAGCGCAAAGATCAACGCCGATAACTCTAAGTCGTAGACGAGATCATTCCATTCGCGCACTTTCAACTTGTGTGAGCCAGAAGCAATCACTTTACCAAACTGCAGAAGGACGCAGCCTAAGCCGCTCCCTGATGCATCACTGTAGATCTAAAAGCTGTATGTACCACATGGCGAGGTCAAAACAGGCACCGTAGTCAAATGACTCTTCAGCTCTTCAAAAGCTCGCACGCACTCTGGCTTCCAAACGAACTTTTGATCTTTCCTTGCTAACGTGGTCAGAGGCAAAGCAATCCGTGAGAAGTTTTCCACAAACAATCTATAGTAGCCTGCCAGTCCAAGGAAGCTCCTGACCTCGGCCACTGAATACATCACTAGCCATTCTCGTATGGCACTTATCTTTGACAAAACCACTGTTATGCCCTCTCCACTTACCACATTGCTCAAAAAAGCCACTAACGATAGCAAGAACTCACACTTTAAGAACTTGGCATAGAGCTTATTCCTCCGCAGGGTAAGCAATACCAACCACAAATGGTTTGCATGATCATCTTCCGACTGAGATTACACTAAGATATCATCAATAAATACAGTCACAACCAGATCCAAGTACTCTCATAATGTTCGGTGCATTAGATCCATGAATATCGAAGGCGCATTACATACGCCATATGGCATCACCGTGAACTCATCATGACTGTAGCATGTCCCAAACGTTGTCTTCGAAATGTCACCTTCCCGAATCCGAATTGGTAAAATCACATTTTCAAATCCAACTTCGAATAAACGGATGAACCCGCTAGTTGATCGAACAAGTCATCGATCCATGGAATCGGATATTTGTTTTTCTCCATCAGCTTATTCAATTCGTGATAGTCAATACATAATCGCAAACTACTGTCCTTCTTTTTCACAAATAGAATAGACGCGCTCCAAGGTGACATACTTGGGTGTATGTATCCCTGTTCCAGTAACTCTTACAATTCAGCCCTTTCCTTTGGCACGACGCGCTATGGCGAGAGGGCCACAGGTTTTGCACCTGGCACCAAGGCAATAGAGAAGTCGATCACCTATGGCCATCATCACTCATAAAGGTCATTAGGAAACACATCTGTCTAAACCGACCACACAATAGAAGGGTCACTCAATCCGCCTTCGGCCTACAGACTGCTAGAGGAAGTAAGACTCGCTTCAAGCATGACTGAACAAGTTTGACCACTTAGCGAGCATGCAAGCACTCTTGGTCCCTCGTTCAGCACAGATGGTCCTACGGTCTGTGATAACCTCAAAACGACCTCTACCCATATGCATTATTTCTACTACGGCCATGTCGTTTCGTTGGTATCTCTGATACCCAAATAAATACATAGGGTGGAACAAGCCGTAAACCAATGTTTTGCTTATTCATCACAACATAATTATATATATATAAAGCAAGTTTTGGAGCCAGCATTACAAATGCGGATATGTACAGTACATAGTTACAATTATTTATGTACAGTTCGTCCTATCTCTTCTTATTTCATCTCGTCTAAGGGCCAACTCTACAGTCTCGGGCTTTATGTCCTTTTGTAGCACACAAATAGTAAATGGGTGGAGTTTGCCTTGCCACTGCTCTAGCCTTAGCTTTCGTTGTCTTTGGCACATTACCATTGCAGTCTCGAGCAACAAGTACTACATTTTTACACGAACAACAAACACGCCTTTGCTTTGTTACCATGGTGGTTGAAGAGGTCGACTCCCGCATATGTCTGTTCTTCTTCCACTTATGAGAAATTTATGTTGACGTCTTTGTAAGGGTGGGCACACTGGCACCATACCTTGCCCGGAACTGATTTAAGTCCATTTCCAAAGATCGAGCTGTCGTGATCAAGGCACAAAAGCCAAGTAACTTTGGACCCACCAATATAATTCGAAGTTCCTCATGCAGGCCATTTTAAAATCTGTTGGTTTTCATCTCCTCACTTTCAACCACACACTCTGCATGTTGTCTCAGCGCCACAAATGCATGAAAGTACTCCTCGACCATATATGGTCATTGGATCAGATGCATTTTCAACGGCGGGGCCGATTCTCTTTCCCTTTCCTTCTGCTCAGGCACACCAACCGGCATCAGAGGCACCATCGGAACAGTGGGTTATGCATGTCCCTCGTGGCGGGCTTTGATCATTGCAAAAACAACATCAGTGATCAATCGGATCGTCGCTGTCGAAAGAGGGAGTGTTGGCACCGCAATTAGCTCATTAATCCCCATCGCCTACTGGGTTTCATGTTGTCCCTCATTTCTACTAGTCGAATACAAGCGTGAAACACACAAGTAAGTAATTAAAATGTTACACAAAGTTGGAGCAAGAACACACAAGGTGTAAGACCCCAATTTTTTTTCTTTTTAAACCACTGGGGTCTTATACCTAGAATTACCGTTTTACGGTGGCACCGACACTCGGGAAGGCCCCCACTACAAAACGCCAATTCTGCCAGCCTTTTCGATCACAAGAGAGAGACAGAGAGAAGTAAATATAAACTAAATATAATCAAGTCCAAAGAATCATATATAAATGAAAATCACAAGTCCATCAATAAAGAAAGAAGGGAGTACTGCAAAAGACCAGTACAAATGAAATATAAACAGTTCAAGCCCAGTACATCAGAGTCCTCACTATATATCACTCATCGTAGAAGCTATAAGAAAGACTAATCACTAACGGAGCTGGTCACAGGTGCTCCGGAACTAGACTGGCCCACCTCCATGCGCACCGTTCTCCACTGGTGCGTGTCCCTGGGCTGCTGGTCCCTGTCTCCCATCCGGAGCTACTATAATATTGTGGTCCGAAAACCATTAGTCATAAAGACTAAGTCCTATCATCCCCTACCCCTCCCCCACGACTCCTAAGCACCGAGCGAAGAGGAGGAAAGGGAAGCTACAAAGGTGGAGAGTAAGCAAAGCAAATGGCAGTGGAACTAATCTAGCAGTTATTCATGTTGTATATCAGCTAAGTAAGAAAGGTATAATCTAGCAGTTCTACAATAGTGAGCAGAAAAGTAAACAAGTAAAATAAGCAGCAAATGTAATAAAATACAAGGTAGAAAACAAGTAAGTAAGTAACCTTAACTTATATGAATGCCCATACAAACTTATAAGTTAAGGGGTCTTCTGCAAGGCTCCCATCGTATAAAAAGTCCCATACTTATTTATATGTTGGAGTGACGGTTGTAATGAAAGTATGAGTGTAGTGAAATGCTATGCCATGATTCATGCAAGTACAACTCACGCACATGACCCTATGCGCACAGACCTTTAGTTCACCCTGTTCGAGCAGCTAGCTTCACTCCCAGGAACCTCCGTAGTGGCAAACGAAGACAGTGGGTCGGGCCCCCCACTCCTAGGCGGGTATTCACACTACCAGGCCTAGCCCTTCCATACGCCCCTAGAAGAACACAACCTAGAGTTTCCGCGTACTAATGCTTGTTATATCCACCAGACTTTCTTTGGCTAAGTGTCCCACGCCACCGAGTCAACGTATCGACGTCGGTGTGAACGACCGTCCAATACCGAAGACCCACCACCTTATTCTGTATCCAAATCCTCAAGCCCCCGGCTCCTCGGACTATCCCGTCCGTGCATCTACCTTCCAAAGCTACCATCCGAATGGCAATCAAAACAACCAAATCAACCTCCCTAGCTACCAGGTGTTTGAATGTGAATCCCAAGTTACACTAGTTGCTCTTGTAGTTTATTAATCCTACGGTTTACGTTAGCCCAAGACTCCCCAAGGTATTCCCCGTGAAGGGCTCTCGAGAGCACTAGGAACTACGATGGGCTTAAGCCCAAAGCTCCCTTTCGCAAGGCACTTATTGTTATTGGTTAATACCCAATTCCCAATCCCTTTCACGTTATGTTGGATCTAACCCTAGTGTATTTGACTCATTCTTTCCTGCGGGAAAGACAATGTTTCGTCGTCCCCGAGCACCTCTAATCACTAGCCAGACTTCTCACTACTCATCATGAATCCTCATTTCACTTAACAGCCCATTACACCAATATCCCATCTCTCTAAGTTCATTTTGCACCATAATATGATTCCTGCAGTTTTTACTAAACGCAGACCATTCTAAGCTATATGATGTATACAATGGAAAGTACTAAAAATATTTATACAAATGACCTAAGTTATTTACTGGGAGTCTATCATGTCATAATTAGACTAAATCTAGAAATTCACATTTTTCCTAATTTGTTTGATGATTAATTAATTTCTTTCCAATCTAATCCATGCTTTAATTGAACATGATGTACCGTATTTTCTCAAGTAATAGCCACCAGAATTTATGAACACTAGATAATAGAGGATTAACAACAAATATCAAATTCCATAATTTTTCATAAAAGCTTTGGCTTCTAATTAATTAATTCAATGTAAATCCAACAATCATAGATAAAGTAGGAAGTACTACAAATTACCATCAGAAAATTATAAAAAATTACTGAACTTTAAGGATGACCAAATATGACCTCTGAGCAAATATCATAATTTTTTAAGCTTACTAGGTACAAAAATTAATTTAAATTATTTTACATGGAAAACATCACTTTGTGAAGCAACCCATATAACAAGACTTCCAAAAATTCCACAAAAATTCCATAAAAATTTACAAATATTTATAACATCATAAAAGGTCCTCTGACAAAATTTCATAAGATTCCAGTGAGTGGTTAATTCATAATAAATTTCTATGTAGAAAGTATAATCTGATGGTTTGTAAATGAATTACTAAATTTATTGATCTAAAATTCATAACAAAATTATCCAGATAGGAATATCACTATGGAAACACTCCTGCCAAAGTTTGACTAAGAATCAAGGTCATATGACCCATTATAAAATTCCTAGGGTGTAAAGACCTAAATACTTATTATGTGGTTTATGTGGGGTATTTGTGTCCAACTACTACCCACATCACTTCCTAGGGCATTTCACTACCCTACAATTACTTGTCCTAAATATCAAGTCCATACAAGGACTTATCACCGTATATCCTTCACAAACCCCAAAAGTCAAAGATTTGAATAGGGTCCTAGTGCTAAACCACCATAATCCATCTCAAACTCCAGGAGAGGATGTGTTTACTAATCATGGGGCTCTGGCCAAGGTCCCATCCCATTTGGGTGAGAATTGGCCCTTCCATGCCCCAAATATTCCTTGCCCTAATTTATCCCTTAGGAGACCAACTTTGGTCACAACAAAACCTATTCAAATCCGACCCAATTGGGCTGAGATTTTTACCAGAGCCTTAAGATATCCCTTAAGCTCACCCTCCAAAATATTGGGAGTTCTTGAGCTATTTAAGAAACATAATTAAATTGTATATGTATTATTAAATTTTTCCAAAATCTATAGGAAAATGTTTCCCAAAAATCCACATTTTTGGATATGTTTTAGATATATGTAATAGTGAACCTCCTCCAAAATTTCAAGTCATTTGGATGTCTAAATTGGTGGAAGCACTCAAAATACTATCTGGTCTAGCCTAGGAATAGATCCCACCAAACTGGGTGTTGTGGTCAAACCACTTACCCAAATGGGTCCAAATAAATTTTAAAGAAAACTAGACTTCACGGGCTACAACTTTTATGTTGGCAATTTTTCATGTAGAAGGGCCTACCTATTTTTAATATTTATTTCAAAACTATTCTGTAAACGAGATAGAAAATACACTAAAAGGAATTAATAAATAAATCAGCACAAATCCTAAAGAAGATCCAACGGTGCTGGCATCTTCTTCTTCCTCCAGCCAAGGGCCGAGATTAGGCCGACCTGGAGCATATTTCAGGCGCTGCTGCCGGCCATCCAGCCACTTCCCTGGCCGGCCACTGTCACCACCACCTCTGTTGAGGTGGTGGCCATCGCTGGGCGGCGGCGCAGCCGCCGGAGGGGAGTTTTCCGGCGAACCCGACATGTCTTGTTTTTTGCGGAAATAACCAGGAAGATCACCTCTTCCTGATTGGGCTCAACTGAGCCCGATTCTTAATCATAAAGAAAGCTACGATCTACCCGTAGAGAGAGAGGAGGGGAGGACCTTGTTCACGGACTGGAGTCGTGCCGATCGACGGAAGGCCATGAGCGATGGAGATGTCACTGGCGGTCTTCAACAGCACACAAAAATCTCCCGTCTCCCTTGGGCAAGGTGTGGAAACAAAGGCTTGAGGTCTAGGGAAGCTTTTAAATTAGTAAAAGGAGGGAGGGGAGGGGTCTAACTGATGATGGCCATTAATGGTCCCTTAAAGCAATTTCGGCTATGGTGGTGGGGGGATGAATATGGCTCAAACCAGCAAGGTAAGGGCTGGAAACTCCTCTTCCCTAGGGGAGTTGAATCCAGCCATAAAAGGGGAGTGAAAGGATGCCAAGGCATTCGAGCGACATTAGTGGCCTTGAAAGCCGGCTCTCGGCCATGGTCGTGTCTATTCACTTTCATAACTATCGGCCACGTGGCATTTCCTCCACTTGACCGATCAATATTTATTTAAATAAGACTTAATAAAGTTTTAATAGAGAACCGACTAATTTAACACATCATGGCCCACTTCCCGAAATGGTCCGGTTTAGCAGAACCATCAAACAAACAAAAATCACCAGGAAATAATCCAAGTACAATGGCATTGAGTTAGCTCAACTCACTCAACGCCATCCATCTTACGGCATTTAGTGAGCTCAGCTCACTCAACGCCATTCAGCCTATGGCAAGATGGCATTGAGTGCAGTCAGCGCACTCAACGCCATTCAGCTTATGGTATTGAGTGCACACGACGCACTCAACGCAATTCAGCACAAGTAAGATGGCATTGAGTGTAGTCAGCGCACTAAATGTCATTCAGCTTATGGCATTGAGTGCACTCGATGCTCTCGATGCCATTCAGCCTATGGCGTCGAGTGCAATCGACGCCATTCTGCCAATGGCGTTGATTTCACACAATGCCTAAATTTGGTAGAAAGGCTCTAAGTGAAAACGGCGTTGAGAGCACTCGACGCACTCAATTCCATCCAGCTTTTGGCATTGAGTGCACTCGACACACTCAATGCCTGCCCAAAAATCCTCCCCAAATATGATGGCGTTGAGTGCACTCGACGCACTCAACTCCATTCGGCCTATGGCGTTAAGTGCACTCGACGCACTCAATGCCCGAGCCCAAAGCCTATATGAATAAGATGGCGTTGAGTGCACTCAACGCACTCAACGCCATTTGGCCCATGGCGTTGAGTCCACTCGGTGCACTCAATGCCAGAGCCCAAATCCTATTTTAAGTAAATTTCTGATCTACTATTTGTAGACCAAGGTGATTTTCACCATGAGCCCGGGTCACTTGGCGTCCTTGGGATTTCTAGGGTTTTGTCATGACTTGGTCATGACAAAACCACTCCTAGGGGTCTGGTCGGAAATGGGATGTTACACAAGGATCCAAAATAGAGCACACATTCGCGCCCTCGCACAAGCAAGAACAATAATAAAGAATGCGCAGGTTCCTCAAACAAGTGTATTTGTATTCCTTAGTGGATATTCAATAGTTCATTAGGGTTACATCGGTTCGTACATACACGTGCTCGCCACCCCACAAAAGAATTTGACCATGAATTCGAAAGAGGATGACCGAGACTAGCTGATACCACAGGTCGGAGGATCGAAACCTCCCTCTAATACCAAAATGTAATGACTCCACCCATTAAATAACATATAATAGAAGATCCGGTCGGGGCCCCACACTATATGCCACAAACAGATGTTGAGGTCACAGGTTAATACCAAAACACCATCGCATCCTAACTCAGAGCATACTAGCGGAATATTTTAGCAATAATTTGAACTCAAACCAGGAATGTCCACTATATATATATATATACCACAATTATATACAACCTCTTGAAGGAACGTGTAACACATACACACAGGTTGGCCTTAAAGCCTTACAGTTCCTCTTTTCACAGTATGGATTGCAAACATCAGTGCGCAGGCCAGCCATATATGAGTAAAACACAACACATTTTGCTTAGCCTTTAAGGGCTAGCAGCAGCAGCAGGGACTTTAGCCTTTCATTTTCCGCTCGGCTCTCCAACACCAGCATAGGGACAATCCACCTTGAAGGTTGCAAATAAGGCAACGGTCACGTTCAGCTGACAAATTTATAACAATCCTACCCCTTTCCCGGGGCAGTGGCATTCCTTCCTTGCAGAGCAATGCATCAACGTATCTAGCATATCTTATGCTCTTACGCACAAACAATTTATCATAACCGTCAGCCGCCCATTCCGACAATCCGTTCACTCAGGCACACTTTGGGTACACCGGCGAAGCGGGATCAACACAATTGAGCAATTAGTCTTGATGGCGCGCTGGCCTCAGACTCTCATTATGCTACTGACGAAAACCCAATGCCTTGGCGCTCTCTTGTACAGTAACGCAAGTATAGATCCACCACCCCACGTTGCTCAAATCGCCTTGCCATCACCAAGCACATCGTACTCACGGCTATAATTAAAGGCACGGGTCGGTTTCACCATTCCTGTTTGGCAAGAGTCCTTTTAAGAGCACTCAGCTCACAATAGCCATAATGTCCACCAAGGACTGGCTTCACAATCCAAAAAGAGGAGTTCATGCTGGCATCCTTCGCGATCGCTTGGCAGGTTCAGCAGAACTCTCTATCTGCACCCAAACTCAACCTAATCCCTGATGTTCATGTAGTGCCAGAAAAACTAGTCTTTCATAGCATACAACACAAGCATTATAAGGGTGTTTTCCTAAAATTCCTCATTCCAGTACTTCCTGCTACTTCCCTTCACAGGCACAACCCATTGACTCCACAAGCTACACGTTTATACGCGGAGTCTTCTCCGGTGCGTAATATGCAACATCACCAATCCATACCAACTGGTCCAAATGGGCTTCACACAGCATGCATATCCCGTACTATACATTTCCGAGTCTAAATGCAGACTCAACCGGGGATAGCAACTATCAACCCACTGGGATCACTTACTCTTTCCACCTTTTGGTGGAGGATCCCATGCTTATGCATAAAGGAGGACTTAACATGTCCAAGAAGGAAGATCGTTACCCTTGACAATCTCCGGGGAGCTATCGAAATTCTAGCTGGTTGGAAAGCACTGCAGCGGCTTTGCCTCCACAGAACTGGCCTAGGATCTCGAATCAGAACTCGGGAGCTCCACTGGTGGCTGGATCTTCTCCTCCTTCTCCTTCCTCCTCTCTCTTCTCTCATCTCTTTTATAAAGAGAATGGCCAAATGAAGAATGGCTTCTTTATTCCAATCTTTTGGTTTAACTTAGCAGGAACTCATCTGAGCCCTTGGATCCAGGATGAAGAAAACGGACGGCCATAAATCGGCCTAAAAGTCTAATATTTGGGCTGACACGGCCTATGACACGCTCGTGTCACAGGCCGTGTACTTTAAGCGGTACACGAACCGACTCACCCAGACCAGAACACGGGCTTGGGCAAGCCCGTGTCAATCACCTGACACGCCCGTGTCACTTAGTACACGCCCGTTTCGAGGGGCGTGTCCCTCAAACAGCACAGGATCAACATTCCATAAAATAACATGGCTAGGGCACACGCGCGTGTCCTTGGTCGTGTGCCAAACACTCCCTTGGGAAACTCCCATGTCACAGGCCGTACGATACACTCAACACCGCCCGTTTACCCACCCGAGTAGGATACGGCCTAGGACACGCCCGTGTCCCTGGCCGTGTCACCTCTCGATGATCGTCGACTGTATGGCGTTGAGTGCTCGAGACGACACAGAGAAGGACACGGATTGGGACACGCTCGTGTCCCTGGCCGTGTACCTTACTCAACGCTCTCTCGAGACAAAATTCACACCAAAGAAAATAGAGTTTGGCACGCCCTGGGACACACCCGTATCCCAGGCCGTGTGCACTGGACACGCCCTGAGACACGCCCGTGTCCCAGGCCGTATCACCCAACCTAAACCTCATTTTGAGATTTTGGTATTTTGGGGTGTTACACAGAACCTGATATCTCTTCTCAGAAATAGTTTGAAAATGCCTATCTTTTTCTTGCAAAGGAAAAGTTAATGAAGGAGAAAAGAGGTACGTCTTATACGTACCTGGATTGCTTTTGCAAAACGAAAAAGACGTGAATGTCTTCCATTGAACTCTACAAAATAAAGATGAGAGGAAAGCATAGAAGAATGATAACTTACAGGTACCTGAAGGGGGCTTGCAAGCACCTATTAACTTCTGCAAATGGAAGAGTAAGTGGCAGATATGAAATAAAACTAAGTTGCAAGTACTTGGATGGAACTTACAAGTATCTGCAAATCTTTGCAAAAAAAGAGTAAGTAGCAGATATGATAGAGAAGTAAACAGCAAGTACCTGAAGGAAACTTGCTAACATCTACTAATCTCTGCAAAAGAAGAGTAAATAGCAGATATGAAATGAAACTAAGTTGCAAGTACCTGGATGGAACTTGTAAGTATCTGCTAATCTCTGCAAAATAAGAGTAAGTAGTAGGTATAGAATGAATATTAATTGCAAGTACCTGGATGGAACTTACAAATATCTTCTAATCTCTACAAAAGAAGAGTAGGTAGCAGATATGATAGAAAAGTAAACAGCAAGTACCTGAAGAGAACTTGCTAATATCTACTAATCTTTACAAAAGAAGAGGAAGTAGCAGGTATGAAATAAAACTAAATAGCAAGTACCTGGATGGAACTTGTAAGTATCTGCTAATCTCTGCAAAAGAAGAGTAAGTAGCAGATATGATAGAAAAGTAAACAGTAAGTACCTGAAGAGAACTTGCTAATATCTGCTAATCTCTGCAAAAGAAGAGTAAGCAGCAGATATGATGGAAAAGTATGTTGTAATTATCTGAAGAGAACTTGCAAATGTTGACTCTTGATATGTTAAGATACAATTGGATAGCAGAAGAGATACTCGACAAACTCTGATATTAAATGGATAGAGATCAAACCGCAATAATGATCGCATGATGTCTTTAATATGATATCCAGATTAGCAAGATGAAATCATATTAATTAGAATTCAATAGCATGGATTGTCAATGAATAGAATCATTGATTGAATAATAGATGCCAAGAATAAGCATAATCAATTCTCAGCGGATGGAGCTTCATGAAAGCTGAATATATAAAATGAGCATAAGTAAGAAGATGCTGCAAATCATTTTGATAGGTTGGATTTAATCTGTTAACCTGTAATAAGGTAAAATGAAAAAAGGAGGGCTACACCCTGAAGATGATCCAAAAAGACTGGATGTTGCCACTAGAGTTCACCCGTGAGCCTTATGCATCGCTTTCCTAAGAAGAATCATCTAGGGTGTAGTCCTACATAGAGCGGGCTAGTCGCGCATCCTTTATAAGGGCACAAAAGATAAATAAGCCAAAAAAATTCTGAGAAGGATCGATAGATGCACTGCTCTTATGCCTCGGGTTACAAGCATTGCTGATCAATTTAGACTAGATTCGTCAAGTGGCCTATTTATTTTCTTGTGAAGTGATCAGCAGAGTTGTGGGCACCGCAAAGGCACGGATTGAGAGTACCATAGAGTATTCATCCATTACAATCGTGAGATGATCGAGGAGGCAAGGCTACACTTAATCGCCATTGCTTGCGCAGCAAAGATCATCGTAACTGTAATGTATCCCTAACGGAGTGTAGCAGAGCTAAGACATGGGACCTCCCTCTGAAAGTGAGGGATAGATAGAATTCACTCTAGAGGGGGGGTGAATAAAGTATTAAAAAAATTTGTTTAGCTTTAGTGCGGAATTAAAATAACGATACTAATATGATAGAGAGAAAAACAAACTAAACAATCATAACACAAAAAGAAAACACAAAGCATCCAGACAACACAAGAAATTTTATAGTGGTTCCCCAAATCTGGGTGCATCCACTCTTCTACCACCCAGGTAGGAATCCACTACAGGTTTTTGTTCAGGTGCCCTACCACCACAAGATCTCTTTCAGGTAGTTCTAGATACCCTTTGAGCTTTTGATCAGGAGCCCAAAATCCAATTGGTTTTTGATCAGGTGCCCTATCACCAAGTGTTCACTTTTGATGGGAGAGATAACCTTGTATAGATGGAGGTAAAAGAAAAAAGTATATGAAAATCTTCTCTTTCTCAATCAAGTGAGAAGACTATGTGGATTGAAGAGAACGTCCAAGATCCCCTTGAGATGTTGTATTGATTCAGGAAGAGGAAACTTGGCCCTAGGTGTAGGTCTTCAAAGTGTTGTAGTAGAGCTTTCCTAGAACTGTAGACTGAAATTGACTTGAGCTCTCTATAGATCTTTGAAGCCTGAGGAATGATGAAGACTTAAGAGAAAATAGTTCTTCTTCTTCCTTATTACAGCAATGCAACAATCCTTGAGAGCAAAAATAAGAACAGCTGAAGAAAGTTTTTCTGAATGTATTTGACTGACTATCTTATTGTTGTGTTGTATGTTCTTGTTATTCTCTTTTATTTTTTGAGTTATATATATACAGTCAGAATAAAAAACAGCATAAATTTGAATTCCCAAGACAGTGCATAATTTTCTGCAATACTTTAGGATCCCAAACGACTAGAATGGTTGGCAATATAAATGCACTTCCATATCTGTCTTTATAAGCTAATAAAATATTCTGTGAATACCATAATTCATGCTTCATGAAATACGGCTATCAGCCTTGAGAATATCAGCATTAATTATCAGAATATATTTGCCTTTAAATAACTGATCATAACCAAAACAAATACTTCTGACCGTTCTGAAAAACTGATAACTGAAAGCAGCATAAAATCGTAGAGCTTAGTTCAGAGATCGTCGAACTGAGTTAAAAGGTCGTCGACCTGAGAACAACTATCGTAGAACTGAGATCACTGTTGAGAAACACCAAATCGTCGACCTGAGATCATAGATCATCGAGCTCAGTTCAGAGTAGAAGACTCTAAGATCGTCGATGGGAGATCGACGATCGTCGAGCTAAGTTCGACTATAGTCGAACTTATATAGATAATCCACAAAATCTTTCTGAGTCTAAGTGTTATTCCACTGCAATGCTGGTCTGCACAAACCTGACCTAAAAGGACCTATCTTAGACTAAACAAAGACCCTGGCTATACATAGGGGTCACGACATCGTAAGAGTGAACCTAGAACAAATCCAAACAAGGGTTCCAATAATCTCCCCCTATTTGTGTCAGGTCACTCAAAAACAAAACTGAAAAGAAATAGAAATACAAAGACCATAAATATCTATAGGGATGAAATTACATCAGCAGATGTGTTATAGCGATGCATTGTACATAATCAGTTAAGCATTAAAACATTAAAGAGTACAAACTACAATTTATCTGAAGAAGGACCAGAGGAGGGTTTAGAAAAGATTATCTTTCTGGTTGGATCTGGTACATCCTTCTTAGAAGTCATCAGGTCTTGTCCACCAAGAGTTGTCTGAGTACTAGTCCTGGGCACAATTGCTTCTAGAGGCAATGTCATATATTCAGCTAGATTAAAAACTTTCATGCTAACTTGGAGTTTGTCCAGCTCTTTTTTTTCTGTAGAAGGACATGGTGGTAAACTTAGTTGAATCTTCTCCTTCTTCTATAGCTTTTCTTATTTGTGAAAGACCAATCAGTTCTTGAAGCCTGGTTATCCTAAAGTTTGGATCAACTTCCTGATCAATAGATGGCTGATCATCTTGAGGAGACAACATTATAACTGCTTTTAACTTAGTGGATTGAGCCTGAAAGCTTGTTATGCTGTGTTGTTCATCACTCTGAGAATAAAGAGATCTTGGAGGAGCAGCTTCACTATACTTTCCCTTGGGCTTATGAGACTCATCATGTCTTCTGGGCTGATAGGTAGCTGTCTTTTGAACCTTGGGTAAAACTTATTGTTGTGGAGAAGAGAAGGAGGGGTTCTAATAAATAACTTCTTTTACTTGCTTTGTGGAACTTAGATTCCTTTGCTGCTGACTGCTTCCTTAGTAATAAGATCTGGATGATCTATCCTTCCTTTGATATATTCTAGTGAAAGAGGAAGGCTTGGAAGATGCATCAGAAACTTGAGGAACAACTCCTGAAGCACCACCAGCAGGAGGAGGAGGAGGAAGAGGACCTCTTCTGAACTTCTGAGTAGGAGGTGAGTATCTCCTGCTCTTCTTCCTGGCTTTCTGTTCATTTTTAGATAACCACATCCAGCTTTCCATGCCTGGATATGGAGTGATTCCTTTCAAGATGTAATAAGGAGTATCATTTGTATTGCCTGGCTTGGGAGCAGCTTTGGGAGCAGCCTTTCTTTTCTTTGACATTCTCTTTTTCTTAGAATCAAAATCCTGTGAATCATCATCCTCATCATCATCAGATGAATCAGGAGGGTTGGAATACAATTCATTTATTTCCTTTATTTGTTTATCAGTAGTCTTTTTAGCATCTTTCTCTTTGGCTTCTTCCTGAATATCAAGAGAAATAAGATCATTAAGAGAGGGAAGAGGACTATCATCTATTGGATAGGAGGGTCCAAGAGGACTTGGAACTGGATCAATATCCATAGAAGAAATTTCAGCAAGAGGAGCACTTGGCTCACAAAGGTTTATTAACCTTGTCTCTAGGGCTGAAATCAAATTTCTTGATGCCACTAGACAAATTAGTTCATCAGCAATTAAGAGAGCATCAAGCTCATCCTTATCTTCTCTAACAAGCATAGGCTCAACAGCCATAGGAGATGGCATATCTTAACAAACTGTAACTTAATGAATATCTGTACAAATTGGAACTGATTGAATCTGCAGGAGTTGTTTCACAACAAGGGGACTCATGGGTCTGGTATAACAGACCATGGCCTTGGAAGTATTGAAAACAACTGAAGGTAAAACTATTCTGAACATAGAGAAAGAATGCAAAAGAATTATTAGATTAATGGTGGGATTTATAACACAATCACCACTAGAGATGCCAGGTAATGACACATCAGTGTCGTCATCTTAAGTCAGCAAATCTGAATATGAAACTATATCTGCACAAAATTTCTTAAAAACTTCTTCTTCCTGCACTGCTGGAGGAGACTGAGCTTGAAGTTCTGCTGAGGCTGAACATGCTGCATCTTTATTGGACATCTCCCCCTGCCTGGTTTCAGTGATAACTGGAACCAGACCCCTAGATTAAGAAGGGATAGGGGAAGCAAAAAGGGAAGAAGATAGATTTAAGATAGAAAGAGCAAGAGGTGAAATAGCCTCTGCTATCAAGGATTTGAGAGTTGGAGTGATGAGCTCCAGAAGATTAGAAAGGAAAGAGGGATCAACATGAAGAAACTCAGTGGGATTCTGAGTTGAGACAGAATGAAGAGAGGGAGGAGGAGTGAAATTAGTCATGATTTCATCCTGGATGGGGGAGTTTCTTGGAGAATTGAGTGGTGTAGCTTCAATGTTTATTGGTGAATCATTTTGATGGGAAGGAGATGAGTGAGGTGAGAGTAGGTTAAAATTTATAAAGGACATGGTGTGGAGGTTTTGAGGTTCAACAGGATGGAGGGGAAATGGTGACTGAGTAGGAGAAGAAAGGATAGCTGGGGATGAAGGAGTGGTTTGAATCACAGTTGTAGGTAAAGAAGAAACACTGGGGATGACTTGGGAAGCTGGAGGTGAAGGAGGAGGAGGAGGAACTTCTTCATTAGGGTGAGGAGTGGTTGTTACAGCCCTTGTGTCCTCAAATAAATTTGAGGAAGTTCCAGCCTTAGAGAGCTTTTGAATCGTCCTCTCCCACTTCCCAAACAAAGAGGAGTCCAACCTCTTGCTGGCATTGATAGCTATGGTTGTAGAAACCAATAGCTCCAGAGCTTTCTTCTGAAGGAAGATTCCTAAAATCCTTCCTAAACAAACTTCCTTCTTATTATTCTCTCTTAATCAAATCAAAGAACAAACTAGCTCAGTCTATGGACTTCTTATTAACTAAAGAAGACATAATGACAAACTATTGCCTATTTATATTGTCATGCGCTGAATGCTTACCCAGCAGCACCTTGCCCACTATATCAGTAAGAAACTTAAAAGCAACAGATAAATTTTTCTTTAAGAGCTTAGATGGGATGCCCTCAGCATGACCCATCTCTATTAACATCCTGTTATACTCAGAACTATCCTGTTCCAGCTCGTCTGTTCCATTTTTCAACTCAAAAAATTAAGAAAGAATTGCAGGGTTTAGAGTCACATGCTGTCCTGAGATGAATCCGATCATTGAAACGTCATCAGTTGAAGAAGAGTAAACCCATTCTTTGATCTCTGTAACAGATATTTTGATCCTTGTATACATGAACTTCTTCAGGCCCTGATCATCACATAACTGTAACATCTATTGAAAAATAGGATCACAGTGACTGATCGATTCGAAATCAACGTCGAAACCAGTGCCAAACTTCATCACTAAAAGAACCGCTGCAAAAATCGCCATGGAAGATCTGTAGACTCAAGAGAGAAGATATCACGAGCAAAGGGAAAAATATGAAAGCGCGGGACAGAGATCGAAGAGAAACCTACTTATAAGTTTTTGGAATATGAAAAGACTATCTCTGTCCGACGACAAAATCACAAACATCGATCTTAGGTCAACGATTAATTTGGAAATAAATAGTATCGTTGGTCTTTGATCTCAGTAGCGTAAATTGATAGTCAAGCTTAGGCCGACGATTAATTTACTGAAGCAAAGTCGTCGAACTCCGGTCGACGATTTTTGTCTTCACACAGAGCTGTCATCAAACTCAGGTCGACGATTGAGCTCAAGATGAGTTCGAAGATCGTTGATCTCTGTTCGACGATCGTTGATCAAATCTTCACAAAGACAAAATTCAATTTTAATAAATGCCATTTATCATTCCAAGCTGATTCAAAAAGAATAGATGTTTTTGCTCATCTAAAGACTTGGTAAAAATATCTCCTCTTTGAAAATCAGTGGGGATAAACTTGAGATTAATCTTGTTTTTGTCTACACAATCTCTAAGAAAATGATGCCTTATTTCTATATGCTTGGTCCTAGAATACAGGACTGGATTTTGTGTAATTGATATGGCACTGGTACTGTCATAAAATATTGTGGTATTTTTGAGAGAGTACCCATAATCTAGTAGCTGATTTTGTTTCCACGAGATCTATGAATAACAACTACCAACTGCTATATATTCAGCCTCTACAGTTGATGTAGACACAGATGATTGTTTCTTGCAAAACCAGGACACTAACCTATCACCCAGGAACTAACAAGTTCCTGAAGTGCTTTTCTGTCAACTCTGCATCCAGTATAGTAAGCATCAGAATATCCAAATAATTCAAATTCTGACTCTCAAGGATACCAAAGTCCTAGATTAGGACAGCCCTTTAAGTATCTTAAAATTCTCTTGAGGAGAATTAAATGAGATTCTTTAGGGTTGACTTGAAATCTAGCACAAAGACATGTTGCAAACATTATATCAGGTCTACTTGCAGTAAGATGTAATAGGGACCCAACAATGACCCTATAATTTTTCTTATCAACAGGTTTACCCTTTTCATCAGAATTAATTACTACATTAGAAGCCATGGGTGTCTTCATAGCTGAGGCATCAGCCATTCAAACCTTTTTACTAATTCCTTAGCATACTTGGACTGAGATATGAAGATGCAATCAGGGGCTTGCTTCATATAAAGACCAAGGAAGTAAGAAAGTTCACCCATGCTACTCATTTCAAACTTGGAATGCATAAGGTTAGAAAACCTTTTGCAAAGTTTAAAATCAGTAGATCCAAATATAATATCATCAACATATACTTGAACTAACAGAATCCTATCATGATGATGTCTTATAAATAAAGTCCTATCTACAATGCCTCTTGGAAATTTATTCTCTAAAAGAAAGCTAGTTAGGGTTTCATACCAAGCTCTTGGAGCTTACTTTAGACCATAGAGAGCCTTATGCAGCTTGAAAACATAAGAGGGGTGAGTTGAAGAGATAAAACCTAGTGGCTGTTCCACATATACTTCTTCATTAAGTTCCCCATTAAGAAAAGCACTTTTGACATCCATTTGATATACCTTGAATTTCTTATGAGCAGCAAAAGCCAAGAAAATCCTTATAGCTTCAAGCCTTACAATAGGTGCAAAGGTCTGATCATAGTCAATACATTCTTCTTGCTTATAGCCTTGTGCCACTAGTCTTGCTTTATTCCTGACAACTATACCTTGAGCATCCAATTTGTTTCTGAAGACCCATTTAGTTCCAATAACTAGATGTCCTTTGGGTGTTGGAACCAAATTCCAAACTCTGCATCTTTCAAACTGATTGAGCTCCTATTGCAATGCAATAATCTAGTGTGGATCTTGCTCAGCATCTTCAATGGATGAGGGCTCAATTTGAGATAAGAAACAGGCATGCATCACATCTTGGTTGAGTTGATGCCTTATCTGCACACCCACTAATATGTCTCCTATTACTTGAGATATGGGATGATCTCTAAGTGTAACATAGTCAGGATGTGGAGTTTGTTTAACTCCAACAGCATTATGAACCAAGTCCTCTTGTGGAATTAAATTTACTGTTGGAGAGGCTTCAGCAATTTCTAGAGATTCTTCTTCACTATCTTCATCAATCTGTGGAGAGGGATGAGATATCACCTTCTGGGTGAGATTTAATTCATCCACCCTTTACATAGATTTGGTACCTGCAAATAATTACTAGTAGAAGCTTCCTTCTCCTTGTAAAACATATTAGCTTCATCAAATGTAACATGTATGGATTCGTCAATTTTCAAAGATGATTTATTGAAAACCCTATATGCCTTGCTAACTTGGGAATATCCTAGAAAGATCCCCATTATAGCTTTGGCTTCAAACTTTCTAAGATATTCTTTGTTATTATTACGTATATAACAGATACAACCAAAAATTCTAAAGTAGTCTATTTTAGGTTTCTTCCCTTTGAGTAATTCATAGGGAGTCTTGCCTTTAAGTTTGTGTATCAAACATCTATTCAGGACATAATTTGATGTTCTTACAACTTCTGCCCAGTAGGATAGAGGCATGTGAGCATTAGCAAGCAATGTGCCTGAATTTTCAATGAGTGTTCTATTTTTTCCTTTCAACTACCCCATTCTGTTGAGGAGTTCTGGGAGCAGAGAAGCAGTGCCTGATACCTTTCTTCTCACAGAATTCTTGCATAGGAAGAGATTCAAACTCAATGTCATGATCACTTCTGATCAATGCAACTGGAGTGGAGTACTCAATCTTTATGCATTTTAGAAAGTTTGTAAGAACTTTGAAGTTATCAGACTTGTTTCTCAAGAAGAAAACCCAAGAGAACCTAGAGAAGTCATCTACAATAACTAAAGTATAGAACTTCCCTCGTAGACTTTGTACAACAATTGGTCCAAAAAGTTCCAAATGAAGCAGATACAAAATTCTAGGTGAATCACTCTTATTAACTGATTTAAAACTATTTTTAGTTTGCTTGCCTTCTTGACAAGCCTTATAAAGGCTTTCCTTCTTGTAGGGGCAAGAGGGCAATCCTCTAACAAGGTTGTCCCTAGATAACCTAGCAATGTTTCTAAGATTTACATGTCCTAGCCTTTTATGCCACAATGTATTATTATTGCTTACCTGGTTAAACAAATAGATTTCTGAACAAGCAGAATTAAAATCAACTAAATAAATATTGCCTAACCTAATTCCTGATAACACAGTATTGTTATTTAAAGAAATATTGCATTTTGATTCAGTAAAACATACCTCATAACCTGCATCACATAGCTGACCTATGGATATCAAGTTATGTTTCAAGCCACTTACATATGCCACTTTCCTGAATGTGATAACTCCAAGTGTAAATTCTCCATAACCTTTTGTCTGAGCAAAGCTTGAGTCTCCAAATATAACTTTTGGGCCTAGCTTTGCCTTGTAGTTACTTAGATTGGCCTTGTTTCCTGTCATGTGCTTGGAGCACCCACTATCCAAATACCACTTATCCTGTATGGTAGGATAGGTCTTCACCTGCCAAATAATAACTCATATATTTTGGACCCAGGTAACCTTGGGTCCTGGCTTCTTCTCATTCTTAAAACTTGAAATATAAGACTATTCAGGTTGACTTTTATAACCTAAGGGATGAAAACTCCTAGGTGGGATTATCCAGTTAGTTAGGGAATGGAATGGTTTAGAGTTAAAGTTCTTATTGAAATTTATGTTGAAATTATAGTTTTGATGAAGTTGTTCTGGGTTCGATGATTTGTGTATAGATCGTCGATCTGCGTTCGACGACCAGCATTGATATCGTCGATCTTAGTTCTCAGAATAATAGTGGCTATTATCTGGGTTACACGATCGTCGATCTCTGTTCGACGATACATAATGATATCATCGATCTCCGTTTGCAGAGTGTTTAGGCTCAAGCTCTGGGTTCTGAGATTGTCGATCGTCGTTCGACGAATAATACTGAGATCGTCGATCTTGGTTCGACGATTTTTGTTCAGACTTAGCTTTTTGTTTTTCTTTATTTATCTCCACCTGTTTTAAAACTTTGTTAACTGTTTTAATTTGTTCTGTATTCTTCTTACCTTTATCTGAAATGAACTTTACAGGTTTGAAAGGTGGTTTTTCTGAATAATAGTGGTTCACTGGATGATGCACCTAATCCTAACTTATTTCTATTATGTCTAGCATTAAGTGTGTTGGTAATTTCTACTAGTTATTTACTTCTACCATTTAGTGATTCCTCTAGCTATTTTGCTTTACTTAATTCAATTTTCAGAAAAGTGATTTGTTCACTATACAGGTGTATTTCATTTTTCAATTTGATGTTTTCTGATGCTAAGCTATCATAATTAAATTTTCTATCTCTGAGAAGTTTCATTTCCTACTCAGATCTAATTAGATCACTACACATAGATTTAAAGTCATTTTTAAAATCTTCAGAGGTGAAATCAAAGTCTTCCAATACCTGATCACAATCTGAGCATTCTTCATATTCTCCTTCTTCTGAAACATGCCCTGAAGAATTAATGGCCATTAAGCAAATTTTTTTGGCCTTTGCTTCTTCTTCATCTTCACTAGAACTGGAGGAAGATGATTCTTCAGTGTCACTCCATGTTTCTGCAACAAACCCTCTCTCCTTCTTCTTGTGCTTGTAGGAGGATGGTTTGCTGGAGTGCTTCTTGGAGTCTTTCTCCTTTCTCCTTTCCTTATGCTTATTTTTTGGACATTCTGGAAGAATATGTCCAGGTTTCCTGCAACCAAAACAGAAAATCTCTTTAGAAGGGATTTTGTCATACATTAGTTTATCATCACTTCTTGATGATTTCCTTCTGAATTCTTTTCTCCCCATCTTGAAGAATCTCTTTGCAAAGAGACTCATTAACTCTTCATTTGATGGAGAAGTTTCTGATTCTTCTGAAGCTTTGAAAGCAATATTCTTCTCCTTCCTAGTTGGTGTAGCAATCTTTTGTTGTTCAGCTTCTCTTATCTTTAGCAGCAGTTCATAGGATTTCAGCTTTCCTAAGACTGATTCTATAGTCATCTCATGGGTGCTTCTAGTCTCTCTGATAGGCCAGATTCTAGAGTCCCATGAGCTGGGGAAGTACTTGAGAATCTTGTCATTTATTTATATAACTGAGATGTCTTTGTCAAGAGTTTTCAACTCATTTACAATGATGCAGAGTCTGTTGTACATCTCTGAAACTTGCTCAGTTTCTTCCTTTTTAAAGTTCTCATACTGGGAGATGAGATGAGCTCTCCTGTCCTTCCTTTCATTTGTTGATCCTACAACCATCTAGTTTAAGGAATCCCAGATAGCCTTAGTTGAATCACATTCAGCTACTTTCTGAAATATATCATCAGACATTGTTTATGCCAGTATGTTCATGGCTTTTGCATCAGCAATCTTTGCTTTCTTATATGCATCATTATAGTCTGGAGGAGGTACTGTAGTCATGTTTGTGGAAGTACTTAGTGGGGCAGCTGGTGGAGGTAGTCCTGTTAAGATAGAAGCATAAATGTCTTCATCATTAGAATTCATATAAAGTCTGATTCTTGCCTTCAAGATTCCAAACTTTTGCAAGTTGCAAACTGGAGGTCTGGTGCTTGCAAAGTCCTTGTATCGTGCCATGGTATAATAGAAAACAGTAGAGTAAAAAGATATCTATCAGAGATCTTAGGTTCAGGTGTTAGCCTGTATAACCTTAAAAACACACCCTCTGATACCAATTGAAAGTAAGGGATTGATAGAATTTACTCTAGAGGGGGGGGGTGAATAGAGTATTAAAAAAATTTGTTTAACTTTAGTGCGGAATTAAAATAATGATACTAATATGATAGAGAGAAAAATAAACTAAACAATCACAGCACAACACAGCACAAAAAGAAAACACAAAGCATCCAGACGACACAAGAAATTTTATAGTGGTTCCCAAAATCTGGGTACATCCACTCTTCTACCACCAAGGTAGGAATCCACTACGGGTTTTTGTTCAAGTGACCTGCCACCACAAGATCTCTTTCAGGTAGATCTAGAGACCCTTTGAGCTTTTGATCAGGAGCCCAAAATCCAATATGTTTTTGATCAGGTGCCCTATCATCAAGTGTTCACTTTTGAAGGGAGAGATAACCCTGTACAGATGGAGGTAAAAGAAAAAAGTATATGAAAATCTTCTCTTTCTCAATCAAGTGAGAAGACTATGTGGATTGAAGAGAATGTCCAAGCTCCCCCTGATATGTTATATTGATTCAAGAAGAGGAAACTTGGCCCTGGGTGTAGGTCTTCAAAGTGTTATAGTAGAGCTTTCTTAGATCTGTAGACTGAAATTGACTTGAGCTCTCTTTAGATCTTTGAAGCCTGAGGAATGAAGAAGACTCAAGAGAAAATAGTTCTTCTTCTTCCTTATTACAGCAATGCAACAATCCTTGAGAGGAAAAAATAAGAACAGCTGAACAAAGTTTTTCTGAATGTATTTGACTAACTGTCTTATTATTGTATTGTATGTTCTTGTTATTCTCTTTTATTTTCTAAGTTATATATATAGAGTCAGAATAATAAACATCATAAATTTTAATTCCCAAGACAGTGCATAATTTTTTGCAATACTTTAGGAGCCCAAACAGCTAGAATGGCTGGCAACATAAATGCACTATCATATCTGTCTTTATAAGCTAATAAAATATTCTGTGAATACCATAATTAATGCTTCATGAAATACGGCTATCAGCCTTGAGAATATCAACATTAATTATTAGAATATATTTTCCTTTAAATAACTGATCATAACCAAAATAAATACTTCTAACCGTTCTGAAAAACTGATAACTGAAAGCAGCATAAAATCGTAGAGCTTAGTTCAGAGATCGTCGAACTGAGTTAAAAGATCGTCAACCTGAGAACAACTATCATAGAACCGAGATCACTGCTGAGAAACACCAAATCGTAGACCTGAGCTCATAGATCGTCGAGCTCAGTTCAGAGTAGAAGACTCTGAGATCATCGATGGGAGATCGACGATCGTCGAGCTGTGTTCGACTATAGTCGAACAGATATAGATAATCCATAAAATATTTATGAGTCTAAGACTTAGTCCACTACAATGCTGGTATGCACAAACCTGACCTAAATGGACCTATCTTAGACTAGACAAAGACCTTTGCTATACATGGGGTTCAAGAAATACTAAGAGTGAACCTAGCACAAATCCAAACAAGGGTTCCAACACCCTCGGTACACACTCTGTGTTAGATACTAGCTAGGATCCAAATTCGTGCCATCCTCCGCATGAGAGTTGAACGGCCCCCACTACACATATGCGAACAATCTCCACTATATGTGGTCATTGTGGTCTTATGCTGGAGTCCAATCTTGAGGGTACCCTAAGCAAGACTCAACGATATCTCGGTGGTTCAGTGATCTTTTTGGCAAATAGAAAAAGTAGAGGAGGAAGCACTCCATAAAGGGAAATGTGTCAGTATGAGATCTCTAACGTAAAATTTATTGAAAAGAAATGAAAGAACACTTAGAAGTGTTTTAAAAGAGAATGTTTGAAGATTAAAGTAGAAACAAACAATCATGATCACAAGGAGGTTTCCGAACTTGCGTTGTCCTTTTTGCTTTAGAATTGTATTCCAAGGGAGCCCTCGTCATCGGCATCAATGGTCTTGTTGATGATGACATGAGGACAATTGTTTATATAACAAACTCCCTTTGAGCAGCAAGAAACATCTGCTACTTATTTGCCTTTTGAAGTTTACGGATCAGAGTTATCATCCTTCAGGAGTAGATCGCGCATCTTTCCCGGCTTCAACATATTTTGTACAAGGTTATGAAGCGCTCGGTAGTTTTTAGTCAAATCCCCGCTTTCTTTGTGAAACTCACAGAACAAATCTGAATCTTTTGTTATTTTATCTGCTGGCTAGTAAGGCCTTTTGAAATTATCCATACCCTTCATGATTTTGCTCACTTCTTCCATGGCTTCATCTAGTTCGGACTCTGGCAAGTTAGCATCTTGCTGGTGATGAACCAGCTGGTTGATGGTCTGATATGAGTAACCACTGATTTCACTGTCTGATTGAGATCTGAAAGTCGCGTATTAAATGTTGATGCGCGAAAACGGAGAGGAGAGCACGCGGTCACCCGCAACTAACGGGTGTTCGGTCTCACAGGCAAGGTGAAGAAGAAGGTTGTGGGGCTAGAGGAGAGGTTGTTGAGGATGCTGGGAATAGCAGGGAAGGTTGACCAGGAACTGTCGAGCACACAGCTACTTTGATGGTTAGCCTTGCAGGTTGATGCCGAGAGAAGAGAGGAGTTGAGAAGAATAGGGGGCCGCTAGCAGCGGCAACAGAAGACTTTGCCCGCCACGTCTTAAATGCCACTCTTGCGACGGGCTTTCCCTTGATTAAGAATTAGTATTATAGCTTGAGATCGCACCTTTATATATAAAGCAAATAAAGGGTACAAAGGGGGAAGCTTGTGGATAAGGAAAGGAGAATGCCAGAGGCCGTGCGGGTTGACTAGAGAGGTCGGCAGACCACATGGTATGCTGATCCGGCAGCTAGCTGGACTAAGCCGGGCTGAATGCGTGATCAAGCCGAAAGGAGAATAGGAGGAGGTCACGCAGACTAAGAAGCTGAGTCCACAAAACTTGATGCCTTGACCTTGTCGTCTCTGCTGTCACTCCTGAATGAGAGGTATGGGGGCCTATTTATAGGCCCAAGGATGTAACAGTCTTGGTAATGTAACCTTAGTAGAGCGGTGAGTTGTGCAAGTAAAGAAGTAGTCCGCCGAGTCTGAACCATGCTGTGCAGATAGAGGTGTGCACTTGAGTTGATCTTCTATTTGCGGGCTGGGATGAGTCCACTTCTGCTGTGCTGAGCGAGCCCACGTCGATCTATATGAGATGAGGAGCAGTTTGCCCGCTGTTGGGATGAAGCAGGCACCAGGAATTTGGAGGGCTAGCTGGCAGACTAAAGAATTAGTTCGCCTAGCCGGCTGCGGAGAGGATGAGGCAGATCGGCTGCTGGGTTGGGATAGTCCCTAAAGACTGCACAACGAGTCCGCCTCACTCGCGGCGGATGAGTTTAGCAGGCCGCCTCCTACTGGAGGCTTGTCCCACTTGCTTGGCGACCAAACGGGCTAAGGAGTTAGGTCTTGCACTGCTGACTAGCAGCCTGGAGGCCGCTTGTTGTTTCTTCTAGTTCAATAATACCGCTGGCAGGTCGCCACTACTATTAGATGAAGAGAGTGCACCTCCTCCTTGTGGGTTGGAGTTGAGTACGCGTGGTATGGTACGGTTTGGCATAGAATGGTTGGCCATGTTGCCGTCTGGATGTTGTGCGCACTAGAGAGCTGAAGGGAAGAGCAAGTCTGCCTCCCTTAGGCGAACTAAACACTGAGTTCGCCACCTCTTGCTGAATAGAAGGAGCATGTCTCCCTCTTTGGTGGAGCAAGCTCGTCTCCTGTTGGATGGACAGGCTTGTCGCGTACTGGCTGGCGACCTGGAGGCTGGTTGCCTGGCAAAATGGCAGTATGTGCGGATGGCAATGTGAGCCCGCAATTCTGTTGGACCTATTGGAAGAGAACTGACGCACGGTTAGCTGATCTAACCGTACGGCCTGCATGGGCGGACTGAGGAAGCAGTCTGTAGCCCCTTCAGAATGAATGGCTGCTGCGCGACCTGGCCGGTCTGGCTGGGGGGACTGCCCTAGACGCGTGGCCTGAGCGGACATAGAAGTTTGTCCGTCCACCCTTTGAAAAAAGGGGTTGGCAGGCCGCGACCTTCAGGGAGAACCTAGAGAAGGCTGCGACTTGCGAGCTGTCTACCTTTGGAGGGATCGTCGATTTCTGGGTTAACAAAGACATCAATCTTGAGTTTGTCCCCAAAGACAAACTGATGGCGAGGAACCCCCGCCATTTGTTCGTGCCGACATGGATTTCTCATTTGTTCTCCGCCGCGACATGTTCGTGGACATTGACGGTCGTTGCCGCAACCGTCGTCGCCGCCGCCGCAGTCGCCGCTACATGTTCGTGGACGTTGTTGACCGTTTCTGCAACCGCCGCCGCCGCCACTGTCGTCGGCGCTTCGTCATTCCATTATGGTTATCATGATTATTTCATTTTGAAATAATCATCATAATCCTCCTATCTTTAATTTTATTAGTTAGTCTCATTTTTATAAGCTTTATAATTATGTTGTTTTAGTTTTATATTGTTAAGTATTATTAGTGGTTAGGATCTCTTGTTGTTTAAGATGAAGGGTGGATGGAGGTTGTATGTCATTATATATATTTGTATGAGGAGTTGGAGAGGGATTGAAGAAGAAAAAAAAGAGTAAACCTAAGAAGCTTTCGGCTCCCAGCCGCCCCCCTCCCGATTCTCTCGGCCTGGCCGAAACCCGACGCCCAGGTAGCCCGCTGGCCTGCTGCTACCGCCGCCCCCTTTGGGCTGTCCTATTGCTGCTCCGACAACCTCCTACCTCCTCCGGTGTGACTCCGAAGAAGGCGGCTCGGTTCTTTCTCATCCGGTGTGACTCTGGTGACCCCGTGGAAGTGCGACTCTTCCACCATTATCTTGCTCCTCCTCCTCCTCACTTCTTTCTCTAATTTCTGAAATTTGGGTAACGCTTTTCTCTCCTAGCTTGTGTGTTTCTTCTTATGAAATTGTGAGGTTGTGGAAATTTGGATTGCAAGTTTTATCCTATTAATTGATTCAAATCTTGCTTGCTAAAATCTGAAATTTATATTGCTTTCATTCCGATTTTTCACGAAGGTTTTGAAGGATAGGTCCCCTTGGGCGTTTTGCAAATCGGGGTTTGTTTAGCCCTTTGATTTCGTATGATTCAAGAGGGTTTGGTATATCCTCGTTGATTTGTTTTGAGGGCCGAATTCGGACTATTTTTGGATCGTTGCTTGAGTCTGGAACACCCTCCATATTGATAGAAAATTTCTTGGAAAGGAATGCTTAGGTGTTGTGTTAGGTTATGCAATATATATATATGATTGTTCGTGCAGGTTTGGTTGAGAGATACCCACTTGTGAGGTCGCGCCGTTATGAACAAAACTCTGCCGGAAATTTCCAACTTTGCACGCACACCACGTGTTCGTAGAAATGCCTCTTAGGACGTTTTCACAGCACTTTACGTGTTCGGGCAAATGTCCCTTAGGCTTTCCTTTTGTTATTTTCTATGCTAGCATCGCGTAGGGGTGGCCTGCATCACAAACAAGTGGCTTATATTGAACTTAGTGTAGCTTCATTGTCATTCCATGCATGTGTGCTCTAGGAAGGATTGACCTTTGCAGGTTATCAAGGAAGATATGGAATAACTGTACAGGCTACGAGTGCACTGAGACTTAGTGTCCAAGTGTCGAGTGCGCTGAGATAACTTCGGCGTTGAGTGCGTCAAGTTCACTCAATGAATTTACTTAGACAGTTCTGATTACGGCTATCTTCCGAGATTAATCTCAGCTGTTGATCTACTCGTGTTAATCACGATAGTTACGTGTCTCTCCACATTCTCGAATATGGGTAACTATAAATAGAACTGAGTGCTTAAAATAAAACACATAAATCCTAGCCCTATTCGACTTTCTGCCTCCCTATGAAGATATCTCGAGCAAGTTCCTTATCACACTAGAAATTCAAAGTTTCAATGGCGCCCAAAGGAATGGATTTCCTTTTTGAGGGTTCTAAACTAGTTAGGAATGGGTTCAAGGATGCTTTAGAAGAAGTTCAGCTAGTTCTTCACTTACTGCAGGTCGCTGACCTAGAGTTTGTCCTGTCAGAGCCAAGTTCGATATGGAAACAAGAAGTACTTGAACTCTACTCGAATGCCAAAATCTACCCCTCTTCCAACAAAATCAGGACTTCTATCAGTGAACATAAGATTAAGATCACCCCATGGAGGTTGAGCAAAGCTTTGGATCTTATAAAGATCGGGCCAACAGATGAAGAAGATGAACTATTTCAGGAAGATGTGAAATCCGCTCTCAAGTGGTTTGGCCTTTCAAAACACACCACTGGCTCTATTCTAAGAAAGGAACTGAATTTGAAAGGGAAGTTTCTAGCTGATGTAATCAGCAAGACTCTGATCTGTAAAACAGGGTCTCATGACAAAATCTCCAGAAAGATATTTCCGATAATGACAAGGGTCATACTATCCAAAAGGACTAACTGGGGAAAAATTTTGTTTGAAATAATTGTGGAATGTGTTCCAGAGCCAAACCTAGTCAGAATTTTGTCTTTGTACTTGCATAGTTTTGCTCAAGGGATCCTCAATATAAGGCTAGGAACAAAGATCCACCATATGAGGAAGATGGACTCCAAGATATTTAAAAAATGGGACAGGGTGTTGCTTCCACACCAATAGACAACTGATAATAATGGAAAGAAAGCAGTAATCATCGCTGAAGAAAGTACTGGAAGTAGATCTTCTGAGAGCAGAGGTGAAGAACCTCATGACCCACAACTATCTGAATCTTTTGCAGATACTAGAAGATTTATGAGTGCTCAGGTTTCTATGTCCTCAAAACCTACAACAAGGACTGTACAAGGTAGTGTCTCTGACTTTGAAGATATTCCAGCAGATATAACTGAACAAGTGACTGGAAATGTAGTGGACAGGATTTGTGTAGAAATTAAGGGGGAGACTACCAAGTTGGATGCTCCTACTAAGGGGGAGCAGGGTCAATCATTGCAAGACAAGCTTGACTCCTTCTTTGAAAATCTTCAGAGAAGGATAGATCAGACTCTAGATGGTCCTGAGTTGTTGCTCTTCTGCCCTCAAGCTGAGGGGGAGCAAATTACTAGAACAGTGAATAAAGGTGCTCCTATCACAGCTGATATAAACCAGCAAGTTACTATGGAAAGTGCAGAAGTTAAGGGGGAGATTCCAATAGAGCTCCTTCCTCAGGCAACTAAAAATTTCATTGACATATCTGAGTATGGTGAGGCAATGCTTAATACTATTGATCACACATCTGAATTCATGAGGGCTAACTCAGAAATAAGGGAAGATACAAGGGAAGAGGATGAAGATGTATGCTTCTAAGGGGCATCTCATCAACCTGATATTATGTCCTCTATATTCCTAGCACAGCTGAAAGGACTTCTAGATGATCAAAGGAGATAGCTAGAGCATTAAGTTGATGATTCTATAAAAGTATTGAGACAAGATCTCTCTACTGAGATCAACTCTATCAGATTTGAAGTCAATTTGCTTAGGGCTAACACAGTTGCATTCTTCAAAAGTGCTGCTCCTATTGTGACATATACTGAAAGTAAACTTGAGAAAATCAGACAAAAGCAGAATGATATAATAGAGAATCAAAACATCACCTCTAGCAATATAGAAATGGTGCATAATGTGTAAAAGAAACTGATAGAAACACACAATATAACTCTAGAGACAAGGATGGATGCATGCACACAGATTCTGAATGATCATATGCTGGAGGTTAAGAATCATGTTACAAAAGGGGTAAATTTTCTTGATGAAAATATCTTTCTGGCCAAGAACTTCCTGACTACAACTATATCTGAAGAAGTCATAAAAGGGGAGAAAACAAACACTTACAATGATGTTTGGATCACCAATGTCATCAGGGGATCATTGGGACTAGAGTAATATACATATGATTATGTTCTTGTTCCTCCTCTAGAAGAACAGACTGATGGTTATCAGTAGGCTGAATTCTCTACTGCTAATATTCCTACCTTCAGCCCCACTACATAACAGATATTGTTGGATCCCTAGTTTGGATTTGGGCTAGGTTCACTAATCTAGGCTATGTCAGACCCATATTGTATAGCCAAGGTCTAGTCAAGTGTCTTAGGTGTCAGTCAGGTATACAACTCAGTGAGACAAGACCAAGGCATCAGAGACTTAGAAGACAGCAGAGAGTAAACAAGGCAAAAATTTTTCTAAGTAGAAAGTCGTTTGATGATCTCTGAAGAGAGCTCAACGATCTTTGTTATGCGCTCGACGATCTCAGAGTTAAATCTCTAAATGCTGAGATCGACGATTGCTAAACTCAGGTCGATTATCTCTGATCTACTTTCAGGATTGAGATCGACGTTTAACCATCTCAGTTTGATGATCGTTAAGCCCAGTTTAGAAAGCATATTTTCAGGTCAACGATCACAGGGCTTAGCTCAACGATAGATGATGTTTGAGCTCGACGATCTCAGGACCAGATCGACGATTTCTGCCAGATCATCATTTTATTCCTTGCAGTTATTGTTTTCCTTATTTGACTGTTTATTCTTTTTCTTATATGACTCTGAGTGATTAATGCATATAGTATCTGAATATAGTTGTTCCTTGGCAAGCATTAATTGCTGGTTTTCACAGAGTTATTATACAGCCTTTCCCGGGACAGTTAAGGAAATGAGTTAATTCTCTTATAGCCGTTGCACAAGTTATCATGATTCCAGCAGTCAATCAAGGTGGAAGATTTCAAACTCAGCTTGGAATTACTCAAAGGAATGAGACTCAGAGAATAAAAGACAGAGAGAATTATTATTTTGGACTCACTTCTTGATACAGTCTATAGACTTTTGAAAGTGATAACAAGGCTGCAAGAAAAAGAAGAAGAACAGCTCTCAGTTTCAAGAACAAGAATTCATTCAGAAAGCTTGTGGAGACAATCCTCTTCAATCAGTCTCAGCTTTCTGGATTTCAAGTCCTACACCCTGTACAAGGCTCTGATTTCCTAAACCATTCAAATCACAGGACAAGCCTTGATTCTATCAGTATCACTTTCAAGTCTTCTCTCATTTGCTTAAGAAAAGAGAAGACAACTCAACTTTTCTTTCCCCCTTATGTGTAAAGGGTTTTACTCCCTTCAAAAGTAATTCCTGGTTGTGAGGTCACCTTATCAAAAGACATCAAGTTGGTTTTCTGACACCTGATCAAAAGCCAGAAGGGTTGCAATATCTCCCTTGAAATAGATATTATTTGGTGGCAGTCACCTGATCAAAAACCTGAGAGTGATTCCTACCAGGGTGATAGATGAGTGGATGTACCCAGATTTGGGGAACCACTATAATTTCTTATGTCGTCTGGTTGCACCTTTTCTTATTGCTCTTGTTAGTTTCTGTGATATTTGGAATAGTTCTCTAGTTTTCCTTCTGCTTATATATTTATTAGTATCACCTATTTTTGTACTCTAATAAAATAGATTAAAATAGCCTAAAGTTTTTTAAACCCTCTATTCACCCCCCCCCCTCCAGAGTAGATCTGAATAACTCCCTCCTTTCAGATATCAAGGGCCAAAGGCAAGTCTACTGCTGAAGAAGATGAAGAGATCAGGCAGATAAAAAAGAGATACAGAGAAGAGATTAAAACCATGCCTGACTTTGAAAGATGGAGTCCTCAATCAAGGACTATCATGATTACTATCTGCCTGGGATCAAATCAAAGAAAACAAAACTGAAAAAGGAAAGCTATATAGCTCCCTAGAATGGGCCAAGCTGGAAAAAAATGAAGAGATAAGAAGAAAGATCATAAGGGACAAGAGGATAGGTGTAGTGCCTTCAGATGCTCTAGAGATAAGCAAGTATTTTCCAAAGCCATGCAGCTACTTTAAAAGGCAAAGACAAAAGCAGATTGAAGTTGATGAGAAGGTGCCAAGAAACCAAGCAGGGGCATAGTCATCAAGGAACCAAAAACTTAAAATATTTTATGTATTAGGTTCCTTAGAGCCCCAGGGATATGAAATTTATTATGAGCACACATTCTGTTTATAATTATCACTCTTTGTGTTAATAATATTATGATTAAGTGTTATTTATTGCTCTTGTTTGCTGAGATGTTTATCACTTTCATGTGGCAGTGTATATCATTAACTAAGGTTCTGACTTCTTCAAATAGGGAGAGATTGTTGGGTCTATTGATCTCAATGTCCCAGATTTGATGAAGTCCCACAGATCAATGGTATACACATGATTGTATCTGATATATATTCAAAGTTCATTATATATAGATTATTTATTATTCATTGATTAGAAAGGTTATCAGGGTCACAATGTTTGTTGGTCTCAAGACAAGATGCTGGAAAAGCAGAAAGCAGGCTAAGTCTAGAAGCGTTGAGTAAACACACTTCACTCAACGCCAGAGGTCTAAAGGCGTTGACAGAAGTTCAAGCAGTCAAAGCCTCAGTATTGTTGGACTTAAATCGGGCTAAGTCCAAAAGCATTGAGTGAAGGCAGTTCACTCAACATCTACTCAAAAGGAAATCTGCCTAAGTACAGAAGTATTTAGTGAAGAAAGGTCACTCAATGCCTCATCAAGATTTAAGCAGAGTCAAGAAGCGTTGAGTAAATGAGATTCACCCAACGCATTCAACCAGTAGAATTCTGCCAAGTCCAAAAGCGTTGAGTGATGAAGGCTCACTCTACTCCTTATCAGTTAAGCTGTCTAAGTAAGATGCGTTGAGTGATGAAGCTTCACTCAACGCCTCAGGAAGCAGATTTTCTACCAAATTTTTTTGCGCTGATTCACTTGACTGCACTCAATGCCTGTGTAGTTTGACTGAAAACGGCCAAGTCCTCAACCAATGTCATGTTGATGTATTCCATAATTCAAATATTACGGGACTTGTGCGCTAGATGACAAATGGCGATGAATGCCTTCTGTACAACAATTAAAGTTAAAGTTACTTTACAGTTTCCCATTTTTGGCTGGCTCATACAAAAAAAAAGAGTCGTTGGTCGACGGGAGATAAAAGGACTTTTACAGAAAATTAAAGAGTTTTCTCACAATAATCATCTTCTAAATCAAGTTTGTAAATCCATTACACTCGGATTTACAAAAGTTTTCTGGAACACAGAAAGAAACTTGTTGATTGAAGAGATCAAGAACTGAAAACATCTAGGTCTTCTACGGCAAGAACATAAAACATTTATTTATAAGAGGAGAAGAAGCAGAGCATTCAAAAGTTGTTCTTCATCTTCAAGATCACTGATTATAACAATGTTACATCAAAATCTTGAAGATACAGAGCTCTACATCAGTTCTTCTAAGTACAGGCCAAACTATTCTGAAGATCTAAAGTCTTGTTGTTGTGAAGAGTTTGGACTAGATTTTCTCAGTTTAGAAAGGTGACTCGGAGAACTATTTCTCTACAGTCAATAATCACCAAACCTTAAATCAATCTGTAAGATCATCTATTTATCTGAGTATTTTGCCTGAGTTATAAAGGCTGAGAGTAGGAGTGGAGTCTCTGAGTTGTAGGATCTTGATTAGGATCTGAGGTAGGGCTTGTGCCCGAGATAGGATCTCTATGTAGATCTGAGGTAGGAGATCTGATATCTCTGAGTGTAGGGAATTCTAGCCTGAGGTAGGGGTTGTTATACTCTGAGTAGTAGGAGTGAGCTTCACTCTGAGATGTAAGATCTGAGGTGTAATCTCAAGGAGCTGAGATAAAGGAGGAGTTAGCCGAATCTAGCTCAATGCTAGATATATGAAGGGGGATAGTAGAAGTACCCTAGATAGGGGAACCAGTATAAATTCTTGTGTTTTATTATGTCTCTTGAAAGATAACAATAAAATCTAACACACAACTCAACCAAAGTTAAAAGTGTTCAAAAAGACTTGAAAACATATTAACCCCCTAGGTGTGTAGCTACTCTTGAACAAAGACTTTAAGAGATAACTAGACAAATTCCTCGAGAAGACTCGAGAGACATTCATCAAAATAACTCAGGATGATTCGACGAATTCATCGAGATGACTTTGACACATTCGTCGAAATGACACAAGATGATCTGAAGAATTCGTTAAGATGACATGAGATGTCTTGAGAGAACTCGACGAATTCATTAAGATGTCTCGGTATAACTAGACAAATTGACTTGTCCTCTCGAATTCCAATTCAGTCATGCGCTTGGTCCTTCACTCATATCATATTTGAGTAAGACCAACACAATCTATTCCTCCAACTTCTCTAAACGTTCTTATGTGCGACCCTGTAGGATCATATTGCATTAGCAGTGAAACTACAAGTTTGACCACTGTTGGGTCCATTGCCCACAATGTCCTGGATTTTAGTGAAGTCAATATTATCAATGATATACACATGACTGTAAATGACTATGATAGGTCAGTTAGCCTAAGTGGCTATGTTAGGTAAATACTTACCTATGGTGTTGAATGACAGAAAACTGTATATGTCCACAGGCTTTGAGTGAAGATCAATCACTTAATACCAGATGTCTTATACCGCTGAGTGAAGCCTATACAGTCAAAGCCAAGGCAGTGGCTAGCTGAGAAAATGGAAGTCCACAGGCGTTGAGTGAAGTCAAGACACTCAACGCCATACAGTAAAAGCCTGTAGTTGGAATGAGCTAATATATGGCAAAGTCCATTGACGTTGAGTGAAGTCAACTCACTCTGCGCAATGTTGCTGAATAAGCAGAAAATTGGCTAAGGCAGAAAGCGTTGAGTGAGGCATGTTCACTCAACACTATCATTGCCTATATTGCTGAAGAGCAGAAATTTGGTTTAAGGCAAAAAGTGTTGAGTAGAGGTTACTGACTCAATGCTGTCAACGCCTTGTGTAGACAGAATTCTGTCTAAGGGGTTTGGCATTGAGTGATACTTATTCACTCAACGCCAAGCAGCAGAAAGCTGATAAAGCAAGTTTGGCATTGAGTGAAGCTTAATCACTCAATGCCTAGTAACAGATTGATATTCTAAGTGTTTGGCATTGAGTTAAGGTTACTCACTCAACGCCAAGAGACAGTGAATCGGTCTTAGTGTTTAGTGTTAAGTGATGCTTACTCACTCAACGCCTATTATTTGATGCTCGATTTTGGCTAAGTCCACAGGTGCTGACGTCAGCAAAATCGACAAAGTAAACAAAGTTCAAATCAGACACGGGGAAGATACACTACACGACAAAACTTGTCGTTTAGCTATTGTATGTCTTCTTCCGTTAAAGCAAGGCTCAGCTGGAAGCTGCAAGTTGGGCCCACCGATTTTTGAAAGCCATTGATCGGCGAACTACAAAAGGAGGCGATAGGTCCATGACAAAGACAACTTTAAGGGCATACATTATTCAAAAAGAACAGTAGCCGTCTTCATCTTCCTCACCATTACTGCTAGTGAAAAGCTTGAAGCTCTTCAGCAAAGAAAAGTTCAGATAGCTGTGTTGTCTCCTTCTAGCACAGCAGATTCAGAATCAGTTCTGAAGAAAGAAGAACGTTCATCTTTTGGCAGGTTCAGTGGGTTATTTGAACACTCAATATCAAAAGATCTTTAGCCTTTAGCAGCTAGTTCCAAAGTTTTCTTCTGAGATCCTCCAGCAAATCCTTTCCCTTCTATGAGGAGAGTAGGAGCTGAAAATTTTTTGTTCCAGTGGTTGACACAAAGAAATTTCTCTATGTAAAAGTTAATTATACTATTTCTCTTTATAGGATCCTTCTGGATCTGAGTTGTAGGACCTTTGGGTCTGAGGTAGGGCAAATTTTTCTGAGCTATAGGAGAGTGTATCTCTCTAAGGTAGGTGAGTGTTACTCACTGAGAAGTGGGGAAGTTTTGCCAGAACTGTAGGAGAGTGTATCTCTCTGAGCTATATGAGCAAGCTTGCTCTGAGGTAGGGCTATCCTCCATAGCCTGAGTGGTAGGGCTTAAGTTCCTGAGGTAGGTGATACTTGTATCACTGAGTGTAGGCCTTTGTGGTTGAGGGGTAAGTCTTGGAGGAGACTTAGAGATCCTTAGGGATCTGAGGTGTAAGATCCTTGGAACATTGGCTTGGAGAAGTGCCTTGACTAATAGGATGTTAGCAAGGTGGGAGGAGAGTGGATGTATCCATAATTTTGGGGAACCACTATAAAATACGCTCAAAAGGCCAAAGCAGACCTATTCACCCCCCTAGGTTGCTAGCTACCTAAAGAAATTAAATACTTTTAAGTGGTATTAGGGGGAGATTGCTCAAAAAGGATTTAACAATCTGATTGATCCTCCAAGGTAGCTGCTACTAAGTTTTCATAGGCTCAGGAGAGAGCCAGAGAGAGCTGAGTTCAATGAAACTCCCCATCTGCAGAAAGGAGCAGTTTGGAATATGAAAGGAGAGGGTAAGGCTATTCATGGAAGCCTATAATACATGAATATTTGCAATTGTAAGGGAGGGACCTGTCATTCCAATGAAGGTATCGGTTCTGGATGCCAACATCTAGACACCAAAGACACTCTCTGAAATGACCAAAGATGAGGTCATATTGGCTGGCCTAGACAAGAGAGCACAGAACATCATAGCCAGTGCTGTAGATGACTCAACCTTCCTGAACTTGGTTCACTGCCAGACCTCCAAGGAGATGTGGGACACCCTTGTGGTCTACATGGAGAATACTGATGAAGTAAGAGATGATAGGAAGTCTCTGCTCAACCAAGAGTATGAGGCTTTCAGGCAAATCCTGAAGGAGAACATAACTACCTGTTATGAAAGATTCTTTAGGATCATAAATGAGTTGAAGACCTATGGAAGGGTCTTCAAAATTATGAAATCAATGACAAGATTCTAAGATCTCTCACTAGAGACTGGGATACTAAGATCTGTGCCATAAGAGAGATGGCCAAGCTTGCTGACACTCCTCTCCAAATATTATTTGGGAAGTTGCTCTCATATGAGATGCAACTGGCTTCCAGGAAGGAGGATGATGCCTCCAACAAATCACTGGCCAAAGAAAAGTCCTTGGCCTTTAAAGCTGAAAGCTCAAGGAAAGGATTCCTTCTCCACCAAGGAGACCAGCTGAGTCAGACAGCTCTGACTCAGAGGCATCAGACAGCTGCATGTCTGATGAAGATTTTGCAGCCTTTTCCAGATAACTCCAGAGGTTAATGAAGAAGAAGCATTGGAAGAAAAGGCCTTCAAATTCCTCCCATCATAGAAAGAACCAATCCAAGACTGACAGGTATGGTTCTAAACATAATAAATATAACTCCTCTTAAGTAATTTGCTACTGCTGCAACAAGCCTGAGCATGTGATAGCTGACTGCCTAGAGAATAAGAAGGAGACTAAGGAGAAGAAGCAGATCCAACACAAAGGAAAGAAGGATAATTCCTTCATAGCCGAGAAGGAAAAGAGTTGGATAGACTCATCATCTTCTTAGTCTGAAGAAGAGGAAGCCTATATTGGGCTAGTTGTTGTTGCTGTTACAGATTAAGCTATTGCATTAGGAGAAGTCAATCCTCTAGGGAGGATTGGAATCAGGGCCCCTCTGACACGTTCAGACAGTGAGTCAGAGGTGGATGATGATGTCTACAGCTACAGAGGGATGATGGAAATAACTGATCAGGAAAGCAACCAGAATTAGCCTAGTCAGAGCAAGGTACACCTATAACCTGACCTTGCTTATTTGTCTAAGTTTGAGACTTGTCCTTGCTCAAAACCCTCTTCACCCTATGGTGAAGAAGATTCTGGATCTGAATGAGATGTCAATCAACTAATTGATAAGTATGGAGAACTTCTGAATGCCTTCAAGAAGGTCCAGAAGTTATCTAAGAAGCAAGCTAAAGAGATCTCATCTCTTAAGCTTGAAGTTGCCCAGCGGACTGTAACAACAAATCTGTTGGACCAGAAAGCAAGGGAAATTAGCCAACTACCTGTCCCTCTTGGACATTCAGGTTGCCTCCATCAAGCACAAGAACTGTCTCATCAGGGAGCTTGAAGATAAGCTTGAGAAGGAGAAAAGAATAGTGGCTAGCTATTCTAAGCCAAGTACTGTCCTCCCCTTGATAGATTCTTTCTCCTATCAAAAGGTCAAGAAGGGGTTGGGATTCAAGGGAAGCACAAGAGTTGCTCCTTCCAAAAGAAAGGGCAAAGCCCCAGTTCCACCTCAGCCTATTACTTCTAAGCCTCCAATTCTTTTCAGAAAATTCTTGATACCTTCAAACAGGAATGACCAAGAAAGTTTTTATGGTCATTGGGAGAAGGGTTGTTTATCTGGAGTGAACAAAGATGTTCACTATCATGATGAAAGTTTTGGCAGGGTGTGTGCAGTCAAGGCTGCCAATGAGAAATTTCAAATGGCCCAATCTGGACCATTTGTCTTTGGTGCTTCTGCACCAACTCTCAAGAATATTGCTACAGCCAAGGATAAGAATCTGACAGCAAAGGTTCTGTCTAAGGGCAAGTCTAAGAATCAGGCTGATCTGGGCATATCTGAAGCCATCAGAAGCATGCTTTTTGAAAAGAATCTAGCTGCTACTGGCACTCACGGCATACCAAATCAGCCAGCTATAAGACTTACCTTCAGTCAAATTTTGGCTGAAAGAAATCAGAAAAAGGCTGCAGCACATCTTTCTCCTGTCAAGGTTACAGCTTATCAAGTTGTAGGGCCTTCACAAAAAAGAAGATATAACATACATGAGTGTTGGTGTTGTTGTAAGATAGGGTACTTTTCCATTGACTGCTGGCACAATCCCAATGAGGCCAGAGCTATGGTAAGTCCTCTAGTCAGAAATTCTGCTGGTAGACATGTTTAGTTTCATTCTAACATGCACCTAGGATCTAATAGATATTGGGGTCCTAAGGTTTAGTAATTTGTATATTGCAGGATAGTTCAAGATGTCATACCCCTATATGGTACTTGGATAGTGGCTATTCCAGGCACATGACTGGAACAAGGAGCAACTTGAAAGAGTTTACTCCAGTAAAAGATGGACCCAAAGTCATCTTTGGAGGCTCAGATAGAGGTGTAACCAGAGGGTATGGTAAGATCACCAATGGCATAATGACCATCACAAAGGTGGCTTATGTTAAAGGGTTGTAGAACAACCTTATAATCATATGCTAGCTTTGTGATCTTGGCTATATTATTGTCTTCCACAAGTATGAGTACCTAATTAGGAGGTCAAGTGACCAAGAGGTCATCTTTACAGGCACTAGGAGTGGAAATGTTTATTGCTTGAACTTTCTTTATCTGGACACAGATTCTCCTATCTGTTTGGTGGCAAATGAGAAAGTCTTCTACGGTGTCTAGTGGCACAAAAGACTAGCCCATTTGAATTACAAGACCATTGGCAAGCTCTTCAGTCAAGAGCTAGTTAGTAATGGCCCCAATGTGAAATGCTCTAAGGAAAGCATTTGTTCTGCTTGCCAAAAGGTTAAGCAGACAAAATTTTCTTTCAAGGGTATTAGGACCAAAGACTTTGTGAAGTGCCTATACCTCTTGCACTTAGACCTATTTGGTCCAATGCCAATTCACAGTATTGGTAGGAAAGTCTACACCCTTGTGGTTGTTGATGACTATTCCAAGTTCACTTGGGTGTTCTTTCTTAAGAAGAAGGATGAAACCCCTGATGTCTTCATAGGGTTTGTCAAGCAAATTCAGAATGAGCTTTGCAGTTCTATGGTCAAAATAAGAAGTGACCATGGGACAGAATTCCATTCTGATTGCATGTCAAAGTTCTCTGAAGAGCATGGGATTCATCAAGAATTCTCTTCACCTAGAACACCACAGCAAAATGGGATAGTTGAGAGGAAAAATAGGACTCTCATAGAGGCTGGTAGAACACTGTTGAGTGATACATCTCTCCCAGAATATTTCTTGGCTGAGGCAGTAAATACTGCATGTCATATCCTCAATAGAGCCTCTATCACCAAAGGCCATAAGAAGACTCCCTATGAGATCTTGAAGGCCAGAAAACCAAATTTGGGCTATCTCAGAATCTTTGGTAGTAAATGCTTTGTTCTTGATAATGGCAAGTCCTATGTGACTAAGTTTGCTGCCAAATCCTATGATGGAATATTTGTTGGGTACAACAATCATAGCAAAGCCTATAGGATCTGCAACTTAAAAAGCCAAGTTGTAGAAGAATCAGTTCATGTAGTCTTTGATGAGTCTACCATGATTAACAATGGACTGTCTAGCTCTTCTTATAGTACTGCAGGTACAGAACAGATGATAGACAAGATGACCATTAAGGAAGCATCACTAGTCATCCAAGATGATATGGATACTCCAGAAGATCTTCCTGGCATACTAGGAGAGGATGAAGATCAACAAGAAGATGCCCCTATTGCTGAAAGAAGACTGCCACCTGCAGTCAGACATATGAGAGATCATCCAGCACACAAGATCATTGGTGAGGCAAGTCATGGAGTAATGACTAGGAATAGAAGTCAGAACACAGCCATGTATTCAAGCTTTCTATCCCAAGTGGAGCTAAAGAAGTTTGAAGTGGCCAACAAAGACCAGCATTGGATTGGAGCTATGCAGGAGGAACTGAACAAGTTAAAGAGGTGCAAGGTCTGGAAGATGGTTCCCAGACCTCATGGTCATAATGTAATTGGAGTCAAGTGGATCTACATAAATAAACTTGATGAAAATGGCATTATAATTAAGAACAAGGCCAGTCTGGTAGCTAAGGGGTATAGGTAAGAAGAAGGGATTGATTTTGTTGAAACCTTTACCCTTGTAGCAAGATTGGAGGCCATCAGGTTATTTCTTACATATACAGCACACAAGGGGTTCAAGGTCTACCAAATGGATGTGAAGTCAGCCTTTCTAAATGGTGACTTAAAAGAAGAAGTCTATGTTGAGCAGCCTCCAGATTTTGTAGTTCCTAACTCACCTGATTTTTCTTATAGACTTAGGAAAGCTCTATATGGGCTGAAGCAAGCCTCTAGAGCATGGTATGAGACATTGTCTAGTCCCTCATTGAGAACAAATTCTCAAGGGGGAAAATAGAAAAAATTCTATTCCTTAAGGGAATCTAAGTGTAAGATCATCCTAGTATAGATCTATGTAGATGACATCATCTTTGGATCTACTGATAATAACCTCTACAAAAAATTTGCTAAAATCATGCAGGGGAAGTTTGAGATGAGCAGCATGAGTGAACTTAAGTTCTTTTGGGCCTCCAAGTAAGACAGACAGATGATATCTTGTCCATATCCCAGTCCAAGTTCACTAGGGAGTTAATCAAGAAATTTGGTATGGAGAATTCCTCAACCATGAGAACTCCCATGGGGTCATGTATGCATATAGGCATAGATGAAGCAGGGAAACCTGTTGATGAAACTTTGTATAGAGGGATAATTGGCTCCCTTTTATATTTGACTGCAAGTAGGCCAGACATCATGTATACTACATGTGTTTGTGCTAGGTATCAGGCTTGTCCTAAAGAGTCTCACTAGTTTACAACTAAGAGAATCTTAAGGTATCTTAAGGGAACTCCAGATCTTGGCCTTTTGTATCCCAAGAATGGGGAGTTTGAACTAACTGGATATTCAGATGTTGATTTTGCAGGCTACAAAGAGGACAAGAAGAGCGCATCTGGAACCTATCAGTTCTTGGGAGGGAGGCTAGTATCTTGGAGCAGCAAGAAATAAACCAGTGTGGCAATATCAACTACAGAGTCAGAGTACATCTCAGTAGGAAGCTATTGTGCTCAGTTGCTATGGATCCAGGACCAACTTCAAGACTACAACCTCCAGATAAGTAGAACTCCTATATTTTGTGATTCTACCAGTGCAATCTCTATTGCTAGGAATCCTGTATCCCATAGCAGGACTAAGCACATAGAGATTAGATATCATTTCATTAGGGACCATGTGGAATGTGAAGACATCACCCTTGAGTTTGTTCCAACAGACAAGCAAGTGGCTGACATTTTCACTAAGACACTAGATAAAGCCAAGTTTAACATCTTCAAATTTGAGTTGGGTATGTTAAACTTTGTATAGCTTCAGTCACTCCCCACCTCTAGTTGCAAACTATGTGGCTTTATGCAGATAGGATGGTCCTTTAAAGAAATATGGATTCTCAAATTGAGGGGGAGCTAGTCAAGCAATGCTGCCTAATTGAGGGGGAGCAGGTGATAAGATGATCACTTTATCAAGTGCATCCTTCCTGCTATTTGATGTAGTCAAAAAGGGGGAGAGGATAAGATGATCAGATAAGCAAGGCAGCAGCAAGATAACAAAAATTCGGGGGAAGCAGATGGCAGATGGTAGATGCAGGAATGTATTCTGATTCTTGCAAGCAGGGAAGTGTGGTAACTATAGATCACTTCTATAGTATTTAGTTTTCTATAGTATTTAGTTTCCTTTTATAATGCCTTGTGTTGCATGGTTTTGTATATGTCATTGTCTTTGCTTAAGAGTTTTTGACTTTCTCAAATGGTGGGAGATTGTTGGATCCATTGCCCATAATGTCCTGGATTTGAGTGAAGTCAATATTATCAATGATATATATATGCATGTAAATGACTATGATAGGTCAGTTAGAATAAGTGGCTATGTTAGGTAAACACTTACCTATGGTATGGAATGACAGAAAACTATCTCTGTCCATAGGCATTGAGTGAAGATCAGTCACTCAACACCAGATGGCTTATAGCACTGAGTGAAGCCTATACAGTCAATGCTAAGGCAGTGGCTAGCTGAGAAAATGGAAGTCCACAGGCATTGTGTGAATTCAGCTCACTCAACGCCATACAGTAAAAGCTTGTAGTTGGAATGAGCTAATATATGGCTAAGTCCATTGGCATTGAGTGAATTCAACTCACTCTATGTCATGTTGCTGAATAAGAAGAAAATTGGCTAAGGCAGAAAGCATTGAGTGAGGCATATTCACTCAATGCTCTCATTGCCTATGTTGTTGAAGAGCAGAAATTTGGTTAAGGCAAAAGTCGTTGAGTAGAGATTACTGACTCAACGCTGTCAATGCCTTATGTAGACAGAATTCTGTCTAAGGGGTTTGGCATTGAGTGATGCTTATTCACTCAACGCCAAGCAGCAGAAAGCTTATAAAGCAAGTTTGGCATTGAGTGCAGCTGAATCACTCAAAGTCTAGTAACAGATTGATATTCTAAGTGTTAGGCATTGAGTGAAGGGTACTCACTCAATGCTAAGAGACAGTAAATCAATCTAAGTGTTTGGCATTGAGTGATGCTTACTAACTCAATGTCTATTCTCTGATGCTCGATTTTGGCTAAGTCCACAGGTACTGACGTCAGCAAAATCGACAAAGTCAACTAAGGTCAAATAAGACATGGGGAAGCTACACTACACGACAAAACATGTCATTTAGATAATGTACATCTTCTTCCGTTAAAGTAAGGCACAGATGGAAGCTGCAAGTGGGGCCAATCGATTTCTGAGAGCCGTTGATTGGCGAACTACAAAAGGAGGCGATAGGGCCAAGACAAAGACAACTTTTAGGGCATACATTATTCAAAAAGAATAGCAGTCATCTTCATCTTCCCTTCCATTGCTGCTAGTGAAAAGCTTGAAGCTCTCCAGCAAAGCAAAGTTCAGATAGTTGTGCCGACTCCTTCTTGCATAGCATATTCAGAATCAGTTCTGAAGAAAGAAGAACATTTATCTTTTGGCAGGTTTTGTGGGTTGTTTTCGGACTCAAGATCAAAAGATTTTTAACCTTTAGTAGCTAGTTTAGAAGTTTTCTTCTGAGATCCTCCAGCAAATCCTTTCGCTACTGTGAGGCGAGTAGGAGCAGTAAGTTTTCAGTTCCAGTGGTTGACACAGAGAAATTTCTCAGTGTCAAAGTTAATTATACTGTTTCTCTTTGTAGGATCCATCTGGATCTGAGCTGTAAGACCTTTGGGTCTGAGATAGGGCAAAAATGCCTGAGCTGTAGGAGAGTGTATCTCTCTGAGGTAGGTGAGTGTTACTCACTAAGAAGTAGGGCATTTTTTCTTGAATTGTAGGAGAGTATATCTCTCTGAGCTGTAGGAGCAAGCTTGCTCTGAGGTAGGGTTATCCTCCATAGCTTGAGTGGTAGGGATTAAGTGCCTGAGGTAGATGATACTTGTATCACTGAGTGTAGGCCTTTGTGGCAGAGGTGTAAGTCTTGGAAGAGACTGATAGATCCTGAGGGATCTGAGGTGTAAGCTCCTTGGAGCATTTGATTGGAGAAGTGTCTTGACTAATAGGTAGTTAGCAAGGTGGGAGGAGAGTGGATGTGTAACGTCCCGATTCGCGTTAGGCCTCTTGTGCGCACTTTTGAGTTAGTAGAGCTGATTTTGGTCAGAGAATGCAGGCGATCAAGCACGCACTCGTGGGGAAAAACAAAGTTGGCCCTATGTAGGACACGGGTAGAGACACGGGCGTGTCCCTACCCGTGTGTCGTTGCTTTGAGTGGCATGGAGTTGAGTGATAAGAAAATAGCGTTGAGTGGTTTGTCCCGAGAAGGACACGGGTAGAGACGCGGGCGTGTCCCTACCCGTGTGTCGTGGCGTTGAGTGGCACGGTGTTGAGTGATAAGGGAATGAAATTGAGTGGACTGTCCCAAGGAGGACACGGGTAGAGACATGGGCGTCTCCCTACCTGTGTGTTTTGGAGTTGAGTGGCAGGGTGTTTAGTGATAAGGGAATGGCGTTGAGTGAACTGTCCCGAGAAGGACACGGGTAGATACACGAGCGTGTTCCTACCCATGTGTCGTGGCTTTGAGTTCATGGTGTTGAGTGATAAGCAGGATTGTCTAGAGAAGGACACGGGTGGATACACGGGCGTGTCCCTACCCGTGTGCGTCGAGGAAAGGTCGACAAAATGTGTCCCGAGCAGGACACAGGTATCGACATGGTCAGAACCACGGTCGTGTCACCTGGACACGGTTACAGACACGGGTGTGTCAGTACCCGTGTATGTGCACGAACCGGCAGTCAAATTGTTGATGACGTTTCGCCAGAGCAGGACATGAGTAAGGACACAGGCGTGTCCCTACCCGTGTCACCTCTGAATAAAAAGGGCAAAATGAAACCCTAACCATTTTCATTCTCTTCCAAGCCACATCAGTTGGAGAAAACTCCTAGAGGAAGGAAAACTTGCTGGAGCCAACCAAACTCCATGAGGAATCACCACCGCTTCCAAGGAAAAGGGATGCCGATGAGAAGAATGACAAGATCCATGGCCGGAAATGGCGGAACCGCTAGAAATGAGGTTAGCTTCATCCCCTCTCCCTTGGTGCTAGATCTACAGTTATTCTTAGGCAAGACATCGACTCAAATGAGTCTTGATGTGTGAGATTAAGGTTTCTAAGAGGGCCATGCTATAACTTGTGTTCTAAGGTTTAGTCATCTTCAACCTCCCCTTCCTTTAAAGTGATGATGGGGGTGGTTTAGTGAAGAGGAATGGCCTTAAGAGTGTGAAAAAGGGTAGAGGAACTTCTGGTTGTGATTTAGGAGAATCGGCTTGAGGAGGAAGATGAAACGATGTCGTTCATTTCACCTCAAGATGCGTGCAGAAATCTGCGTTAATCACGCAGCGACCTTCTTGACTATTTTCAGGCAAGATATGGCCAGATCTGGGCTTCCGACTAAACAAGAGAGTCGTAGCCCTTAGAATTACCTTTCCGACAAGTGGTTACACGCCTTCGGTTGAAGTTTGTAGCAACGGGAATATTTGATCGAAGTACAAGGCTGTCAAACTAAGCGTGCAGAAATTGTATTCTGTGCGCAGCAGACTTTGGAGCCAATTTCATGTATGATACAGTCTGATCTGGGTTGCAGATTGAACATGAAAGTTGTAGCTCATGGAAAGACCTTTCCATCGAGGGGTTACCACACTCACCAGATTCCTGTATCTACGGGAATATTCAGTTGAAGTTGCTGTCCAGCAGGTGTTCTGCACCTGAAATTCCTGGGTAAGTATAAAGTTGGGTTTGGACTCGGAAGAGGTTTTGTACCAATTTGACGTTAAGTTGTAGGCGATTCATAATATGCCTAATTGTGATGATTCAACTCTTGATGAAATTACTGGATTGACCCCACATAAACAAATGTGATATGGTATGTGGTTGAACGAAATGACTTGGTGGGGGTTAATGAACGAAAAGGTAAATAGTTATTTAATAATAAGATTCACTAGAGCTTGGGTAATTGATTTGGTGTTGGTTGTATGAACATGTGAGGTGTTAAGTAGATGTTTAACTCATGTGTACACAAATGATTGATTTTTGTAAAGGAGTTGTAAGTTGTGATGTTAAAGTTATGTGACCATAGCATTAGACATAATCATGATCTTGAGGCTTGTCATATAAGAGAGTCTAAAATGGTCCATTATATTAGGTGGTTCTCCACCTGTGTTTGTGGTAAACCCTTTAGGTGCCTTGGGCACCGGATTGTGAAGGGAGTGAGTGCGGATATCTAATCGCACTGGTTGGTAACGTTGGGAAGAATTCAGAAATGGACGGTTGGGCTTGGTCCTCGGTATTCATGTCCCGAGGCTCCTTCCGTGCCAAGTGGTCGGTTAGGATGGGTCCTCGTGCTCGTTTCCGAGGCAACTTCCGTACCACGATGTGGTTGTATTGCATGCGGTGTGAGTCGACACGCGGTGTCGTAATCCCGGGTAAAGGATAGTGTGGTAGGTCTACGGGCTCGCCAATCGTCACACCGATGGGAGTTGACAGCTAGACCTTGGGCGGTTGGGATTGGTCCTCGGAGTTCATGTCCCGAGGCTCCTTCCGTACCAAGTGAATGGTTGGGCTTGGTCCTCGTGCTCATTTCCAAGGATCCTTCTGTATCACACCTTAGGACAGTTCGAGGCAAGGATCTCAGTGCACATCTACCCGAGACACCCGCTGAGCCGTAGTACGCATGTGAGCTCCGTTATTATGTTCTTAGCGTTGAGGCGTATGAAGGCCTAGTCTAGTTAGTGTGGAGAGCAACCTAGTAGTAGAGATGCCCGCTCTACTGTCATCGTCCGGCCATGACGGCTGACGGCTGAGAGGTTATCTACCTGCTTGAAAAGTGAGAACTGCAAGTCTGTGTCGACATAGCGATTGCATGTCCGTGATCATGGGTGATTCATTGCATTGCATACATGTCATTACACTTCATTGCATACACAAGATCCTCATCGTATAAGTTTGTATGGGCACTCATATACGATGAGTTACTTACTGCTGAATGATCCTCAACATATATGCTTGTATGGGCATTCATATAAGTTGAGTTACTTTCTGTTATAACTCTATACTCTTATGCTGTAGAATTGCTAGAATAAGATGTTGCTCATTTGTTACATTGCTTTATATACATAACGATAATCAGTCTATACCACCTTCTTGTACCTATGTTTTATATATATTGTACCCTGTTCCTTTCTTCGTTCGGTGCCGAGGAGTCGCAGGGGGAGTGGATGTGAAGCCACTTAGTCTTTATGATTAATAGTTGTTACGTCTTCCTTTTTAGGAGGAAACCTAGCAAGTGGAGCAGCAGGTTATGTAGCCGGTCTGCTAGGCCAGGACGATAGGGCCTAAGGGGATGGTACTATCGCAACCGTCAGTTACAGATGTGAGTGTGAGAGGTTTTTGTTGTAGCCCTTTTGGGAAACTACTATTGATGATGCATATTTTAGCTTAATTTATTAGGGTAAAAATATGTTATTTTCGTTTTAAATCTCTTTCTTTATGTTATTTTATGCTTATTTTTATTTAAATATTATAAATAATATTTATTTTCGGTTTTTGCAGGTTTCAACAAATTTCTAGAAAAAATCCCCTGACACGCCCCCCTGTCATGCCCTCCCGGGGCGTGACCAAGGGCGTGTCACCTGATCCCGATGTTGAAAGCCGCTAGATGAAGTTCCTGCCAAAACATGCCCTGTCACACCCCACCGACACGCCCTCCCCAGGCGTGACACGGGGCGTGTCGCCCTCTGCCCGAAGTCTGCCGCCTCCTTCAATGCATTCTACACCGCTGCACGCAACAGTACGGTCACGCCCCATGTCACGGGCGTGACATGGGGCGTGACTGCCCCGATTCCGACGTCTGACGGACATGCGACCACTGATTTTGACCTGACACGCCTATCACGCCCCCCTATAACGGGCGTGACCTAGGGCGTGACCACCATCGTACCGAAATAATCATCATTCCCGCCATAATTCAGCTCCCGAGGTCAACTCCGTACCTGTCACGCCCCCTGACACGCCCTCCCTGGGCGTATCGCCGGGCGTGACCAACCCGAGAACTTTTCCTATAAATTCAGACCCCCCCCCTTCCATTTAAGCAAATCTTGGGGAGAGGGGGAGGTGATGCCCATCTATTTCTTGGCCCCTTTTATGCTTTTTTCTCTCTCTCTCTCTCCTCTCTCTCTCTCTCTCTTATTTTGTAATTATTTTCTTAACCTAGCTTAGTGTTTTGCTTTTAGCTCTTGCATTTCTTCTAAGTAGCTTGTTGTAGGGCTAGAATAGGTTTTACTTTGATGCACCTGTAATTTCCATTTCATAGTTGTAGCTCTCTTTTTCATTAATAAAAGTGCTCTTTTCTTATTCCTGTATTCTTATGCTTTATTACTCATCCCCCCTCTTGCACTTCACCATGATTAACTAATCCTCCTTGTACTCGATCTTGATGATCCGAGGTTCGAGCGATTAAGTTATGATGTTTTAATTAACCTTTCCTTTTTAGGTTCTAGGCCTTGGATTACTTTTGATTTTTCATGGGTTGGAGGTATATTATCGATATATACTCTCCACCTTTGATTTCATTCTAGGGTAGCCGAGAGGCCGATAGAATGAAGTGAGCATTCAAGAGTAAAGGGAGTTGTACGCACCATTCGAGAGAGGCAGACGTCCAAATCTCTCTGATTGGAGTAAAATCCAATAGAGGGGTTCACCGCATAAAGCGAGCTTTAGGCCTCCTATTTAGACGAGAGTCGGACGGACCTTCCTAAACTCAGTTGGGCACGACTTCGAGAGAAGCGTGTTCAAGCTTTAGGAACCTCCACGGTCAAGGACCTTTACCCTATTAAGCTTAGGTTTATTTATCGTCTTTTTAATCGTCTCTTGCTGAGGTAATTCTAGAATCGAGTGCGCCTCTTTATTATTAGCTCTAACTCTTTTTATCCTGCAAGTAGTTTAGTTTTCTTTTTATTTTAGTACTTTAATTCCTGTTTTTAGTTTAACATTTAATAGAAATATCATTTGATAAAATAATAACGTGCTCCTTTGAGTAGAAGTAATCATTACGCCCCAGGGAAATACGACCTTGATACTAATCCTTAGTATCCTATACTATAACGGATAAGGTACGCTTGCCTTTATCGGATATAAAATCGGAGAATATTCTCAACCACCACATCCCTTTTCTCTTCTCTTCTCTCTAACCCTCTCTCCACCGTTGCGAATTTCTGTATCAAGTTTTTGGCGCCGTTGTCGGGGAGTGTTTTGATATTTTGAAAAAAGGATAGCTATTAATTTTATCGTTTTTGATTTGTTTTTTTTCTCTCGTCTCTCTCACCCCACTCTCGCGGTTGATTAATTTTATTTTGTAATTTGTAATCTTTGTTTTAATTGTGGAGAGTTCGGTCACTCTCGTGAGGAGTGTTGGGTAAGGTATCCTTCATCCTCCCATGATTTTATCCCTTCCGGATCGGATCAATTTGGCCAAATTGATCCGTTCGTGAATTTTTTATCATGGGGTTACGATGGTTTTCAAACGCCTTCCTACCCTTCTCCTCCAAATTTTTCTGATTTTAATTCTTACGGAAATATCTTGAATGGACATTTTGATCCTAGCCCTACTTTGAACTACTCAGGGTGGCAACACCCTGATCATTCTTGGGGCCAAGGTGATCATCAATCCATTCCATCTCAAGATTTTTACACTTTTTCTCCGCAAGTTTGCGCGCCTCCCGTTTTTGATTCTAACGAAAATGAAGTCATTTTTGATGGTGTAGCATTTGATGCACGCATCAATGCTCACTTCAAAGTGATTTTTGACGCTTTGGCTGCTGTGGCCGCATCTTTTTCTACCACTCCTCCTCATATTTATCTTTCGAATGATGAATCTTCGGATATTCCGCAGTGCCTTCAATCACTTGCGGAAGACGATTATTCAGAAATTCCATTGTGCCTTCAACCTGTCGAGGAGGAAATTTCCCCTGATATTCCGATTTTTTTTCAAGTTTCCGAGGAAGACAAACTTTCTTGTGTTCGATCTTCTGAAGAGATTGATTTTTCGGATATCCCGGTTTGCTCCCAATTTACCGAAATGATTAATATTCAGGTGGAGCAACCGGATTTTTCTATCCAACCATTTTATTGTGATCAACCGCCGCCTTCTTCTTCTTTTTCTTCTCTTCTCTCTTCTTGCGAAAATTCTGTTTTCTTTTCTTGTTTTATTTTTCCTTCTAGTTTAGTTTCTACTTCCTCTTCGCCCCCTTCTAATAGTATAGTTTCTTTTTCTAGTTTTTTTTCTTTTTCTAAATCTTCTTGTTTTTTGTTTTATTAAAAAAATAAAAAATTACAAAAAAATATTTTTATTTACTTAAAAAATGTTTTGGCACTCGCGTCGAAACGCATATTGCGCGAGCTGCCATTATATTTCTCTTTTTATTTCCCTTTTAGCTAACAAAAAAACGTCGAGCTCAACGACGTTTTAAACAAAGAGCGCTTTTGGGAGGCACCCCTTGCTTATATTTTTCTTTTTTATTTTTCCCATTTTTTTTATTTTTTGTTTTGTACAGGAATAAGCTCCCGCGTGTTTATGCCGCTTATCGCCTCGCAACTTGGACTGAAACCGATCTTTAGCTCAAGTTTGGGGGACGCATTTTCCAACGTCTGGGAATCAAGCGCTAGGGAAGCATCTTCTCCCTCTCTTTGCAATTTTTTTTCTCTTTTCTCTCTCTCTTCTCACTCTCTTTATACTTAACTTTAAACATTAGGGACAATGTTTAACTTTAAGTATGGGGGAGTGTTCCCTTAATATTCTACTTTAGAAAAATAAAAAAAAAATTTATTATAAAAATTTTAGAAAAATCTAACAAAAAAAAATTTGTATTTATAATATTTTTGAAAAATCTAAAAAAAAGTATAAAAAAATTTTGAAAAAAAAATCCCAAATTAAATTTAGTTAATTTTTGCCAAATAAATTAGTACCCCGCTACTTTGCTTTTTATTGTTTTTTTCAAGCTCATGTCTACTTGCTTAGTTAGAATAAATTTGATTAATTTTCTCTTTAAATATGTTTAGCGAGTAGTATGTTGACTCATGCAGTGTTCCTATTTAGGGTAGTATGTTATTTTTGAAAAAAATTTGAATTTTTCTTTACTTTTCCATAGCCTTTCTTTTATTTCTTTTACTTTTATAAAACCCATCATCCCTTATTTTTCATTATTAAAATCTTTTTAAACGTTAATTAGTATTAAGTGTAGTAGACACAAAACGGTCTAGACGCTTATTATCATTATTTTCATGAAAGCAAATTCTCTATTTTTTATTTTTTTGTGCTTATCCTCTTTTGAAATTTCAAAGCTTTACTTTGAGTAAATTTAGGAAGCATGAAAATGATTTAGGCATTTCTTTTGTAACGTTCGAGCCTTTGCACCCCGCCTAACAATAACCGTTACTAGCCATTTTTGTGCCTTTTCCTTTCCTTTTTGTAGCCCCACTTTTTAATTCACCACGGCCAAATAGCCTACCTACATGCACACTTTAAAATTGTTTTTTGAGCTTTAATTGGTAATGTTCATCTTTTTGAAAAAATTAGTGGAAAATCTTTGTGTTATCTTTTGCTACAAAAGTGAAAAGTTTTAAGTATAAAAAAAATGAAAAAAATGATTAAAATTATTGAAAAAAAAAGTAAATGAAAAGAAAAGAAAAGTATTTATTTTGGCTAGTTTTATTTTGGCAAAGCTCATTTTCTTTTTTTTTAAGTGTGCAAATATCCCTCGTGTTTATCTTTTTTAATATCGCACCATTAAAAACCTAAGCCTAACTATACGCCTAATTAAAGCCCTAATGATTCATGCTTTTTACGTTTACTTTTTAGTATAGTAGCGAGAAACTAGATTGAGTAAGTATTTTTGATAAAAATATTGAATTTTGTCTTGATTGACTATGGTTTTAATTTGTCTCTTAGACTTTAGTAGTGACTCAATGCGCTTTTTACTCGTTACTTTATTAAGTTTTAATTCTGTAAAAATTTGGGATGATTTGTTTTTATATTTAGTAAAATTTATAAAATTCTGTGCTAAGTTAAACTAGGACTTTTCGGTTCTTTTTCAAAAATTTCTCTACCTCTAAATTCCCGTTTTACTCGTTTATAGCATTTTTAAAATTTTCAATTAATCCCCTTTATTTTCTCTAACTCGTAGTCTTTGCTTGAGGACAAGCAAAATAATAAGTTTGGGGGAATTTAATGATGCATATTTTAGCTTAATTTATTAGGGTAAAAATATGTTATTTTCGTTTTAATTCTCTTTCTTTATGTTATTTTATGCTTCTTTTTATGTAAATATTATAAATAATATTTATTTTCTATTTTTGCAGGTTTCAACAAATTTCTAGAAAAAATCCCCTGACACGCCCCCCTGTCACGCCCTCCCGGGGCGTGACCAAGGGCGTGTCACCTGCTCCCGATGTTGAAAGCTGCCAGATGAAGTTCCCGCCAAAACATGACCTGTCACGCCCCACCGACACGGCCTCCCCGGGCGTGTCCCCGGGCGTGACACGGGGCGTGTCGCCCTCTGCCCGAAGTCTGCCGCCTCCTTCAATGCATTCTACACAACTGCACGCAACAGTACTGTCACGCCCCATGTCACGGGCGTGACGTGGGGCGTGACTGCCCCGATTCCGACGTCTGACGGACCTGCGACCACTGATTTTGACCTGACACGCTTGTCACGCCCCCCCTGTCACGGGCGTGACCTAGGGCGTGACCACCATCGTACCGAAATAATCATCATTCGCGCCAAAATTCAGCTCCCGAGGTCAACTCCGTACCTGTCACGCCCCTTGAAACGCCCTCCCCGGGCGTGTTGCCGGGCGTGACAAACCCTGAGAACTTTTCTTATAAATTCAGACCCCCCTTCCATTTCAGCAACTTTTGGGGAGAGGGGGAGGTGCTGCCCATCTATTTCTTGGCCCCTTTTATGCTTTTTTCTCTCTCCCTCTCTCCCTCTCTCTCTCTTATTTTGTAATTATTTTCTTAACCTAGCTTAGTTTTTTTCTTTTAGCTCTTGCATTTCTTCTAAGTAGCTTGTTGTAGGGCTAGAATAGGTTTTACTTTGATGCACCTGTAATTTCCATTTCATAGTTGTAGCTCTCTTTTTCATTAATAAAAGTGCTCTTTTCTTATTCCTGTATTCTTATGCTTTATTACTCATCCCCCCTCTTACACTTCACCATGATTAACTAATCCTCCTTGTACTCGATCTTGATGATCCGAGGTTCGAGCGATTAAGTTATGATGTTTTAATTAACCTTTCCTTTTTAGGTTCTAGGCCTTGGATTACTCTTGATTTTTCATGGGTTGGAGGTATATTATCGATATATACTCTCCACCTTTGCTTTCATTTTGGTCTAGCCGAGAGGCCGATTGAATGAAGTGAGCATTCAAGAGTAAAGGGAGTTGTACGAACCCCTCGAGAGAGGCAGACATCCAAATCTCCCGGATTGGAGTAAAATCCAATAGAGGGGTTCACCGCATAAAGCGAGCTTTAGGCCTCCGATTTAGACGAGAGTCGGTCGGACCTTCCTAAACTCAGTTGGGCACGACTTTGAGAGAAGCGTGTTCAAGCTTTAGGAACCTCCACGGTCAAGGACCTTTACCCTATTAAGCTTAGGTTTATTTATCGTCTTTTTAATTGTCTCTTGCTGAGGTAATTCTAGAATCGAGTGCGCCTCTTTTTTATTAGCTCTAACTCTTTTTATCCTGTAAGTAGTTTAGTTTTCTTTTTATTTTAGTACTTTAATTCCTGTTTTTAGTTTAACATTTAATAGAAATATCATTTGATAAAATAATAGCGAGCTCCTTTGAGTAGAAGTAATCATTAGGCCCCAGGGAAATACGACCTTGATACTAATCCTTAGTATCCTATACTATAACGGATAAGGTACGCTTGCCTTTATCGGATATATAATCGGAGAATATTCTCAACCACCACATCCCTTTTTTTTCTTCTTTCTAACCCTCTCTCCGCCATTGCAAATTTCTATATCAACTATTTACATACTCTGATATTAAAAGCTTGTGGTAGCTTCTTTATTTCTAATATTATGGACTATAGGTTTTGTGTGGATTTGACTTCTGTGTTATATTTTGGTTGGGTTTGCAATGTATGATATTGGTTGTAGCCGGCAGAATAGGCGTATTGTGGTACATGCTAGCTCGAGTGTTAGTGCTACTGCAAGGCGGCTGTTCTGGGCATAAGACCCCTCTCGTGCCATGTTTTGTGTTCCGGGAGGGGGGTCTTCCAAATGGTATCAGATTACTACGATCCTGAACTGAAGAAGTCATTCAATAATAGCACCACCCCCGTTTATTTAGTCAGTTTGCGGACAAACTGACTTAGCGGAAGCAGTGGTGTGCTCATATGTAATTCTCACTAAGTTAGTCCATCTTTGACCTTAGATTAGTCAACCTAACCTTAAGTTTGTACCTTACGTGTAGATCCCAGTACATGTTGAGCCAATGACGGTCACCCACGCCCCGTCCGTACCTATATAATTCCAACAATCAAAGCTAGGGCAGACGCTCACAGCTATCCTGGACGCCTTCAGGTCCCAATCCCAGCAAGCCCCTATACAACAGCAGGGTCCGGGATCCACTTGGTTAAGCACTTTCAGAGCTCTCTCCCCTCCTGCTTACCATAGGACAGAGTCGGCAGTGCATACGGAAGAATGTCTCGACACTGTACAAGAACTATTGGCAGGAATATGGTGCCCAAACAACATGGCAGTGACCCTTATAGTGACACTCTTAGAGCTGTTGGCCAAAAGGTGGTGGCAGTCCCTCATGGGTGCCACTTTTCAAGGACGGGTGTACACGGATATTAATTGGAGCAAATTCTCTGAAGCCTTTTTAGAGTAATTCATCCCCTCGGCCTCTCTGGACAATCTTGAAGAGAGGTTTTTACAACTGAAGCAAGGGTCCAAGTCGGTGAAAGAATACCAATGGTAGTTTCAGCACTTGGCTAAATTTGCTGACTCTTATGAGTTGGATGATAGAGGATATGCAAAATGATTCTACAAGGCTTGCGAGACCCCCTAAGGCAAGCCATTTTGTTTATAGATGAGTCCAGTCTAGTGATGCAAAAGATCACGGCAGTGAACCGGTCGCACAAGTAATATAAAATGGGCGAGTTTTACCAAGTATCGATCTCACAAGGAACACAGTAAGGTGGAGTTAATTTCGAGGAGGACTTGAGATTGAAGTCCTTAGGTCGGAGGTAATGAAATGGGGGGTTTTGGTGGTTGCGATAAAAGAAAATAAAACACTATCAACTACTCATATGCAACGCCGCTATGCGAAGCTTTGCCAGGCGGGATGGAAGACTAGTCGGGCCGCTATGCACCGAATCGCTAAGCGGATGGGCGAGTAGGCTAGCGGATAAGGTGGAGAGAATGGCGGAAATCCTACTATGCAGGCCTCTATGCACTGCTTCACGAAGCACACCACTAGCAATTGCTAGTGCGGCACAAAAAACATCCACACCACACAAGCACACCTCAAATAGATAAGCAGGAATACTAAATCACATAGACATGATTAACTAAACATGCTAACAGTCAAAATACACTTCATCAATACAAAGAAATCTACTATGTTATCAATACAAGAGGAGGTGAGTGTGCGAAATCAACCGGCTATGAAGTCTTATTGAGGATTAATGGTTGGAATCGTCAGGTTGTCAATCCGCGTTCAAGCTCGGTCCTCAACTGCTTCCGGGGTAGAGGAGGCTGTCATTCACTCACAATGGACCAGTCTTCTTCATGTCACAAGCCGGTGGAGGATGGTACTAACTTCTCCAAGCTTGGTGAAAGCTAGGTCGAAATCTTCTTGAAGCTCGTGGATGAAGGAGGAGGCCGATAGGATGCTCCAGAGTTGATTTGGCATTGTAAGCTTGCCCGGAGACCCTCCCTATAGTGGGAGGTGGAGAAGGAGGCGAGCTTTGCTGAAAAATGGCGGAAAAACAGCGCTCCATAAAATTTCCTCCTTGACCTAAAATCGCGTGCGGTATTTATAGGCGCGAAACAGAATTGAGCGCGCACGATCAGTGGCGCACGACCACTGGTCATGCGCGCTGTTCGGTCGATGATCGTGTGCAGCACACCTGGAAACCTGCAGCTTGCCGAAGAAGTCAGAGAAATAAGCGCACGAGCAAAGGCGCACGATCGGTGATCGTGCGAGGCATGGTCAGTGCTCGTGCGAAAGCGGTGACAGGGATGGCAAAAAATAGGTCGTGAATGCGCACGATCGGCAGGGCCCGAGATGTGATCGTGCACGGTATAGCTGGTGACCGTGCGATATGGAGGGACAAAACTTTTACAAGATAAGCCAGACTGCGCACGACCGATGATCGTGCGCCAAAGAGGTCGATGGTCGTGCGTTGGAAAAAACGCACGACCATTGACTCCTTTGCCAATAAAAAATGTGAAAGCCCTATCCCGGATGCCCACACAATCCCCGAACCTGAAGGAAAACTGGACGAGTTGTCGATCATGGCAGTCACAAATATTAATAAAATGCATATCAAGAGGGAAATACACACACGCACAGAAATAGGCTAATATAGTGCACAAGACATGGAATGTCGCAGCGAACCAAAAGGAGTGCTAATGGCGCTAAATGGTAGTGCAAAGACATACAAATGAGACCAGATGAGTCCAGAATTAATTATAAAATATGGACTCATCATCTAGCCGAGATTATTGACATGGTGAAGAGGTTGGAAGCGGACCACTTGGGAAGTGGTAAGAGGCCAGCTGATGGCGTGATGGAAGCCGGCCCCAGCAATAGAAAGAGATTTGATAATAGAGGAGAAAGAGGATATCAAAGAGGTGGCGGGTGTTTCCCCCAGAATTTTAGGATGGAGCGCCCGGTCTTGCAACCGCTAGTATTGCCTCAACCTCAACAATTTCAGCAACTCGGTGGGCGGTAGGAGCGACTGTGCTTCGAATGCAACCAATCGGGACACATTCGACGCTACTGCCCGTAACTATTTGGAAATGCGCCTCTCGCTTTCCCTCCAGCACCTCCTCGAAGGCGGGGGAACATGCGTGGTCGAGGACGAGGACCACGAGGAACAAACCCCGGGCCCGCTCGGGATCAGATGTATGCGTTGGACATGACTTAAGAGAGGAACCCTCAGGAGGTGATTGCAGGTATGATTACAGTTAGTCATTTTATTTTCATTAATACCCTCAAGTTGCTTAAGACATACTAGACGTCTAGCTTGAGAATTATTATTGACACTTAGGCACCGTGATGGTCGGCGAAAAACCGGCCTATACGTTATTCGAGATCAGTGCCTAACACTCTTTTGTGTCTGAAGACTTCATCAAAGATATAGATGGAGTGCAATACTTCAATGGTAATGCTCGAAGGATGCGCCTTCCAGATGGATCAGAGATGACGACAATCGCGAAGTGCGAGTTTGAGGTTCTCCTTGAAGGAATGCTCTTCGACACCGCAGCTACAGTCTTGAGAATGTCAGGGTTCGACCTCATTCTGGGCATGGCATGGCTGGAGTGGCACTATGCAAAGATTGACTGCGCACAGAAGAGGATCTCGTTGAGACATGGAGACTCGGAGGACATTTTTCAAGGTGTTAACTTCGCGCCCCATATGATGTTATCTTGTGTCCAGGCTTTAAAAGCCCACATGAAGGGGGATGAAGTTTTCATGATTTATTTCGAGTTGAAGGAGTTGGCATTGGATATCAAGGATGTGCGGGTGGTGCGCGATTTCCCCGAAGTATTTCCGGAGAAATTTCCAGGATTATCCCCACACAGAGAAGTAGATTTTCAAATTAAGTTAGTACCGGGTACCAAGCTTGTCTCCAGGATTCCTTACCGAATGGCCCTAAAAGAACTCGCCGAGTTTAGAGTTCAGCTGCAAGAGTTGGTAGAATCAGGGTTTGTTTGCCCCAGCTCATCACCTTGGAGAGCCCCTATTTTATTCGTTAAGAAGAAAGATGGAACCCTGTGATTATGCATAGACAATCGGGAGCTCAACCGACTGACGGTACGGAATACCTATCCATTACCTCGGATCGATGATTTGTTCGATCAACTAGTGGGAGCGCATTGGTTTTCCAAGCTAGATTTGTGCTCGGGGTATTATCAATTGAGAATACAAGAGGATGATATTCAGAAAATGCCTTTCAGCTCAAGGTACGGCTTCTATGAGTTCACCGTGATGCCGTTTTGGCTCACAAATGCCCCATCAGCTTTCATGAGCTTCATGAACAAAGTTTTCGAGCCCTATCTAGATATCTTCGTCATTGTTTTCATCGATGACATCTTGGTCTACTCCAAGATGGAGGAAGAACATGCCGGGCATCTGGCCTTAGTACTGAAGAAGTTAAAAGAGCACGCCCTGTTCGCCAAGTTCAGCAAGTGTGAATTCTGGCTTAAGTAGGTTGCCTTCTTGGGTCATGTGATTAGCGGGGCTGGGCTAGCTGTGGATCCGGCCAAAGTGCGTGTCATGAAGGAGTGGTCGCCTTTGAAGTCGGCGGCCGACGTGCGGAGTTTCCTTGGACTTGCCGGGTACTACCGCAAGTTCGAAAAGGGATTCTCAAAGATAGCTATTCCTCTTACTTCCCTAACGAAGAGAGGTGTGCCGTATGAGTGAACACCCCAATGTGAAGCTGTGTTCCAAGAACTAAAGGACAGACTTACATCCGCACCCATCCTAGCCCTTCCATCTGGGAAGGAAGGATTTCAAGCTTACACGGACGCATCATATCAAGGAATGGCAGCGGTATTGATACAGCATGGGCATGTGATCGCTTTTGCTTCAAGACAACTGAAGAAGCATGAAATCAACTATCCAGTACATGATTTGGAGTTGGGAGCAGTAGTGTTCGCCTTGAAGATTTGGAGGCACTACCTATACGGCGTACATTGCGAAATCTTCTCGGATCATAAGAACTTAAAGTACGTCCATACCCAGAAGGAATTAAATCTAAGACATCAGCGGTGGTTGGGAGTTTTTGTGCGATTATGAATACACCCTGAACTGCCACCCCGAAAAAGTAAATTCCGTAGCCGATGCATTGAGCAGGAAGGTACCGGAAACAAGCCCCGAGTCCCGGTTGATGCGTATGGAGTTAGCTCGGATGCTTGAGGAGATGGAGCTCACCTTGGTGTATAAGGATCAACCGGACGGGTATACGAAGTACTTGGACACGATGAGCATAGTTTGTGATGTTCGAGACCGGATCCGGACCGAGCAACGAAGGGATGATGATCTGGCCCCAGCAATAAATTCAATTGAAGATGGGACAGCTAGCGAGTACTCTCTAAAGGGCGGCCTTGTTCATTTCTGTGGCCGGCTTTACATTCCCAAGGGCGGTAAAATTTGGGAAGATATCTTGAGAGAGCCACACTGCTCTCAGTATTCTGTGCACCCTGGGATTGCTAAGATTTACGGCAACTTGCAGAATACCATGTGTTGGTCGGGAATAAAGAAAGACATCAGACATTTTGTTACGTATTGCGAGGCCTGTCAAAGGGTGAAGTAAGAATGTATGAGCCCTGGTGGATTGTTGTAGTCATTGCCCATCCCCTAGTGGAAGTTCGAGGATGTCTCCATGGACTTCGTCCACGGTTTTCCTCGCTCCGGCTTAGGGAATGATTCGATATGGGTAATCGTTGATCGATTGACGAAGGTAGCCCAGTTCATACCTATGAAGAAAGAAGCACACGTGGATGTTTTGTTTCGCCTTTTTTTGGAATAATTCGTACGGTATCATGGCGTGCCAAAGACAATCATTTTTGATCGGGATGGTCGGTTTAACTCTAGGGAATGGAAGGCTGTGCAGGCATATTTGGGTTCGCGCCTTACCTTCAGCATAGAGTTTCACCCTCAGACCGACAGGCAATCTGAAAGGACTATCAGGACATTGGAAGACTTATTGAGGTTGTGTGTGTTGGATAGAAGAGAGCCGTGGGAAAGGCTCCTACCCTTGGTAGAATTCTCATACAACAACAGCCATCAAGCTAGCATCGAGATGGCGCCCCATTAAGCCCTTTACGGAAGAAGGTGTAGAACACCCTTGTCATGGGTGCAAGATGAAGATCTGAAGGCTTTGGGAGTTGAATATATAGATGATACTAATGCGGTTGTGAGGCTAATACGGGATCGCATGCTCGAGGCTCAAAGTCGCTAATTAAAATATTATAATGCAAAGCGCCGGATGGTTGAATTTCAAGTGGGCGACAAGGTATTTTTAAAGATCAGGCCGATGCATGGAGTATCTCGGGTACGTGGTTTGAATAAGCTCATCCCAAGGTACGTCGGTCCCTACGTCATATTGGAAAGGATCGACCCGTTGGAATATCGGTTGGAGTTACCGCCGGAGCTAGAGAATCTTCATGACGTATTCCATGTGTCGTCACTCCGAAAGGTGATGTTGCGGCCCGAACAATATGTCCCAACCAATGACGGAGCAGCTGCGACTGATAGGTCCGTGCGACTAGAGCCTGTGCGGATAGTAACAGCGAAACGAGGACTTTGCGCCGCAAAAGTGTTCCTCTAGTAAAAGTGTTGTGGTCCAATCATGGGAAAGAGGAGTATACGTGGGAGCCGGTGGACTTGATGCAAAAGCGCTACCCGGAGCTATTCCATCAAGGTAACCTTTAAAAGCATATTTTATTTTATGTCTATTTTATGCTTTTCTTCCCCCGTAGCCTTAACCTGATTTCGGGGACGAAATCTTTTATTTTGTTTATAGGATTTGTAACGTCCTGATTCGCGCTAGGCCCCTTGTGCGCGCTTTTGAGTAAGGAGAGTTGATTTAGGCTCAGAGAGTGCAGGCGATCAAGAGCGCACTTGTGGGGAAAAACAAAGTTGGCCCTGTGTAGGACACGGGTAGAGACACGGGCGTGTCCCTACCCGTGTGCCGTGGCTTTGAGTGGCATGATGTCGAGTGATAAGAAAATGCCATTGAGTGGTTTGTCCCGAGAAGGACACGGGTAGAGACACGGGCGTGTCCCTACCCGTATGCCGTGGCGTTGAGTGGCACTGTAACACCTCCCCTATAATGACCATATAATATGGGCCCGGCCCGGGCCCCACAGCATACGGACGCCACAGCTTCAGTATTGAAAAATGATATAAACTACCTGGTCTCAAAACTCAAGACACCACACTGCGGAAACATACCAAACGACTAGAAGTTATCCACTAGGAAACAGGAGTATCAAAAAAATAATGGCCTTAAGGCCTTACACAACCAATTCCAAAACATGAACGTGCGAAAGCACTCCTAGGCTACCTCGGCGTGCAAGCCGGACATGTCCAAAACAAAAGTAGCAATACAAGAAGAAGAAACAATCTAAGCACAACAACACTTCATAAGGCTTAGGGCTTTTCGCCCGGCGCGCTAGCTCCCACTTGCGATCCTTGCCCTGTAAGGATTTGAAGTAACGTGAGTCAGCAAAGGCTGACCTCTACTGTGTAACAAACACATCTCCTCCCGGCCTCCCCTAACGGACCCCGGGATACCCCTCCAACCTGCAAGTAAGCACTTCGTACACCAAAAGTACAAATATATAAAGCTTTAAAACAGGTTTCGATGTCTCATACAGCATACACGTTTTCTATGTTTTGAACAGAGTAAAGGGGGCATACAATGTAACATGAATGCAAACTCGGGCTTTGACCAAGGCACCCTATTTCGTATGCATCTAACATACCATCAAACAACTGGGTACTTGAGTTTCCCCATTGGCTTACAGCCTCAAAACAAAAGGGAACCACCATGTCCCTAACGGCCCAAACGCCGTCATACGAAAACCTTGCAAAGGCCCCCCCCCCCCGCACATGGGTCTTAAACCCCGGGCTTGCCCACACATTCTGACTTCACACATCAGGGTTCCGTCTCACACAGACCGATTCTAAGAACCCTTGTTGGACCCCACCCGCTCATGGCCTCATTGCCCGGGCTTGCCCTATGCTCGGCATTCTTGTCTGTAACACAGAAGGGGCTAGTCTCTCCGGGACACTTTCCCCACATGACTTGCATGTCACGGGATAGCCAGCCGACCGCGGAGACATAGCCGCACCTTAGCACATCACAACCAAACAATTCCCCACCCTAATCTACCGTTCATACCGTAACTTCCCAGTGCACCAAGGAAAACATCTACCGCCAATGCGGAGCTAACCTCGTCCGGTTCCGTCTACGAGTACTCACTCACGAGAAGGGGGAGAATGCGCACAACACAACGGCATCTTGCCGTAACGGATTTCTACCGAATCCTCAACGCTCACTACGCAACATCACCGAGTCGGACTAACGGTCGCGACTACGGCTTCACCCATAATGCCTAATCCACTAGCGAAGTGGATTTCTAATGCAACTCATGCCGGGGACAAACACAATCAACGCGGAGGTTTCTCTTGAACCAAGGCTACGCGAATTCCTCTCATTTTAGAGATCCGATGCTCAAAACATGAAAGGAAGGGGATGTTATTCATGCATCCTAAATCCAAAAACCAAGAGGAGAAGTGTCGTTACCTTTCTACCCCTCTTCCTAGCCATGGAGAAAACTTGGCCGGATGAGCACCACCGCAACGATCCCGCCTTTGCGGATCTGGACTCCGCTCACGAAACGGGACTCTGAAGCTTCGTCGGCAACCGGATTTTGGCCTTCTTTCTCCTCCTTGCTCTTACTTCTCTTTAGAACTTAGAGAGATAAAACCAAGAGAAAAGTGAGGGATTCTAACCCTATTCCCGGGTTTAAACCCTCAGACCCAGCCCCCATCCATTGGATCCCATCGCAAAGAAACGAACGGCCACGATCGGGGCCTGAAAATAGAAAAAACTGGGCCGAACACGGGTTGCAACACAGCCGTGTGCATGGCCATGTCACCCATTCGTCGTCGATCTAAAAACCCGACAAGTACACGGCTTTGGACACGGCCTCTGACACGCCCGTGTCAGACCCGACACGGCCGTGTCATGACCCGTGTCATGCCCGTGTACCAAACTCCCAAAAACAGGACACGGCCCATGACACGGCTTCTAACACGGCCGTGTCTCAGCTGACACGCCCGAGTCAAGGCCCGTGTCACGGCCGTGCACCGACCCTACAAGCCACCCTAGAAGGACACGGCCAGGGACACGCCCGTGTCCCAGGCCGTGTTCTATCTCGACGATCTTCGACCTAAAATCATCAACCTCTCGACGAAGTGTCGACACCTAGAATGACACGCCCTGTGACACACCCGTGTCACAGGCCGTGTCATCCTACCCAAAACCCAACTTGGCCAAAATGACGCCGTCGATTCCTCTTCCAAGTTTTTGGGTGTTATAGGCACGGTGTTGAGTGATAAGGGAATGGCGTTGAGTGGACTGTCCCGAGGAGTACATGGGTAGATACATGGGCGTGTCCCTGCCCGTGTGTCGTGGCGTTGAGTGGCATGGTGTTGAGTGATAATGGAGTGGCGTTGAGTTGACTATCCCAAGAAGGACACGGCTAGAGACACAGGCCTTTCCCTACCCGTGTGCCGTGGCTTTGAGTGGTATGGCGTTGAATGATAAGCAGGATTATCTACAGAAGGACATGGGTGGACACGGGCATGTCCCTACCCGTGTGCGTCGAGGCAAGGTCGATAAAATGTGACCCGAGCAGGACACGGGTATCGACACGGTCAGAACCACGGCCAAGTCACCTGGACACGGGTACAGACACGGGCGTGTCAGTACCCGTGTATGTGCACGAAACAGTAGCCAAACCGTTGACAACGTTTCGCCAGAGCAGGACACGGGTAAGGACACGGGCGTGTCCCTACCCATATCACCTCTAAATAAAAAGGGCAAAAAGAAACCCTAGCCATTTTCATTCTCTTCCAAGCCTCATTTGTTGGAGAAAACTCCTGGAGGAAGGAAAACTTGCTGGAGCAAACCAAACTCCGTTAGGAATCTCCACCGCCGCCAAGGAAAAGGGATACCAACGAGAAGAATGACAAGATCTATGGCCGGAAATGGAGGAACTGCTGGAAATGTGGTGAGCTTCCTCCCCTCTCCCTTGGTGCTAGATCTATAGTTATTCTTACGCGAGACATCGACTCAAATGAGTCTTGATGTGTGAGATAAAGGTTTCTAGGAGGGTCATGCTAGAACTTGTGTTCTGAGGTTTAGTCATCTTCAACCTCCTCTTCCTTCAAAGTGATGATGGGGGTGGTTTCGTTAAGAGGAATTGTCTTAAGAGGGTGAATAAGGGTAGAGGAACTTCTGGTTGTGATTTGGGAGAATTGGCTTGAGGAGGATGATGAACCGATGTCGTTCATTTCTCCTCAAGATGCGTGCATAAATCTGCATTCCGCACACAGCGACCTTCTTGGCGATTTTCAAGTAATATATGGACAGATCTGGGCTTCTGACTATACACGAGATTCGTAGCCCTTGTAATTGCCTTTCCGATGAGTGGTTACACGCCTTCGGTTGAAGTCTGTAGCCACATGAATGTTTGATCGAAGTAGAGGGCTGTCAGACTAAGCGTGCAAAACTTGTATTTTGTGCGCAGCAGGTTTTGGAGCCAATTTCATGTATGATACAGTCTGATCTGGGTTGCAAACTTAACATGAAAGTTGTAGCCCATGGAAAGACCTTTCCATCAAGTGGTTACACACACTCACTGGATTACCATAGCCACAAGAATCTCTGGTTGAAGGTTCTGTCCAGCAGGTGTTCTGCACCTGATATTCCTGGGTAAGTGTAAAGTTGGGTTTGGACTCGGAAGAGGTTTTGTAATAATCCGACGTTAAGTTGTAGGCGATTCATAATATGCTTAATTGTGATGATTCAACTCATGATGAAATTACTGGATAGACCCCATGTAAACAAATGGTGAAATGGTATGTGGTTGAACGAAACAACTTGTTGGGGGTTAATGAACGAAGGGTAAATAGTCATTTGATAACAAGATTCACTAGAGCTTGGATAATTGATTCGGTGTTGGTTGTATGAACATGTGAGGTGTTAAATGGATAGTTAAATCATGTGTACACAAATGATTGATTTTGGTAAAGGATTTATAAGTGGTGATGTTAAAGTTATGTGACCATAGCATTAGACGTAATCATGGTCTTAAGGCTTGTCATATGAGTCTAAAATGGTCCAATGTATAAGGTGGTTCGCCGCCTGTGTTTGTGGTAAACCCTTGAGGTGCCTTGGGCACCGGATTGTGAAGGGAGTGAGAGCGGGTATCTGATCGCACAGGTTGGTAACGTTGGGAAGAATCATAAATGGACGATTGAGCTTTGTCCTCGGTGCTCATGTCCCGAGGCTCCTTCTGTGCCAAGTGGTCAGTTGCGCTTGGTGTAAGACCCCAAACTCGGAGATGATCGCGGGGCGATCAAACAGCACTTTTGGAGGTCTGAACAGGGGCACACGGCCAGGCACACGGCCGTGTGCCTACCCATGTTCAGTGGTCTATTGTGGTTTTGTGCAGTCTCGAGTCAGAGAAGGACACGGTCTGAGACACACGGCCGTGTCTCAAGCCGTGTGTGGGGCACACGGCCTCGAACACGGCCGTGTTCGAAGCCGTGTTCATGAAGCCCGACGATCGTTCCTGAAGCTCCAGGTAACACGGTCCGTGGCACACGGCCGTGTCAGGACCCGTGTCGATCGGCGTAACTGATATTTTGGGTTGAATCCGGGCCGTCCGGATCTTTTATGTTGGATCTAACGGCTGTGGGTTAACCAAGGGGGTATTAGGGTTGAGTTTGGGGCTGAATTCCCTCATTTCAACCCTACCTTTCTCTTTCTAAACTCTTAGAGAGAGGTGAGAGCCAAGAGGAGGAGGAGCAAAGTTCCGGCCGCCGGCGGAGCACCGGAGCACCGACTCGCGATCCGAGTCCGGATCCTCGAAGGCAAGGGCGAGGCGAAGCTTTCCATCCGTCTACATCTTCATGGCGGGCACGCGGAAATCTACGAGGGTAACGATCCTCTTCATAGGGCATGTGTAGTCGCCCTTCTTTCTATGTATGGGGAAATCCCCCTCTCGCGAGTGAGCATTGAGGCGCGGAATCCCTTTGGGTAGATATGTAAAGTCCCCGTTGTTAGAGCCCGGAATCGGAGTACGGGCGTAGGCATTGTGTGTGAAGCCTATTCGGGTTTAACCCGGATCGGTGATGTTTGCATTGCATGGCCGGAGAAGACTCCGCGCCGATGATTTTAGTTTTCCGAAATTTCTACGCGGTAGATTGCATACAGGGATCCTTGGGGGTTAACCTCGAGGCGCACCCGAAAAGCTTGGGCGGAATCGCATTGCCGCCACGATGTTGCCTTGGAGGGCAAATCGGTACATAACGGGGTTATGTGCGTGTTTTGATCGATTATGGGAATGAGGAGAAACTTAGCCCGCACCGATGGCTAAATGGCCGTGGTGAAGTGAGCAACGGGAGGGTGGAACTCTACCCATTCCAAGTGGTCTCGGTAGAAGCGACCTAAAGTACATGGGACTTCCCGGGAGGCTGGAAACGGGCCTAGGCTTCGGCTGAAAGGGCTAAATGCTCACGAGAGTTGCCATCCGAGGGATGGTGGTGGAATCGCGGTGTCGGACTGGGTCCGGACCGGGTTCACCGGTTAGTGCCCTGAGAGCACGGAGTGTGCGGCCGTGCGTGCCGACACTTGTGGCGACTAGAATACTTTATAGAATTGCTATGGTAGTTTTATATGCAAGGAAGGAGCACCGCCGTCCCGAGAAACGGGACGGGGTCATTATAATTTGGTCAGCTTTGCTGACCGTTGCCCTTTTGTATTGCCACCTCTTGGGTGGATTGCTTTCTACAGGTGCTGCTGCGGAGCCAAGCGGCAAATAGCGGGCTAAAGCCCAAGTTGCAGCGCCAGCCCTCGAAGGCTTAGTTATTAGCTTTTTCATATTCATGTATGGCTGGCCTGCGCGCCGATGTATGAAAGACGCTATCTTGTTAAGCGAACACTTTTGTAAGGCCTTAAGGCCGTGAACTCTTTTGTGTATTTTCATGTTCGTCATTCTTTTGTGGTATTTTATTACTAGTGGACATTCATGCCTTTATGGGTTCTTTGTTTAACTTTAAAATGCTTCCGTTAGAATGCGTTGTGTAGGACGTTGTTGTTAAATTGGTTGGGATGGTTGTCCATATTCGTAACCTTCCGGTCTGTCCGTAGTATATGGCGTCGGGCCCCGGCCGGACCTACTGCTATATGTTATGCGACGGATAGGGGTGTTACAAATTGGTATCAGACTACCGGTTTCGGTCTAACTTATTGGAATTCGCGGACGAATTCTTTTAAGGGGTGGTGAGCACGGTCACGTGCGTCATCGTTATAACATGAAAAAGAACCCATGAATGTCCACTTAGGAATGAAAATACACTTGTTGAGGAACCTGCGTGTTCCTTTAATTGCTGTTTGCAGTAGTGTTTGGTCGCTTATCGGTGTTTTTGCACGAATATAGGTGACCAGAAGTGGCGCTGGGCCGTCTGAACGGCCAGGTTCTGAGGCGAGCAGTGCGCCAAGCGATACGCCTGCAACACCTTTGTCTGCCGAGACCATTAGGTTGGTGGCGGAAGCGGTCATGGCAATGATTAATGCGCAGCCTGCAAGGCAGGTGTAGTAGCCTGCTCCTGCTGTGGAGCAAGTACCGCTTCAGACGGCAGAGCAAAGGAGGGTTGAGCAAGTTGTGTTGGAGCCAGAGTTGCCGCGGAGAGCAACTGAAAGACAACTGAAGCATGTCATGGGCTTTCATCCACTGGTGTTCACGGGGGCAGAAACCCCGACCCAAGCAGAGGATTGGCTCTCAAGGGTCAACAGGGTGATGACTGCGACGGAAACTGAAGAGTGGCAGAAGACCACTATAGCGACGTTCCTTTTGGATGGGGACGCAAGACTGTGGTGGGAGGGCCTAGAGCTGCATCAGTTGAGGGGAAGGCCATTGGCCGAAGTCCCGATGGAGGAGTTTGCGAGACTATTTATGGCTCGATACCTCCCCTCGGCGGAGAGGATCGCGCTAGAGAGCGAATTCCAGAAGTTGGTGCAGGGTGATAGTACCGTTGATGAATACCTCCACGAGTTTACTCGGTTGGGGAGATATGCCGGCGCTACCTTCGCAGACGAGGAGCGCAAGACGAGCCGCTTTTATGAAGGGCTAAGGGATGATTTGAGGTTGCTACTTTCGGGGCCCAAGGCGCAGGGTTTCATGACCCTGGTCAGTTCGGCCCGGTCCTTGGAGAAGGATATGAGAAACGTGCAAGCGAAGAAGGAGAGGGAATCTGGTGGCAAGAGATCAGAGTTCAAGGCGCCGACTACGTCGAAGTCGGGCTACCGCAGATTCTCCAAGAAGTCTAGGACGTCGGGTCCAGCTCCTTCTGCAGGTGCCTCGGGGGCAACTACCAATCGAACCCCGGGCGCTTGTTTCACGTGTGGAAAGCCGGGGCACTTTGCCCGTGACTGCAGGAGTGGACGCTCAAAGTCCGAAAGGAAACAAGGAGCTACCTACGAGGAAAAGGGCAAAGCGGTGGAGTCGACCGCGTCCCACTATGCTCCGACTCAGCCTAGAGTCTACAACTTGGGCCAGCAGGAGGCCATCAAGCAAGCAGATGTGGTGACAGGTATGAGTTAATTTATGCAAGTTGACTTGAGAATACTATTACCTATTGCTTGTTAAGCTAATGTCTTTTGCTTGGGATTTGTGGTGATTAGCGATAGTCCGGCACGGGCACTGTTCGACACTGGTGCTTCGCATTCTTTCTTATCCGAACAGTTTATATCGCGTATCGGAGTCCCTTCTTCGATGGCGAAGGACAAGTTAGATGTGTTGCTACCGAATGGGTGCTCGATGCGTGCGGACAGAGTGTGCGCCGTGAAGGTTCACATAGGGAGCCAAGAGTTCGACTTGCTAGCGTCATTATTGCCGTTAGTAGAGTTCGATGTTATCTTTGGAATGGATTGGCTGTCAGAGCAGAAGGCTTGGATCGATTGCGACCGTAAGGAGGTCAAGCTGGGTGTAGGGCGGGAGACTACTTTCGAGGGGCTTAAGGGGTCGAGCAAGACACTGATGTCTGCTCTTCAGGTGGTGAAGGTGGTTCGTGCTGGTGCAGAGCTGTTCTTCGCATTAGTGGAGGCCGCAAAGCCGAAGTCCACTTTGGATGAGATCCCCGTGGTATGCGAGTACCCAGATGTGTTCCCAGATAGCCTTCCTGGAGCCCCACCGCAGCGAGAGATTGATTTTACGATCGAGCTCGTGCCGGGTGCCAAACCCGTGTCATGTGCTCCTTATAGGTTGGCGCCAAAGGAGATGGCGGAGTTGAAGGTTCAGCTGGAGGAGCTGATGGAGCAAGGTTATGTGCGTCCAAGTTCGTCGCCTTGGAGCGCACCGGTCCTCTTCGTTAAAAAGAAGGACGGTAGTATGCGGCTGTGCATCGACTACAGAGAATTGAACAAGTTGACGGAGAAGAACAAGTACCCGATCCCGAGGATTGATGATCTCTTTGATCAGTTAGTCGGATCGTCTGTATACTCCAAGTTAGACTTGAAGTCGGGGTACTATCAGCTGAGGATCAGGGAATGTGATATCCCAAAGACGGCGTTCAGTACGAGGTACGGGCATTTCGAGTTCACGGTCATGCCGTTTGGACTGACGAATGCGCCATCGGTATTTATGGATCTGATGAACCGGACGTTTAGAGATTACCTGGATCGCTTTGTGATTGTCTTCATCGATGACATTCTAGTGTACTCGCAGTGTGAGGAAGATCACTTTAAGCACTTGCACCTGGTGTTGGAGACCCTGAGGAGGAATGAGCTTTATGCGAAGTTTTCCAAGTGCGAGTTCTGGCTACCCTCAGTAGCATTCCTTGGTCATATTGTTAGTGGAGAAGGTATAGCGGTGGATCCGGCAAAGATAGTTGCGATACGGGAGTGGCCTGTGTTGTCTTCGGTAGCGGAAGTCCGTAGTTTCCTTGGGCTTGCAGGCTATTACAGGCGCTTCGTAGAGAACTTCTCGCGGATAGCGTTACCTCTCACAAAGTTGACCAGGAAGGATCAGAGATTTTTGTGGACGCAGGTGTGCATGCAGGCTTTCGAGGAGCTGAAGAGACGGTTGACCACGGCGCCAGTGCTCAGTTCGCCGAGTGGAACTGAGGGCTTTGAGGTGTATAGAGACGCTTCGGGTAGTGGTTTGGGCTGCGTGTTGTTGCAGCATGGTAGCGTGATAGCGTATGGATCGCGTCAGCTAAAGGTGCATGAAAGAAATTATCCGGTGCACGACTTGGAGTTGGCGGCCGTGATATTTGCACTCAAGTTGTGGAGGCACTACCTATACGGAGTAAGGGTCGACATATACACCGATCACAAGAGCCTAAAATACTTGTTGGATCAAAAGGATCTCAATATGAGGCAGAGGAGGTGGATGGAGTTCTTGGGGGACTACACTTTCAAGATACATTATGTACCCGGGAAGGGCAACGCAGTTGCGGATGCGCTGAGCCGCAGGGCTCCCGCCCAAGCCAACTGGTTGTCGGTGCATGATGAGCGGCTAGTACGGGAGTTGGAGAAGCTTGAGATCTGTTGCGTTGACAAGCAGTCGAGCGCCAAGGCAATGTTAAACTGGATAGAGGTGCAGTATGACCTGGCTGACTGGGTTCGGCAGGCATTGGAGTTGGATGACTCCATGAAGGAGCTTTTGGAGGCCGCTCTGGATGGGTCAAATTCCCAGTTCTCGGTAGAAGATGGGTTATTAAGGAAGGATCATCGTTTGTGCGTCCCAAGTGGGGGCAACCTCCGGGCGGAGTTGATGTACGAGGCTCATCATACCAAGTACTCAATCCACCCAGGGAGCACGAAGATGTATCGTGATCTTAAAAAGTTGTTTTGGTGGCCGGGACTTAAGAAAGATGTGGCGTTGTATGTGGCCAAATGTCAAGTGTGCGCCTTGGTGAAGGCGGAGTGCCAAAAGCCGGGCGGATTTTTGAAGTCCTTGCCTATACCGGAGTGGAAATTCGACGACATATCCATGGATTTTGTGCATGGATTGCCAAGATCGCAGAAGGGAAACGACGTCATTTGGGTGATCGTTGACAGATTGACGAAAGTGTCGCATTTCTTACCAATGAGGAAGGATGATCCAGTAGAGAAGTTGGCAAAGCTCTATGTGGATAGCATTGTGCGCTTGCACGGGGTGCCCCGTAGTATTGTGAGTGATCGCGATGGGCGTTTCACGTCCAATGACTGGAGGCTAGTGCATCAAATGTTGGGCTCCAAACTGAAGTTTAGCACGACGTTTCATCCGCAGACGGATGGCCAGACCGAGAGAGTCAACAGAACCTTGGAAGACATGCTCCGCATGTGTACGTTGGACTTCGGAAAGAGGTGGGAGGACCACCTATACTTGGTCGAATTTGCTTATAACAATAGTTATCAAGCAAGCATTCAGATGGCGCCGTTCGAAGCTCTTTACGGAAGAAAATGTCGCACGCCGTTGTCATGGTTAGAAACGGGTGAGTCCAAGCTTTATCAGCGTCAAGACATTGAAGATGCCACTTTTTTAGTGCATACTATACGGGAGCGGTTGCGGATTGCCCAGGATAGGCAAGCCAAGTATTATAATGCCAAGCATAGGAACATGGAATTCAGTGTTGGCGATTGGGTGTACTTGAAGATCAAGCCGTTCAAGGGTGTCTCACGGATTCGACGCTTGAAAAAGTTGAGTCCGAGATACCTTGGGCCATTTGAGATTCTGGAGCGGATCGGAGAAGCAGCTTATAGGTTGAGGTTATCAGCAGAGTTAAGTGCTTTGCACGATGTATTTCACATCTCGGTTTTGCGGAAGGCAGTGCAAGAGCCTTCACAGGTGTTAGCGGCCGACCAAGTACCGGTTAAGGAAGGATTGACAACGAAAGTCAAGCCCATATCTATTGAGGATTTCGAAGTCAAGCGGCTTCGGAACAAGAAAATCAGAATGGTGAAGGTCTGTTGGGATAACTGCGGACGCGAGGAGCTCTCTTGGGAGCGAGAGCAGACAATGCGCGAGGAGTACCCCGAGTTGTTCCCCTCAGGTACTCGTTATGTTTATTTTTTTTGTGTAGTCTCTGTTCTTTATTTCGGGACGAAATTCTCTTAAGGGGGAGGGAGTTGTAAGACCCCAACCTCGGAGATGATCGTGGGGCGATCAAACAGCACTTTTGGAGGTCTGAACAGGGGCACACGGCCAGGCACACGGCTGTGTGCCTACCCGTGTTCAGTGGTCTATTGTGGTTTTGTGTAGTCTCGAGTCAGAGAAGGACATGGCCTGAGACACACGGCCGTGTCTCAAGCCGTGTGTGGGGCACACGGCCTCGAACACGGCCGTGTTCGAAGCCGTGTTCATGAAGCCCGACGATCGTTCCTGAAGCTCCAGGTAACACGGCCCGTGGCACACGGCCGTGTCAGGACCCGTGTCGATCGGCGTAACTGATATTTTGGGTTGAATCCGGGCCGTCCGGATCTTTTATGTTGGATCTAACGGCTGTGGGTTAACCAAGGGGGTATTAGGGTTGAGTTTGGGGCTGAATTCCCTCATTTCAACCCTACCTTTCTCTTTCTAAACTCTTAGAGAGAGGTGAGAGCCAAGAGGAGGAGGAGCAAAGTTCCGGCCGCCGGCAGAGCACCGGAGCACCGACTCGCGATCCGAGTCCGGATCCTCGAAGGCAAGGGCGAGGCGAAGCTTTCCATCCGTCTACATCTTCATGGCGGGCACGCGGAAATCTACGAGGGTAACGATCCTCTTCATAGGGCATGTGTAGTCGCCCTTCTTTCTATGCATGGGGAAATCCCCCTCTCGCGAGTGAGCGTTGAGGCGCGGAATTCCTTCGGGTAGATATGTAAAGTCCCCGTTGTTAGAGCCCGGAATCGGAGTACGGGCGTAGGCATTGTGTGTGAAGCCTATTCGGGTTTAACCCGGATCGGTGATGTTTGCATTGCATGGCCGGAGAAGACTCCGCGCCGATGATTTTAGTTTTCCGAAATTTCTACGCGGTAGATTGCATACAGGGATCCTTGGGGGTTAATCTCGAGGCGCACCGGGAAAGCTTGGGCGGAATCGCATTGCCGCCACGATGTTGCCTTGGAGGGCAAATCGGTACATAACGGGGTTATGTGCGTGTTTTGATCGATTGTGGGAATGAGGAGAAACTTGGCCCGCACCGATGGCTAAATGGCCGTGGTGAAGTGAGCAACGGGCGGGTGGAACTCTACCCATTCCAAGTGGTCTCGGTAGAAGCGACCTAAAGTACATAGGACTTCCCGGGAGGCTGGAAACGGGCCTAGGCTTCGGCTGAAAGGGCTAAATGCTCACGAAAGTTGCCATCCGAGGGATGGTGGTGGAATCGCGGTGTCGGACTGGGTCCGGACCGGGTTCACCGGTTAGTGCCCTGAGAGCACGGAGTGTGCGGCCGTGCGTGCCGACACTTGTGGCGACTAGAATACTTTATAGAATTGCTATGGTAGTTTTATATGCAGGGAAGGAGCACCGCCGTCCCGAGAAACGGGACGGGGTCGTTATAATTTGGTCAGCTTTGCTGACCGTTGCCCTTTTGTATTGCCACCTCTTGGGTGGATTTCTTTCTACAGGTGCTGCTGCGGAGCCAAGCGGCAAATAGCGGGCTAAAGCCCAAGTTGCAGCGCCAGCCCTCGAAGGCTTAGTTATTAGCTTTTTCATATTCATGTATGGCCAGCCTGCGCGCCGATGTATGAAAGACGCTATCTTGTTAAGCGAACACTTTTGTAAGGCTTTAAGGCCGTGAACTCTTTTGTGTATTTTCATGTTCGTCATTCCTTTGTGGTATTTTATTACTAGTGGACATTCATGCCTTTATGGGTTCTTTGTTTAACTTTAAAATGCTTCCGTTAGAATGCGTTGTGTAGGACGTTGTTGTTAAATTGGTTGGGATGGTTGTCCATATTCGTAACCTTCCGGTCTGTCCGTAGTATATGGCGTCGGGCCCCGGCCGGACCTACTGCTATATGCTATGCGACGGATAGGGGTGTTACACTTGGTCCTCGTGCTCGTTTCCGAGGCTCCTTCTATACCACGATGTGGTTGTATTGCATGCGGTGTGATTCAACACGTAGTGTCGTAATCCCGGGTTAAGTATAGTGTGGCAGGTCTACGGGCTCACCAATCGTCACACCAATGGGAGTTGACAGTTAGACCTTGGGCGGTTGGGCTTGGTCCTCGGTGTTCACGTCCCGTTGCTCCTTCCGTGCCAAGTGAACGGTTGGGCTTGGTCCTCGTGCTCATTTCCGAGGCACCTTCCGTATCACACCTTAGGTCAGTTTGGGGCTAGGATCTCGGTGCACATCTACCCGAGACACCCGCAGAGCCGTAGTATGCATGTGAGCTCTGCTGTTGTGTTCTTAGCATTGAGGCGTACGAAGGCCTAGGCCAGGTAGTGTGGAGACCAGCCTAGTAGTAGAGATGCCCGCTCTACTGTCATCGTCCGGCTACGACGGTTGACGCCTGAGAGGTTAGCTACCTGCTCGAAAAGTGGGAACTGCAAGTCTGTGTCGACATATCGATTGCATGTGCGTGATCATGGGTGAGTTATTGCATTGCATACATGTCATTACACTTCATTACATACACAACATCCTCATCGTATAAGTTTGTATGGGCACTCATATACGATGAGTTACTTACTGCTGAACGATCCTTAACTTATATGCTTGTATGAGCATTCATATAAGTTCAGTTACTTTTTGTTATAACTCTATACTCTTATGCGGCTGTAGATGGTATAATTTCTAGAATTGGATGTTGCTCATTTGTTACATTGTTTTATATACAAAATGATGATCAGTCTATACCACCTGCTTGTACCTATGTTTTATATATATTGTACCATGTTCCTTTCTTCGCCCGGTGCCGAGGAGTCGTCGGGGGAGTGAATGTGAAGCCACTTAGTCTTTATGACTAACGGTTGCTACATCTTCCTTTTTAGGAGTAAACCCCGCAGGTGGAGCAGCAGGTTATGCAGCCGGTCAGCCAGGCCAGGACTACAGGTCCTGAGGGGACGGTACCGTCGCTACCGTCAGTTACAGATGTGAGTGTGAGAGGTTTTTGTTGTAGCCCTTTTGGGCAAACTACTATTTACATACTCTGATATTAGAAGCTTGTTTTAGCTTCTTTATTTATGATATTATGTACTATATGCTTTGTGTGGATTTGACTTCTGTGTTATATTTTGGTTGGATTGGCAATGTATGATATTGGTTGTAGCAGGCAGAAGAGGTGTCTTGTGGTACATGCTAGCCCGAGTGTTAGTGCTACCGGAATGCTGCTGTTCTGGGCATAAGACCCCTCTTGTGCCGTGTTTTGTGTTCCGCGAGGGGGTTCTTACAGGATGTACCCATAATTTTGGGGAACCACTATAAAATACTTGTGCGTTTTTTCTGTGTTTGCTGTTGTTTTCTTATTACAGGTGTTAAGGACAAGCTCTAGATTACTAGAAGCTGAAAGCTTAAAGAAACAATTAAGTGATTAAAAAAGACTCTCAAAAGGCCAAAGCAGGTCTATTCACCCCCCCCCCAGGTTGCTAGCTATCTTGAAATTAAAGAATTTCAACCACTTCTAGATTATCATGATAACACCAACAACAACCACCACTGCCTACGAGCATGCAACCATTGAGCGCCGCACACCTTGTCGTAACTCGCGAATCTGATGTTGTGCCGCTACCCGCACGCTTTCGCTCTATGTTGCTGATGCAGCCCGCAATCAGATGTTGACGCCCACCATCGCCTTCGATCGTGCAATACCGCTCTCCTCCTGAAGTCTTTACCTCTCTTTGGTTTGGCTTGTGGTGTATCTTCATAGCTTGTCTTCCTCTCCTTTTATAAGATCAATTCATATGTCATTGCCTAATTCCAAGAAGCTTCCTTGTTTGTGAAACACATAGACGGCTTGGAGAGTCAACATCGGTGGACGATAAGTTGAAGCATGAATCATGTGAGTTTGAAAAATCAGACCAACTCAACACAATTCCCTTAAATTATCACTTAACACAAACAAATTTTTTTCAGGACGATAAAATTGCTTTGCAGGGTTAATATGTTTTATAAAAATGAAATTGCATCTCTGCATTTACACTGTCGAAAGCCTCATCATTCCTCTTCTGATATATACTTTTTATATATTAAAACTGATTTCAAATGTATATTTGTCGTTTTATTGTATTTTCCTTATAGTTTCAATGTATATTTTTGGTAGCGTGTTAAATTTTTCTTAGGATTGCATGCAATTGGTTCATATGTAAATTTATTTTAGAAGGATAAAAGATAGACTAATTTTAACGGTTGTTATTAACTCTTTCACGTTTTAAGATAGTTGGATAATTTTTTTTCTAGGAATTGGGATTGAGCTAATTTCAATTATAACGTTCGTCTAATAGTTTATATTGTTGAATATTGTACAATTGATCAATTTTATTGTTTATTTGTTAGATAAAATTCACTCTTAGAATTATGCACGGTAGAAACAAAACGCACATCAAGGTGAAAAAAGCATACCCGGGAAAAATGCGTGCGATCGAGCAAATAACGCGCGCCCGAGCAAAATAACGTGTCCTTGTATAAAACGTGCGCTCAGGCGGAAAACGTGCGCCCAGGCGAAAACGAGCGCCCGACAGAAAACGAGCGTGCGCGCAAAAAACAATCGCCTGACACAAAAAATGCGCGTCCAGGCGGAAAACGTGCGCCCGGGCGAAAAACGTGCGCTGATGAAGACGACATCTTCATGTTGTTGATGATGGTGATGAGTTCATTCATGTTGTTGATGATGGTGACGAAGATTGCGTAAAGATGATGACGGCGATGGCGACGGCGATGGCGTTCTCCTACATGTTGGAGATTTTGACGGTGACGGCAAAGGCAAATTATTACATAAAAAAAAAATTACATAAGGAGCTACATAATAAAGACTTTTATTTAGTTATTATGCATGTACTATTTCTTCATGTATTTGTTTAATTTTTGATTATGTTTTATTTTTCTTTTGGGCTGCAAATAGCCATAGCTTGTAAGAGGCCTATATATAGGCATGAACTTTTCATTGTTGAGTAATTTTATGAAGAAAATATTGAACCCTAAAATCTTGTGATAGATTTTTCCTCCCTCCTCTTTACCTTGGCCGCCGGCCTTCCTACTCCTCTCCTTTGGCTTCGGCCTCCTCTCCCCCTCCTTTCCTCTCCCCTTCTTCCTAGAATCCGACCACCCCCGTCTTCTCCCAAACCGACCACACTTCTCCCCTCATCAAAATAGGCCTCCACCCAAGTCTTCCTTCAAACACCCAAAACCGAGCCCTCCTTAGAGTTCCCAAAAAAAAAAACAGCCCATTGTTCTATTTTGAGGAAGACGATAACCCAAAACGAAGGGATCTTCTTGTTCTTTCTCATCCCGGCGTGAAGCGAACAAAGCGGACAAAATTTCTCTCCGATCGGCGAAACTCCGGCGGAGCCGTGGAAGAATAAATCCAAGAAAAGTGAACCGGAATCATCCCTTCCGGTTGGGGTAACGAGAACTACTACCGCTTGTGTGATACATTATTTTTTTTTAGATAATTTTATTTGGTGGAATTTCCGTGCGTTATTTTTGGAATCGTTATTCGTCGTGGTTTAATTTTCATATAGCTTAAGTTGTTATTTCAAGAGTGTTTAATTCTCCGAAAGGTTTGGCAAACCTCGTCTTTCGTTTTGTTGGGGGAGATCTACCAATTCCGAATCGAACTTTTCGGTAGATCTCTTTTGGTACAACCACGCTCGCCCGGATCGGGTAAGTCTCTTTGCCTAGAGAGAACAGCGGCCAATAGCCGTTGGTTCGATCTTTCAACGGTGTGGCTACCGTATGTTAGCAATATTTAATAACGACGTTCGTGAGTGCGTTGCGTTGGATTATTGTGTGAACGTATTAGGGATAATTGTGAAGCGACCGCATGAATTAATTATCCGTTACCGTGTTCAAACCTGTGGCCTACATCAATTTGGTATCAGATGGAGGTTCTCGTCAATTTCCTAATTGGCACTCCTCCCCCTCTCAAAATTTAAAATTCAAAATTCAAAATTCAAATTTCCAATTTTGAATTTCAAATTTCGAATTTCAAAATTCAAAATTAAAATTTCAAATTTCAAATTTCGAAATTTCAAATTTCGAAATTTCAAATTTCAAAATTTCAAATTTCAAAATTTAAATTTCAAATTTCAAATTTCAAATTTCAAATTTCCAATTTCCAACTTTCAAATTTCAAAATTTCAAATTTCAATTTCGAATTTCAAAATTCAAATTTCAAAACTTTTAGGTTTCATGAAAACTAGTTTTTCTACATATTGGTCTGCAAATAGCGGCATTAAAATGTCAACTTTCTCAAAATCTAAAAGTCAAAATTTCTGGAATTCTTCCATCTAATTATTAGTAAGAAAACAAAAAAATAATAATAAAAAAAAAAATTTTATTAAGTACTTATTTTTATTAATTTATTTGAAAATTTAGTATTTTTGGTGTGTCAATAGCGGCCTAGATTTTTATTTTCTAAATAAAAAAAATTCCAGCAAAATTTTTTAATGTTCCTCTTATTTTTCCAGCAAAAACTCTATCTTATAATCTTTAAAACCCTAGTGGTTAAGCGGGAACAATTCAACTTTTAAAAATTAATTAGCTACAGGCTTTTAATTTTTTTTGCATATACGCGGTTTCTTGCACCTATGGCGGGTTGTTGGAATCTCATTCCTTCACCTTCCCCGATTGGAGCTTTTCGCAAGGACGTGAAGCGTCAAAGTGAGGACGTTATGGAATTGATATCACAACTTAGAGGTCATCCCACCTATAGGCGTGTTAGAATTCCTGCTCCAACCTATGATGGTTTAGGAGGGTTTCGAGTGTTTCTACTCTGGGTAGAGGATATGGAATGATATTTCGAGCAGTATCGTATTGGGGATCCCCACAGGATTCCCGTTGCGAGACTCCAGTTATTTGGTCGAGCGCTTACCTTCTGGATCAATGAAGAGAGACGTTATGGGCCATCAATCGCCGACTCTCTTGTAGGCTGGAAGATTATGAAGAATCTTCTAATGGATGAGTATTACCCTCCCTACTGTCGTGCCCAGTCTCCTGATTATATGAGTGATTCGACGCCTAAATTTTTGCCTACAACGAACCAGTATGTCCCCTCGTACTCCCATACTAGAACGTCACATAAGATTCATTCTCCCGCCAGGTCCTTTCCCAATGCCATGAATATGCGGGATGAGAGTGTTGTTATCAAAGTGATTGAGTTTGAGGCTGTGATTTCTAGTGTGCCCGTGACTGCAGACGAGGCTATTGACATTGACAATGTGAGTGACGACGAGGAGATTGGTTACCCCAGTGACCTGGATGACGATTTCTCCTCTGAGGAATTATCTCTGCTTCCCCTCGTCGAGGTTTCTGAGAATGATACTGATTCTGATTTGGGCGAAGTACCTTATGAGTTGATAGAATCACCCTATGACTAATGCTTCTCTGATTGTGAGTTAGGTGAAGACGAGCCAGATGAGTTTACTATGAGGGAGAATCATGTGTTTGAATTATCCTATGATTTTGATGACTTGCACCCGGAGGATTACACTTGGACGAAAAATCCATATTTTGACTTTCGGCATGATTTAGCCCCTCCTCTGGAGTCTATTGATGCGCCCATTCATGAGAATTGTACGGCTGCTAATATAGTGATTTATGAGTCAGAAGAGTTACCTTATGGTGAGAGCTTACCCGTTCGTGATTTACGCGATGATACATTAGGACACGAACTGGTTATCTTTAGCCCAAGACATATTGTAGAGCCACCTTCTGAGATTTTTACCGCTACTGCTGACGTGACCGATGTGTTTGGAGGAATACCAATCGAGAGAGTTATTATTTTAGAGGACGATATTGAGGTCAACCCGGGTGAGCGTCCCCTGATGCAAACTCCGTGGCATGAATTTAATTGCATTATTAACTTTCCCCTCGTATTAGTTTTACCGGCTATCCCCACCATTTTGTTGACCCGACCTACAGATCCGTTTGGATATGAGATTATTTTGCCTGTTTGGAGTCAATTTGTTTTATCTTCCACGATGGATCCTCCTTGGGACATGTCACATAGTGTGAAGATAGATTTTGTATGTAGTCATGATGAAAGTCTCATAAATTCGGTACCCTCTCGACTTCCTAGGATTGACCAATTTTTCGAGAATCCATTAATGATGTGGTCATCGTTTGTCCCATCAGATTGCATTCAGTTAGTACCACCTGAGATTAATGAAGACGACATCTTCATGTTGTTGATGATGGTGATGAGTTCATTCATGTTGTTGATGATGGTGACGAAGATGGCGTAAAGATGATGATGGCGATGGCGACGGCGATGGCGTTCTCCTACATGTTGGAGATTTTGACGGTGACGGCAAAGGCAAATTATTACATAAAAAAAAATTACATAAGGAGCTACATAATAAAGACTTTTATTTAGTTATTATGCATGTACTATTTCTTCATGTATTTGTTTAATTTTTGATTATGTTTTATTTTTCTTTTGAGCTGCAAATAGCCATAGCTTGTAATAGGCCTATATATAGGCATGAACTTTTCATTGTTGAGTAATTTTATGAAGAAAATATTGAACCCTAAAATCTTGTGATAGATTTTTCCTCCCTCCTCTTTACCTTGGCCGCCGGCCTTCCTACTCCTCTCCTTTGGCTTCGGCCTCCTCTCCCCCTCCTTTCCTCTCCCCTTCTTCCTAGAATCCGACCACCCCCGTCTTCTCCCAAACCGACCACACTTCTCCCCTCATCAAAATCGGCCTCCACCCAAGTCTTCCTTCAAACACCCAAAACCGAGCCCTCCTTAGAGTTCCCAAAAAAAAACAGCCCATTATTCTATTTTGAGGAAGACGATAACCCAAAACGAAGGGATCTTCTTGTTCTTTCTCATCCCGGCGTGAAGCGAACAAAGCGGACAAAATTTCTCTCCGATCGGCGAAACTCCGGCGGAGCCGTGGAAGAATAAATCCAAGAAAAGTGAACCGGAATCATCCCTTCCGGTTGGGGTAACGAGAACTACTACCGCTTGTGTGATCCATTATTTTTTTTAAGATAATTTTATTTGGTGGAATTTCCGTGCGTTATTTTTGGAATCGTTATTCGTCGTGGTTTAATTTTCATATAGCTTAAGTTGTTATTTCAAGAGTGTTTAATTCTCCGAAAGGTTTGGCGAACCTCGTCTTTCGTTTTGTTGGGGGAGATCTACCAATTCCGAATCGAACTTTTCGGTAGATCTCTTTTGGTACAACCACGCTCGCCCGGATTGGGTAAGTCTCTTTGCTAGAGAGAACAGCGGCCAATAGCCGTTGGTTCGATCTTTCAACGGTGTGGCTACCGTATGTTAGCAATATTTAATAACGACGTTCGTGAGTGCGTTGCGTTGGATTATTGTGTGAACGTATTAGGGATAATTGTGAAGCGACCGCATGAATTAATTATCCGTTACCGTGTTCAAACCTGTGGCCTACATCATGCGCCCTTGCGAAAAATGTGTGCCTGACACGAAAAACACACGTCCTGGCAGAAAACGAGCTCCCGACTAAAAAACGCGTGTCCGACCGAAAAACGAGTGCCCGGCCAAAAAAAATCGCCTGAGCAGAAAAATGTGTGCCCGACCCGAAAATGCGTGCCCGGGAAAAAGAAGTGCACAGGTGAAAAATGTGTTCCTCGATGGAAAATGCGTGCCCAGGTAAAAAATGCACGACCGGGTGAAAAATTCGTGTTTGTGTGAAAAATGCGCCTCTCAACGAAGAAAATGCGTCCGAGGGGAAATTCGCGTCAAGGAGGAAAATGCATGCCTGACTAGAAAATGCGTGCCCGACCAGAAAATGCATGCCCTACGAAAAATGTGTCTCGATCGAAAAAATGCATGCTCGGGCCGAATGTGTTGGGGTTTGTCTCCACAATACCTCAGATTTGTAGGAAGTCAGACCTTGAACTAAGATGAATTAAGATGTCTTTGATGTGGTGTTTTGAGTTGTATGTGTGCAGGTTCTAATTGCCAAGTGTAGACCAATGTCAGTCTATAATGGGTCACCAAACACAGGACCATGCAATGTAATTCCTCATTGTGTGATCCAAAGTGTTGTCCCATGTATAGCCTCTCTATTGGGATACACTTCTCATTCATGCACTTGGATTGATGGACAGAAGCATTGGAGCTAATTTCCTCAGAAAATATTTCCAAGTCCAAAATACTCGAGTAACCCCTTTCTTATACTCGAGTATCAGACTTAATACTCGAGTAGCTAGTTAGACATACTCGAGTAGTTAGTTAGACATACTCGAGTAAATCAGTTAGACTTACTCGAGTAGGCTCTGAATACTCGTGTAGATAAATCTATACTCGAGTAGTTAAGTAGTCATACTCGAGTAGTTCTTTTCATACTCGAGTAAGTAACTTAATCACTCGAGTAAATCATGTATCATACTCGAGTAGTTTCTTCAAATACTCGAGTAAGTATTTCTATACTCGAGTAGTTGATTTTAATACTCGAGTAAGTATTTCTATACTCGAGTAGTTGATTTTAATACTCGAGTAAGTATTTCTATACTCGAGTAGTTGATTTTAATACTCGAGTAAGTATTTCCATACTCGAGTAATTGACTTTGATACTCGAGTAAGTGAATGTTTCCCGGATACATATTCTGATACTCGAGTAACTTCCCCTTTCACTCGAGTATATCTTTCTTTCACTCGAGTATATATTTCTGATACTCGAGTATATCTTTCTGATACTCGAGTATATCTCTTCTGATACTCGAGTAGTTCATCTTTCACTCAGTAAAATTTATCCTCTCATACTCGAGTATAATCCTCTTTGTCACTCGAGTATCTAAATTCCCATACTCGAGTATATCTTCTCTTACTCGAGTATAGCAGATCTCTATTCCAGAATTTCGAATTCGCCATAAGTACTTTAAATCCGTCAATTCTGATTGGTCCACGTGTCATCCTTAATTAAGATTATGACCATTGGAGTCCACCTATAAATAGGTCATTTCAGAATTGACTAATTAACAAGATTACAGAGATATTCTTTTTAAGAAAGAGAAAATTCCGTGAACCCTAATTCTCACGCCGCCGCCGCCATCGTTGTTCACGGAAGAAACTTTGGATCGCCGATCTCCGTCTTCAACGACTATTTCTCCAGCGATCCAGACAGAAGTGAATCACTCGATCTCGCCGAGCCTCAAAGATTTCAGATCTATCTTCTCGATCGAGGTGGTTCTAGTTTTCAGATTCGTGGATCTCTCTCAAGTCATCTTCAACCTTTTCTGATCAAGCCGAAGTTCCTAAAGAAGAAGACTGTCAAAGATCCAGATCTGAGATTGTTGTTTTGATTTTTTTTTTTCTCAAACCAAAATTTCCTTGTAGGAGTTTTTCTCCGAGATTTGTAGGAAGATCTTTCTTCTGAGTGTTGTAGATCCAGTTGGATCGAGTTTTGTAGGAACGTGGTTCCGAGGTGTAGGATTGTTTTCAATCCGAGATAGTGGAGTAGCCGAGTCTAGTGATTTGCTAGATCGGTGAGGAAAGTGGACGTACCCAAGGTTGGGGAACCACTATAAATCTCTTGTCGTCTGTGATTGCTTGATGTGTGCTGTGTTAATTTTTAATTCCGCATTTGACACGCATTTCACCTATTCACCCCCCTCTAGGTGATTTAGGCTAACAACTTAGACCTCTCAATTGGTATCAGAGGGAGGTTGATAATTAAAAGGTTAACACCTTGATCGTATCCTTCTAAGTTGAGTATCAAGCATGAGTAAGACTAAGGATTTTGCCAAACTCCCTATCTGCACCAAGAACAACTTTCCTATGTGGAAGGAAAGGGTCAAATTCTTCATGGAAGCTGTAGACCCTCGGATCTTCATGATTGTTGAAGAAGGTCCTCATATTCCTATGACCGCATCAACAATAGATCCAACCAAAAAGGTACCAAAGAAATTGATGGATCTAGACAAGGATGAGATTGCACTTGTCTCTCTGGACAAGAAAGCAAAGAATATCATAGCAAGTGCAGTCGATGACTCAATGCTGCAAAATCTGATTCATTGCCAATCTGCCAAGGAGATGTGGCAATCCCTAGTGACTCTAATGGAAGGTACAGAGGAAGTGAGGGATGATCGGAGATCCCTTCTGAATCAAAAGTATGAAGCCTTCCGGCAAGGTCACAAGGAAGCCATAGCTGACACGTTCGAGAACTTTTTCAAGATAGTGAACGGCCTAAGAGTTTATGGCCGAGTCTTCACCAACGGGGAACTCAATAAAAAATTCCTAAGATCCCTAACCAAGGAATGGGACAATAAGGTATGTGCCATTCGGGAGTTTGGAAGGTTAGCTGAGACGGACCCGCAGAATCTGTTCGGAAAGCTTATGTCTTACGAGCTGCAAATCAACTCAAGAAAAGCTGAAGAAGAGACAAGCAGGTCTGCATCCAAGGAGAAATCTGTCGCTCTAAAGGCAGATGGCTCAAGGAAGATAAAGGCTAGCTCTCCTGCCCCAATTCCTGAGGCTGATGAAGAAGAATCATCTGAGCCTAGCTCATCTGGCTCAGAACTATCTGATGGAGAGTTCTCCCTACTCTCAAGGCAGTTCAAGAAGTTCTTGAACAAGAAGAAGCAATGGAGAGGCAAGGATGCCTCATATAAAAGATCACGACAGGACGGTGATCATCGGAAGAAAGGCTCAAGCAGCCATGACAGGTATAATTCTAAACAGAACAAACAGATCTCAACTGACATCATTTGTTATTGTTGCAATAAGCCAGGTCACGTCATCGCCGATTGCCCTCACAAAAAGAAAGAGGGTGGAAGAAGAGAGGAAAAGAAATCCTCACACCATAAGAACAGGAAAGAGAAAAGCTTAGTAGCCAAGAAGAGCAAAACTCTCAGCGACTCTGACTCATCCGAGTCGAGTGAAGAAGAGGAAGCTTACTTTGGGCTCATGGCTCATTCAGATGATGAACAAGTTCCCCAGTTTACTGGGGAGGTAAAATATCACACTCCTCTCTCTGATTCTGATGATGACAATGAGCAAGAGGGATATTCCTCTGAAGATGAATCTGAGCTCATGGGTCAGTATAAGGAGTTACTCACCGCCTACGAAAAATGTCGTAGATTAATGAAAACTCAAGCCAAAGAGATAAATACTCTACGAGCTAGTGAGAGCAGCTTGAGAGAAGAAGTCGATAAGACTAACTCTCTTCAAGAGAACCTCAATGCAGTTATGGAGGGATACAATAAAGCTCACAAGCACATCGACCTTAAAGAGGAAATCATCAAAGAATTGGAACGACAACTCGAGGCTGAAAAGAAGCTTGTTGAGAGTTTCTCCAAGCCTAAGACAGTTCTTCCAATCGTTGCTGAATTCTCTGCTAAGGCCAAGGGTGCTGGTTTAAGGCCACATTGTCTCTTCTAGTAAATCCTCTAGGAGAAACAAGGCCAAGAGAAAGAATAAGGCTGCCCGGAAGGCTCTAGCTGAAGAAAAAGGGAAAGCTCCCTTGGAACCTGTTGTGTTCAAGAAAGTTATCTTTCCCACGAACGAACTCGATTATGAGTCCACCTACGGACACTTTTCTAGGCCGATCCCTGAGAAGCCTAAGTCAAGATACCAAGGTTGGACTCGTCCTCGTAACTTTGGCGAGAGTGTCTTCAAGGCACCTTATGAGGAGATTCAGCTTCAAAGCTATGGACCTTATGCTCATGGTCATAATTTCAAAAAGACACCAAAAGTAAAACCCATTGTAGAAAAGCCTATGAAGGAGAAGACCTCATGTAACTGCCATCATCATGAAGCCTCTTCCTCCAAGAGTAAAGCTCCTGCTGGACCTTCATTCCAGAAAGTCAAGCAGGACTACACAAGGCAAAGATACAACAGGTTCAACTGTTGGTGCTGTGGCAGAATTGGTCATTTTGCCAGTGATTGTTGGTTCAATCCTGAAAATACTGCAACCCCTAAAATTAGCAACGTGAGAGTGACCACTCATGAGGCTAATACTCGTAGGGGGAGTACTCTAACTCGAGACCAAGGACCCAAACTTGTTTGGGTTCCTAAGGCTAAATGATTGTAATTGCAGGTATGTCCAAAGGCCACTAAAACGCCAATCTGGTATTTGGACAGTGGATGCTCTCGGCATATGACCGGGACAAGGAGCCTACTACAGAATTACATCCCAGTCTGCAACGGACAAAAGGTCATCTTTGGAGGTTCAGATCGTGGGACAACGAAAGGCTATGGTATGATTTCTAATGGTAGCGTATCCTTCTCGAATGTGGCATATGTTGAAGGATTGGAACACAATCTCATCAGCATAAGCCAACTATGCGACAAAGGATACGTAGTTGAATTTCATGCTGACAAGTGTTTGATAAAATCGGTTAACAATATGGAAACTATTTTATCAGGCACTCGAAGCAGAAATATTTTTCGCTTAAATTTTATTTGTATAGACTCCTCGACACCAGTGTGTCTTTTGGCAAAAAGTAGTGCATCTCTTGCTGATCAATGGCACAAGAGACTTGCACATATTAACTTCAAAACTATTAATAAATTATTCTCTCAAAACTTAGTGCGTGATGCACCTAATGTCAAGTGCGTTACGGACAGTCCTTGTCACGCTTGTATCAAAGGCAAGCAAACAAGAAGTTCGTTTAAAAGCATAATAGGCAAGGATTCTAATAGAAGTTTGCAGCTTCTCCATATGGACTTGTTTGGTCAACTGCAGGTTAGAAGTTTGGGAGGTAAGGAATATACGTTGGTTATTGTGGATGATTACTCGCGCTTTGCGTGGGTGTTCTTTCTGAAACACAAGTCAGATACCTTCGGTATTTTCACTAATTTTGTGAGGCAGATCCAGAATGAATACAACTGTTCCGTAGTCAAAATCAGAAGTGACAATGGAACGGAATTCAAATCTGGAGCCATGACAGAATTTTGTGAAAGTCAAGGTATCTTTCATGAGTTTTTCTCTCCTCGCACTCCACAGCAAAATGGAGTAGCTGAGAGAAGGAACAGAACACTCATAGAGGCGTGTCGGACCATGTTGAGTGATGCCTCACTTCCGGAGTATTTCTAGGCTGAAGCCGTCAACACCGCTTGTCACGTGCAAAATCGAGCACTCATCAACAATAACCATAATAAGACTCCTTACGAACTTCTAAAAGGCAGGCAACCAACCATTTCATACTTTAGAATCTTTGGCTGTAAATGCTTCGTGCTCAACAACGGGAAGTATCACTCTACCAAGTTTAGCGAGAAAAGCTTTGAAGGTATTTTTGTAGGATATAGTAGCCATAGTAAGGCTTATAGAGTATTCAATAGAAAAACTCTGGTGGTGGAAGAGTCGATACATCTTGTATTTGATGAGACGAGTCTGTTGCAAAGCAACTCGTCTAGTGTACCTATTGTAGATGCAGGTACAAAGTTGAAAGAACTTAGCTTGGATGAACCTAGTGAAGATAAAGATGAGACATTCATCAAGGTCCCCTCTACAACCACCATTGGAGAGGTGGATGATCAAGATGAAGAAGACATCCCAGCTGAAGATGCAACTCCAGTGGCTGAAGAGATCCCAGATGCAAGGACTTTAGAGTTCAGACACTTGAAGGATCATCCTGTTGACCAAATAATAGGAGATCCTCGGGATGGCGTCAGAACTCGTCGAGGTACAACTAACGAGAATTTACACTTAAGTTTTCTCTCACAGGTTGAACCAAAGAAATTTGAGGAAGCCAACTCCGACGCATCCTGGATTCTAGCCATGGAAGAAGAATTGAATCAGTTCAAACAATGCAAGGTTTGGACACTTGTTCCTAGACCCAAAGGTAAGAATGTCATTGGGACAAAATGGGTCTACCGGAACAAGATGGATGAAGATGGGATAATCGTAAAGAATAAGGCCAGACTTGTCGCCAAGGGATATCGCCAAGAAGAAGGAATCGACTTCGACCAGACTTATGCTCCAGTAGCAAGACTGGAGGCGATCAGGTTATTTCTTGCCTACGCTGCACTTAAGGGCTTTACCGTCTATCAGATGGACGTAAAGTCCGCCTTCCTGAATGGTGACATAAAGGAAGAAGTGTACGTAGAGCAACCGCCAGGTTTTATTGATTCAACCTATCCTAATTATGTATATTTATTACAAAAAGCACTATATGGTCTTAAACAAGCTCCTCGAGCTTGGTATGAGACTCTGTCTAGCTTCCTTCTTGAGAACAAGTTCACAAGAGGAAAGATAGACAAAACATTATTTCTTAGGGAAATAAAAGGCAAGATTTTGCTAGTGCAGATCTATGTCGACGATATTATTTTCGGCTCTACGGATAACAACCTCTGCAAGAAGTTTTCTAAACTTATGCAAGGGAAGTTTGAAATGAGCAGTATGGGAGAGCTAAAGTATTTCTTAGGGATTCAGGTGAAACAATCTGAAGATGGGATTTTCATCTCACAGACCAAGTTCACCAAAGAGCTACTTAAGAAATTCGGAATGGAGAATGCAACCTCTATGAGGACTCCAATGGCCTCAGCTATGTCTCTGGACAAGGATGAGAAAGGGAAACCTTTTGATGAAACCAAGTACAGAAGCATAATTGGGCCCCTGCTCTACCTTACTGCGAGTAGACCAGATATAATGTTCTCAACATGTGTATGTGCTAGATTTCAGGTGAACTCTAAGGAATCTCACTACATCGCTGCAAAGCGAATCTTGAGATACCTCAAAGGTACACCAAATCTTGGCTTATGGTACCCAAGAAGTAATGATAGTGAACTAATTGGTTTTTCAGATGCAGATTTTGCAGGTAGCAAAGACGACAGGAAAAGCACTTCCGGGACTTGCCAATTTTTTGGAAGGAGACTTATTTCCTGGAGCAGTAAGAAGCAGAACTGTGTTGCCATCTCAACGGCTGAATCAGAGTACATCTCTGCAGGCAGCTGTTGTGCACAGCTCTTATGGATCAAGAATCAGTTTGAAGACTACAACATGCACTTCCAGAACATTCCCCTGTTCTGTGACTCTTCCAGCGCCATAGCAATAGCTAACAACCCAGTCTCCCATAGCAGGACCAAGCACATAGAGCTTCGCTATCATTTCATCCGGGAGCATGTGGAGAATGGAGACATAGATCTACAATATGTCTCCACAGACAAGCAAGTGGCAGATATATTCACGAAGCCGCTGGACGAGTCCAAGTTCTCGTTCTTCAAAACTGAGCTTGGACTGCTCAACAAAGAAGACCAGTGATGGACTCTCAAATTAAGAAGATATCAATAATGTTGGCTGCTCAGAGGTACAGTCTTTCAGTGGAAATAGACATCTACTAGGGAAATTCTTTCAAGTATTAGAAACTCGAGCATCGTTACACTTACACGAGTAAACGGCTAATACTCGAGTAAAAAGTTTCATATACTCGAGTAATCCAAAGGATACTCGTGTATGAACTTCTTATACTCGAGTATGAAAATTCGTCAAGGACTTAATACTCGTGTATGCTAATTACATACTCGAGTATGAATTCTTGATTACTCGTGTATGTTGTAACCTACTCGAGTATACTAAACCTCATACTCGTGTATGCTGTCATCCTCTACTCGAGTACACGGAATTTTTTTTTTGGATTTTCATACTCTCTATCCGCACCAAGCAATTGCCGCCTCGTTCAGGTATGTCCTTATACTTAATCCTTTTTTAAACCTAATTAGGATTATTTATATATATATTCAAAACGAAAAAGTCCTTTCCACTCCTCATTCACTCGAGTAGCCGCCGACTTCTCGTATTCCTGAACCCTGTTCTTCCTCTTCCGTCGCCGCAAGATTCCTGTCTCTTCGTCTCCCAGCGCAGTTGCAGAGCTTCGTCGTCCTCGTTCTTGTTTCCTTCGCATTGCAGAATCGCTGATGGCTCCTCCCTCCTCCAAGATTGGAATCAGCTCTGAACTGGTGACAGACGGTATTGAAGAAATTTCTGATGACTTCCAGAACTTACTGATTCTCCTGGACACGGCCGGGTTGTCCTTCGTTCTTCAAGAACCCTGCCGTCTCCTGCTTCCTGAGGTTGAAGAATTCTACAGAAATCTGAAGATTAGACACAACGGCACAGTTCTGAAATCCAAGGTAAAGGGAGTTGAAATTCGGTTGGATAAAACTTCAGTCGCCACTCTGCTCCGGATGCCAGTGGTCGACGAAGAAGATGACCTAGACAAGGCAGATGCCGACCGCACCTCTCTGTTCTGCGGTCGAGATCCTGAAGGTGGAGGTGAAAACCTGAATCGATCCTTGTTCAATTCAGAAGGGAAGTTTCTCGTTGACATCATCGCCAAAATCCTATGGTGTAAGACCTACTCCATAAGAGACATCTCCCAAAATCTTTTCGACGTTATGCAAGCTATTGTCTGCAGGAAGAAATTCTAGTTCGGAATGATGATACTGGACAAGATCCGAGAAAGCGTCAAAAATCCCAGTTTTGCTAGGATTATCTCCCTCCTCCTCCATGAGATCAACCCTACAGTGTTTGACTTCTCAAAAGGGACTCCTCTACATCACATGAAGAAAGTCACCCTCTCCTCCATACAAAGATACGAGATCAAGCTTCAGAACACTGCTCAATCCTCTAAGGCCTCCCAAACAGCAGATGCTCCCAGACATCAGGCTGTGATCAGGACTCCATCTCCTCCTCAACATCAAATTGCTGACACTCTGGGTGCAGTAATTGAGGGGGAGCCTGCCTCATCCACCCTTCAGGTACAGACTTCAGAGATACCAGTCCAAACTGTCAGAGATCCTTCTCCATCATCCTTTCCAAATCTCCAGATATCCTCAGAAGCTCTATGTCAGCCAGAAACCCAGGTTCAGGAGGAGCCTCTATCTTCAGCTGCAGACATAGCCAGCATGATTGAAGAACTGAGAGATACCAGTTCCCCTCCTCCAGCAGATACTGTAAGTCATGCTAAAGAACCTGAGCTAATAGAAGAACAGACCCCTGCAGCAGAACCTTCTCCATCCCCTGCTCATTCTCCCTTAGCAGCAGCAGATCTTCATGATGATATCATCCTGTCTGATGACGAGGAGGATTCCCCAGAACCTGTTGACCCTTCTCTGAGGACACTTGACTTCTCTCTCCCCTCTTTCACTGACCCTTGTGATTCCATAGAGATAATTCCAACCAAAAGAGCTGTGAGCTCAGTGATTGTGGAAGAGATCCCCCCTTGGAATACTCCTGCTCCCTCAGTCCCTGCATCAACCTCAGCCCCTCCTTCTTCTTCTTCCTCTTCAGATCTTGTAAGCAAGATTGAGCTTATGCTCAAAGAACAGAGAGATTACTTTGATGCCTCTCTACAGTCAGTCACCTCCAAGGTCTCTGCTCTTGAAAAGGAGATGAGCAGAGGCTTTGCTGAAATTCAAGCAAACACTGACACACTCAAGCAGCTGTTCAATATTGGAGGCAAAGCCATAGATCACACCATAACAAGCATAGGCGAGCTAAGAAACCAGGCAGAGACAGTAGCTCACAATCATATCAAGCTAGATGAGAGAGCTGAAACTAATGTTGTGAAAGTCTGTAATGAAGTGGGCACCTTCAGAGATGAAGCAATTGCCCAGTTATCCATAGATATCAGCAAGGGGGAGAAGATCGTAAAAGAACAAGTTGAAAAGCTCTCTGAACAGGCTGAAGCTCAAATCAAACAACTATCTACCCAATCTCAAGATGCTGTAAGTGATCTAGTAAAAGGATTGAAAGAATCCATTCTTTCCCAGCTCCAGTTTGTCAAATTCTATACCTATGACACTGCTGTCTGGCTGCATAATCAAAACTTTCCTGAGTTTCAACTGGACCCTACCATTATACCTCAGCATCTAGATCCTCTTGCAGAACAGCCTCCAGCAGATGTCTCAGCTCAAGCAACCTTTCAAGGAGGTGTGCTAGTCTTCTCACCCAGACCTGAGGGTGATGTGACTGAGCCTCCCCTATCCTATACTGAAGCATGGCAAGATGATTTTCCTTCCAGTTCTCAAGGTCCTTCTAAGAAGAAAAGAAGATATGGTGACGGCGCTTCTGCCAGCCGTTCTGCACCCAGGAAAGAGCCAGCTTCTGAAGGTAGACCACCTGTTGTTCATGCTGAAGTGTGGAGTCCTACCTCTAAGTCCCTAATTCTTGATACTTTGAGGTTAGTGACTGATCTTGGAGAGAACAGAGATAATTACTATAGTTATTCAGAGTGGAAAGCCTATGAAGCATCTCAGATAAAGATCAGGCTACATGACAGGAATTGGGGGCACAACAACCCAGCTGCCCCTCCTAGGCCCAGGACTTACTTTCCAAAACCTTTCAGCTAACTAGAGAGGCAAGAGCTGAAAAGAGAAAGGATGCACAAGGATGCCCCATCTTGAGTTGAACTGAGAATATGGAATTGGACTTTTGTTTCTGTGCTTAAAACATTTATATATATATATATATTTAATTCTGATTATGGCAATGTTTCGTTCACCCTGCTTTAGTTTAGTTTATTCTCCTGTTATATGCATGTTGTTCTTTTACTCTTAAGTAATTCACCTTAGTATAGAGAGTGCTGACATCTACAAATAGGGGGAGATTGTTGGGGTTTGTCTCCACAATACCTCAGATTTGTAGGAAGTCAGACCTTGAACTAAGATGAATTAAGATGTATTTGATGTGGTGTTTGAGTTGTATGTGTGCAGGTTCTAATTGCCAAGTGTAGACCAATGTCAGTCTATAATGGGTCACCAAACACAGGACCATGCAATGTAATTCCTCATTGTGTGATCCAAAGTGTTGGCCCATGTATAGCCTCTCTATTGGGATACACTTCTCATTCATGCACTTGGATTGATGGACAGAAGCATTGGAGCTAATTTCCTCAGAAAATATTTCCAAGTCCAAAATACTCGAGTAACCCCTTTCTTATACTCGAGTATCAGACTTAATACTCGAGTAGCTAGTTAGACATACTCGAGTAGTTAGTTAGACATACTCGAGTAAATCAGTTAGACTTACTCGAGTAGGCTCTGAATACTCGTGTAGATAAATCTATACTCGAGTAGTTAAGTAGTCATACTCGAGTAGTTCTTTTCATACTCGAGTAAGTAACTTAATCACTCGAGTAAATCTTGTATCATACTCGAGTAGTTTCTTCTAATACTCGAGTAGTTGATTTTAATACTCGAGTAAGTATTTCTATACTCGAGTAGTTGATTTTAATACTCGAGTAAGTATTTCTATACTCGAGTAGTTGATTTTAATACTCGAGTAAGTATTTCCATACTCGAGTAATTGACTTTGATACTCGAGTAAGTGAATGTTTCCCGGATACATATTCTGATACTCGAGTAACTTCCCCTTTCACTCGAGTATATCTTTTTTTCACTCGAGTATATATTTCTGATACTCGAGTATATCTTTCTGATACTCGAGTATATCTCTTCTGATACTCGAGTAGTTCATCTTTCACTCAGTAAAATTTATCCTCTCATACTCGAGTATAATCCTCTTTGTCACTCGAGTATCTAAATTCCCATACTCGAGTATATCTTCTCTTACTCGAGTATAGCAGATCTCTATTCCAGAATTTCGAATTCCCCATATGTACTTTAAATCCGTCAATTCTGATTGGTCCACGTGTCATCCTTAATTAAGATTATGACCGTTGGAGTCCACCTATAAATAGGTCATTTTAGAATTGACTAATTAACAAGATTACAGAGATATTCTTTTTAAGAAAGAGAAAATTCCGTGAACCCTAATTCTCACGCCGCCGCCGCCATCGTTGTTCACGGAAGAAACTTTGGATCGCCGATCTCCGTCTTCAACGACTATTTCTCCAGCGATCCAGACAGAAGTGAATCACTCGATCTCGCCGAGCCTCAAAGATTTCAGATCTGTCTTCTCGATCGAGGTGGTTCTAGTTTTCAGATTCGTGGATCTCTCTCAAGTCATCTTCAACCTTTTCTGATCAAGCCGAAGTTCCTAAAGAAGAAGACTGTCAAAGATCCAGATCTGAGATTGTTGTTTTGATTTTTTTTATTCTCAAACCAAAATTTCCTTGTAGGAGTTTTTCTCCGAGATTTGTAGGAAGATCTTTCTTCCGAGTGTTGTAGATCCAGTTGGATCGAGTTTTGTAGGAACGTGGTTCCGAGGTGTAGGATTGTTTTCAATCCGAGATAGTGGAGTAGCCGAGTCTAGTGATTTGCTAGATCGGTGAGGAAAGTGGACGTACCCAAGGTTGGGGAACCACTATAAATCTCTTGTCGTCTGTGATTGCTTGATGTGTGCTGTGTTAATTTTTAATTCCGCATTTGACACGCATTTCACCTATTCACCCCCCTCTAGGTGATTTAGGCTAACAACTTAGACCTCTCAGAATGTTGAAGCCAAAATTTGAACTCAACGAAAGTTCGAAACCTGGAGTGTAGCCAACGCCTACTTCTCCCAAACTCAGCCCCCAGATTAGCAACGAAGAACAAGAAACTGACCCTAAGCCTCAGTTGGGAGGTCCCTCCACTAACCCTGAAGATCTCTGAGCGTTTCCCCTCCAAAGCCAATTACTGGGCTAGGAGAACCTCAAAAAGCACCAGATGATTTACAGAATGATGAAAGTTTGCCTTCTGAGGAACTCTCAGGGTCTATTTATAGGTTTTCCTAGTCAGGTCTGCAAAAAAGCGTACTTCTGTTACCCTGAAATTAATAAAATGTCCTTGGGCTGGTGTGCTAATAGCCAAACTCTGTTGTTCTAAGGAGCTAAATGCAAACCCTGGAGTATTTAGGTAATTTCAGGTATGGGTCCCTTCTGCCAGAAGCTCTTCCTACTGAGCTCTGCAGGAACCATGCTTGCTCTGAGCACGAGCCTTCCCACCTACCCCGAGCAGGAGCCAAAAGGCTGAGGGGGAGGTTGAGTGTGAAAAACTCCATTCAATACTGAGGGCGGAATGGGCTTCCGCCGACGAGAGGCGCGAGCCCTTTTGCCCATCCTGGGCGGGAGCCCCCTTGGTTCCGCCATGCCCGACGAAAATAACTTTAAGTCAAAGGCTCAGCTCGATGAACTGAGCCCGACAAACTACGTTCTCGGCTTGTCGAATTGAGCTCAACGAACAGGCGCTACCTGACCCCTAGGCGAGAGCCTTCCCTCCTACTCCCGGAGAGAACCCTACAGTCCGGCTCTTTGTTTGGTCTCACTTAAACCCAAAGCTAGCTAGCCCAACACGGGTCCCTAGGGCGTCTTGGTCCCACCTAGTGATTATGGGGTTGTACACGATCACCGCTCTTTGTGAGCTAGCCTTGCGCTCGGAAAGACACATCCAACCCTGGATATTCGCTGGGATCCTGCTGACCTGGAAAGGAATCTTGGGTGGGCCCTATCATGCCCCGCTAAAAATATGTCGCCAGGGCAATTCACAGCCCACCGTGTTGCCGTCATCTTGCACTTTAGCTCCGGCGAGTTCATCAAGATGTATGTAAAGTGGAACGATAAACCGCTTTCGAAAGAACTCCGGGCTCATCTTGTTGTGGCTCAGGCACGAGCCTGTGATAACTACGCCGGGGTGGCCCCCTGGATCATGCGCGAGAAGCCAGTCAACACTCCACCTCTGCCAAAGAAGAAAGCCAAATCGGTCAGGCGAGATCACTCAAAGGAGGCTTTAGCCTCTCCTTCCCCGACTCGCGATCGTGTTGGGGGCCTTCCTTCCGCTCTAGGGGTACCCTTTTCGCCTCAACTTTTGTGAGTATTCTTGCTTTGTTGTTTTTGATGCTTTTTCCTTCTTGTGAATAGGTCCAAGGAACTTCTGTCGGGAACCCTCCGACAGACACTGGGCCGACGCAACCCCAGGGCGAGAACCCGTCGCTGGTCTCAGAGGCCATTCTCCTAACTACCCGGATCATACCAGGTAATTTCTCCTGCCAATTCATCACACGTGGTTTGCTTTATTCCTAAAGACTCATTCCTCTACAGACTCCGCCGCCGATAGCCTGAGACTTACCCACCGGAGCTCCCAAACTTCAGTGCCTAATGATCCCGTAAAAGATGCAGTTGACCATCCCTTCTCGCCCGGGAGGTTCACGGCTGCTCCAGGCGCTCCTGCGCCTGGGTCTCAACCGTTGGTGGAAGAGGAAACAACCTCCCTCCAGTTGGTCGTGAGCAATCCCCTAGAGTACGTGTGGCATCGTCCGGGACGGGGTAAGACAATTCACCTTCTTTTCGGGAAAAGCGCAAAAAGCGTGGAAAGGCTACTTGGTCCTTCTCGACAATCATCTGCCGAGAGCCCCTTACCTACTATAGGTGAGTTCCACTTGCATAGTCTCTTCCTTTCTATTTGACGTTGGCCCCATTCTCTCCCTCTCTTTCTAGATCCGGCAGCTACAGGGGAAGTAGCGAGCGAAGAGAAAGAAGCGACTGAAGAATAGGAAGCGAATGAAGAGGGGAAATTGGATGAAGAAGAGGAGGAAGCGAAATCGCCCCTACCATACCCAAACGACATGGAGGAATATTTAGATGCCGAAGGGACCGGTAGAACCCGGCAGAAGCATATAACTAAAGTCTTGACGAAGCTCGTCATGATGCGCCAAGCCGACTCGCTGGCATTGACGAACCTCGAAAAGCCGGTCGAACGGCGAATGTCGGTGATCGAGAGGGACTACACCAATCTGCTTGGCGAACAGGAGTGTTAGGTAGAGCGCGAAGAGACATCTCAAGGGCGGCAAATCCCTTGAATGCGAAATCAGCTGCGTCTGGCCGACCAGGGGCTCACTGCCCTTACCTCCTACCATTACCCGTGGGTGCCACCAAGATCGGGAAGACGAGGTCGGGGTCGATGGCGCTGGGAGCAAAATTAAACCAAGCTGGGTCTCCCTAACCTCTCAGCCTACCCTTCCCGCCTATACCTTCACCAATCGCTGAGACATTAATTAGTTATTATTTTTTCAAAGCTCTCGCCGCGCGAGATGCCCTATGTATATTTTATGTTTCTTTTTGGTTTGTATAATTTGTCATTTTGTTTATCTTGTCGAGAGCCTGAATCTCGGACCTCTTTTCTTCTTTCACATTTATATGCCGCTTTTCCCTCGCCGAGGCTCTTGCCACTTGCAGGTGCGAGGGACGTTGACGGGTGGAAAATGAAGAGTCCAAAGTATCCGAATTTGCTAATCGCATTCCCGCTGTCTCGAAAATCTCTAATAATTTCTTTTCATTCTATAAATAGGTGAATCGGCCCACCGCATTTACTTCTTACTTGATTTCGCGCCTTCGTCTTCTTCTACGGTTTGCTCACGCAGCTCTCTGCAACTCCTAGCCTCTCGCCCACTTAGGCCTTTCTCTATTTCCTCCCGCTCTTCAAAATGCCTGGTGAGAGCGAAAGCCGCTCCAAGTGTGCGCAAACCCTCTTTGATGATGATTTCTCTCCTTGCCAGTTCTCGCAGGCGGAATTCCACGTGATAATCAAGAATTTCATCCCGTCGGGGTTATTCGCGCAAAATCCCGCTAACGAAGACAAGGTCAACCTCACGCCGAAGGGGTAGCTTACCATCCCCCTAGAACATTTTGAGGTAGGGTTCTGCCTAACCCTCTGGCCTGAAGTACGCCAGTCTCTGCGATACAATGGGGTAGTACCGACCCAACTCAACCCTAATTCCATCGCCCTCTTGGTGGCTTTCGCCTGCTACATGCGGCCGGAAAGGATTGAGTTCAGCCTGCCCGTCTTTCGAAAGCTGATCAATTTTCGGGCCAAGGGAGGTTCAGTCTTCCTTTCTGGGCGGTCAGTGAAGACGGTGGGTCTCGCCAACGAACATCACCACTGGGCGGAGAGATTCATCTTTGTCTCCGGACCTTTCGGCAACATCCCTCTCGCGCCCATTCAATACAACGATGCCACCTAAAAGCATCCCATCCTTGGGCGGGGGGGGGGGGGGGGCAAGAGGGAGCCCTTGTCGAGTTCTTTGGGACGAAGACATTTTACATTCCATTCCTTCGGCGAGACCTAAGCTCTCTCCAGCCTATCCCTCCCGGCAAAGGTAACTTTTCTCCCTCTGCTAATTATCCTTTTCCATTTATCGGTAGTTTTAGACACAAGATTTTTAAACTTTAAAGCTCTCACAGGCGAATGGGAAATTCCACTCAGTCAGCCCATTAATGAGTCCGGGGATTTTGCTTGCACCCTGGCTCTCGCCAAATCTGCCGCACTGGCCTGTGAAAAGGAGCCTAGTTCCGCATCCACGCCAAGCAGCCGGAAGCGGAAGCCTCACTCCCCTCTTCCTATTCTTCCAAAGAAAAAGCCAAGTGTGGCGAATAAGGGCAAGTCCATTATCGAGACCCTGGTCGGGAGCCTTCCCGCTATAGGCGAATAGAACTCCGCGGGAGTAGCCATTGAGACCCCCTCTGAGATCCTTCCCGCTGCGGGTGAGGTGAATACAGCAGGGGAAGTTACAAATACCCCTGCCAAGATCCCCAACAAACCAGTGCCCAAGGGGCATCGGAATTTCGGTATCGGCAGCCAGTTCCTTGACGTAGTAGGCCGCCCCATGATTCAGTGGGATCCGGAATCCAACCGGGTCATAATCTCCTCAGTTCTCCCCAGCTGGGCGGGGCGAGACGCGGTCTCCGGCAAAGCCTTCGCGCTAGGCTTTGGACTGTATAACTGAGAGGATGCCCACGCCTTCGACAAGGAGGTCACCATATATCTCGCCTATGACACTGCTAGATCCAAGATGGAGGCGCTCATGCTCGCGCACAAGACTCCGCGCCGTGGGATCACCTTGGAGCGCAACCTCATTGATCCGATCAAATCGAGGGAAGCTGACGTTGCCGAAACGGTCACCATGAAGGCTTAACTGGAGGCTTCCCAGCGGCTTCTCGCCATGCGCCGGGCAGTCGAGGAGTGTAAATCTTCAAAAGTCCTTTGTCTTTCAGCAATCCAAAGAACCTCATGACCCAAATAATCCATGCAAGATTCCTCCCAGGACGAATTTTTGCGCGCGAAGGTGGCCAGTCTTGAGTGCGAGAACCGACTGCTGAAGACTGAGCTCCCGGTTGCGCAAGGAGCCAAGGAACCAGCCAAGCCTACCTTGTGCACGAGTCTCCGCCTTTGCGCAACTGTTGGGTACATTGGAAAATGTGTACCTGATTTGAAGAAGCCCAACTTAGCTCAATGATATACATCAAGGTGTATTTGATGTATTTTTGAGTTGACATATGCAGGTGAAGAAGTATTAAAGAATGCAGAAAAATATTCTAAGTCCACATGTCGACACCTGAAGAAATTGTGTCGACGCTTCAGAATATTTTTGTCGACACTTCAGAATATCAGTGTCGACACAGAGAAAGATAGTCGACCAAATTTATGTCGACACTGGCAAGCAGTGTCGACACATAAAGAAAATAGTCGACTTCAACTATGTCGACACTGGGAAGCAGTGTCGACACATAAAGAAAATCGTCGACCTCAGCACTGGGAAGCAGCGTCGACACCGTGAAAGATAGTCAACCAGAGAAGGTTAGTCGACACCGTGAAAGATAGTCGACCAGAGAAGGTTAGTCGACACCGTGAAAGATAGTCGACTAGTGAAAGATAGTCGACCAGAGAAAGATAGTCGACTCACAGAAGAAGATAGTCGACCACAACTGTGTCGACACTGGGTGGATGTGTCGACACCAGAAGACTGTGTCGACACATATTGGCAGAAGTCGACTATGCTTGTGTCGACACCAGAAGACTGAGTCGACACATTTTGGCAGGATTGAAGATTGCTGTGTCGACACCTGAAGGCTGAGTCGACAAATGCTGAGTTCTGAATCTACAACAACTGTGTCGACACACAGGACTTGTGTCGACACACTACAGAGTCTAGACCAAGTTATTTTCTGAAGAAGCTGTGTCGACTTAAAGGCAACTTAGTAGACATCATCAAAGACTGTGTCGACACCAAAGTCACTTGTGTCGACACAGATAGACAGATTGGTCTCGACACTTTCTAACTGACTGTCTCGACATTTTGCTGTCCAAGGCTAAGGTACAAGAACTGTTTGAAGACTTGACAGCTGTGGGTTGCCACCGTTTAAGTGAAGCTGTCAGACCTGTCAGAAAACAGTTAGAAACCGGATCAGCCGGTTACCATGAAGAAAGTCTATAAATAGACACATTCAGAAGGAATTAAATATGCAGCTAAGCTAAGAAAAATAATAGAAGAAGATCTAAGAAGAAGAAACAGAAGGATTACGATCCTGTTGAAGTTTCAATTCAAGAAAGTGAAAAAGAAGATCTTCATCAGAAGGTTTAAGAAGAAGAAGTCTGAAGTTTCAGAAAAGGTGTTGGATAGAGGGAGATCCAGTCATCTTGAAGAAGAAGAAGGAAGCCATCAGTGGTTTCTCAAGAAGCTGTTTGGAAATCAACTCAGCTAAGTTCAGATTCAAGAAGCTTTGAAGAAAGCTCAGATTCAGTTGATTTCATCAGCTGATCAAGAAGTGTCTTGTCCTCTTCTCTCTCAACAATGGCAAGACATCAAAATATCTTTTTCTAAATTTCTGTAGGATCTGTTTACACAGATCTGAGTTGTAAGCCTATGTTATAAAGGCTGAGTGTAGGAGAGGTGATCTCTGAGTGGTAGGGCTATTTGCCTGAGTGTAGGAGAAAGTTATTCTCTGAGTGGTAGGCCTTGAGGCAAGGCTGAGGTAGGGTTGTTGAGCCTGAGTTGTAGGAACCTATCCTGGTTCTGAGCTGTAGGATCTGAGGATCTGAGTATAGTGGAAGTTTGGCCGAATCTAGCATATTGCTAGATAGGTGAAGGGGGAAAGTGGATGTACCCAGACCTTGGGGAACCACTATAAAACATTGTGCAATCTGTGATGCTTAGTTGTCTGTGAATGCTGTGCTAGATAATTTAATTTGCAATTGAATTCTGCCTAGATTTATAAACAAGAAATTAGAACCTATTCACCCCCCCCCCTCTAGGTGTTTAGGTTGTCTTGAAAGTAAAACTATCAAGTGGTATCAGAGGGAGGTTCCTCAAAAAGGACTTAACAGTCTGAGGTAGATCTGATAGGCAGAATCAAGATTCAAAAAGATGGGTTCTGGTGAGAATCATAAGGAGCTAGGGTCTATGAAATTACCCATATGCAAGAAAGAAATTTTTGGAATTTGGAAAGAAAGAGTCAGACTGTTTATGGAAGCATCTGACCCAAGGATTTACATCACAGTACAGGAAGGCCCCTTCATTCCAATGAAGGTATCAGTTCTTGATGCAAATATCCAAAATCCAAAGAGTTATTCAGAGATGACCAAGGATGAAATCATCTTGGCAACCATGGATAAAAGAGCTCAGAACATTATTGTTAGTGCCATAGATGATTCAACATTTCAAAATCTGATTCACTGCAAGACCTCCAAAGAGATGTGGGACACATTGATTGTCTACATGGAGGGATCTGAAGAAGTAAGGCAGGACAGGAAGTCTATGCTCAATCAGGAGTATGAAAGTTTTAGACAAGGAAAATCTGATAGCATAACTGAGTGCTATAAGAAATTCTATAGAATTGTGAATGAGCTTATGTCCTATGGAAGAGTCTTCAGTACTTATGAACTGAATGACAAATTCTTGAGATCCTTAACAAAGGATTGGGACACAAAGATCTGTGTCATAAGAGAAGTGGCTAAATTGGCAGAGATATCTCCTCCCACCTTGTTTGGAAAGTTGTTATCCTATGAAATGCAACTTATGGTAAGGAAGGAGGAGGAAAAGAATTCAAGAGGAGAGCATAGAGAAAAGACTGTGGCATTCAATGTAGAAGCCACCAGAAAGAATAGGAGGAAATCCCCATCTCCTCCTAAGGAAGTTGCAGAAGATAGTTCTGAAAATTCAGATAAGGGTTCAGAAAGCTGTGATTCAGATGGAGACTTTACTGCATTCACAAGGCAATTCCAGAGGTTCTTGAAAAAGAAGCAATGGAAGTCTAGGCCTTCCACATCAAAGCAAGATGATGACTATTATCAGAAGAAAAGGTCATCAAGAAAAGAGAAGAGCAGATCAAAGCCCAGCAAAGCCACTACTTCAAAGATTGTCTGCTATTGTTGCAATAGGCCTGGACATGTAGTGGCTGACTGTCCTGATAAGAGAAAGGAATCTTCAGACAAAAAGAAGACTTATCAGAAAGGCAAGAAGGAGAAATCCTTTGTTGCAAAGAAAGATAAGAGTCTAACAGACCAGTCAACTTCAGAGTCAGAATCTGAAGCTGAAGCATATATTGGACTATATGCTGCATCTGAAGAAGAGGAGTTTCTGCAGTTGCTAGACTCCATCAATGAACAAAAGGATCATCAGTGTATGGGGCTGATGGCAGGATCAGAAGAGGACATATGCCAGAATCAGTCTGGTCATAATAAGGTACAATGTCCTTCTATTACATCTGTTTGTTGTACAAGTGAAGAATCAGCTATATCTGCATCAAGTGATGAAGATGCATCTGAATCTGAAGGAGATGTCTATCAATTGATAGACAAGTATGGGGATTTGTTGCAGGCCCTTAAGAAAAGCAAGAACCTGGTTAAATCTCAGGCTCAGGAAATTGCTGAACTAAGGGTTGCTACAACTGAGTTAGAGAAAGTTATTGATCAAAAATTAAATGAAATTGCCAAGCTGAAGAATATAACTATTATTCAGATGGGCACAATTAATTATACTAATGATCAAGTGAAGAGTCTGGAGGCCAGACTTAGAATTGAAAGGGATTTAGTGGCTAGTTACTCTAAGCCAAAATCTGTCTTACCCTTGATAGATGAATTTGTCACTCAAAAGGGTAAGGCTGGATTAGGATTTAAAGGTAACTCCAGGGCTGGCAGATTCAAGAGGAAAGGCAAAGCTCCTGTTCAGCCACTAAATCTTTCAGTCCCCATAAAGTTTAGTAAGGTGAAAGTGCCTTCTAACAAATATGATCATGAAGATATTCAAGGTTATATTAAGACTAATGTTCTGAAGAACAAGGGTGTAAATGCAAGCAGGTCTACCTATGGTCATAAACCCAATGGTTTTAAGAAATCAGTAGGTGAAGTTGCTGCAGCACCAGCAATGAACAGATATTCTTCTGACAAGGATGTATCTAGATCTAGATACAATAAGTTTGAATGTTGGTGCTGTGGCAAGAGAGGCCATTTTGCACTAGACTGCTGGTATAACACAAGTGTTATAAAGAACAAAAGTCTACCTGTTAGAAGAGGTTATGGTAGCTTTATTAATGCTAACCTGAACCAAGGACCCAAGACTTACTTGGGTTCTAAGGGTAAGTAATTCTGTGTTGCAGGTGAATCCAAGTTACCATGCCCCTATATGGTACTTGGATAGTGGTTGTTCCAGGCACATGACTGGAACAAAGGGGCTGCTGAAGGAGTATTCATCTGTCAAAGATGGACCTAAAGTGATCTTTGGTGGATCTGAAAAAGGAGTCATCAAAGGGTTTGGTAACATTTCTTCTAACCTAATTAGTATCACTCAAGTGGCTTATGTAAAAGGTTTGAAACATAATCTAATAAGCATAAGCCAGCTAAGTGATTTAGGATATGACATTTCATTTGTTAAAGATGGATGTCATATCAAGAGGTCAAGTGATCAAAAGATCATATTGACTGGGTATAGGAAGAGAAATGTATATTGTCTTAATTTTGAATGTGAGAATAAGGCTTCTCCCATCTGTCTTGTAGCTGATGACAATGCTTCTCATTGTGTTAAGTGGCACAAGAGATTGGCTCATCTAAACTACAAGATAATTGGCCAACTCTTTAGCAAAGAGTTAGTGAGGAATGGACCTCAAATTAAGTGTATAAAGGAAGGGATATGCTCAGCTTGTCAAAAGGGCAAGCAGACAAAATCCTCCTTTCAAAGCCTTGAAAACAAGGATTCTGTGAGGTGCTTATACCTCTTGCATATGGATCTTTTTGGTCCTATGCCAGTTCATAGTCTAGGTAGGAAGGTTTACACTTTTGTGGTTGTAGATGACTATTCTAGATTTACATGGGTGTTCTTTCTGAGACAAAAATCTGAAACCCCAAGTGTATTACTTAATTTTGTAAAGCAAATTCAGAATGAACTGAATAGTACAGTGGTCAAAATCAGAAGTGACCATGGTACTGAGTTTCAATCTGAAAGCATAACAAACTTGTGTAAAGACTTTGGGATTTTCCAAGAGTTCTCCTCACCTAGAACACCTCAGCAAAATGGGATTGCTGAAAGAAAGAATAGAACATTAATTGAAGCTGGTAGAACTCTATTGAGTGACACCTCTCTCCCAGAATATTTTTGGGCTGAGGCAGTTAACACTGCTTGTCATGTAATCAATAGGGCTACTATCACCAAAAGTCACAAAATGACTCCCTATGAGATTGTGAAAGGCAGAAAACCAAATCTATCTTACTATAGGATCTTTAGTTGCAAGTGTTATATACTTAACAATGGCAAGTCATATTTGACTAAGTTTGCTGCCAAATCCCAGGATGGGATATTTGTTGGGTACAGCACAAATAGTAAGGCCTATAGAGTCTTCAACTTGACTACTCAAGTTGTTGAAGAATCTGTGCATGTTGTGTTTGATGAAACAAGATTAATCAACTGTGAGTTGTCTTGTAGATCAAATGACTCAACAGGTATAAGCAAAAGTATGGACAAGCTTTCCATTACTGAAGTATCAAAGGAAGATGGGGCATTGGAAAATGAAGGCTTCAGTCCAGGGGGAGAACAAGACACTATAGAAGCTGATGAAAATCAAGAGAATCAGTTAAATGAAGGAGCTGGAGATGTTCAACCAGAAGGAAATCTTCCTCCAGCTACAAGACATTTAAGAGATCATCCAGCTGATCAGATAATAGGTGATCCAAGACAAGGTGTGCAAACTAGAAGCAGAAATCAAAACACAGTTCTACATTCAAGTGTCCTGTCACAAATGGAGCCTAAGAAGTTTGAAGAAGCTATCCAAGACCAGCACTGGATTGATGCTATGCAAGAGGAGCTGAATCAATTCAGAAGGTGCAATGTCTGGGAGCTTGTTCCTAAACCAAGAAGCCACAACATAATTGGCACAAAATGGATCTATAGGAACAAGCTAGATGAAAGTGGAATAATAGTAAAGAATAAAGCAAGATTGGTTGCAAAAGGATACAGGCAGGAAGAAGGGATTGACTTTGATCAAACCTTTGCTCCAGTAGCAAGGCTGGAGGCACTCAGAATATTCCTTGCCTATGCAGCCTAATAAGACTTCAAAGTATACCAGATGGATGTGAAGTCAGCATTTCTGAATGGTGATCTTAAAGAAGAAGTATATGTAGAGCAGCCATCAGGTTTTGTAGATTCTCTTAAACCTGATTTTGTTTATAAGCTTAGGAAAGCTCTGTATGGGTTAAAGCAAGCCCCAAGGGCTTAGTATGAAACCCTGTCTACTTTCCTTATTGAGAATAAATTCTCAAGAGGAAAAATTGACAAAACTCTATTCCTTAGGGAATCCAAAGGCAAGATCATCTTAGTTCAGATCTATGTTGATGACATAATCTTTGGATCTACTGAAAACAACCTTTGTAAAAAGTTTGCCAAACTTATGCAAGGGATGTTTGAGATGAGCAGTATGGGGGGACTGAAATTCTTCTTGGGACTCCAAGTAAGACAGATTGATGATGGCTTGTCCATATCCCAGTCTAAGTTCACCAAAGAATTGATTAAGAAATATGGTATGGAGTCATCCTCCACCATGAGAACTCCTATGGGAACAAGTATGCCTATATGCAAAGATGATGCAGGTAAACCTGTTGATGAGACTTTGTATAGAGGAATAGTTGGCTCACTACTCTATCTCACTGCTAGTAGACCAGATATTATGTATGCTACATGTGTCTGTGCTAGGTACCAAGCTTGCCCTAAAGAATCTCATTATACTGCAGTCAAAAGGATTCTAAGATATCTTAAGGGCACACCTAATCTAGGTCTTTGGTACCCTAGGAATAGAGATTTTCAACTAACAGGCTATTCAGATGCAGATTTTGCAGGATGTAGAGAGGATAGAAAGAGTACTACAGGTACTTGTCAATTCCTGGGAGGAAGACTAATATCATGGAGTAGTAAGAAGCAGACTAGTGTGGCAATTTCCACAGCTGAGTCAGAGTATGTTGCTGCTGGAAGCTGCTGTGCACAGCTATTATGGATGCAGCATCAGCTAAAGGATTATGGTATTCAAGTAAGTAGAACACCTCTTTTGTGTGATTCTAAGAGTGCAATTTCTATTGCTAATAATCCTGTTTCTCATAGTCGAACTAAGCATATAGAAATAAAATACCATTTTCTTAGAGAACATGTAGAAAAAGAAGACATCTCATTGGAATTTGTGAAAACAGATTATCAAATAGCAGATGTGTTTACTAATCCCCTAGATGAGACCAAATTCAATAAATTCAAAATTGAATTAGGTATGTTAACCATTGATTAGTGTAATCACAAAATCATCAACAATAAAGTTGAAGTGGTAACAAGACATTCAAGTGGTATTAAGACACATTGAAGTAGTATAAAGTACTTTGTTGTACTTATAAGTTGTGATGAACAAATAGAAATTGGCTAAGTAAGATGGTGTCGACACATTCAGTAATAATGTGTCGACTCAGGGTCGTAATGTCGACAAGTCAGAGATATTGTGTCGACACAGAAAATATGTGTCGACACTTAATAATCTTATTGTCGACTTATCCAGGAATGTAGTGTCGACTTCACCAGGATAGTGGTGTCGACACTTACAGATTTTGTGTCGACACTTATACTAAGAGTCGACACAGAATTTCTGCTGCTCTATTATATATCTCTGGTGTCGACATAACCGCAAATTGGTGTCGACACTTAGTAGACGAACTTGTAGTCGAGACAATAGAAGCTTGTGTCGACACAATCCATCTGTGTCGACACTTATAGTCTGTTTTTGACGACTTTTGATCTTCTTTAAATAGAAGGTATAAATAGGTCAAAAACTCATTCTGTCGACACGCTTACAAGGTTTTCGAAACCCTGTGTCGACATTCTCCCTCTCTCTCTATTTCTCTCATCTTTCAAGCTTTCTCGACTGCTCAATGGCGCCAAAGATTGAAGACAATGTGAATGAAGGATATGAGTTGGTGCGCCAGGCCTTTGCTGCTGCCCCTCCAGATGTTCTTGGGGTTATCTCTCTCCTCTCCGACTCAGGTTTAGAATTTCTGGTTTCCGAACCATCAAAGATATGGAAGAAGGAGGTGCACGAGTTCTTTACCTCTGCATCTGTAAACTCTGAAAGTCATCAGATAAAATCCACAGTTCATGGGTCACCTGTGGAGATTACACCAAGAAAGATAAGAACAATTCTGCAATTACCTACAATTGAGAATGAAGAGGATGTCCCTATTTCTAAATCTAGGGAGGCTCTTCAATGGTGTGGATTGGAATCCACCATGAAAATTGGAGCTGCGTTCAATCGGAAAGGAATGAATCAACAAGGCAAGTTCCTGTCAGAAGTAGTTGGAAAAGTTATTCTGTGCAAGCCAGGTGGACATGATAGGATTTCTGCCTATATGTTCAGCCTAATAACCAGGATTGTTTTTACAATTCCTACGGATTGGTCATCTGTAATCTTTGAGAAGATTAAGGAAGGAATCAAGAAGCCAAATCTGGCTAGGATAATGAGTATATACCTAAGTAAGGAGATTCCTGAGGTTATGCAACAATAACCTGGAACTAAAATTAATCACATGAGAAGGATGGACATGAGATTGTTCTCCAGATGGGATAGGGTGCTGACCAAAGAGATGCCTGAAGTGGAAAGGCAGGATTCACCTGAGAAATCCCCAGGTCATGCTACCAGTACTGGGCATCCACAAGAAGAGCAAGTAAGACTGGAGGTTGAAGATCAGCCTGCATCTACACAAGTTCAGGATGCCACAATACCTGCAGTTCAAGAAGAAGAAGTAAGTATACCAGCTCAGCAAGTTTATTCACCTACACAAACTGTATCTACTCATGACCAGGTACAGGTGCAGGGGGAGCTGGTGTATTTTCCTATAAAAGAGATTTCTAATATTTCTATTTCTGCACAGGTCCAGGGGGAGCAAGTGCAAGAAGATGCTCCAATTGATCAATCTCCAAATTTGAATACTGCAAATGATCAAGCCCAGAAGGAATATACTCTGGAGGAGTTATTTCCAAATGATGAAATAATTACTGATAGTCTGGAAGTGGAGCAAGAAATTGAGGGGGAGACAGTGCATGTTGAGACTGTACAACATGGCACTGAAGCAGCTGGTTCTCCTCCTCCCAAAGAAAGAGTTCAAATTGATAGTACTTCTGATTCAGAGACTGAAGAAGCCAGGGTGGCTAAAAAGAGAAAACTTATGGTCTTTCAGAGAAGGAGCAAGAGCTATAAGCAGGCTCTACAGTCTACAGCACATCACACTCCTTCTGACTTTGATTATAACAAGTTCTTGGTAGATTTACAAGTGAAATTGGATGAACACAGAGTGGCTATAGAAAAATATGTTGATGAGAACAACAAGTCCCTGCAATTTGACTTAGCTCAAGATATAAAATCAATTAGGTTTGAGGTCAATATGCATAAGAAGGAAATGACAGATTGCTTCCATAAGGGAGGTAATGCTGTGGTATATCTGGCAAAACAACAGCAGACTATCATCCCTAAGGTGGATGATATTGCTTTAAAGCAAAGCTATGTCTTGGAAAATCAGTTAAGAATGAATGATAATTTAACTGAATCTCATCATGAGATAATAGAGGAATTGAAAAAGATTGTTCCAGGCCTGCCTGCAGATAGAGCAAAAGAAATGGAAGAATTTGATAAGAACTTTCAAGCTGCTATTGCTTCTGTTAAGACTGCAATCACTACCTCTCAAAAGGAAATATCTGACAAGCTTCTAAAGTTAAAACCATTTTTTAAAGAGGGTGTGAATTATCTGGATGGCCAAATCAGATTTCAAAAGGAAGATCTCAGAGATCATGTTTCTAGAGAAGCCATAAAGGGGGAGAGGATGCTAGTTCATGCAGTCTCAGAGCACACCAAATGGGTGACCAATAGTATTCGAGCCACATTGGGATATCCCCCATTGTGTGATGATGCTATGGTGGCTGAGTCAGGAATACAAACAAGTCTACTTGAAGGCAATCAACCTGAGCTTGCCCAAGTCATTTACCCCCCTCCAGATTTTGACATGATTGATCAGCAGGTTCAAGGAATGTATAGTCCTCCAAAGGAGGTTACTAATATTGTTATTGGGAAGGTTGATAAGCCTGAGGCTACTTTGAAAGAACAGCAAGATGCTCTACTATCTAAGAAAAGATTTAGAGAGCAGGCTGAACTTAAGCCAGATTTTGAGCAGTGGAGTCCTACTTCCAGAAATATAATACTCACTGCATGGAAGGCTGTCAAAGACCAAGTGCAGGAAAGAGGCAAGTGGTACAATGAGATGGAATGGCAAAAGTATGAAGCCAGGCAAGAGGCCATTGTACAGTTTAGAAGAAAAGACAAGCTGGGTAGGCTGCCTTCAGATGCTCTGGAGCCAAGCAAGTACTTCCCAAAGCCCTTTCATTATTTTGAAAGGCAAAGGCTCAAGGAAGAAGCAAAGAAGAAGGCTGATCTAAAAGGCAAGAAGTCAGCTGAAGATTCTGAAGCTCCTGTGAAGGCTCAAGTTCTATCTGGCAAAGGGATTGTCATTAAAGAGCCTGATCAGTCTTAATTTTTAGTTCTTTCAAAGTATTTTGTAAGGTTTTGATTAAATCATTAAATGTAATTCTCTGTATTCAAACATTATCAAGTTATAAACAAAATGTTGGTTGGCATCATATAATGTTCATTCTGTGATGGATTGTTTTTATGTTTTGTTTATATTAAGTATTCCTGTTATGTCATATATCATTAGTTTATACTTTTTATAAATGGTGTATATCATTGGCTATAGGGTTATGACTTCTCCAAATAGGGGGAGATTGTTGGGTACATTGGAAAATGTGTACCTGATTTGAAGAAGCCCAACTTAGCTCAATGATATACATCAAGGTGTATTTGATGTTGTTTTGAGTTGACATGTGCAGGTGAAGAAGTATTAAAGAATGCAGAAAAATATTCTAAGTCCACATGTCGACACCTGAAGAAATTGTGTCGACGCTTCAGAATATTTGTGTCGACACTTCAGAATATCAGTGTCGACACAGAGAAAGTTAGTCGACCACATTTATGTCGACACTGGGAAGCAGTGTCGACACATAAAGAAAATAGTCGACTTCAACTATGTCGACACTGGGAAGCAGTGTCGACACATAAAGAAAATCGTCGACCTCAGCACTGGGAAGCAGTGTCGACACCGTGAAAGATAGTCGACCAGAGAAGGTTAGTCGACACCGTGAAAGATAGTCGACCAGAGAAGGTTAGTCGACACCGTGAAAGATAGTCGACTAGTGAAAGATAGTCGACCAGAGAAAGATAGTCGACTCACAGAAGAAGATAGTCGACCACAACTGTGTCGACACTGGGTGGATGTGTCGACACCAGAAGACTGTGTCGACACATATTGGCAGAAGTCGACTATGCTTGTGTCGACACCAGAAGACTGAGTCGACACATTTTGGCAGGATTGAAGATTGCTGTGTCGACACCTGAAGGCTGAGTCGACACATGCTGAGTTCTGAATCTACAACAACTGTGTCGACACACATGACTTGTGTCGACACACTGCAGAGTCTAGACCAAGTTATTTTCTGAAGAAGCTGTGTCGACTTAAAGGCAACTTAGTCGACATCATCAAAGACTGTGTCGATACCAAAGTCACTTGTGTCGACACAGATAGACAGATTGGTCTCGACACTTTCTAACTGACTGTCTCGACATTTTGCTGTCCAAGGCTAAGGTACAAGAACTGTTTGAAGACTTGACAGCTGTGGGTTGCCACCGTTTAAGTGAAGCTGTCAGACCTTCAGAAAACAGTTAGAAACCGGATCAGCCGGTTACCATAAAGAAAGTCTATAAATAGACACATTCAGAAGAAATTTAATATGCAGCTAAGCTAAGAAAAATAATAGAAGAAGATCTAAGAAGAAGAAACAGAAGGATTACGATCCTATTGAAGTTTCAATTCAAGAAAGTGAAAAAGAAGATCTTCATCAGAAGGTCTAAGAAGAAGAAGTCTGAAGTTTCAGAAAAGGTGTTGGATAGAGGGAGATCCAGTCATCTTGAAGAAGAAGAAGGAAGCCATCAGTGGTTTCTCAAGAAGCTGTTTGGAAATCAACTCAGCTAAGTTCAGATTCAAGAAGCTTTGAAGAAAGCTCAGATTCAGTTGATTTCATCAGCTGATCAAGAAGTGTCTTGTCCTCTTCTCTCTCAACAAAGACAAGACATCAAAATATCTTTTTCTAAATTTCTGTAGGATCTGTTTACACAGATCTGAGTTGTAAGCCTATGTTATAAAGGCTGAGTGTAGGAGAGGTGATCTCTGAGTGGTAGGGCTATTTCCTGAGTGTAGGAGAAAGTTATTCTCTGAGTGGTAGGCCTTGAGGCAAGGCTGAGGTAGGGCTGTTGAGCCTGAGTTGTAGGAACCTATCCTGGTTCTGAGCTGTAGGATCGGAGGATCTGAGTATAGTGGAAGTTTGGCCGAATCTAGCATATTGCTAGATAGGTGAAGGGGGAAAGTGGATGTACCCAGACCTTGGGGAACCACTATAAAACATTGTGCAATCTGTGATGCTTAGTTGTCTGTGAATGCTGTGCTAGATAATTTAATTTGCAATTGAATTCTGCCTAGATTTATAAACAAGAAATTAGAACCTATTCACCCCCCCTCTAGGTGTTTAGGTTGTCTTGAAAGTAAAACTATCAGCAACCCCTACGATCTTGTGTGATGTCCTCCGTCTGTTTGAAGAGCTGACCAAGTACAACTTGTCGTAATGGACCTGCCGAGTGTCTTGCCAAAAGGGGCCGTGCCGAGAACCTTTCCGAGAGGTGCTTGTCGGGATCCCTGGCGATAGGGCTATGATGAGAGCCCGGCCGAGATCCCCTGTCGAGAGGGTTCTGGGTTATTCCATCCTCACTTAGGACTTAATATTAGTTGTGTGGGAACTTGTTATCAAGAGCTTCGTGACTCCATCACAATTTCAATAGCCAGGTCTGCTTGGTGTGAGCCCGGTCGATATGGAATCACTTAACAAAAATTCCTCTCCTTTGCCCCCCAAGAGAGCCTGTGGCCCTGTCAGCTGGTGAAAGCATGCCAGCGGGCCTACCTGGCATCTTGCCAAATTCTCCCCTTTTCCTTTCCCCCCAGGTGTGCCTACTTCCCTTCCCAGCTAACGAGAGCCTAGACAGTGAGTCTACCTGGGGTCGAGCATCACTCGAGGTATCCCTTAATTACCCCCTAGGCAAGCCTACAGACCTGTAAGCTAGTAACAGCCTGGCAGTGGGTCTACCCGTGGCCGAGCGTGCCTTCTAGCCATCCCAGCTAGGAGAACCTACACAGCGGGATCACCACTTGAGTTATTGCTAAGTTCTCCACTTTTCCTTTCCCCCCAGGTGTGCCTACGACCCTGCCCAGCTAATGAGAACCTGGAAAGCGAGTCTACCTAGGGCCGAGCATCACTCGGGGTATCCCTTACCCACTAGGAGAGCCTACGGACCTGTCAGCTAGTGAAAGCCAAGCATGCCTTCCAGCCCTGCCAGCGAGGAAAGACTACACAGCGGAATCACCACTCGAGGTCTTGCTAACTTCTCCCCTTTTCCTTTCCCCTAGGTGTGCATACGGCCCTACTGAGCTAACGAGAACCTGGACAGCTAGTCTACCCTGGGCCGAGCATCACTCGGGGTATCCCTTACCTCTTAGGCGAGCCTACGGACCTATGAGCTAGTGAGAGCTTGGCAGCGAGTCTACCCGAGGCCGAGCTTTCCTTCCAGCCCTACCAGCTAGGAGAGCCTGTGTAGCGGAATCACAACTCGAGGTCTTACTAACTTCTCCCCTTTTCCTTTACCCCCAGGTGTGCCTGCGGCCCTTCCCAGCTAACGAGTACCTGGATAACGAGTCTACCCTGGGACGAGCATCACTCGGGGTTTCCCTTACCCCCCAAACGAGCCTACAAACCTGTCAGCTAGTTAGAGCCTAGCACCGGGTCTACCCGGGGCCGAGCGTGCCTTCCAGTCCTGCCAGCTAGGAGAGCCTATACAGTGGAATCACCACTCGAGGTCTTGCTTAGTTTCTCAATCCTTTCCTCAGACTCCCTCCCTTTCCCCCTAGGTATGCCTACTGCCCTACCCAGCTAATGAGAGCCTGGACAATGAGTCTACCTAGGGCCGAGTATGCCTTTCAGACCTGCCAGCCTAGAGAGCCTGCGTAGTGGAATCACCATTAGAGGTGTTCCCTTACCCCCTCAGGCGAGCCTACGGACCTGCCAGTTAGTGAGAGTCTGGCAGCGGGTCTACTTGGGGTTGAGCATCACTCGGGGTCTTGCCAATCACCCTTTCTCCACCAGCTTTAAGAAAGACCAAACGAAAAACAGATCAGTGAATGCACTATAATAAAACTTGGGACTTGAAGATACAATTTTATCCCCCCTACTACGGGTAGAAGCGCTTCAGGTCATCGCCACTCCAAGCGTGACTCATCGACTTCCCTTCTACTTCATGGAGGTGGTATCCCCCTGATCCCAGGACTTTTTGAATAATGTAAGGCCCCTGCCAATTTGGGTTGAGTTTACCAATGGGGGCCGACCTTCTGGCGGCATCAACTTTCTTTAGTACTAGATCTCTTTCGGCGAATTGCTTGATCCTCACGTGCTTGTCGAAGTACTTTGCGATCTGTTTCTTGAACTCCTCTTGCCTGACGTCGGATACGTCACGAAGTTCCTCCACCATGTCCATTGAGAGTCGTATCTGAAAGTATCTAGTGTGAACCTAATCCACCTATGGGGGGGAATAGGTGTCGTGCAGTCTTTTGCGGAATTAAACTAACCTGCACAATTAAGAAAACAGAACACAGAAAATACACAAAGAATTATAGTGGTTCCTCGATTTGGGTACGTCCACTTTCCCCCTTCGACCTATCTCCCACCAAGGGACAACTCGGTCACTTCTTCAAACGGATTGAAATCCTATCCTCATACTAGGAGCAACGATCCCCTAACTACGAAAGGAACCCTTCCAACAAAGGAGTCACTACTCCACCACAATGGGTTGCACCCAACCCTTACAACTAGGAATGAAAATTCCTTTACAACAAAATTGAATGTAAGAAAAAATAAAAACAATGCTTTGGAGATTCCGATGTCCTTCTTCATTCGTTGAAGCTTGCACGAGAAGTACGAAGAGTCCACAACCAGATTTCTCACTTGGAATGGATCTTGTCAAGAACGGCGGCGGCAAGTAAGTGCAGAGGCGATTCTTTGTAGATCAAAACTTCTTGATGAAGCAAGCCAGGTCTTCGAACAATCTCAGTCAGATCAAACGTCTCAACCGATTCGGAAGGGAGAACAAGTCTCGTTCAACGAATCGGAAGACAAGAGATCTCTAGAGAGATACGTGAGACAGGCTGCTTGTCTCGGTTCTGTTGTCGGATTATCAGAGAAGATCTTAGATTAGCGGCAATGACGATCTTGCGAGCGGCGACAAGCGTTCGGCGATTTCGCGATCGGCTAGGTCACCGTCTACTTGTTTCGTATTTCCGTGAATGTGTATCTTTGGAGTTTCAAAATACGCATATATTTATACCAGGAGCCAACCCTAAGAGCCATTATGGGGCCCACAAGGAGAAGCCCTAGCCCCGGCCGAAACATTGCACGGCGGCTTGGTTCGGTCCAGCGAACGGAGAAAATTTTCCTAAGGCAAAATCGGCGGGAGTCGTTGGTGATTCCCGTCGATGTCGGCGGGAATCGCTCATGACTCCCGTCGATTCTGCCTTGGCAGAATTTCTGTTTGAAATCTGTCAGCCGGAAGAAGTCGGCGGGATACACTAAATGATTCCCGTCGAAGTCCATGGGAATCACTAATTATTCCCGTCAAAGTCGGCGGGAATCACTAGCGATTCCCGCCGATTTTGACTTAAAAGAATTTTCCTTCTTCCTTCTTTTGATAACTTGGTCTTTGACCCATCCTTGCTCCTTCTTCTGCTCTTGATCTACCTTGACCTTGTACTTGAAAGTAAGTACACTCCAATAGAGAGAGCACACGTTAATCAACACACTGATCTACACAACGAGGGATTACGTTGCGCAGACCCGTGTATATTGACCCACTGCACCCTGACATTGGTGTGCACATAGTATGGAATAGCTGCAAGCACAACTTGATAGAAGAATGTCAAATACATTTTAAATCCATCTTAGCTTGACTGAAGTCTTCTTCAAATTCGAGTAATTGTGGATACAATACCCAACAATCTCCCCCTATTTGAAGAAGCCAAAATCCTACTAGCTAAGATAAATTACACCAAACGTAAAAAGATATATATAAATGTATGCGAGACAAGAAATCAAAGTAATAAAGTTTCACGCATTCAAAACAGAAATTGAATCAGCATATGATCATATATATATATCCAAAGTGTTTTTCATTTTTAATTACAAGAACAGAAGTACACGCATAATGAAAATTTAACATTTAGGTTTCATGTCTTCCCTCCTTTGCCTCAGCTTCTCTTTGCTGTCTTGCCAGGAACTTCTTGCTTTGCCTTTCAAAATATTCCTTTTGCTTTGGGTATTACCTGAGGGGAGGAGCTTTGTTTTCAATTGTGTTTGTCTTGAAGAATATATTTCTTTAGTCCTCAAATTCTTTGTGCACTTCCCATTCGTACTGACTCTAGACTTCATTTCTGTTAAGCTCTCCCCGCTGTTGTAGCATGAATGTTTCAAGTATGATGCTCCTAGAAATGGGACTCCGTCGTTCGCTTTTGACTTCACTTTCCTTTCTTCTTAGTTTCATCTCTGCTGGATTGTCTTTAGAGGTTCCTTCTTGAAGCTTTCTCTTCCTTTTCTCAATCGCTTCTTTATCAAAGAGTGCATTGTTAGCAGCTTTGGCAGCAGCTTTAGCAGCCTTTTTGGCATCAGCTTCACTTAAGGGGAACTCCTCAGCAATAGCAACATCATCAGTAGCAGTAGTAACATCATCAGCAGGATCAACCTCAGGAACAACAGGAATAGGAATACCTGATGCTTGTTGAACGAGCCAATGACAACTATTAAATACATATTCGTTTGATTGTTTGAAGTTGTCGACTATGTTTTTCTCTAGCCCCGCCATCTTAGCTACATATTCCTTCTCCCTCTTTTTGGCTTCTAGCGCTATTGAGTTTGCATAAGAGTGCAGTGACTCATCTATATGCTTCACATTCTGAGTGAAATCGGCCAGCAAGGTGTTTTGATTTTAGTTGAGGGTGACCATGTTGGCATCGAAAAGTTTGATGTTGTTGGCTACGACATGAGCATTTTGATTGACCATCGCCAGGTCAGCTGTGGTCTTCTTTAGCCCTGGCATAAGAAGAGTGATGGCATTGCCAGCCTCAGCATACTTTGCTTCAAATCTTTCTTCCATCTTATCCATCTTGTGATTTATCTCCACAATGTTCTTTAGCATCAGATCTTCTGATTGCTTTATTCGTTTGAGTACTCTGTTGTGAGAATGTTTAAAAGAGATCTTCAGCTCGTCTACTATACCTTAAATGATGTTCACAGTGTAATTTGCCAGGCTAGGTCCTAACTGATGTTCTTGATGTATAGCCTGGTCATGTTATGGAGTGATAGGGTTCTGAGAGTCATGAATTTCCTATTCAGATTCACTTATGGAGCTCAATAAATTTAAAGTCTCATGTGGAGGGATTGAAGCTCCATAAGCCATGTTGCCATATATTCTAATCTCCCCATCCAGCAGAGTATCAAGTTGTACCTGAGGCCTTGAGGTCTCCCCCTCAACTGTAGCGCCAGTCATGTCAGTAACCTTTACCTACATCTGTTCCTCAGAAGGGAGTTCAGAATCAACCTCCCTCATAGCCATATCATTTCCAGCCTGCTCATCCTCAAGATTCTTAGCAACATGCTTTTCAGGGGAATTCACATCATGTTCACTATCAGCAACATTGTCCACATCATCCTCTTCTTACTCCTCATCATTCTGATCAGTAGCAAGGGTTTCTACCGCATCCTTAGCGATGAGGGAAAATCAGTAGCAGCATTTACTTGTTCTGGGACTGAGGCTTCCATACTGAGGGCAGCAGAAGGATTGGGTAGTGACTCCCCCTCAGTTCCTGCATTCAGCAAATAAGGAACTTCATTGTGCTCATCCGAAGGATTTGTGAACTCAGGTGCTCTGTCTTCCTCATCAACATGTGTTGCAGGAGCTCCCCCTTGGACAATTCTTCTTTCCCACCTGTCGAAGACGTTGGAGTCCATCTTCTTTAGATAGTGAAGGGGAACTCCCTTAGTCATATCAAACCTATCTCCATCCATCTGGTTCAAGTAGAGACTGATGATTCGTCCGAAGTTTGGGGTGCGTAGAGTATCTTTTATTTTTCTCAAATAACATGGCCTCCCAGTTCATTTTCTTTCTGCACACAATGGCTATTAGGCTCTTGAACATGTCACCTGAGATGTGATCATGGGAGCCAGGCTTGTAGATCAGTACCTTCCCTATGATATCTGAAAGAAGCTTTCCTTCGTCATTCATATCCTTGCATTTAATGGCCTTAGTCCCTCGAGTCAAGCCACAGAATAGCAAGGACCTTGTACAATCATCTTCGTCTAGATAGTCCTCTTGCTCGGAGCTGGAGAGTTGGAGATGATGGGACAGTCTTATAACCATCATCTTTATCCTGAGGCCTGCTATCTTACTCTTTATCATTGTGTCCTCGTGACACAACTTGGATTTGGCGAAAAACTCTAGAACTTCCTTGTCGAGAACCTTGCATGGGTGCTCGAGAATGAAGGAGAGTCCGGCTTATTCCAGTATCAGAATGATGTCTCTGAATTCATCTGAGGCATGAGCAGATCCTGTCCTCACTAATTCACTTCCAATGAGTAGCCCGACCATTGTTCGAGGAGCCATTTTGAACCTAAGCGAGTTAAACCCAAGGGGTTAACTCTTTCTAACTTCAGAATTGGTAGGAATAGAACTAAAAAGAGGGGTGATCCTTGTGAAAGTGGAGCTTACAAATTTGAACTTCAAGGAATCAACTTTAGTTACCTTTTTCTCTCGGAGGGTGCAAGGACGTAGATGGGTAGCGGCGGTGAGTAGTTGTAGCCCTAGAGTAGGCGCAAACCAAGGCCGAAGAGATGCGTGCGTCTGGGCGGAAGGGCTTTCGGGAGGCCGGGATCGATGGGAGACGGCGGTCGATGATCGACGGGAGACGGCGGTCGATGATCGACGGGAGCGACGGGAGGCAGAATCGAAGGTCACGGGAGTCGGCGAATGACGGTTGCGGGAGACCAGGGTCGACGTGAGGCAGAATGGACGGTTGATGGGAGGCAAAATGGTTTCCGCTTCTTTCCGCAGGGAAGCTGAAGGGTTTTCACTCTGATCAATGGGAATGTGAAGGGTCGGGGGGAATGCTTATGCCCTTTTCCGCCAATTTATTATTATCTGATTCCAATTGCTTTTGTAAGTTATGAAAACTTAACCATATTGGTGTCGATTGTCGCTAATGTATGAAGACCGGGTCGACGGAATGATACCAGATTTCCGCTAATTTGTAATGACCTAGGGACTGCTGAAGTACTTTTGAAAACTTAACATCATCGGGTATAGTTGATTTCCTTTTTCTTCTAACCAATGGATTAAAAATTTACATGTCATAATAGCTAAGTCGAGTTAGATGGAAGTTTAACACTAGACTTAATCACTGGCTTGTTCTTAGTGAGTTCAAAATGTAATAATTGTAATTGCAACTTCTGGTACAAGTCCCTTGAGATTTATCGGACCATTTGACACTCACTTTCACAAATTATCATGGTTTTGAAAGTTTTTAAGTTTCCAAAATGAGGATCATATGGTTATTTGCTTGCGTGTCCTTCCATTCAAGGTGTGTATATATATATATATATATATATATATATATATATATATATATATATATATATATATCTTGAAAGTATCTACATATATATATATCTACATAATGCGATTTAATTTTCTAAATTGAATGCGCGTACCTAGAATTACTAGGATGATCATTCAGATCCACTATTTGAAGCACGGAGAGTGTCATGTACATGAAGGACACTATAGTTAGCATTATCTCTTTTCCCATATCCTTGTTTTAGAGCATGCCTGGAACATCTCTTGTCCAGGTCCCATCATGTTCATGGGTACCTAGACTATCCTACAAAATAAAATTACCTTACCTTAGGAACCCAATAGGTATTGGGTCCTAGGTTCTTGTCAGTATAAAATACAGCATGCCTTCCCACAGGATTTCTGATAGGAAGGCTGTCTCTTACCGAAGGATGAGGACATACCCTTGCCCTTGGCATAGAAGGATTGTGCCAACAGTTTATGGAAAAGTGACCCACTCTGCCACAACACCAACACTCATGGATATTGTACCTCCTTTTCTGACCAGATCTACTAACGGAGTTAGTCACGATCCTAGGTCTGAAAGGGGCAGAGCTTGTTATGCTCTAAGATTTTCCCTTTCCACCGAGACACGAGGGGGGTCTGATGGTGAACATGTGGTGAGTGTCATGAGGCCTGGGAGGTGGTGCTTTCTTTTCAGCCAGCACACATCCGGGGTCCCCAGTGATGCTTGCTACATGTTTGCTAACTCCCTTTTCCTTTGTCCTAGGGTGGGAAGATGTTCTGTGAGAGCTGGTTCCTGCAATGTCATGAAGTATGGGTGCTGAGGCCGTAAATACAAACGGTTCATGATGAGTCGTGTGTAATTTCTCAGGGGTAGCCATAATAGCACTTGCACTATGGGTGTTTCCACATGAGGTCCGATCATTCTTGCAGTGACCAAAGTTTTTCTTATGGTCATACCTGAAGGAATGATGTGTGCCCTTCCTACTCGGTGTGGGGGGAGGGGGGTCTATAAATAGTTTCCCCATTTCTCCACGATTTTATAAGTTGTGAGATCTACCCGTTTTCTCCCTTTCTCTTAATAGCATCTACATTGGAAAAATTAGATACTATCCTCTTCTCGGCCTCTAGATGAAACTCTAGATCCGAAATCTTTGAGTCCTTCACCTTGATGGATTCCAATTGTAGGTCCATCATGGTCCTCAACTGAGCAATTTCCTTAGCTTTTTTCTCAACAAGCAAGTTGCTCTCCTTAAGGGCTCTACGAAGGGAATCAAGAGTTTCAATCTGTTGATTGAAGCTGTCAATATCCCTTGCATCAACTAATGGACAATCCTCCGAACTTCTCATGTCTTCAGGAGATACATGAGGGAAAGAGCAAGAGGAGGAAGATACCTGATCCTAATTGGGTTGATCAGGGTTAGAGTTATGGTCTGCAGAAGCTGATGTTTCAACTTCATCACAACTGCATTCCTTAATCTCTTCTTCAGTCTCTGATAGAGAAACGGGAGCCCTGATAATGAAAGGTTGTTCTTGACTTTCATCTTCAGAGATGAGGACCCCCACATATGCTTCATCTTCTTGTTGGCATTCATTCCAGGCAGTCTTCTTTCCCTCCATGAGGTCAGAGATTGTTTCCCACATAGACATTACAGTCTTACACTTATCCAATCTTGTAAGAGATGATCCTAACCAAATATCAGAGATGATCTATTGAACCAGCTTGTCCAAGTTAAATAGTGAGAATGCAGTTTCAGACATCTCTGCGGGACTCTTTGAGATTTGAAGATCTTCTCCAGAGTCAGAGGCCTTCATGGGAATGAAGGGACCCTCTTCCACAATGTATAAAGCACGAGGGTCAATGGATTCCAGATGAAACTGAACTCTCATTTTCCAGATGGGAAAATATTCTTTTGTGTAGGCAGGCAGTCTCAGGGGAGAGACATCTGTCTATAGCTCTATACTTGAATCTTGTTTTCTACTTGACACTAGACACAGGATCTTACTCAAGGTGTTAACCTTATTGATGAGTAACCTCCCTCTGATACCACTTTAAAGTATCTAGTGTCAACCTAATCCACCTATGGGGGGGAATAGGTGTCGTGTAGTCTTTTGCGGAATTAAACTAACCTGCAAAATTAAGCAAACAGAACATAGAAAACACACAAAGAATTATAGTGGTTCCTCGATTTGGGTACGTCCACTTTCCCCCTTCGACCTATCTCCCACCAAGGGACAACTCGGTCATTTCTTCAAACGGATTGAAATCCTATCCTCATACTAGGAGCAACGCTCCCCTAACTACGAAAGGAACCCTTCTAACAAAGGAGTCACTACTCCACCACAATGGGTTGCACCCAACCCTTATAACTAGGAATGCAAATTCCTTTACAACAAAATTGAATGTAAGAAAAAATACAAACAATGCTTTAGAGATTCCGATGTCCTTCTTCGTTCGTTGAAGCTTGCACGAGAAGTACGAAGAGTCCACAACCGGATTTCTCACTTGGAATGAATCTTGTCAAGAACAGCGGCAGCCAGTAAGTGCAGCAGCGATGCTTTGTAGATCCAAACTTCTTTACAAAGCAAGCTAGGTCTTCGAACGATCTCAGTCGGATCAAACATCTTAACCGATTAAGAAGGGAGAACAAGTCTCGTTCAATGAATCAGAAGACAAGAGATCTCTAGAGAGATACGTGAGACCGGCTGCTTGCCTCGGTTCTGTCGTCGGACGATCAGAGAAGATCTGAGATCAGCGGCGGCGACTATCTTACGTGCGGCGACAAGCGTTAAGTGATTTCGCGATCGGCTAGGTAACCGTCTACTTGTTTCATATTTCCATGAATATGTATCTTTGGAGTTTCAAAATACGCATATATTTATACCAGGAGCCAACCCTAAGAGCCGTTGTGGGGACCACAAGGAGAAGCCCTAGCCCCGGCCGAAATAGCGCACGGCGGCTTGGATCGGTCCAGCGAACGGAGAAAATTTGCCTAAGGCAAAATAGACGGGAGTCGTTGGTGATTCCCGTTGATATCGGCGGGAATCGCTCACGACTCCCATCGATTCTGCCTTGGCAGAATTTCTGTTTGAAATCTATCAGCCGGAAGAAGTCGGCGGGAGACACTAAATGATTCTCGTCGAAGTCGGCGGGAATCACTAATGATTCCCGTCGAAGTTGGCGGGAAGCACTAGCAATTCCCGTCGATTTTGACTTAGAAGAATTTTCCTTCTTCCTTCTTTCGATAACTTGGTCTTTGACCCATCCTTGCTCCTTCTTTTGCTCTTGATCTACCTTGACCCTGTACTTGAAAGTAAGTACACTCCAATAAAGAGAGCACACGTGAATCAACACACTGATCTACACAATGAGGGATTACGTTGCGCAACCCCGTGTATATTGATCCACTGCACCCTGACATTTGTGTGTACTTAGCATGGAATAGCTGCAAGCACAACTTGATAGAAGAACGTCAAATACATTGTGAATCCATCTTAGCTTGACTGGAGTCTTCTTAAAATCCGGGTAATTGTGGATACAATACCCAACAGTATCTCCTCCTCATTTCCTTCCATCCATGGCTCATCTCCTTTACTAGTCACCGCCACTCGAGGGGAGTGAACCTCAAACTCTACAGGCAAGACTGCCTCACAACCATGTGAGAGCTTGAAGAGTGTCTCTCCAGTGGCCGTGCTTGGGGTTGTCTGTAGGGCCCACAATACCGAGGGGAGTATCTCCATCCAACTCCCCCTCAAGTTCTCCACCTTCTTCTTGAGCAGGTTCACTATGATTTTGTTCGCAGCCTCCACTTGGTCGTTGCTCCTAGGGTGGTGGACGGAGGCAAACCTGAGGTCGATCCCTAGCTGGGTGCAAAATCTGATGAACTCTTCGCTTGCGAATTATGGCCCATTGTCCATGACAATGGCCTTAGGCAACCCGTGCCTAAAGATGATCTCTCCCCAAACGAAGTTCCTGATGACCTAGGTGGTTACCTTGGCCAACGCCTTGACTTTCAGCCACTTTGAGAAGTAATCAATCATGACTAGAAGGAACCTTCTCTGCCCACTTACTAGAGGGAAAGGTCCAACTAAGTCCATTCCCTAGATGGCGAAGGTCCAAGGCGCCATTATGCTTCGAAGCCGCTGAGCGGGCAGGAGCTGGAGGGGCGGGGGGGGGGGGGGGGGGGGGGGGTAATATTGACACTTTTGGCACCTCTTTGCAAACTCTGTCGCATCCTTCATCGGGGTAGGCCAAACTATCCTTTCCTGACCACCCTTGTTTCCAACGTTCCACCCCCCCGAATGCCTTCCACATTCTCCGGAGTGTATTTCCTCCAAAATTCTTGGGACCTCTTCTTCTACCACACATCGCGCTAAAAGGCCCGATAGCATCTTTCAATGTAATCCCCCTTCATTTATAAGATAGTGATATGCTTTATGCCAAAAACCCTTTGCCTCTTTGACCCCTTCGGGGAGGCGGCCTGTAGTGCGGAAAGTCACGAAGGGATCCACCCATGAGGGTCACCGATCCACTTCCATCAGCTCCCCCTCCTCGATTTCTGGATGAAATAGCTCGGTCAAGGTCCCCCCCTGGGCACGAACTTGGCCAATTGGTAAGCTGCTGAGAATGCTCGTAACCCCCCGATAATCACTCTTGTAACACCCCAAAATCTTAAGATGGAGTAAGGCTGGGTGACAGGGCCTGGGACACGGGTGTGTCCCAAGGCATGTCCTTCTCTAGAGACACCGACTCGAGTACACGGGAAATGATCGGCGAGAGGCAACACGGCCTGAGACACGGGCATGTCCTGCTCGGGAGAAATCGATGGCGTTGAGTGGCGCTAAGAGAAATGGAATTGAGTGGAGTTGAGTGTGGAACACGGCCGGTGACACGGGCGTGTCACAGGGGCATGTTGGACACACGGCCAGGGACACAGGCGTGTGCCTTAGTCGTGTGCTGCTCCGGTGCTTTATGCTTGTGTTACAACAGGTGACACGACAAGTCACACGGCCGTGTCAAAGTTGACACGGGCGTGTTTGCCCTATGACACGGGCGTGTTGGAGCCCGTGTTCTGGTTCATTTTTAGTCAGTTCGTACACCGCTTGGGGGACACGGGCGTATCACAGGCCGTGTCAAGTCAAAAATAGAATTCTGGGCAAATCTTGGCCATCCAATTCTTGCTATTTGGATCCAATGGCCCTGGTCATTTCCTGCAGTGATAAGGCTGAGGAGTAGCTTCTTCTCTCATTCTTATCAAGAGAGAAAAAGAGAGAGAGCTTGGAGGAAGGAGAAGGAGGAGAAGATCAAGGCTTTGGTGGTGCTCCCGTGGTCCGATTCGCAATCTGAGCCGAGTTTAGTGGAGGCAAAGCTGTTGCGGTGCTTTCCAACCAGCTAGATTTTCGATGGCTCCCAAGAGATTGTCAGGGGTAACGATCTTCCTTTTTGGACATGTGAAGTCCTCCTTTATGCATGAGTAAGGAATCCTCTCCACCAAAAGGTGGAAAAAGTGAGTGATTCTAGTAGGTGATAGTTGTTATCCCCAGCTTGAGTCTGCATTTAGACCCAGAAATGTGTAGTACAGGATAAGCATGCTGTGTGAAGCCCATATGGATAGGTTTGTCTGGATTGGTGATGTTGCATATCGCGCATCGGAGAAGACTCAGCGTATAAACGTGTAGTTTGTGGGGTCAATGGGTTGTGCCTGTAAAGGGAAGTAGTGGGAAGTACTGGAATGCGGAATTACAGGAAAACACCCTTGTAACGTTTGTATTATATACTATGAAAGACCAGTTTTCTGGTACTGAATGAACTGCAGGGTTTGGGTGGAGTTTGGGTGCAGATAGAGAGCTCTGCTGAACCCGCTTAGCGACCACAAAGGACGACGACATTAACTCCCCTTTTGGATTGTGAAGCCAGTCCTTGGCGGACAGTATGGCTAGTGTGAGCTGCGAGCTCTTAAAAGGCCTCGTGCCGAACAGGAAAGGTGAAGCCGACCCGCGTCTTTTATTCTAGCAGCAAGTACGATGTGCTTGGTGATGGCAAGGCGATTTGAGCAACGGGTGGTGGTGGATCTGTACCTGCGTTATGTTGACTGTACAAGGAAGTGCCAAGGCATTGGACTTTCATCAGTAGCATAATGAGAGTCTTAGTCCTGCGCGCCAGTAAGACGTAATGCTCAATGGTGTTGATCCCAGTTCGCTGGTGTACCCAAAGGTGTGCCTAAGAGCACAGATCGTCGGGTCGGGTGGCTGACGGTTGTTATGGATTGCTTGTGCATGAGAGCACAATATATATAAGCTGTCAATTGCTGTATTGCTCTGCAGGGAAGGAATGCCTCTGCCCCGGGAAAGGGGTAGGATTGTTATAAATTGGTCAGCTGAATGCTGACCGTTGCCTTGTTTGCCACCTTCTGGGTGGATTGTCCCTGTGCAGGTGCTGGAGAGCCGAGCGGAAAATGAAGGGCTGATGCCCCTGATGCTGCTGCTGCTGCTGCCGCACTTGCTATTGCTACTAGCCCTCGAAGGCTAGCTTTTGTAGTTTCTATTATTCTTGTATGGCCGGCCTGCGTGCTGACGTATGTAATCCATACTGTTTAAAGAGAAACTGTAAGGCCTTAAGGCCAGACTGTAGTATTTGGTTTGCCCTCGTGTGAGTGGTTGTATATAAAGTTGGTTTATATATATTTAGTGTATATTCCTGCGATGAGTTTAACTACTAGTGTTTCTATTCCGCTAGCATGCTCTGTGTTAGGATGGTATTAAACTGTAACCTCACCGTCTGTTTGTAGCATATAGTGTGGGGCCCCGGCCGGACCTTCTATTATTTGTTATTTAACGGGTGGAGTCGTTAAAACTCTCACCTTTGATAAGAATTTCTGGAGGGTGGGCTCCCGGGCTTCATATTCTCCCCTGATCTGTGACGCCACTACTAGAAAATCTGTGAGCACTTCTACGTCGTGAACTTCGAGCTCCTTGGCCAGTCTTAACCCGGCGATGACAGCCTCATACTCTGCTTGATTGTTCATAACCGAGAAATGCAGTGCTACTTCTTGCTCTATGGTGACCCCTTAAGGGCTTACCAATACTACCCCTCCCCACAGGGAATGCCTCCCTGAGGCTCCGTCAACGTATATCTTCCATGCTTCCCTTGGACGTGCCTCCTCCCCCTCCAGCTCTTTGACGTAGTCGGCCAAGAAGTCAGCCACTGCCTGTGCCTTGATGGAGTGCCTTGGCACGAAGGAGACTTCGAACTCGCTGAGTTCAATAGACAACTTGGCCAACCGCCCTGAATGATCTACCCCTTCAAAAATCTTGCGTAAGGGATGGTCTATCACCACTTTGATTGAATGAGCTTAGAAATATGGCCTGAGTTTTCTGCCAGAGATGACTAGAGAGAAAGACAACTTCTCCAGGATAGGGTAGCGAAGCTACGCCTTCTTAAAGATCCTACTGACATAATAGATTGGAAGCTGCTTCTTCCCTTCTTCCCTCACAAAAACAAAACTCACCGCCTCTGCCCCTACCCCAAGATACAGGGCTAGGTCCTCCCCTTCCTTCGGGCCTTGAAGGAGCGGTGCTTGGGATAGTTGAACCTTCAAGGCCAGGAAATTCTCCTCATATTCCTCCGTCCACTCAACCTTTTTGTTCTCCCGAAGAATTTTTAAGATGGGAGAGAACTTATCCCCGGCTCGGGAGAGAAAACGGCTCAACCTAGCAAGCTTACATGTTAAGCGCTGAACCTCCTTGGCATTGCAAGGCGATTACAATTCCATGATGGCCTTCACCTTATCCGGGTTAGGCTCGACCCCCGCTGGCGTTAGGAGGTGCCCAAGAAACTTGTCTCGGCTTACCCCGAAGGCATACTTCTGGGGATTTAGCCTCATCTTGAACTTTCGTAGGGTCGCAAACGTCTCCTCTAAGTCAAGTAGGTGCAAGCCCACGCCCTTTCTCTTTACCATTAGATCGTCGAAATACACCTCTAGGTTCCTGCCCCTTTGGTCTTGGAAGACCCGGTCCATAAAACGCTGGTAGGTTGCCCCTGTATTCTTAAGCCCAAAGGTCATCATTTTATAACTAAAGCATCCCTCCCTTGTGATGAAAGAGACATCCTTGACGTCGGGGGGATGCATGCGGATCTGGTGATAACCTGAAAAAGTATCCAAAAAACTCATAATAGAAAAGCCCACAACTGAATAGACCAGCATGTCGATCCGAGGCAGGGGGTAGCAATCCTTAGGGAATGATTTATTCAATAAATAGAATTCTACACACATGTGGCACATTCCATCACCCTTCTTTACCATTACCACATTGGAGACCCAGCCTGGATACTGGATATCCGAGATTAAACCTGCATCGAGAAGCTTCTTAACCTCCTCGCGGATGGGATATTCAAGCTTGGTGGTGATGGCCCTCATCTTCTGGAGAATGGGACGCATCTTGGTGTCCAGGTTCAAACGGTGGCAAGCTACATCCGCGTCGATGCCTGGCATGTCCGCCACGCTCCAGGCAAAGATATCAACATTCTTTTGGATGCACTCCCGCATCCTTTCCTGGTCTTCGGGGCGCATGCCTCCGCTGATCCTTATCCTCTCTGTATTTCTTGCCTTGCTGATGACCTCCAGCTCCACGACATCCTCTACTGTCTCCATCCAGGATTGCTCCCGACCAGCTCTTTCCTCCTCTTCTCCCAACTCCTCCTCACCTTCTACCCTCTCAACCTCCTTCGCCTCCAACAAGCCTTCCCCTGACAACTCCACTTCTTCACCCCTTTGTGTCTCACCGCCAGCTTCTTCCTCTTCTTCTCGCTCACATGTAGTCTTATCTCTGGCCTTACCTAGGCTCATCACTCCTCTCCCCACAACCTCCTCTTCAGCCTCACCTAGACTCTCCAATCCTTCCCCCACAGATTCCTCCTCAGCCTCACCTAGGGTATCCACTCCTTCCCTCGCAGCTTCCTCCTCAGCCTCACCTAGGCTCACCACTCCTTTCCCCGCAGCATCCTCCTCAGCCTTATCTAGGCTCTCCACTCCTTCCATGCAGCTTCCTCCTCAGCCTCACCTAGGCTCTCCACTCCTTCTCTCGCAGCTTCCTCCTCCATTGCCATCTCCCTCTCCAGCTCCTCTGCCTCCGCCATCCAGGATATGTTATTGACGGCAGTCAAGTAGAACTGCCTCGCCACCTTCTTATCTCCCCTGATCCTGACTACCACTCCTCCGTTGCTAAAATTTAGGCATTGATGAAATGAGGAGGGGCACAACGAAAGGAGCTGATATGGGGACGCCCAAAGATTGCGTTGTAGCTGCTCGGAGCGTCAACAATGATGAACCGACAATTCCTCGATACCCCCACTAATGTCACATGCAGCCCTATCCCTCCCTCAACTTCCTTCCGCTCCCTCAAGAACCCAAACAACGGTCCATCCGAGGCTAGAACCCTCCAAGCCTCCCTCTTCATCTCGTCAAAGGCTTTCTTGAAGATCACGTTCATGGAGCTCCCATTGTCTACCAAGATCCGGGAGACTGTGAAGTTTTCCACTACCGTCTGGATCACCAAGGCGTCGCAGAACGGGTCTTCATAGTCCAACATATCCTTTGATGATCAAGTGATCCTCTCCTCCTCCTGGGGGGGGGGGGTCTGGGAGGTCGAGGCGACACTCCTTTGATACATAGTATGGAAGCTCCCCTTGTGGGTGGCTTTGATCCCTACACCCCCATGGATCACCCCGATCCCTCCTCGGGCCCCCACATCCGCCCGGTCTTCACATCTTTCCTCTCATCCTACTGACTGAACTTCTACAATCTTCACGGGAAGAGGCTGTTGGACTTGTCCCCTGGCCTCTCTCATCTCCAGGAACTCCAGACAGGTGGCCGTCACATGACCCACATCTTGGTGGAAGTCAGAAAAGGGAAACTGTACCCTACTTTCTCTCCTCCTGGCTCCTCCCCAAGCTCCTCTCCTTCCTCCTCTTGCTCTCACGATCTCCATGGCCTCCAACTACGGCAGGAGGGGAGCCCTCTTCCCTTGCCTCTAGGCCAACTGGTTGAACCTCCTTTGCTCGCATAAGTTGTCTCCACCTTGCCATCCTCCCCCTGTCCCCTAGGGATGACCTTCCTGGGGCCTCCAGCCCAACCGATTGTTTAGCTCCCTATGCCCCCACCCTATGGGCTGCCTCTGATGCCCTTGGCCTTTGGGTTCTTCTCTTCTCCTCTCCTCCCTCTGCTCCCTCTACTCGCTCTGCCTCCTAGCTCCTGGTTCCTTCACATCCTCTTCCGCCAACTTGGCCAATTTCTTGGTGAATGTATTTTCATGCATGGCCGGCCACCTTTATTCTCTCATGCATGCACCTTTTCCTCTCTCTCCATTAATTAGCATGCATGAATATCCCCTCCTCATTAAAGTGGCCGGCCCCCCCTCTTTTTGCCCTTCTGCAAGCTTCCATTCTTCCCCTCCTTCTTATTTTATATTTTTCATTAAATGAAATGCATGAACCCCCCTCTTTTCTCTCTCCCCCTCCATAATTGCATGCATGAACCTCCTTCCATCCACATGGTCGGCCCCCCCTTGTGTCCCTTCTTCTCCTCTTCATTCTAGAATCCTCTCCATCCTCTATATAAGCCACCCCATCCCTCAAGCCAAAGGATTACGAAAATTGTTGGAGTGAAGTTCTAAGCAAAGTTTGATTGAAGAGGTGGGATGCTCCAATGTTGTGAGGCTCGGGTAGAGGGCTTGGGCTGCTACAAGTGGAGGGCCGGCTGCACCAAGGTTGTGAGGCTCGGGTAGGGGCTGCACTTGAAGGGCTGGGCTGCTCCAATTGCATGTAGGGGGCTGCATGTTGATGAACTTGGGCTTGAGCTGCACTTGAGGGAGGGGCCGACCAACCTACAAAATAAAATAAAACATTAGACACTTATTAAAATAACATATCATGATATAAACTTAAATAAAACTAAACATAAAACATAACATTAATCACTATAACATTACATTAGTCATGTAAACCTAAACTATAACAAAGATAATAATATTTAAAAATAAAACTAGACATTACAATAACATAAACATAACATAAAATAACAACCAAACATAAAATAAAACTATAGATTTATAAAAAATTACACAACAACAACATACAAGCACACAAAAACATAAAATTATAATAATACTTAGGAATTAAGCTACTAAATTACCCCAAAAATGATGACTAAAACTAGTCATCACACCTCAATGTGAAGTGGCGTTCCAAGAATTGAAGCATCGACTTACCTCCGCCCCCATCTTGTACTTCCATCTGGAAAGGAGGGATTTCAAGTTTACACGGACGCGTCATATCAGGGGTTGGGAGCGGTGTTGATGCAGCACGGGCACGTGAATGCTAATGCTTCAAGACAATTGAAGAAGCATGAAATCAATTACCCGGTGCATGATTTGGAGTTAGGAGCAGTGGTGTTTGCCTTGAAGGTATGGAGGAATAATCTATACGGCGTCCACTGCGAAATCTTCTCGGATCATAAAAACTTGAAGTACGTCCATACCAAGAAGGAGTTGAACTTAAGACAAGGGTGGTGGTTAGAGTTTCTATGCGACTATGAGTTCACCATGAACTACCACCCCGGAAAGGCGAACTCGGTAGCCGATGCGTTCAGTAGGAATGTACCCGGCTCGAGCCCAGAGTCTCGGTTGATGAGCATGGAGTTGGCGCTGATGATTGAGGAGATGGATATTAACTTAATACTTAAGGCTCCTTTGGAAGAATATACGGAGTACTTGTCCAACATGAGCATAGTTTGTGATATCCGGGACCGGATCCGGGTGGAGCAAGGTTTGGATGCGGCTCTGGCCCCGACAATAAAGTTAATCGAAGATGGGACTACCGACGAGTACACACAAAGGGACGGCCTCGTTTACTTTCGCGGCCTGCTCTACATTCCCAAAGGTGGCAGAATCTGTGAGGATATCTTGAGAGAGGCGCATTGCTCTCAATATTCAGTGCACCCGGGAATTTAAAAAATGTACGCCGGCTTACGGAAAACGATGTGTTGGCCGGGAATGAAGTAGGATGTTCAATATTTTGTGACGCATTGTGAAGCCTGTCAAAGAGTGAAGGCGGAGAGTAGGAGTCCCGATGGACTGTTACAGTCGTTGCCCATCCCCGAATGGAAGTTCGAGGGTATTTCCATGGATTTCATACATGGACTACCTCACTCCCGCTCGGGGAACGATTCAGTCTGGGTGATCGTTGACCGACTGACGAAAGTAGCCCGGTTTATCCCTATGAAGAAGGAGGCTCACGTGGATGTCTTATTATGCCTTTTTGTGGAGCAGTTTATACGGTATCACAGCGTGCCTAAGACGATAGTTTCAGACCGTGATGGTAGCTTTACCTCAAAGGAGTGGAAGGCAGTACATGCGTATTTGGGCTCGCGCCTTACCTTCAGCACCGCGTTTCATCCTCAGACAGATGGGCAGTCTGAGCGAACCATCCGGACATTGGAGGACCTGTTGAGGTTGTGTGTGATAGATAGGGGAGAGCTGTGGGAAAGACTCTTGCCCATGGTGGAATTCTCCAACAATAATAGCCATCAAGCTACCATCGGCATGGCGCCCCATGAGGCCCTTTATGGAAGAAGGTGTAGAACCCCCTTGTCATGGGTGCAAGATGAAGACTCGAGGGCTTTGGGAATTGAGTATATAGATGACACTGATGCGGTGGTTAGGCTAATAAGGGATCGCATGTTGGAGGCTCAAAGTCAACAGGCGAAGTATAATAATGCAAGGCACCGTATGGTGGAGTTTCAAGTGGGTGATAAAGTTTTCCTGAAAATCCGGTCGATGCATGGAGTGTCACGGGTGCGGGGAGTGAAGAAGCTCAGCCCATGGTATGTTGGGCCCTATATCATATAGGAACGGATTGTCCCTTTGGCCTATCGGTTTGAGTTACCGCCGGAGCTGTAGAATCTCCATGACGTGTTCCATGTATTGTCGCTTCGGAAGGCGCTGTTGCGGCCTAATCAATACATCCCCCCAACTGATGGTGCTGTGGCGTCTGATAGATCTATACGACTAGAGCCGGTGCGGATCATTGATAACGAGATAAGAACCTTGTGCCGCAAAAGTGTTCCCTTGGTGAAGGTGCTATGGTCTAATCATGGGAAGGAGGAATTCACATGGGAGCCAATGGATTTGATGCAAAGACGCTACCCAGAGTTGTTCGCTCCAGGTAATTATATTTAATGTTTATTTTGCTTTCTATATGCTTCCTCCCCATAGCCTTAGCCTGATTTCGGGGACGAAATCTTTTATTTTGTTTATAGGATTTGTAACGTCCTGATTCGCGCTAGGCCCCTTGTGCGTGTTTTGGCATAGGGAGAGCTGGTGCAGGCTCAAGGGGGTGCAGGTGATCAGGTGCGCACTTGCGGAAAATAAGAAAATAGGATAGAAACTGGAGTTGAGCATGACACGGGTAGGGACACGGGCATGTACCTACGCGTGTTCAATGGAGTTGAGTGTCATTGCCTTGAGTGCCACTGCTTTGAGTGAAACGACTTTGAGTGGTGTGTCCAGAGAAGGACGCGTGTAGGGACACGGGCATGTCCCTACCCGTGTGCCATGGCTTTGAGTGCCATGGCTTTGAGTGAAATCTCTTTGAGTGGTGTGTCCCGAGAAGGACACGGGTAGGGATACGGGCGTGTCCCTACCCGTGTGCCATGGCGTGAGTGCAATGGCTTTGAGTGAAATGGGTTTGAGTGGTGTGTCCCGAGAAGGACACGGGTAGGGACACCAGCGTGTCCCTACCTGTGTTCAATGGAGTTGAGTGCCATGGCTTTGAGTGAAACAGCTTTGAGTTATTCGTCCCGTGAAAGACACGGGTAGGGACACGAGCGTGTCCCTACCCGTGTGCTTTAAGCCAAGCTCGACGAGTGGTGCACCGAGAACCACACGGGTGTTGACACGGGAGGTGGCATGCCCATGTCACCTGGACACGGGTATCGACACGGGCGTGTCAGTACCTGTGTAGGAGCACGAAACGGCGGTTAAGCCGTTTCGCCAGAGTAGGACACGGGTAAGGACACGGCCGTGTCCCTACCCGTGTCACTTCTGTATAAAAAGGAAAAGTGAAGCCCTAGCTTCCTCATTCTCTTTACAAGCCCTAATTTCTAGAGGGAACATTCCTGGAGGAAGAGAACAGCTGGAGCAAGCTTTTGAGGAGGAGAAATGCCATCGCCGCCAAGGGAAAAGTGATGCAGCGGAGGAGGATGACAAGATCCATAGCCGCGGATGGTGTTATCGCTGGAAATGAGGTGAGCTTCCTACCCCCTCCCTTGGTGCTAGATCTGTAGTTATCTAGGTGAGATGTTGACTCAAGAGAGTCTTGACATGGGAGATGGAGATTTCTTTAGGAATGGCCTTTCTAGAACGTGTGTTCTAAAGATTAGACATCTTCAACCTCCCCCTCTTCAAAGTGATGATGGGGGTGGCTTCGTGAAGAGGAATGGCCTTGAGAGGGAGAATAAGGGTGGAGGAGCTTTTGGTTGCGATTTGTGGAAATAGCCTTGAGGAGGAAGATGAACCGATGCCGTTTATTCCGCTTCAAGATGCGTGCAGAATCTGTGTTCTGCATGCAGCGACCTTCTTGGCTGTGTTCAAGAAAGAAAGGGTCAGATCTGGGCTTTCAACTAAACACGAACGTTGTATCCCTTGAAATTACCTTTCCAATGAGTGGTTACACGCCTTTAGTTGAAGCCTGTAGCCACGCAAATGTCCAATCGATGTTAGGGTTGTAAACTAAGCGCACAGAATTTATATTCTGTACGCTGCAGGCTTTGGAGCCAATTTCATGTGATTTCTAGCCTAATATGGATTACAGGCAGAACATAAAAATTGTAGCCGATGGAAAGACCTTTCACTCGAGAGGTTACACGCACTCAGCGGATTCCCGTAGCCTTGGGAATTCTCAGTTGAAGTTGCTGTCCAGATTTATTCTGCACTTAAAATTCTAGGTTGTGTATAATGTGGATTAAAATCTGGTGGAATTAATGTTGCAATCTAACTCGAGGTCTGAGTGAACTCTTTTGGGATAACCATCATAATGATAGGAAGGTTGAGGTTTATAAATTTAATTCCATACAACGAATTGTGAGCAAGCTTAATTGAACGAAAGGGTTGGATATAAAGTGGTGGACTAACATTTATGTGCATTGTTTATATCATGTTGAAATCGTTTGTAATGACATGTAGATGATTAAACTATAGCCATGATGTACGTTGAAATGATAGAAGGAAATTTAGTAGTCCAACGCTTAGAGTGTCGTCTCCCAACGGGTAGCGTTGTGGAAGTTAGCAAGTGCGGTGTTGGCCGTCACTAGTTCAGATGATGTTGAGATGAGTAAAGTTGGGCGATTGGGCTTGGTCCTCGTGATCATTTCTGAGGCTCCTTCCGTACCACATTGTGGTTATATTGTATGCAGTGTGAGTTGACACGCGGTGTCGTAATCTCGGGTTAAGGATAGTGTGGTAGGTCTACGGGCTCGTCAATCGTCACACCGATGGGAGTTGACAGATAGACCTTGGGAGGTTGGGCTTGGTCCTCGGTGTTCACGTCCCGAGGATCCTTCTGTGCCAAGTGAACGGTGTGGCTTGCTCCTCATGCTCATTTCCGAGGCTCTCCATATCACGCATAGGCCAGTTCGGGGCTAGGATCTTTGTGCACATCTACCCAAGAGAACCCGCTGGGCCGTAGTACGCATGGGCTCCGCTGTTGTGTTCTTAGAGTAGAGGCGTACAGAGGCCTAAGTGAGGTAGTGTGGATACCTACTTAGTAGTAGAAGTGCCCGTTCTACTATCACCGTCTGGACACGACGGATGGCGCCTGAGAGGTTAGCTACCAGCTCGAAAAGTGGGAACTACCAGTCTGTGTCGACATAACAATTGCATGTGTGTGATCATGGGTGTGTCATTACATCGCATACATAACATTGCACCTCATTACATACACAAGACCCTGATCGTATAAGCTTGTATGGGCACTCCTATACGATGAGTTATTTATTGCTGAACGATCCTCAACTTATATGCTTGTATGGGCACCCATATAAGTTGAGTTACTTTCTTTTATAACTCTATATTCATATGCTGTGATAGATGGTAGAATTGCTAGAATTTCTTATTACTTGTTATACCACTTGCTTGTTATACTCCTGCTATTATACATATCTTGTACCCTATCCATTTCTCCGCCCGGTGCCGAGGAGTCGTCGGGGGAGCGGATGTGAAGCCAATTAGTCTGTATGACTAACGGTTGCTACGTCTTCCATTTTAGGAGGAAACCCCGCAGGTGGAGCAGCAGGTTATGGAGCCGATCAGCCAGGCCAGGATGACAGGGCCTGAAGGGACAGTGCCATCGCTACCATCTGTTACAGAGGTGAGTAATGAGAGTTTTATTGTAGCCCTTCGAGGCAATTTTATAACTGCACTCTGACTATATTGAAGCATGTTTTAGCTTCTCAACTGTTGTACTTCTGGACTCATGACTTTTTGTGGATTGTTTTCTTCATATTATTATGGTTGGGTTTGCATACATATGTTGATATTGGTTATAGACGGCAGAATAGGCGTCTTGTGGTACAGGCTTGCCCGTATGCTAGTGCTACCCCAAGGCGGCTGTTCTGGGCATAAGACCCCTCTCATGCCGTGTCTTGTGTTCCGGGACGGGGGTTTTACAATATTACAGCTGTAAAGGATCCACAATTTCCCCTAATAAAACAAACGACTTTATTCTGCCAAAACTCTTAATTAATGCATAAGGAGTATTGCAAATAAGAAAAAAAGTATAAGAATTAAATTAAGCAGAATATCCTGGATAAAATATGTTTTAAACAAGAGGAAATAAAACAAGGGATCAGATGAAATGAATATTGATAAAAGTATACATATATCATAGACCATAGATCTAAGATCGTCGATCTGAACAAGCAGATCGTCGACCTGAAGAAAAACTGTCTAAACAGAGATCGTCGACCAAGGCTACACGATCGTCGATCTGAATAAACAGATCGTCGAGCCCACTTCAGAGTTCATATAACTCTGAGATCGTCGGTCAACAATCGAAGATCGTTGAGCAAGGTTTGACTATCGTCGAACACATTTATACTTAACCAATTTTCATTTCTATCCTTTCTTAACTATCCTTCCTGGGTCTATTCTAACATAAACTAAGGTAGATTAACCTTTAGTCTAACCATTGACAATAGATAATTCTTGAGACAATTTAGCCTAATTGAGATGACATTGCCCAAATCAAAACTAGGGTACCAACAATCTCCCCCTATTCGGGTGATGTCACTCAAACAAAAAAAATACAAACAGATAAGAAAGAAAAAAACATCAATAGATATATCATCAAACATATTTGAATAAATCAGATAATAAAAACAAATATCACAATTATTTATTAACAGAATCTAGAGGGAGAATAGAAGCAGCATGAGAGAAAATGATTTTTCTCTTAGGATCGTATGCATCCTTCTTAGATAACTTCAAGTCCTGCTCTCCAATAATCTTTTGTTCTCCAGCTTTAGGCAGAACAGCTTCAGGATGTCTTTCCATGTACTTTGAAGCATCAAAAACTTCTGAACTAACATGGAACCTATCCAATTCTTTCTTTCTGTACTTTGACATTGTAGACAATCCTGAGATATCTTGACCTTCAACTTTAGCTTTTCTGATTTGAGCAGCTCCCACTAATTCTAGAAGTCTAGCCATTTTGAAATTGGGATCAAGCTCTAGACTTTCATAAGTATTTTCATCAGCTGGATCCAATGGATTTACAGTCTTAAATTTTACTGATTGTGCTAGAAAACTCTCAGCTTGCTCTTGAGATGGCTTGACATTTGAAACTTTTGGCTCTTGAATCACAAGGTTAGATGGAGGAGCACATTCAACATACTTCTTGCTTGATTTATCATAGTATATAACTCTTTTTCCTTTAGCATCTAATGGCTTAGCTTGAGCTGATTTCTCCTATGGAGGTGAAACTTTTCTTTTGGGAGGAGACCTAGGAGCTTGAGGAGGGGAGAAGGTTGGTTATTGATATACAACTTACTTTACTTGCTCTCTTGGAATATTTGAATGCCTAGACTGCCTCTGATTATAAGAACTGCTGGGAGGAGGCTACCTGCCCTTCCTTTGATAGATGTATGATTGATTTGGTCTGGCAGGAGGAGCAGAAGATCTGGGAACTACATTGCCTGATGCACTAGCAGAGGGAGGAGGAGGACCTCTCTGAATCCCCTTGGGAGGAGGAGAGTTCTTCCTGCTTTTCTTCCTTGCTTTCTGGGCATTTTTGGAATACCACATCCAGGCCTCAAAGCTTTTAGACTTAGGATCAATCCCTTTCAGAATATAATAGGGAACATCATGGTCGGGGTTTGGAGGAGCTGGAGCTACAACCTTCCACTTCTTTTGAGCAATCTTTTTCTTTTTCTTATATCCTTCTGATTCATCAGAATCCTCATCCTCAGAATGTGAGGACTGAGGTTTTGCATATAGATCATCAATATCTTTTATCAAAGATTCCTCTTTTTCTTTAGCTTTCTGAAGAGCTTTTTTCTCTTTCTTCTTCTAAGATATCTTGAGCCATAAGAGAATCCAAGTCTGGACCTGGGGTGTCATCACAGACAGTAGAGGGCACATGTGATTCATCAACTGCAACTTCTGGAACAATTTCTGGAGCAGCAACTGACACAGCTTCACCTGGTCTAGCAGATTCAAGATTTTCCTTAACAGCATTATCTGAAGATTCCACTGAAGTCCACTTAACTTCTAAGAAGGAAGTAATAACTCCTTCTAGATATCTGGCAATGACAGGAGCGGAAAGCTCCTCAAGACAGAACTTGAAAGCAAGAGCTGCTTCAGCTATAGTTTCAGAAATAATGAAACTATCTAAAATCTGAAGGCCCATTGGTCTTTGATAGCACACAATGGCCTGAAGGGGATCAAACACACAAGGGGTGGACTGACTGATATTACTGTCTCCACTGGATGAGAGTGAATACTCATCATCTAAATCCATAAATGCATCCAGTTCATCTTCAAGAACTACTGGAGCATCTACAACTATCATCTGCACTGTATCTGGAATGACTTCATCTGATTCTGAAACTGCATTTGAATACATTTCTAACTCCATTGCTGCTGGAGATTTCACAACAGGAAGAGCCCAAGCAGAGCCTGAAGCATCTTCATTGAGCATGTCCCCCTGCCTGGGTTCAGTGGGAACTAAACCCAGGCTCCTAGATGAAGAAGGGACTAAGAGGGCAGAAATGGAAGCAGCAAGAGATGAAATGGAGAGGGCAAGAGGTGCAATGGCTTCTGCTATCATGATTTTGATGGATGGAGTAATTAGCTCTAGGATATTAGAAATGAATTCAGGTGTAATTTGGAATGATGGAGGAATGATGGATGGAGAAACATCAGAAATGATGTTCTTTTGAACTGGAACAGGAGATGAAGTAAGCAAAGTGAACATAGAATCTAAGTTAAGATTTGGTATCTCAGCTAGATGAGCTGGTGTTGGGGATGCAGATGGTTATGGATGGTTAACAAGAGATGAATGAATTTCAATGGAGGTGGATTGCAAGGAAGATAAAAGAGGAATTTCTTCATTAGGTTGGGAAGTGGCTTCAGAAGCCCATGTGCCCTCAGATGTTGTAGGAGCAGACCCAGCCTTGAATGGTTTCTAAATAGTCCAATTCCATTTAACAAACAAGGAAGGATCAGTTCTTTTGCTGGCATTTATTGCTGTAGGAGCAGATCCTAAAATCTGGGAGGCTTTCTTAGATAGAAAGAACCCAATCAACCTTCCTTGAGTCACCTCTTTCTTATTATTCTGTTTCGTGATAAACTCAAATAGCAAGCCAGCCCAGTTGATTGCTTTCTTATTCACTATAGTTGACATCAAGGCAAATTATTGCATGTTGATGTTGTCGTGGGCTGAATGCTTTCCAAGCAGAACCTTTCCAACCAAATCAGCCAAAAACTTAAATCCAATAGATAAGTTTACTTTCAAAAGCTAAGATAGAATGTCTTCTGCATGTCCCATCTCTAGGAACATCCTACTATATTCAGAAGTATCTTGCTCATAATCATCTGATCCATTCTTTAACTCAAATATTTTAGTCAATATTGCGGGAGTAAGAATTACCTCCACGTCGTTGATGGCTCCTTTCATTTCTTCATCATCGGAAGAAGAAGTATAAACCCATTCCTTTATCTCTGATATATGGAGTTTGAGCTTTGTAGACATGAGCTTCTTGAGTACTTGGTCGTCGCATAACTGCAGCATTTCTCTGAAAACTTGTTCGCAGTCACCAAAGTAATCGAAATCGACACTGAATCCGGCGTCAAACTTCATCACGGAAAGAGTCGCAGATGCAATCGACATGGAATCGACGAGAAGAACTGAGACGAGAACAATCGCACGAAGCAAGAGGAGAAAGCGTGGGATGAGAGCTCGAAACAATCCTGGAAGCAGAATACGAAAAGGCGGGCTCCGTCGACGATCTTCAGACCTAAATAAGCAATCGGTTTGAAATAAACTAGAATCATCGATCTCTGAATGAAGATCAAGAGAATCGGTCATCGATCCTCGATCGACGATCGATTTCCGAAGCAGAGTCATCGATCATCGGTCGATGATTTCTGTCTCTAAACACAAAGAGCTATCATAGACCGAGGGTCGACGATTTTGCTCAACCTGTTCGACTATCTTCGAACACCGTCCGACGATCTCAGAACAGATTTCAACTTAGCAGATTTTTACACTTAGTCAGATCCATTCATCATGCCTAGTTGATTCAAAAAGAATAGATGTTTCTATTCATCTAAAGGCTTTGTGAATATATCACCTCTCTGAAGATCTGTGGGTATAAACTTGAGATTTATTTTATTCTTGTCAACACAGTCTCTAAGAAAATGGTGTCTGATGTCTATGTGTTTAGTTCTAGAATGGTGCACAGGATTTTGTGCTATGGAAATAGCACTAGTATTGTCACACATAATTTTGGTGTTTTTGTGTGTGTACCCATAATCCAAGAGTTGATTTTGAATCCACAGTATATGTGAACAGCAACTAGCAGCTGCTATATATTCAGCCTCTGCAGTTGAGGTTGAAACAGAAGCCTGCTTCTTGCAAAACCAATAGACTAATCTCTCACCTAGGAACTGACAAGTTCCTGAGGTGCTCTTCCTGTCACCTCTACAGCCAGTACAGTCAGCATCTGAGTATCCAATCAACTCAAATTCTGATTCAGCTTGGTACTAGAGTCCTAAATTAGGGCATCCCTTTAAGTATCTTAAGATTCTCTTGAGAAGAGTCAAGTGAGATTCCTTGGGGTTGACCTGAAATCTAGCACAGAGGCATGTGGAAAACATTATATCAGGCCTACTTGCAGTTAGATATAATAGGGAACCAACAATGGCCCTATAATTTTTCTGATCAATAGGCTTGCCCTTTTCATCAGAATCAATAACTACATTAGTAGCCATAGGAGTGTGCATTGATGAAGCATCTGCCATCAAAAACTTCTTTACCAATTCCTTGGCATATTTAGATTGGGAGATGAAAATGCCATCAGCATCATGTTTCACTTGGAGACCAAGGAAATAAGATAGCTCACCCATACTACTCATCTCAAACTTAGAGTGCATTAGATCTGAGAACCTTTTGCATTGTTTGGGATCAGTGGAACCAAATATAATGTCATCCATATAAATTTGAACTAACAGGATCTTGTCCTTATGGTGCTTAATAAAAAGGTTTCTATCAACTATGCCTCTAACAAACTTATGTTCTAATAGGAAACTAGTTAAAGTCTCATACCATGCACTAGGAGCCTGCTTAAGTCCATACAGAGCTTTTTACAACTTAAAGACATGTGAGAGGTGAGTTGAAGAAGAGAAACCAGGGGGTTCTTCAACAAACACCTCTTCCTTTAGCTCTCCATTCAGGAATGCACTCTTTACATCCATTTAGAACACCTTAAACTTCATGTAGGCTGCATAGGCTAGAAAGATCCTTATTGCCTCTAGCCTTACAACAGGAGCAAAAGTCTGATCAAAATATATGCCTTCTTCCTGTCTGTATCCCTGTGCTACAAGCCTTGCTTTATTCCTTATAATAATTCCTTGTGAATCCAACTTGTTTCTAACCACCATTTAGTTCCTATAACCAGTTGGCCTCTTGGTCTTGGAACCAAATTCCAAACTTTATATCATTCAAACTGATTCAGCTCCTCTTGCATAGCAATGATCCAGTGGGGATCTTGCTCAGCATCTTTTATGGTTAGGGGCTCAATCTGTGAAAGAAAACAAGCAAGCATCACATCCTGACTTATTTGATGTCTAGTTTACACACCAGTTGAAATGTCTCCAATCACTTGATATATAGGATGATCTCTAAGTGTGAAATAATCAGTTGGTGGTATGTGATCTTCAATAGTAGTTAGAATCAATTCCTCAGGTGGAATTAGATTGGCTGTTGGTAGAGTTGCAATCACTTCTACTTGGTCTTCATCACTGTCTAAATCAATTATCTGAAGAGTTAGTTGAGGTTGAATCTCCTGAGTGAGTTTCAGCTCATCCAAATTCTTGCATAAGTCAGGTACCTGCAAAGAGTTACTGAAAGAAGTTTCCTTCTCTCTGTAAAACATGTTAGTTTCATCAAACGATACATGTACTGACTCTTCAATTTTCAATGTGGATTTATTAAGTACCCTATAAGCTTTTCTTACTTGGTAATATCCTAGAAAGATTCCCATTGAAGCCTTTGCTTCAAACTTTCTAATGTAGTCTTTGTTATTGTTGTGAATGTAAGCTACACAGCCAAAATTTTTAAAATAATCTATTTTAGGTTTCTTTTCTTTAAGCAATTCATAGGGAGTCTTCCCCTTTAGTTTATGTATCAGACTTCTATTCAGTACATAGTTATCTGTGTTAACTGCTTCTACCCAAAAGGATAGAGGCATATTAGCATCTGCTAACAATGTTCCTGCAGCTTCAATCAGGGTTCTGTTTTTCCTTTCAACTACCCCATTTTGTTGAGGAGTTCTAGGAGTAGAGAAGCTATTCCTGATACCTTCTTTCTCATAGAATTCTTGCATAAGAAGAGATTCAAACTCAGTACCATGATCACTTCTGATCAAGGCAACTTGAGTAGAGTACTCAGCCTGTATACAAAGTAGAAAATCTGTAAGAACTTTAAATTTATCAGATTTAGTTCTCAAGAAGAACACCCAAGTGAACCTAGAGTAATCATCTACAATCACTAGGGTATAGAATTTCCCTCCTAGACTTTGTACAGCTATTGGACCAAAGAGATCCAAGTGCAATAGGTACAGGATTCTAGGTGAATCACTTTTATTTACAGCTTTAAAACTATTTTTAGTTTGCTTGCCTAGTTGACAAGCCTTGCATAGGCCTTCCTTCTTGTAGGGGCAAGAGGGCAAACCTCTAACAAGGTTGTATTTAGATAACCTAGATATATTCTTATGGTTAACATGACCTAGCCTTCTATGCCACAAAGAATTATTGCTACTCACCTCATTAAATAAACAAATTTCAGAAGAGGTGGATTTAAAATCTACAAGATAAATATTTCCTTGCCTAATGCCTACTAATACAATTTTATTATTCAAGTTAATATTGCACAGAGTATTAGAAAACCAAACCTGGTAGCCAGCATTACAAAGCTGACTTACAGAAATAAGATTGTGCTTCAGTCCTGTGACATAAGCTACCTTCTTGAAAGTCACTGACCCTATGGTGAATTTACCATATCCTTCAGTCTGACCACAGCTGGAATCACCAAAGACCACCTTTGGTCCCAACATGGCTTTGAAGCTTGACAGGTTCTCTTTATTTTCGGTCATATGCTTGGAGCATCCACTATCCAAATACCACTTGTCCTTAGTGATAGGATTGGTCTTCACCTACAAAAAGATAAATTAGACATTGTGGACCCAGGTAACCTTGGGTCCATTGTTCTTCACATAGGAAAAACTAGAAATAAAAGAGTATGTAGGTTGAGGGTGATATCCTAAGGGATGAGATCTCCTAGGTGGGATAATCCAATTTAAAGATAGATTAGCAGAGCTAGGGTTGCTATTAAACTTATTATTTCTGTAAGCATTGTTGTGATTCTGGAAATTTAGTTCTGATCGTCGATCGATGTTCGACGATCGGTACCCAGATCGTTGATCTTGGTTCACAGAAAAAGATTTTGGAAACAATGATCGTCGATCTCTGTTCGACGACTCAGGCTGAGATCGTCGATCCCTTATTGCTAAGTACTTATACCCAGCAGGTGAGTTCAGAGATCGTCGATTGTCCTTCGACGATAGGTGAAGCGATCATCGATAGGCGTTCGACGATTTTTGTATTTCTATGAATTTTTGTTTCCTTTTGTCTCTCTTAATCTTATTTAAAGTTTTCTCAGCCTTTTGAATAACCTCAGTGTTGTGTATTCCTTTTTCAGAAACAAACTTTACTGGAGTAGATAGATTGTATTCAAGGAGCAATGGGGGTTCACTAGGGAGGCACCTAAGCCTAACTTATTGTTGCATGTCCTAGTGTTGGCAGTGCTTGTGATTTCTAGCAACTTAAGGCTTCTGTCATTAAGTGAATCCTATAACCTCTTAGCTAGTTCTAGTTTAAGAAATTTAATTTCTTTAGATGATCTAGTGAGTTCAACTTCTAACCTAATGTTTTCACTAGATAGAGATTCTGATCCATCTAGTTTATCTCTAAGCAACTTAATCTCCTTTTCTGAGCTAAGTAAATCTAGGCAAAGAGTTTTAAATTCATGCTTAAATTCATCAGTAGTAAAATCATAAGATGCAATTACCTGGTCTTCATCAGATAATTCATCCTCCTCATCTTCAGTCATCTCTGCAGCTGAGTTACTGCTGCAGGCATTAATTTCCATAAGGCAAATCTCCTTAGCTTTCTTCTCTTCTTCATCATCTTCACTGGAGCTAGAGGAAGAAGAGTCTTCCTCAGTATCACTCCAGGCCTTTGCAACAAGACCTTTCTCTTTCTTCTTATATTTGTGAGAAGATGTCTTGGAGTAGTGCTTCTCATGTTCCTTTTCTTTTCTCCTTTCCTTATGCTTTGTCTCTGGACACTCAGGGAGAATGTGTCCACGTTTCCTGCATCCATAACAAATAATTTCTTTATATGGGGTTTTATCATACCTTGGCTTATCATCATATTTTGATGACTTCCTTCTGTTGTCCTTTCTGCCCATCTTGTAGAACCTCTTGGCAAAGAGTGCCATCAGTTCTTCATTTGATTGAGTCACTTTGGACTCATCATCATCCTTAAGAGCAAGGGTTTGCTCTTTCCTTATTGGAGTAGGTGCTTTGGCTTCAGCTTCAGCTTCCCTGGTCTTCAGTACTTGCTCAAATGATTTGAGCTTGCCAAGGAGAGCTTCAGTTGAGATCTCTGTTCTACTTCCGGACTCCTTGATTGGCCAGATTGTGAGATCCCATGTGCTGGGGAAGCACATCAGTATTTTATCATTGACTTCTGTCAATGTAATCTCCTTATCAAGTGTCCTCAGCTCATTAATAATAGAGCTAAGCCTTGTGTACATGGCTTCTACTGTCTCATCTTCTTCCTTCTTGAAGTTTTCATATTGGGATATGAGATTGGACCTTCTGTCCTTCCTCTTATTAGTTGAACTAGCTACAATCTGATTCAGTGAGTCCCACATGGCTTTTGCTGAGGTGCAATCTGCCACTTTCTGGAATGTCTCATCAAACATAGTCTGAGCCAGAATATTCATAGCTTTGGCATCAGCTATCTTGTCCTTCTTGTAATTTTCATTATAGTAAGGAGGTGGCACTACACTCAGACTTGCAGATGATGTAGCAATAGTTGTAACAGGTGGTGTTGGTGGCCCTATTAAGATATAAGAAAAAATATCTTCATCAATAGAGTTCATATAAAGTCTGATTCTTGCCTTCCAGATGCCAAACTTGGCTAAGTTACATACTGGAGGTCTGGTGCTAGAGTAATCTTTGTACTGGGCCATGAATCTAATGTGAGTGTATATGGTATCAAAATATCTTATCACAAGATCTTATGGTTCAGGTGTTACCCTATTCAACCAATCAACCTCCCTCTGATACCAATTGAAAGTGAGGGGATAAGATACTTACTACTCTAGAGGGGGGGTGAATAGAGTATTCAAATTGAAGGAGACTCTAAACACTTCTCTTAGAGCTATTACGGAATAGAAAGATAAAAGATTTAAACCTATAGCCCAATAGAGTGTAGTGAATAAAAGGAGAAGCTAACTGAAGTTTCAGTTGAGCTTTTATCCTAACACAGCAATTAACAACCTAGTTAAAACTATCACAGCCACAGTGCATTAATTAAAATAAGCAATCAGGCAACACAAGAGCTTTATAGTGGTTCCCCAATTGGGTACATCCACTCTTCTACTACCATGGTAGGAATCCACTACAGGTTTTTGATCAGGTGCCCTGCCACCAGTAGATCTGCTTCAGGTAGATCTACAGAACCTTTAAGCTTTTGATCAAGTGCCCAAAAAAACCAACCATAGGTTTTTGATCAGGTGCCCTGCCACCAAAAGTTCACTTTTGAAGGGAGTAATAACTCTTTTACATGGAAGTTAAAAGAAGGATTAAAAAAATAAAATGTCTTCTCTGTGTTCAGAGAAGCTAGTGGATTGCTCTGAGAAAATCAAAGCTCCCCCTGGCATAGAGAATGTCCAGGAAGAAGCTTTGCTTCAGGGTGCAGGATCTACAGATTGCTTTGAATGTATTTCTGATGCAACCTTAAAGAAGACTCAAGATTTTGATGAATGTTCTTCTTCAGCAGCTTTTGCAATCTGGGAGATTGCAGCAATGATGTTCAGCAATCTAGAAAGGTTCTTCTTCTTGAAGGATTGAACTCTGAGTATTGGTTTTCCTGAAGACAGGATGAACTCAGGAAGAAGAAGAAGATTTCTTTCTATTGAGAGTTCTAGTTCTGTATCTCTTGTTAGAGTATTCTAGGTTGTATATGTTGAATTCAGCTGACTGCACTGCTAATATAGAGACCTCTTTTTTTTTTATAATACCTCGAGCCCTGCACTTAAAATCTTTCCAAATAATACAATAAATCAAATAAAGAAACTGCAGCTATAATCTTTTCTGTCATTCCCAAAAAGGAATTAAGGATATTAAAATTATCCTATAAATTTGACTTTACAAATTGGCACAGGAAACAAAGCCTAACGGCTATATTACAGCTGTAAAGGATCCACGATTTCCTCTAATAAAACAAACGACTTTATTCTGCCAAAACTCTTAATTAATGCATAAGGAGTATTTTAAATAAGCAAAAGAGTATAAGCATTAAATTAAGCAGAATATCCTGGATAAAATATGTTTTAAACAAGAGGAAATAAAACAAGGGATCAGATGAAATGAATATTAATAAAAGCAGACATAAATCGTCGACCATAGATCGAAGATCGTCGATCTGAACAAGCAGATCGTCGACCTGAAGAAAAACTATCTGAACAGAGATCGTCGACCAAGGCTACACGATCATCGATCTGAATAAGCAGATCGTCGAGCCCACTTAAGAGTACATATAACTGTGAGATCGTCGGTCAACAATCGAAGATCGTCGAGCAAGGTTCGACTATCGTCGAACACATTTATACTTAACCAATTTTCATTTCTATCCTTTCTTAACTAACCTTCCTGGGTCTATTCTAACCTAACCTAAGGTAGACTAACTTTTAGTCTAACCATTGACCATAGATAATTCTTGGGTCAATTTAGCCTAATTGAGATGACATTGCCCAAATCAAAACTAGGGTACCAACAGACAATTACTTTGACGGTTAGCTTGATGGTTAAGACCGAGAGGGTGAAAGAGAAAGAGAGGGGGCCGCTAGCAGCTGTAACAGCAGAGTTCGCCCCCCGCGGCTTAAATATCACTCCTGCGACGGGCTTTCCTTTGATTATGAATCAGATATTACAGATTGATTTGAGTCCTTTACATGAGATTATAAAGGGTACAATGTAACGCCCCTGATTTTTTCTGCGATTATTTTATTCTCATATGGCGTTACGGTGACGCGTTTTTGTGGCTTGTGCCATTTGTGGAGTGTGGTTTAGCTCCTTAGAACTGAGTGGCCTATTTTGTAGCCTATGGACAAGATCTCCCTAGCAAGCCGAGTCGTTTTGGGTGACCCGGTGAGGCCTCTTAGGGGATGCTTGTGTTCTGGCTTTAGGTGGGTATAACTCGAGTTCTGTTCGTCGAAAGTTTATTTCGACTTCATCGTTGCGTTTATAGAATGGGTATTTAGCTACGGTGTGAATTTCGTCAAATTCCGAGATAGTTCAGTTTTCGTGTCGTTTTGGGTGTACCATTAGTAAAGACTAACTAGGAACCCTCTTATTTAATAAGAGAACCGGCAGCTAGGATGCAGTTAGGCTGAACCGACGAGTTAAGGCTTATTTAAAAGCCTTAATTAGAAGTGGCGGGCCCACACTCTTCCTTCTTCCCAAGAAGGAACCGCCTGCTCCTGTTCGCGGAAAACAGAGGCAGAAGCGGTGGACTGCCCTAGCCTTCGGACGGCGATTCCGGGAGCCTTCTTGGACGGAATTCGATTCTGAAAGCAACTTTGGCTTGCTCTCTCTAAGATCTACATTTCGACGATGCTGCTGCTGCTAGTGCCGAGTGAAGAGGAGGGAAAGCCGACCAAGCTTCGCCAGAAATTGAGGCAAGTGGTATTCTTGCCCTTGCCGTTTTTGTTCTCTTGATGAATTGGAAAAATCCTAGTTAGCCCTAGGGTAAAAGCAAAGCTTGTCCTTTTATCTTGCTAAAATTAGGGTTTAGTTTCTCCTACTGAGCCCCCCCCTTCTTTGTGTTGTTGGTGCTCAACCCGCAGGCGTAATACCGCCAATTTAGACTCCAGATTTCTGTCTAGTTGTTGCCTTGCGGGTGAAGCCGAGGGAGAGAGGGTAGGAGGGGTGCCTGCTGTGTATCTTGGTAAGAGCCAAATTTTGGCTCTTGGGTTGCCGGCATTGAGTGTGGTGCACACACTCAAAGCCTTTGTGGGTTTGGCGTTGAGTGTGGTGCACACACTCAATGCCACAACTGTAGTCAGTTTGAGATTTTGGCTAAGTACTAGGGCATTGAGTGAGGTGGACTCACTCAACGCCGCATCCCCTGCTAGCGGCTAAGTACTTTGGCGTTGAGTTAGTCGACCTCTCTCAACGCCATTTCTGTTTTGGCGTTGAGTGAGGCGAGTTCACTCAACGCCGTTGTTTTCTGAGACGCTAAGTACTTTGGCGTTTAGGGAGGTGCGCTCACTCAACGCCACGACCTTTTCTGAGGCCAAGTACTTTTGGGTTGAGTGAGTCGACCTCACTCAACGCCGTTTCGGGTTTGGCGTTTTGTGAGGTGAACTCACTCAACGCCGTCGCTTTCTGTGCGGCCAAGTACTTTGGCGTTGAGTGAGGGGTGCTCACTCACCGCCACAGCCTTTTCTGAGGCTAAGTACTTTGGCGTTGAGTGAGTTCACCTAACTCAACACCATTTCTGGTTTGGCGTTGAGTGAGGTGACTTCACTCAACGCCGTAGGCAAGTTTGCGGCCAAGTCCCGTGTCGTTGAGTGAGAGAACCTAACTCAACGCCATTTTTGCTTTGGCATTGAGTGAGGTAGACTCACTCAACGCCACAGCCCTTCTTTGTGGCCAGAACATCTGGCGTTGAGTGAAACAACCTCACTCAACGCCATTGCTATTTTGGTGTTGAGTGAGGTCAGCTCACTCAATGCCGCAGATTTGCCCTGTTTGCGGCTAAGTGTCAGGGCATTGAGTAAGTGAACCTCACTCAACGCCATTGCTGTTTTGGCGTTGAGTGAGGTGGACTCACTCAACATCGCAGTCTTCTTTTGCAGCTAAATGGAAGGGCATTGAGTGAGTGAGCTTCACTCAACGCCATTGCTGTTTTGGCGTTGAGTGAGTCCAGCTCACTCAACGCCACTTTCTCTGATTGTGGTTAAGTACCAGGGCGTTGAGTGAGTGTACCTCACTCAACGCCATCGCTGTTTTGGCGTTGAGTGAGGTTAGCTCACTCAATGCCAGAGTATTCTTGCAGGAGGCATTGAGTGAGTGAACCTCACTCAACTTTATGCCTGTTTTTGCATTGAGTAAAGCTAGCTCACTCAACGCCAGAGTTGTTCTTCTTGAGGGCGTTGAGTGAGTGAACCTCACTCAACGCCATGGCTGTTCTGGCGCTGAGTGAGGCTAACTCACTCAATGTCAAGGTCTGGTTAGGCGTTGAGTGGGTCCCACTCAATGCCAAGCCGTGTTAAGTCATTTCAACACTTTTTCCCTACCTTGATTTTCGCTTCCGAGTGGATTCCTAGATTTTGATTTTTTTGAGGTTCCTTGTCGGCTATGTTTTACTTTCCTAAAGGCCGAATCGTGGGTCGTTGTTAGTAGTGGTGGTTTGAAGCTCTTCATGGGGGAGGTGTTGTGTAATTTAGCCATGGACACCCTTTTCTTCTATCTTGCTCCAGGTATGGGCTGGGCAAGGGGGTGTAAGATCCCTAGTGCTTTCACATGTAGACCATTGAGCTTTGTTGGTTTGGAAATGGTGGTTGGGGGACTGAGTTTGCCTCCAACTCGGATCCAGATTATTTATTTTGCTACTACCATCTCCCACAGCTTAGGGTGTTAGACGTTTCTTCCTTGGTAGATTGCAGTATTTTGGGCTCTTGGTAGCCTAGTGGACTCTGCAGGACGTAGTTTCTTTGCAGGGTTGATGCTGTTTCCTCGCACCTAGTGCATTTCTTTTTGTCTTGCCTTGGGCAGTTGTGACATTTACTGCTGTTTTTCCCTCTTTCATTATTCATCTGATTGACACTTTCGTGCAGTTTTTCTTGTTTTGCTTGCTGAGGTATTCTTTCTTCTTTTGAATGCCTCAGGTTCTGAACAGTAGCCAGTTTGGTGGCTAAGTTGTTGTGGTGTTGCTGGTTGTTTCTTGGACTTTGGAGATCCGTCTTGATTTGTTTAGTGAGGTAGTTTTTCTGCACTTTTCTTATAGACATATATATTTTCCAGTGGGTTCGTGTCAGGTTGTTGGCGCCCACTGCTAGTTTTTACCTTTGTACTAGATATGTTACTTTTGCTGCTACCATTTTCTGGAGATAGTCTACTTGCTCTGGGGAGGATTTATGCTAGGATGCTAGTTACTTTTAAAACTACAATTATTATTATAAGTATAGCTCATGATCAACATGTTTTATAAAACTCAATCGCTATTTTCCAAACAACGTATAAAGATCATTTTCTTATATATAGTAAAAATTAAATGTAGAGTCTTGCATAGCATAAGTGGTCCTCTTGGGGCTCTTATGCACTCCTTAGGATGTCTAACCTGAATAAAGTATTTTTCCGCACCGTATAAGTATAGTTTTAAATTGTGGACTAGGTGATCCACCGAGCCGAGGGATACGGCCTCTAAAATATAACTGATTTTCTAATCATTAAACTCATGAATCTCTTTCATAAAGTAAATTAGATGGTTTTGCCTGAGCGACAGCACTTATCCCCTGCTCGACGTGGCATCATGACGCGTGTTTTCTCATACTCTGATAATTCTTACATTCGGAGAAAATGCGGGTTGTTACAGTTGGTATCAGAGGGAGGTTGCTTGACAAGTTAGTCGGGCAACCTTCCTTGTTTGCATTAGTAGTTCGACATCATGTCATTCACACATCGATATGTCATCAACACGTCTTGGAAAAAGCAGGAACACTACACTCATTGAATAACATGAAGTATACGGGGCATATTATGTAGTATGGGATGCATAATATGAGTTCGTATATGGATCCACCATAGGGGCAACATGTGAGGGTTATGTAGTATGGGATGCATAATCTCACACATGGCTGAGACTAGCTCGTTTTCTTTTTCATTGCATGAGGATGTTATGTAGTATGGGATGCATAACATTTTCATGTGTACGCCGCTCATAACATGCATTAGAGCCTTTTTAGGATGCATAGCACAAACATGCATAGCATAACATTACATAAGCACAACGTGCCAAGCTAAAGACTGCCAGGATGACATATGTACACGCATAAGCTTTCATGTCAAAAGTAATATAAAGTCATGCATTCCCGATCTAGGTACAAGATTTAGTATGGTGGTGGTTAAGCATCCTAGGTTAGGGCATAACATCAATTTTTGTAAAAAAAGATAAACTCCCAGAGCAATTTTAGTAGCTTTAAGTTCATATCTATATATGTATTGTCTCTACTTGTAGTTGGTTCTAGCCGTTGTACTAGGATCTGACTAGTGTTGTTATGTTTTTTTTTAGGATGGTGAGACGTCCTTCGACTAGATCGACTCCCCTGTCTGAGGGTGAGTCATCTGGAGCGCAGAATGACGCGGTGATCGAGAGCCTTCGGCAGAGTAGCGATGCCTTGAGCAGGAAGATGGTGGAGATGCAGGCATAGATTCCGTCCCTAGTGGCAGTTGTGGCAGGTCAGACTCAGGGTGTGCCAGGCCCTGTAGGGGGGTTAGCTGTTCCTCCTCCTCCTGCACCCCTAAGAACTCGAGTGGTGGTGCCAGCAGAGATGGGCTTCATCTCGTAGTTTCAGAGGCTGAGCCCTCCCACTTATGATGGGAAGGCAAAATTCATGGTCATAGACGATTGGCTGATCTCCATGGAGGAGATGTTCTCGTACTCCGGTATTGCAGATGACCAGAGGGTGATGATAGACGCCTATCAGCTTAAAGGTTTGGCTAAGAGTTGGTGGTTGAGAGAAAAAGAGAGCTTGGTAGCTGGATGCTCTTGGGAAGTGTTCAAGGAGATGCTGTTGAGGAAGTTCTTACCCTTGGTCGAGCGTGACCGCCTCATGAACGACTTCCTCCATCTGAAGCAAAGGAAACTCACGGTGGGTGAGTATGAGATAGAGTTCAGCAAGTTGAGCCGTTTTGCCCCTGGATTGGTCAGCATTGAGGTTGATCGAGTTAAGCGATTTCTCGGTGGCTTGAGGAGCGAGGTGCAGCAGTTGACCAGTGCTTATGGGTTAGAGACTTATGCAGGAGTAGTGGAGGCTGCTCTGAAGGTGGAGGCTATTGAGACCGCAAAGAGTAGAGGCCAGCAAATGAGGAAGGACAAGAGGAATCTGTGGAGGAGAAGAAACCCCAGGTACCCGGTGCTGCTCCGGGAAAGAAGAGCAAAGTGGTGTGTAGCTTCTGTGGCCGATCAGGCCACCCTGTCGAGAGATCTTTCAAGAAGGCAGCATCTCAGAGGAAGGAGCAGGTTCATGCGATTCAGGGTGCTCCTAGGAGGGATGTCTCCTGTTCTATTTGCAAGCGACCCGGGCATGATGCTGCCCAGTGCTGGTCCAAGGATAAAGTCTGCTATCAGTGTGGACAGAAGGGATACATCAAGACTAGGTGTCCTCAGGTCCAGCCTGCTCTTCATGCAGTTCCACTTCAGGCTCTACCTCCACCTCAGCGTGCGGACAAGGGAAAGGGAAAGCTGAACGTGATCTCTTCCGAGGAGGCTCAAGCTTCGACTCAGGTCATCTCAGGTTAGTTGTCTTTCCAGCCTGAAGGTTTTGTTCTTATTTTATTAGAATGTTTGCAGTATTGTTGTCGTAGTTCCTTAGTTTTATGCTCCTATAGGGAAATTTAAGGTGAAGAACTGCTGGGCACGTGTAATGTTTGACTCCGGTGCTACCCACTCATTCGTGGCAAGGGCCTTTGTGGAGCGACATCGGTTAACTTTAGATCGAGTTCGGGATACCTTCCGTGTCAATTTCCCCCCTGGTGAATCTGTATTATCAGATTTGGGCATGTTAGATTGCCCGGTTTTCTTGGGGGACTTCCTTGCGAAGGCAGACCTGAATATGATTGATCTTGAGGACTTCGATGTTATTCTGGGCATGGACTGGCTGTCTAGGTATGATGCAGTTATTCAGTGCAAAGGGAAACGCTTGGACTTCACCAGGGACGACGGTCAGCCCGTAAGCGTGTATGCTGATTTGAGCCAGGATTCTCCTGTCATCTCTACGGTATGTGCTCAGAAGCTGTTTCTTTCAGATTGTTTTGCTTGTTTGGTCTCGGTGGTTGGGACCACTGTTAGTATACCGCGCTTGGAGGAGATTGCAATTGTTCGTGATTTCGCCGATGTTTTTCCTGATGATCTTCCTGGTCTTCCTCCCGAGCAGGATATTGAGTTTGTGATTGATTTTGAGCCGGGTACGCGTCCTATTGCTAAGGAGCTGTACCGGATGACCCCTCGTGAGTTAGAGGAGTTGCGAGTTCAGTTGGATGATCTGTTGGAAAAGGGATTTATCAGGCAGAGTTCATCTCCTTGGGGTGCACCTGTGCTATTTGTAAAGAAGAAAGATGGGTCGATGCGGCTTTGCATCGACTACAGGGATTTGAACAAAGTCACTATTAAGAACAGGTACCCCTGCCGAGGATCGATGATTTATTTGACTAGTTGCGCGGTAGCACGGTGTTCTCCAAGATCGACCTTCGTTCTGGCTATCATCAGCTCAGGATCCGTGAGACAGATATTCCACGGACTGCGTTTAGATCGAGGTATGGACATTTTGAGTTCTTGGTGATGTCGTTTGGTTTGACCAACGCACCATCAGCCTTCATGGATATGATGAACCGGGTGTTCAAGGATTTCCTAGACAAGTTCGTGGTGGTCTTCATCGATGATGTGTTGGTTTATTCTCGCAGCGCTGAGGAGCATGAGCAGCATCTGCGCTTGGTTCTATTGGAGTTGAGGAATCACAAGTTATTTGCCAAGCTGAGCAAGTGCGAATTTTTGTTGCCTCAGGTCTCATTTCTAGGCCACGTGGTGAACAAGGATGGGATCTCGGTCGACCCAGAAAAGGTCGCAGTAGTGATGGATTGGAGTAGGTCGAACACGCCTAAGGAGATTAGGAGCTTCCTAGGGTTGGCCGGATACTACAGGAGGTTCGTGGAGGGTTTCTCTTCCCTAGCTGCACCTTTGACCAAGCTGACTCAGAAGAACGTGGCTTTTTTTGGAGCGAGAAGTGCGAAGAAGCCTTCCTGGAGTTAAAGAAGAGATTGTGCACTGCTCCCATTCTGACCTGCCTACTGAGGGTGTGGATTATGATGTTTACGTGGATGCTTCACATATAGGTTTGGGTTGCGTATTAATGCAGGTTGGAAAGGTGATTGCCTATAGTTCAAGGCAACTTAAGACTCATGAGAAGAATTATCCTACGCATGACCTTGAGTTTGCAGTGGTGATTTATGCGTTGAAGTTGTGGAGGCATCTACTTTATGGGGCTTAGTGCAAGATATTCACTGACCATTAGAGCCTGAAGTACGTGTTCACGCAAAAGGAGTTGAATCTGCGCAAGCGGCGGTGGCTAGAGTATGTGGCCGATTATGATCTAGAGATCCAGTACCATCCAGGCAAGGCCAATGTGGTGGCCGACGCCCTGAGTCGAAAGACGGGAAAGATCTTTAATCTCTCCGCCGATCGTTTAGTGGAGGAGTTCCTCTTTATGGATATATCAGTGGGATGCTGTGGTTTGTAGAGTAGTTTGTCAGTGGCAGAGCCGTCTTGGATTTCTTTGACCAGACTACACCAGAAGGACGATACGGATCTTCTACACTTATTCACCAGGACCGAGAAGGGGGAGTTGCCAGACTTTGCTATCGATGAGGCAGGTACGTTGAAGTACCGCGACAGATTTTGCATCCCCGCTGTAGGGGACATCAGGGGTATGATTTGCAAAGAGGCTCATGGATCCAACGTTGCCTACTATCAAGGATCTACGAAGACGTATCATGACTTAAAGCAAATTTACTGGTTGTATGGCATGAAAGGTGATATAGCCTGATTTGTTGCTGAGTGCCACACTTGCAAGCGTGTGAAGGACGATCATGGAAGGCCTGGTGGCAAGTTGACAACGTTAGAGATCTCGACTTGTAAGTAGGAAAGTATATCTATGGACTTCATCACGGGCTTACCGAAATCCCCAAGGGGATTTGATTCTGTCTGGGTTATAGTGGATAGACTGATGAAGTGTGCTCACTTCGTGCCGTATAAGATTGATTACCCGATGAAGAAGATAGTGGAGTTGTACTTGAAAGAAGTCATCCGACTGCATTGTGTGCCTGTTAGCATCATTTCTAATCGAGACTCCCGATTTACTTCTCGATTTTGGCAGAGTCTGCAGGAGGGTTTGGGTACGGATCTGAGGTATTCTACTTCTTACCAACCACAGACCAATGGGCAGACGGAGTGGGTGAACCAGATAGTTGAGGATATGATCTGATGCTATATTTTAGACCACGGAGGAGCGTGGGATGAGCAGCTGCGACTTATGGAATTTGCATACAACAACAATTATCAAGAAAGTAGGCAAATTGCTCCGTTCGAAGCCTTGTATGGGAGGCGTTGTAGAAATCCCATGTTTTGGGCTGAGGCGGGTGAGAGCCCCTTGTTGGGTCCAGATGCACTTGAGGAGATGGAAGTCGTAGTGAAGCTTATTCGAGAAAAGCTTCGTATAGCTCAGGAGAGATACGAGAAGAACGCCAATCAGCGTAGGTCTGCCTTGGAGTTTTCTGTAGGGGACCTTGTATTTCTTAAGGTTTCCCCGATGGTGGGTGTAAAGAGGTTTGGTAAGAATCGGAAATTGGACCCGAGGTATGTGGGCCCGTTTAAGATTATGGAGCGGATTGGCGTGTCAGCTTATAGGTTGGAATGCCAGCAAACTTCCCAGGTGTTCATAATGTTTTCCATTTAAGCCAATTGCGGAAGTGTGTGCGTAGCAGTGGGCAAGTCTTGGACATTGTGCCCCAATTGGAGCCCAATCTCTCTTTTGTGGAAGTGTCGGTCCGTATTTTGGATACTCAGGAACGGGTGCTGCGAAAGAATTCCATTCCGATGGTGAAAGTTCTATGGAAGAATCAGGATTTGGAGAGCGCGACTTGGGAGCTAGAGTCGTCCATGAGACAGGCTTACCCTCACCTGTTTCCCTGAATTGATCGGTATGTTTCCCTTCTTGTAACTCATATTTGTTACTTTTTTCTTCTATAGTAGAAGTGATGTGCGTAAAGTTTCGAGACAAAACTTTCTTTTAGAGGGAGTGACTGTAACGCCCTCGATTTTTTATGCGATTATTTTATTCTGGTATGGCGTTATGGTGACGCATTTTTGTGGCTTGTGCCAATTTTGGAGTGTGGTTTAGCTCCTTAGAACTGAGTGGCCTATTTTGTAGCCTATGGGCAAGATATCCCTAGCAAGCCGAGTCGTTTTGGGTGACCCGGTGAGGCCTCTTGGGGGATGCTTGTGTTCTGGTTTTAGGTGGGTATAACTCGAGTTCTGTTCATCGAAAGTTAATTTCAACTTCTTCGTTGCGTTTGTAGCATGGGTATTTAGCTACGCTGCGAATTTCGTCGAATTCCGAGGTAGTTCGGTTTTCGTGTCGTCTTTCGTGTGCCATTAGTAAAGACTAACTAGGAACCCTCTTATTTAATAAGAGAAATGGCGGCTAGGCTGAAGTTAGGCTCAACCGACATGTTAAGGCTTATTTAAAAGCCTTAATTAGAAGTGGTGGGCCCACTCTCTTCCTTCTTCCCAAGACCGAAACCGCCTGCTCCTGTTCGCGAAAAACAGAGGCGGAAGCGGCGGACTGCCCTAGCCTTCGGACGGCGATTCCAAGAGCCTTCGTGAACTGAATTCGATTCCGAAAGCGGCTTTGGCTTTCACTCGCTCAGATCTACATTTTGACGGTGCTGCTACTGCTAGTGCCGAGTGAAGAGGAGAGAAAGCCGACCGTGCTTCGCCGGAAATCGAGGCAAGTGGTATTCTTGCCCTTGCCGTTTTTGTTCTCTTGATGAATTGGAAAAATCCCTGTTAGCCCTAGGGTAGAAGCCAAGCTTGTCCTTTTATCTTGATAAAATTAGGGTTTAGTTTCTCCTATTGAGCCCCCCCCTCTTTGTGCTGTTGGTGCTCAACCCGCCGGCGTAATACCGCCAATTTAGACTCCAGATTTCTGTCTTGTTGTTGCCTTGTGGGTGAAGCGGAGGGAGAGAGGGTAGGAGGGGGTGCCTGCTGTGTATCTTGGTAAGAGCCAAATTTTGGATCTCGGGTTGCCGGCATTGAGTGTGGTGCACACACTCAAAGCCTTTGCGGGTTTGGCGTTGAGTGTGGGGCACACACTCAACGCCACAGCTGTAGTCAGTTTGAGATTTTGGCTAAGTACTAGGGCGTTGAGTGAGGTTGACTCACTCAACGCCGCAGCCCCTGCTAGTGGCAAAGTACTTTAGCGTTTAGTGAGTCGACCTCACTCAACGCCATTTCTGTTTTGGCATTGAGTCAGGCGAGCTCACTCAACGCCGTGGTTTTCTGAGACGCTAAGTACTTTGGCGTTGAGGGAGGTGCGCACACTCAACGCCACAGACTTTTCTGAGGCCAAGAACTTTGGCGTTGAGTGAGTCGACCTCACTCAATGTTGTTTCGGGTTTGGCGTTGAGTGAGGTGAACTCACTCAATGTCGTCGCTTTCTGTGCGGCCAAGTACTTTGGCTTTGAGTGAGGTGTGCTCACTCAACGTCACAGCCTTTTCTGAGGCTAAGTACTTTGGCATTGAGTGAGTTCACCTAACTCAACACCATTTCTGGTTCTGCGTTGAGTGAGGTGACTTCACTCAACACTATAGGCAAGTTTGCGGCCAAGTCCCGTGGTATTGAGTGAGAGAACCTCACTCAATGCCATTTCTGCTTTGGCGTTGAGTGAGGTAGACACACTAAACGCCACAGCCCTTCTTTGCGGCCAGAACCTCTGGCGTTGAGTGAAACGACCTCACTCAATGCCATTGCTGTTTTGGCGTTGAGTGAGGTCAGCTCACTCAACTTCGCAGATTTGCCTTATTTACGGCTAAGAGCCAGGGCGTTGAGTGAGTGAACCTCACTCAACGCCATTGCTATTTTGGCATTGAGTGAGGTGGACTCACTTACCGCCGCAGTCTTCTTTTGCTGCTAAGTGGCAGGGCGTTGAGTGAGTGAGCTTCACTCAACTCCATTGCTGTTTTGGCGTTGAGTGAGTCCAGCTCACTCAACGCCACTTTCTCTGATTGTGGTTAAGTACCAGGGCATTGTGTGAGTGTACCTCACTCAACGCCATCATTGTTTTGGCGTTGAGTGAGGTTAGCTCACTCAACGCCAGAGAATTCTTGTAGGAGGCGTTGAGTGAGTCAACCTCACTCAACGCCATGCCTGTTTTGGCGTTTAGTGAGGTTAGCTCACTCAACGCCAGAGTTGTTCTTCAGGAGGGCGTTGAGTGAGTGAACCTCACTCAATGCCATGGCTATTTTTGCGCTGAGTGAGGCTAACTCACTCAACGCCAAGGTCTAGTTAGGCATTGAGTGGGTCCCACTCAACTCCAAGCTGTGTTGAGTCATTTCAACACTTTTTCCCTACCTTGATTTTCGCTCCCGAGTGGATTCCTTGATTTTGATTTTTTTGAGGTTCCTTGTCGGCTATGTTTTACTTTCCTAAAGGCCGAATCGTTGGTCATGGTTAGTAGTGGTGGTTTGAAGCTCTTCATGGGGGAGGTGTTGTGTAATTTAGCCGTGGCCATCCTTTTCTTCTATCTTGCTCCAGGTACGGGCTGGGCAAGGGGGTGGAAGATCCCTAGTTCTTTCACATGTAGACCCTTGAGCTTTGTTGGTTTGGAAATGGTGGTTGGGGGACTGAGTTTGCCTCCAACCCGGATCCACGTTGTTTATTTTTCTACTACAATCTCCCAAAGCTTAGGGTGTTAGACGTTTCTTCCTTTGTAGATTGCATCATTTTGGGCTCTTGGTAGCCTAGTGGACTCTGCAGGATGTAGTTTCTGGGCAGGGTTGATGCTGTTTCCTCGCACCTAGTGCATTTCTTTTTGTCTTGCCTTGGGCAGGTTTGACATTTATTGCTATTTTTTTCCTCTTTCATTATTCATCCGATTGACACTTTCGTGCAGTTTTCCTTGTTTTGCTTGCTGAGGTATTCTTTCTTCTTTTGAATGCCTAAGGTTCTGAGCAGTAGCCAGTTTGGTGGCTAAGTTGTTGTGGTGTTGCTGGTGGTTTCTTGGACTTTGGAGATCCTTCTTGATTTGCTTAGTGAGTTAGTTTTTCTGCACTTTTCTTACAGACATATATATTTGCCAGTGAGTTCGTGTCAGGTTGCTGGCCCCCACTGGTAGTTTTTACCTTTATACTAGATATGTTACTTTTGCTGTTACCATTTTCTAGAGATAGTCTACTTGCTCTTGGGAGGATTTATGCTAGGATGGTAGTTACTTTTAAAACTACAATTATTATTATAAGTATAGCTCATGATCAACATGTTTTATAAAACTTAATCGCTATTTTCCAAACAACGTATAAAGATCATTTTCTTATATATAGTATAAATTAAATGTAGAGTCTTGCATAGCATAAGTGGTCCTCTTGGGGCCCTTATGCACTCCTTAGGATGTATAAACTGAATAAAGTATTTTTCCGCAGTGTATAAGTATTGTTTTAAACTGTGGACTTGGTGATCCACCGAGCCGAGGGATACGGCCTCTAAAATATAACTGATTTTCTAATCATTAAACTCATGAATTTCTTTCATAAAGTAAAGTAGATGGTTTTGCCTGAGCGTCAGCAGTTATCCCCTGCTCGACGTGGCATCATGACGCGTGTTTTATCATACTCTGATAATTCCTAAATTCGGAGAAAGTGCGGGTTGTGACATAGAAGGGTACAAAGGGAAGCTGGCGGCTAGAGGAAATAATATGCCAGAGACCGCGCGAATTGACCAAAGAGGTCGGCAAGCCGCGCGGACAACTGATCCCGCAGCTTGATACTCTAAGTCGAGCGAACTGTGCGATTAGGCAGAGAAGACCGCTTAGGTCGCTGAAGCCAAAGACGTGAACCAAGCCGAGAAGGCTTAACCGCGCAGATAAAAAAGTTGTGTCCGCAGGTTCCGATGCCTTGGTTCTATCGTTTGATGTGTGTCCCCCTAAAATGAGAGGTATGAGGGCCTATTTATAGTCTTAGGCCAGATATGGTCCTGGTAACGTTACCCCAGGTAGGGCGGTTAGTTTGTATGTGTCATAAATAGAAATTGTGAACTAGAACATACACGCTATAGACAGATAGTGCAGTTTAATTTCAATTTTTATGCACGTATAGCATAAGAAAGAATATTGATAGGTGTACGTGTAGCATCAGAAAGAACATTTATAAAGTAGAAATCATCATAATTACATGTTTTATCTCTATAATTTAATATACTAACACAAGAGAAATGAAGTGAAAACTCACATCACGTTTCTATCTACTTCAAACAAAGACTAGAATAAGGGGCACTAACTCAATTTACAGTCTTTATACAAGATTGAAACGACTCTTTATACTAAGCTGCTCAACCTCACAATGCTCATAAAGACTTATTAGGATGAATGAGTAGTGCTTAGGGGGTATCCTTGACACATGATTTGATAACAACATATATTTTTCACTTTTTTGTTTTTATTCAATTTTTTTTCTCACTAGGAAATTTTATATAATTTTCTTGAATTCAAGGTCCCCGAATCAATCAAAATCTACCCACATAGATAGATATACTTTAACTTGTATACAAAATACTTTTTCACTAGAATGTTGGCCCAAAGTTCTAAACTTTATACAAGAAACATGAACACCGTGACACTGATTGTTCAAGTCATTTCTACCGTGATAGACACAATATTACGTGTTATAGCATATAAGTTTTGAATTTCTACTATAATGCATTTTCTAGGGATATGTGAACAGTAAAATGTTATTATGCTAGCTAAATCCTCAGACATGCCTAGAGGCATATTCAACATACACTAAATTGTCCAGTCGCACTCAGTACCTAACTACTAATAGATTAGACACAACATGACAAACACACATAATATTGAACAGAGATTAACATATTCTAGAAATCAACATTGCACGTAATCGTTATGCTTTAGCTCTAATCATGCATGTCCTAAGAATGATTGTTCCATTTTTTATATTAAGCTTTTATATTTATTTTTTATTGTTGTGATATTCAAAAAAATTAAACAAATCAAACTGAAAAAAAACATGTTTTTGGATTTTTTGGATTTTCCAATTTTGTTTTTTAAAACACACCAGACATAAGGATTGAGAAACACAAAAACAAGAAAAACATACCACATAATAAGAAAAAAAAATGATTATTCGACGAAAATTGCCTATATTCCAATATTATTCACTCTCATTTTTTAAAAAAATGATTATACGATGTAAGCCCTATCTAGCAAGGGATATGTCAATTATCATGAGAGCGCAATAAGAAAGGTAATGACACATTTGAATAACATGCTCGCGTAAATGAGATATGAATGAAATGAATAATGATGAGTGATGTAAAAGTCATGTAGTTAAAAAAATATAAGCATGCTCAAGACAAAAACAACCTAACAGTATGTCAACACCCTAGCCCCATACTAAGTGATTGATGGGTATGAGGAGCTACAAAATTGTCATAGGTTGGGGTGTTAATCCCAAATATAAACAAAAGAACCCACTAAACCTAACATTCTTTCCCCCCAGTGCCAGTCAAGGACCCACTAGGACCCTCCCCAGTCAAGGACATGGTTTACTGGTTAGCGACTCTATTACATACACACCTACACCCCCGTTATTACGAGACACATCATAGTCGGTCATGAGATATCATTCATATCAAATGAGAAACAGTGGTAACCAGCAATAATATAAATTTTAATTGCAATAATAGAAAATAATCAGAATAAAATTATGATACTGTCGGTGGTAGAGTTAGTGTGTCGTGATAACTCAATTAATTAGATCTAGACCTAGGCCAATCCCCTCACTTTCCATTTTCATTTTCACTCTCCTGAGTCCAGACTTTTCATTTGTGCTTCCTCCGATCTAGGTAACGATCACTTCTTTTCTCCCCAATTTTAATTTATATTGATATTAGAGTTAAGTTCATGGAAATTTTGCATTTTTAGGCAAGATCCATGGAGGTTTCAAACGGTTTTGAATTTGGTTTGATGTTTTTCTTCATGGATCTAAGTTAAACTTCTAGGATCTTAGTTATATGTGCATAGATCCCCTTCCTCTCTAGTTTACATTCCACAAATTTGTTAAAAATGCGGTTTGGGGGAGATCCAGAGGAGGGAGATGAAGTGAAATCAATCAGGCTACTGCACGGCGGTAGCAAATTACCGCGCGGCGGTACCAACAAGAGATAATTTTCTTAATTTTTAATTTTTTTAAAAAAGATTCCTTTTGTTTGTAGGCAATGGCTTCATCCAGTTCCTAGGCACCCTTAAGGAGCATCTTAAAATAATCCCAAACTTCTACAATAAACTCCGTGATCTGGCCATCACATGACACGATGGAGGGGTATATTCTTCTATAGGCTCCCATGGTGTGACCATATTACACTAAGATTTGGAGAGGAAATACGTCTCATTTTTAGGCAGGGAGTGACTCGACATCATAGAGTCTTTTATAGCTGCTAGGAACTGGACTAAAATCAATAAGATTCTCCATGATGAAGAAAATTATTGGTACCTTATCACTACGGTTCATATGCTCATGTTGGATGCACGCATTATACAGGACATCTTGTGTCACTCTCTCATGTTCAAATTTAGGGACACCAAAAAAACTGCTCAACTCTCCAGGGTGACCTATTCCATCATGGCAGGTATATCTTTTAGTGAATCTGATTTGATCTTATCCATGATATGATATAGGTTTTGGTTGAAATCTACAGAGCTCCAGCGATTCAAAACCCGGTCATTGGGCGGGATGATTCGGATAGTATTGATGTAGAAGTATCCAGCTATTGATAGGTCATCTTTTTTGACCCATAGTTGTCCTCAGATTTATAAGGTAGAAGATATTTCTACTGTACCTAGCGTTGGGGCATCCACTTCTACTATACCTAGCGCATGGCCATATAGTTCACGGCCTCCTCTTCTCATGGAGGTTCCCATCGGGACACTTATCGGGATATTTACGAGATGGTTGAGAAGCAGGGAAGGGAGATATAGGAGCAGGGTCGGGAGATGAGGGAGATACATAAGACGATGACGGGGCTGAAGAAGATGATGAAGAAAATGATGCGGAAGTTTAACATCTCTCTGACTTCTTTAGACGAGTAGTATCTCAGATTTGACATTTAGTACTTCAGAGCTTAGTGGAACTACCCCCTATTTTTTATTATTATTAATGTTGTAATAAGACATGCTGGACAATATTCTCTTTATGGTGAACTCTTGCTGGTAATAGTATTATTGGTGGTAACAATATTCTCATTTTAACAAATTTCTGAGTTTTTTGCTAAATATATATCAAGTTGGCACAAACAAATAAATTAAATAAGACATAAGAAAACTAATAAGCATATCATGATGTAAGATTAGTATAGTTTGTTTTGAACTTAATTCACACATTTTAGTTGATATTAATGGATAGGAGATTTAGGTATCCAAGTGAGACTGTATGAAGTTGTTCTCTTGGGTACCAGAATACTACGTGTTGGCTTTTGGGGAGGCAAGGATGAATGAGCAGGTTTTGGATGTGGTGCGTCATTTTTACTAATGGGTCTCCATTCATACATTGGTTTTATATCATTTTTATATTACAAAATCCCATGATGATGTCTTAGATTCTTTATGTGATGATTTTCAAGTGAGCAATGTTGCGTTGGAGATTTAGATATGATGAATTGATTTTCCAATTTAAATTTACTTTGTTTATCATAAATACACATTGCGTGGCGATTTTTAAATGGAAATTTTTGTTCCCTTGATTTTAAATAGGGAGTGTTTTGATTTTGCAAATGAAGGTGATTTTTATGTTTTGGAATTTCATTTGATTGTGGTTGAAGTTTTCAAATCCCTTTGATTACCTTAATTAATGTGTGTAATATTACGTCCAACATTCCTCCGGCATTTGCTTGATATTGTAAATTTATATATTGTGAATTTTTCTTAATTATTTCCTTGCGCAAGTCGATTTTTACTTACAAATCTTTATTCTTAACTTTGAGATTATGTCTAGATTTATTATATGCATTTGTGCTATTTTTGAGAAGTGCAACTACTGATTTAACATGAGCTTCATACTTGCTTCTAAAATCTTCAAAGATTTCATTCATCTCATTAATTTCAATTTTATACTTATTATACCTACCATAATCTATTATTAATAATGAGTTTTCTAAACATAATTTCTTATTTAGTTCTTTTGCACACAAAAGCTCTTTTACAAGTTCCTTATAATTTTCTGTTGACCACTATATTGAGTACAAGGTGAAGTGTTTTCTACTAAAGAAATTGTGAGTGAGCTTGATACATTATAATTTGATTCTACATTAAGACATGTTCTTGAATTCCCCTTTTCTAATTGCAATTTTCAATTAAAATTTTTTAATTTCTTAATTCTGCCTTTACCATTTTCTAGCACACACAATGCAGAAATAGATGTTGGAACAAAAGATTTTTACTCACGGATGTTTTAGAAGGTTCAATGTTTGAACACACGGTTCTTTTGACTCATTCTTGATATTCTTCTTCCATAGTTGAGATTTCATCTTCTATTTTGCATGATGTGTTTGACATGTCATCCTCTAAGAGCAAGTCTTCATTGGTTCTTCACTTGGATCCATAAGATAATGCTCTAATTCACCATCTGTAGAAGGAAAACTATAAGTAGACTCAAGAATTTTCCATATATCATAAGCAGTAGGAAGCATGTAGATGAGTTTGAAAATTTCTTGACCAAGCCCGCAAAACAGACTGTTCATAGCTTTGGCATTTAAATAACATTCGTGCGTATTTATATTAATTGGGAGCTTGACACAAGTAATGCTCCAAACTTCTTTATCTAACAATATAAGGAATTTTCTCATTAGATTTCTCCATTCATTATAGTTCACTCCTATAAATAGTGGTGGTGCAAGCAAATTTTTTGTGTACAAAGTTCCATCCCCACTAGTCGATTTGAGATCAGGGTTGGCCACTATTCCCGGTGGTGAAGCTATTTTGGAATAACCTGCCTTTGATACCACTTGTTAGGTACGATGGCTAACCATAGAGGGGGGTTAATAATGTTTTCAAAGATTGCTTGAAATTAAATTGAATTTGTCTAAGAATACAAGTTTTAAACGCTACATCGAGGCAGTATACCACTACCGCACGGTGATAGGTCATAGAGATTGATTATCTTATAAAACTTCTTTTTTTGATTTCCCACACATCACTTAAACCTCTACAAACATACAACCACAATTTTGAGATGTAATAAACAATTTATAATTTTATTCAAAGTAAGAACAGTTGTTTACAAAAGCAAAACTTGATCTCGGTGATGTCAGAGATCGGAGGCAATGAATACAAATTGGTTTTGGTTTATATACCGACCCTCCTAGGACCGTTTGGCTCTCGCTTTTATTCATAAGAAGATAGAGGAGTCGACTCTTCATCTTCCTCCCTGGAAGGGTCTAGAGCCCCACTAGATCTCCCAGATCTAGACATCCTCTCAGGACGATTTCCTTCAGACTCTTCCTAGGAATCCAACGACCTCCTAGGTCGATTTTCCTTACACCAAGATCTGATAAAAATAAAGAAAATACAAAAGAAAATTTTAGAGTTTAAGATTTATTTCTCCCTCAAACATAGAATTCCTGTGAGGAACGGTGCGCGATCGATTCTCTTGAAAATCATTCTTATTGTAGCCGATCAGCTGTGAATAGTCGTTGAAGATTTTGTTTGCTAGAGTTCTTCGATCATGAGCGGAGGAAGAAAAGTGCTTTTCCTTCGACCGAGATGAGAGTTTGGCCTCCTCTAGATGTCGGTCGAACCCTAGAATTAAATATTCTCCTTCGTCACTTCTCCAAGAAAAGTAATGTTTGGTTTTATACGTCTTGAAAAATTTGTTACAACCGGTGGTAGGGCTAGTGCCCGGCAGTAGGTCATTTCGTTTGATGGTGACAGCTGTCCAGCAGATTTTGAAAAATATCGAAATAAAATATTTTTACTTTTATGATACCGCGGTGTGGTACTTTGCTAGTGCCCAAAGGTAACTGTTTCTCAATGGTTGGTCAAGTTTTCTCAGCGATTTGACGAGTTTTCTCAGTTGTTTTGAGCTAGCGCGAAGCGGTAGACCTAGCAACATGCGGTAGGTTCCAAAGAGCTTGTCCAGAAATAAATCCACGCTAACGCGAGCGGTAGACCTAGCTCTACACTGTAGGTGCCAGAAATCTTGTCAAAAAATAATCCCATACTAGAGCGGTGTGGTAGTGCTAGCGCGTGGCAGTAGGTGGCAAAAGTTTATTTTCATGGTATTTTTGTACCTAGAAACCCGCACACTATACCTAACACAAGTATGATCAAATATAACTCAAGATTTTTATATTGTCAAACCAAAGAGATGAGTACTATAGGTTCCAACAATATGAGCCCATATATCAACATAAAAGATCCAGGATAATCGAGAATAAATCATAAATCTACATTCAATGCTTCCGAGAAATACTAATGAAATTATATGTTCGAAAAATATCATTCGATCAAATGCTAAATTAAATTTAGTTAAGCATGATTCGGAGTAATAGAGAACAAGTAGAAGAGAAGAAGAATAATAATTTTTATTAACTAAAAAAGAAAATTACCAGTGCGGGAAAAAAATTCTTAACTAAGAATTAAATTTGTAATACATGGAATTGAAATCTATAAGACTAAATAAACTAAAAATCATGAAAAAGAAGCTAAAGGGGCTAGAAGTGGACTTCTAGTTTTCTAAAGAAGCTTGTTTTTTTATAACTGAAATTTTAGGTTACACGCCCTTAACTTAGGGGCATATAAGGTATGTTATTGATGGAGGCGGAGCGGGCATGATCTGCATTAATGTGAGGCATTATGGGCATGTCACACCCCTTGGTCATGCCAATGACCTAGCGGGAACCTCTTAAAACGGCTTATAGCAAAAACTTTTGGTGGGGCGGCATTTAACGACTAATCTGTGGGAAGTACACAGGCATGACACATGATGGTCACAAGCGTAACTTAAGCTAGATCAGGGGCGTGACTTTGGGACAATCTCGGAAATTGGTTAGAGGCGTGATCGAGCATTCATGCCCATAGGTGATGAGCGTGACCTAGGGTGACATGTAACATCTCATTTCATATTAGACCCCTAAACTTAGATTAGGTTAGGACATGTGGTGGATGAATGGGGTTAGGCTAGGTTTGACCCATGGAGTTAGGGTGGATTTACATAGGGCCCACTATAGGTTTCAAGTCAAATCAAGTCAAACAAGCCCAAAATGGAATCATAGGTACACATTGACCCCACCACTATGCCCCTAACCCTAAAAGCAATCTAAGTGAACCAGCCACATCATTGGGTCAACCATTGACCCAAGTCAACCAAAACTCTAATTTGGTCAAATCCACACATATAGGCCCAATTAGCCCAAATGGGACATCACCATAGCCCAACCCATGTTGGGTGATTCCATAGGGCTCATGATTATCAAGTAGGGTCAGCCCACTAATCATGGTTTCTAGGTCAACCCTAAAAGTACACTTGGTCAACCTTAGGCCTATTTAAGTAAATTTGAAGATTAAGCTCATTCTTAATTGGTTAAGGCCTTGATCCATGGCCCAACCCATATTGGGTGTTGACAAGACATTAATGACCATCAAGTGGGGCCTGCCCACTCATCAAGTTTACCAAGTCAACCCGAAAAGTAAACTTGGTCAACATAAGGCCTAAAGAGAAAAAATGAGAGCCAAACTCATTTCTAATGGGCTAAGCTCTTGAGCCAAGGCCCATGATCAGCTCAAGTGCTCATTTACAGCCCCTACCCTTTGGTTTTGGAAGGTAATAACATGCAAGAGGGTATTTTGGGAATTTACCCAAGTAAAGGAGTGAGAAAATGGAGGAAAATTAGGGTGGAGGCAATGTGTACCACCTCCTCTCTTACCAAGCCCATATCTTAACCCACATATCAATTATCAGCCTTTCCAACCCAATTTCCTTCCACTTGAAGCAAAGGAGAAGAAACCAAAGCTCATTGTCAAAACCCCCATCATGGCATCTCTGTATACAGCCCATATCAACAAAAACCAACCCTCCCATTAGCTTTAGAAGGTCCAAATGAGTGGGATTCAATACTTAGATCGAAGCTTTTGGTGGAGAATCAAGTTCGGGAGCAAGCTCGCCGGAGAGGAGAAATTTCATGGCAAACCACCGCCACCGCCACCGCCGGGCTCCGATCAAGGTCCATTTCTCCTCCTCTCCCTCTGTGCTAGCCTACTAGATAATTTAAGAGAGATTTTGAGCTAAATTGAGCTTGGATCCATGTGAGGTGTGGGAGAAAATCTCAAGCTTTTGAGCTTGCTCGGGATCGTTGGAGAGGCAGTTTCTGGCCACCATTTCGCCGCCAAATGATGGCCACCACCTCAACGGAGGTGGTTGTATCCAGCCATGGAGGCCAAGGTGTGGCCCGAAAATGAAGTTTTAAGAGACTCCAGGTCGGGAAAATCTCGGCCTTTGGCTAGAGGAGGAAGATGAACGGATGCCCTCTATTGTTGCTTTAAGATTCGTGTTGTATTAATATATTAAACTTTAGTATTTTCTCACACTTTATTTTGTACCTTGCGGGCTATTTTTATGCCACTTAGAGGCAGATTCAGAAAATGTGTTTAACAAATAAAATGTATCCCTATGTCGTTCCTTTAAAATGACACCCTAAAGTTGTAATTTGAAGCACTACAGCTCCCTATAGGGCCATTCTACTTAAACTGGTCCTAGGGTAGGGAAGATCTTTAAATGAGTGCCGAAGCCAAACCCTAATTCCACATGACCTGAGATTTTGGTCATGCATGTGATTAGCTAATACTTAGGTACTGACCAAAAATAGAAATTTTTGGAAAGTATTTCTCCATAGTTTTTGGAGAAATATCATTTATTAAATTAATTGCATTTTTGGAGATCTACAACTCCAAATGCCCCAAAATTTGGGTGGCATGGTCATTGTGTCATTAGATGACCATGGTAAAATTTTTTGGCCATTTTGACCTCGGCATGTTTGGGAAATCTAACATGCATGATGAAGGTATATTGAAATTTGGCGTGCCTATAGTAGAAATGGGAAAATGGAAATTTAGCCCATTTGGCCCAATGCATATCAATAAAACTCTAGACACAGGCTTATAAGGATGAATTACACCTCCCATAGGAAGGATTGGATTTTGGGGATAAAAAATACCATTAAATGGAATTATTGAAAATTATATCCATTTGGAAATAAAATTTGAAAATAGGGCCAATTACTTTTAAAAATTCTGAAAATCTGTTCCATGCCCTAGTAAGACATCGTACACCTCTGGAAAATTTTATAAGCTTGTTTTAAAATTTTATCTTGAGGTTTTAGTAGAATTACCTTATTGCCCCTTTTTGGAAATTAATTAAACGTAAAGGAAATTATTGCTAAACAATTATAGGAAAATTTTTGGAATCTTAATTCTATGATTAGAACCTTGTGTATTTATTTTAGAATTATGGGTGAATATGTATGTTAAAAACTCAAGTAGTGGCATTTTAGTAATATCAATATTATGGAATTTTGTTAAGTCAAATCATTTGATTGGATCATGAAATTCTGTATTATGTTTTATTATATCAATATTGATCTCTAGTAATTTTCTAAGAATTTTTGGTTGGATAGTTGAAGTACTTCATTTGGAAAATGGATTAAATTTGATTTTAATCTTAATTAGAGAATATATAGAAATTTAAATAGAAAAATTATGATGCTTGGAAGTGATACGCTCAAACTGGGTATACGTATTATACACAAGTGCACGCGTCGAATCAAGTAATACAATGTGAATAAAGATCGTTCCCACGGAGAGGTGTTAGATTTAGTGCTATCAAATACTAGTTATGCCTTTTCTCTAAATCCAAGTAAGTTAAGAATGATAATATTTAATTATTGTAAACTACAAATAAAAAGTCTTAATTAAAAATAAACTACAATTACTTAAGGAAATACTTTTTATCAATTGGAAAACTAATCTATTATCATGATTTCCTATGCCTAGCGTGATGAAATTAAAAAGGTGACTTCATGAATATAAGTGGTGAAACGTCTTGCAACGATTTTATAGTAGAAGATTCGTATCTCTCGATATCGGAAATCCCTCGTCTCTATTTCCCCTTGGGTGAAACAAGTACCGCATAAAGATCGAAAACCAACGTTGTTAAAATCAAGAGGAAATCTCTTTCTCTCTTCAAATGCTATACCAAATGTAAGACGCACTTGCGCAACTCCTCTCTCGATTTATGGAGCGCAATAGAAAAGCGAAACCTTGGCCAAAAGCTTCAAAATAAAGATCTTAAATTCGATAAAGAACATTCACCAAATAATCATGAAGAAAAATTATAAGAACATCATCACACAAGTCATAGTACTCTCATAATACAAGATTAAAAGAAATTTAGTTCATAACAATGGAGAAATCACACACCATGGTTGGAAAGTTCTTACAAAACATGGTGGAAATTAGTCCTAACCACTGTAGAATCCTTTTCCCGAGGTTGCTCGCTTGATCCGTCTGGAGATTCGTCGTCTTCCTCGCGTAAGAAGAGCAACCCTAGGTTTTCTTCCTCTTCTCCTCTCCAATTTCCAAAATTAATGAATACAAAATCTTCCTCTATCTGGATGTTATTCCCCCATAAAAAACGTCCAGCCATTTTCCAAAAGATGCCTACTTTCATTTTGAAAAGGGCGCAAAAATTCGAAATTTAAATGCTGAAAACCGTCCAGGAGACGTTGCAACCTTTTATTTTTGAGTGTTGCAACCGTTTTCCAAGATTTTGATATTTTGGCATATTTCAATTCCCAAGCAAATTTCTCTTGCTCATCTAGTAAGAATACAATGGAAAGATACCCAATTAGCCTTGAATCATATACAAATTAATTTAAACACATTTCTTCATCATTTAAGTACATTATCATTCAATCAAGATTGATATTGAGTCAAAGCAATAAGCTAGATAACTTCTTTTTGAGAAGTTATCACACCTCCACACTTAAATTTTTGCTAGTCCCTAGCAAAGACAAATTCAAAATAAAATTGAATGAGGCGATAGTAATGTTACCATATGACCAAGGATCCTTCTTTTCAAGCCTAATTAAAAAGAGCCTACTCGAGCGTATTTTTATTTAAAAATGAGGATAGAATTAGTTAATCACAAATGATCAAAATATTCAGCTATTTATTAGTTTGATGAAGGTAAAGCTCAATCAATATTTCTAGTATGATGTGTGCTCTCCCTAAAAATCCTTTACCTTCCTTAAAATTTTTATTATTGAACTTTCTTGATAACTAAGGTGGGTGAGAATAAGCCGAGTCATTGAGGTGGCCTCCACAAGAGCTCGGTGGTTAACTTTGAAAAGACTCATGAGAAGTTGTAATGAAACTGACTTTGGCTTGGTACGGAATATATTTGTAGAGTAGATGACATTTCCCTAGTTAATTCTTCTTAGTGATTCTCTAAATTATGGGCGTTCATCGAAGTTTAATACGCAGTTGGGATTGTTCCAAATAGGTATACACATACTTAGGCCACATATCACTATGACATTTACACAATTCTTTCCCATTTTTTTATAATCATAGTTGGGATCATTCCAAGTATGAATGAACATACCTAGGCCGCATATTACTATGGCAATATTAATTTTTTTAAAAAAATCTCTCTTACTATATATAGTCACAGTTGGGATCATTCCAAGTGGTTGTACACGAATTTAGGCCACATATCACTACGACTTATGTAAATATATATTTTTTTATGACACTCACCTAGAATTGAAGAGACATCACTAAGAGATCATTAACAGGAAAGTAAGGAAATAGTGCACGGTGACATAGAGTTCAAGCTCAAAGGATAATGGATAATCAAGTCAAAAATAGGTAGTGAAGCACAGCTTGATCAACAGCAATTTTGACTCATTCTTATAACTTAACTAGCTATCTCAACACTTTGGTTTGCAAATTCAACTCGGTTCTTGCTCACCATTCCATCGTTATTTCAGAAGTCCATAACAATCTATTTTTAAGAGGAAAATTCATTTAAGGAAAATTTTAAATAATGAAAATATATAAGAGAGCTTTTACCCATCTTAGTAACGTAAATTAAAATAATATGACCCATTAGGATTGACTATCCTATCGCATAATAATCATGAATACTCTTGAGCAAACTCATTAATTCTGTTGTTCCAATTATTCACGCCTCACCCAATTGGTAGTGGTTATAACACCGCCACCTCCACACTTATACCCTTTGCCAGTCCCTAGCAAAGAGACTCATTACCCAAAAAGAAGATTTTTTTAAGTACTTTTACAAAGTAGGATATGTAGATAAGTGTAACAAATAAACTTGAAATTTAAGTACTTCCATGAGACGTGAGGTATCCACATGATTGTCCTTCTCCCTCTTGATGATGTGTTCAATTCTCTCCGGTGACCATTTACAATCCAAAACACGTGCTCTTTCCTGCAAAACTTATATCTTGGCAAATACAGAGGTTATCGCATGAAGTGGAGTGTTATGCAGTTCCCATTGCATCATACATAAACTGTAAGCACAATCACTCAGATATTCAATATAAACTCTAGCACATCATGCTTATGTGGAGAATGCTCCTGTCATATCTCATTCTAATAACAATACTCCATAAAATTAATTACAAACACGTTTCTCATAAAATAACGCATCCAAACATACTTTTGCATGTAATATGACATTCAGGCAATAAAATATTCAATTGAAAGTACGCAAAGAAGTAAAAGAAATATGGATGCATCCCAATAATATGCATAACAACGCTTTAACATCATTGCATTAATGACATATAGAATCATAAAGATATAAATATTCTGACTAGTTGAAGGGAATTATGGAAGATGAAAATATAACCATATAATAGGATATCAAAGTAAAACACTGTCAAGTCGTTCAAAAATATATATAATGTCATCACTGATAACCAAAAGCACAAACAAGATAATAGTCTGCCACCAAAATATTACACCATCTAGAATAAAACTCAGCATAATAAAAAAAACTACTCAACATCTTCCTCTTCCTCCTCCTCGTCACTCGTATCACTGACTTCGTCGCTCGGGCGAAGGAATCGCTGCTCTGTCCAATGTCTCGACCAAAGAAATGAATCTTCGTTCTACCCTTGATTGCTCGGGTGGAGGAAATGTCAGTGGCATCTTTTGAATTAAACCTGTTAATGAAACGTTCTGCCCAGCTAAACCACATCCGGTTCATTTGAACCGACACTACACCTTCACCCATTTTCTTTAAGCCCGGACAACAACCAAAAGGTTTTAACTATTTATTTTTTTGTACGTTGCAACTTCTTCCGCTAGCCTTGAACCTGAACCGGACAGCAACCAAAAGGTTGCAACTATTTATTTTTTTTGACGTTTCGACCTCCGCGCCTATCCTGGAACCTGAACCGGATAGCAACCAAAAAGGTTGCAACTACTTATTTTTTTGGACGTTGCATCCTCCGCGCCTATCCTCGAACCTAGTATTTCTTCTTGTTCAAACAGTAATATCATATTTATAAGCCTTCCCACATGCGGTATTCTCCCAATAACAATCAAACGAACATATTTATACAACTTACTTAATTATTTGTTATTAATTTAAACGTTTTTTTATAAAAATTAAAACTAAACATAAAAGTGATGGGTTGCCTCCCACCAAGCACTAAATTTACTGTTGGACTAAAAAAACATACAAGAAAAGTAAATCATAATATGCAGTAAACTAAAGATAACTACTGGGTTTATTATCTTCCCAGCACGATTTATTAAGAAATTTTAAAATTCTAAATAATACGTCGATGAAAAGAAAAATGAACATGTAATTGTTCTAATATACGTGTCGGTAGCAGATACCAATACGACGATAAAACCACCACCTCTTTTCCTAAATAATAATGCATGTTCATCGTAGGTAGTGGGAACAAAAAGTAAGAAGAGGAGTGCTCCTCACTATTCTCACCATAAACTATATCTTTGCCTTAGAAGATATCATCGTCAACAAAAAAGCTATAAGGACCAAAGAAAATAAATGAGGCATCAACTATGGAGGAGGACTCAACCTCCTCACATAAGGGGATATCCATCTCATCAACTTGAGGATAGTGTTCAATAACCTCGTGAAGCATTTGTGACACATCAACTTGCTTGGGCACAGATAATAAAAGGAGATTAGGAAATAAAATAGAAGAAAGACATAAATGATTTCTAATCGTAGGAGTGATCCCGGTTTCACACCCAGTAGGTTCCGAAGATTGATTAATGTCGGTATCGTAAACATCATAACAAGGGGGGCCCGAGAAATCGAGAGCCTTAATGATGAGTTGGACCTCCTCATCCAATAAAGAAGTTGATACCTGCTCATCAGAAAGGATATCTTCTTCATCCCACCTTGGCGCATCATCGTGCTCCAAAGAATCCTTCCCTCCATCGGAGAGGATATTATCTTCGACACACTTTGGCACATCCTCAGTTTCAGGATTATTCCTAAGCGCAATATCTTCGACATGATCGTTAAAAATAGGTGTAGAAAATTCGTGCAATGAAGGTGGAGGAACCGTGGTGATAGCATTATCAGAGAATATGTGGGTTGGTTCCTCTATAGGTGAATCCAAAATAAGTGATGAATGTGTAGGGAGAGGCAGCTCCGCGATGTCGTTGCACAGATCATCAACGAACATGATGGTTATATCTCCAATACTTCCTCATAGACAAGGAGGTAATGCGTATATATCATTAGAATCATAAGGAATGCCATAATAAGAAGTGGATGGGAGGATTTGAATTTTAGGTTTGTTATACTCCTCTTTTTGATGCTGAAATGCAACGCACTCTTTCAAAGCATGTCTGGTGCTATGACAAAATATGCATTGTTTCTCATTTCTTCTCGTCCTTTGAGGGGTCGGGCTGAAATGTGGAAACGTTGCATGTTGCGGGGGAGCATAATTATAAAAATTATGATCACTATATGAAGTATCATCAGATGTTAGTACTCAATAGGGTGATCCATATGACATGTAACTATAGTCTTTTATATAACAATCATCACTAGCATGATTAAATTCCCCGCAATAATGACATCGAGAATATAAATATCTGTTGGGTATTGTATCCACAATTACCTGGATTTGAGGAAGCCTCCTGTCAAGCTAAGATGAATTCACAATTTATTTGATGATATATCGTTAAGTTGTGCTTGCAGTTACTCCACGCTAAGTACACACCAATGTCAGGGTGCAGTAAGTCAATATACACGGGTTTGCGCAATGTAATCCCTCGTTGAGCAGATCAGTGTGTTGGCTTACGTGTACTCTCTCTATTGGAGTGTACTTACTTTCAAGTACAGGACAGTGATAGATCAAGAGCAGGCAAGGAGCAAGAATTGGTCAAAGACCAGCTCACGGGAAGATATACGAAAATTCGTCTAAGTAAGATTCGACGAGAATAACTAAGTGATTCTCGCCGATTCGACGAGAATAACTAAGTGATTCTCGCCGATTCGACGAGAATCACTAGTGATTCTCGCCGATTCGACGAGAATCACTAGTGATTCTTGCCGAATCATCGAGAATCACTAGCCGATTCTCGCCGAATGCTTCCGGCTGTCTCAGCGCCGTCTAGAATTCTGCTAAGGCAGAATCGGCGAGAATCACTAAGTGATTCTCTCCGAATCGTCGAGAATGACTTTGCATTCTCGCTGATTCGTCGAGAATGAATTGTGTTTCTCGCCGATTCACTCCGGATGGCTTTCTTTTTCAGCTAGAAATCTTCTAAGTAGAATTCGACGGGAATCATTAGTGATTCTCGACGAATCGTCGAGAATCACCAATGATTCCCGCCGAATTTGCCTTAGGTGATTTTCGTTGGCTCGCTGGACTGGACAAAATTTTCAGGCATTGTTTTGAATCGGACTTAGGGTTTCTACTGGTGGGGCCCACAACGGTCATAATGGATTATTCTACTGTATAAATACTCTTTTATTTTGAACGAAGGTAGCAACGAACACCAAGAAAACGAACGGCCGCCTCCTGTGACCTAATTTATCGCGGTATTTCTTCCGCCGCCATCGTCGTTCGTGAAGAACGTCGCCGCCGCTGATCATAGATTCTTCCTGATCTCCCGGAGACAGAAGCTTAGACAAGCAACGTGTCTCACGTGTCTATCTTGAGATCCTTTGTCTCTTGGTTTGTTGAAGGGAATACCTTCCCCTTCCGAATCGATTGAGACGATCGATCCAAGTAAGACCGTTGGTAGACCTTGCTAGCTTTGCTACGAAGGTTGGATCTCGAAAGTATCGCTGCCGAAATTTGTGCCACCGCCGATCTTGAAATAATCGCCGCCGCAATCTTTGTCGCCGCCGATCTCGAGGAGATCCTTTCCAAGTGAGAGCTAAGGTCGTGGACTCTTTGTCTTCTTCAAGAACGCGTCATCGAACGAAGAGGGACACCTAGCACTCCAAAAGTAGTTTGTATTTTATACATTCCATTTTTACTTTTGTTGTAAAGGAACGGTGGTTCCTCATTGTAAGGGTTTGGTGCAACCCGTGGTGGAGGAGTGGTGACTCCTTCGAGTGGAAGGGTTCCTTCCATTAGTGTGAGGATTGGATTTCAATCCTATTGGTGAAGTGACCGAGTCGTCCCTTGTTGGGAGATAGGTCGAAGGGGGAAAGTGGACGTACCCAAATCGGGGAACCACTATAACTGCCTGTGTCTTTCTGTGCTTTGTTTGTTTTCTTTTATTGTGCAGGTAAAATTTTAATTCCACAAAAAGACTGCACATCACCTATTCCCCCCCCCCTAGGTGAAGATAGTTGATACTAATGTGACTTTCAAGTGGTATCAGAGGGAGGTTACTCAGCAAAAGGGTTAACACCTTGAGTAAGATCCTGGTTCTAGTGTCAAGAAGAAGACAAGACTCAAGCATGGAGCTGGACTCTGATGTCTCTCCTCTGAGACTCCCTGCTTGCACAATGGAGTATTATCCCATCTGGAAGATGAGAGTTATATTTCATCTGGAGGCCATCGACCCTCGAGCGTTGCTCATCTTGGAAGAGGGTCCCTTCATTCCCATGAAGGCTTCCAGCTCAGGAAAGGATCTCCAAATCCCCAAGAGTCTGAATAGATGTATGAGATCGAGCTCTCACTGTTCAACTTGGACAAGTTGATTCGTCAGATCATCACTGACGTCTGGTCCGGTATATCTCGTTCAAGAGTGGACAAGTGTAGGACAACCAAGTCCATGTGGCAAACCATCTCAGACCTCATGGAGGGATCAGAGAAAGCAGGGACCAGTTGTCAGCAAGAGGATGAAGCCTATGTGGGGGTCCTCATTTCTGAAGATGAAGGGCATGATAAATCTGTATGTATCAGGGCTCTTGTGTCCTTGTCAGAGACTGAAGAAGAAGTTGAGGAAAGCAGTTCTGATGAAGCTGACTCAACAGTCTCTGCCGATCTTGACGGTAACCCTGAATAGCAAAGCCATGAGCAAGTAACTTCTTCATCATGCCCCTCTCCTCTTGAAGTTCCTGAAGACAGGAACAGTTCAGAGGGTAGTCCTTCCAGTAATGCAAGGGATATGGATAGCTTTAATCAGAAGATTGAAAATCCTGATTCCCTTGAGAGTGCCCTTCAGAAGAGCAACTTACTTGTGGAGGAGCAAGCTAAGGAGATTGCTCAGCTGAAGACCTTGATGAATCTCCAATTAGAATCCATCAAGGTAAAGGACTCAAAGATCTCGGATCTAGAGAGTCGTCTAGAGACCGAGAAGAGGATAGTTTCTAACTTTTCCAAGATAGATGCTATCAAGAGAAAAGCAGAAAATGGGTGGATCTCCCAAATCATTAATTCATGGAGAAAATGGGAAACTGTGTTCAGACCCCCCACCGCGAGTAGGAAGGGCACACATCATGCTTTCAGGTATGACCATAGGAACATCCATGGTCACTGCAAGAATGATCGGCCCTCAGGTGGAAATGCCCATAGTGCAAGAGCTGTCATGGCTACCCATGAGAGAATACCCAAGGCTCATCCTAAACCCTTTGTATTCTCGGCCTCAACCTCAACTCATCATGAATCTGCAGGAACCAGCTCTCACTGCATCTCTTTCCACCCTAGGACACAGGAAAGCAGGGGTCAGGAAACATGTGGTAAGTACCCATGGGGCCTCTGGAAGTGTGCTGACTGAAAGGAAGGCACCACCTCCCAGGACTCATGACACTCACCACATGCATTCTTTCCACTCTCCCACGTGTCACGGTGGAAAAGGCAAATTTGTGAGCAGAACCAGCTCTATCCCGTTTAGACCTAAGATCATGACTACCTCAGTCAGCAAATCAGGTCAGAAATGGTGATACAACATTCACGAGTGTTGGTGCTGTGTCAAGGTGGGTCACTTTGCCATAGATTGTTGGCACAATCCCTCTGTGCCAAGGGCAAGGGTATGTCCATTTCCTCTGGGCAGAGTTAGCCTTCCTGACAGGATTCTTGTAGGAAGGCATTCAATATTTTAGGCTGACAAGAACCTAGGACCCAATACATATTGGGTTCCTAAGGTAGGGTAATTCTTTTTCGCATGATAGTCTTGGTTCCCGTAAATATAATGGGAATTAGACATGAGATGTTCCAAGAATGACATGGAACACGTATATGGGATAAGAGCAATGCTAACTACAATAGATTACTCAAATTGAACACCTGGTGTACCTCAAATAGAAGATCTGAATGATAAATTTTATGATCCCAGGTACACGCATTCAATGTCAAGACTTGAGTCAGATTATCTTGATGTTTACATTTATATATATCCTCATATTTATCCATAAGAATTTGTCAATTCGTACTCTAAAAAGTGAATGGTTATATGTATATATACACATATATGTTCACACACTTGTTGACAGAACGAAACTGTTAAATGACCCTAAAATACAATTTGAAGAATTCCTTGTAATTACATATTGATATAATGGATAATGAACCTCAATGGGTGTGAATTAGTCCATTTGAACTTAAGTAATATCTGTCGTGGGTGTAGCAAAATACTATAATTTGTCACTTAGTAATACTCTGTAATTTTGTATAAGGAGAATATACCGTTCCACTCGATCGAGGTTCGTAATCAAGAAACAAAATGGGGAAAAGGCTTGAAATTAACACGCCTCGGCTAGTTTGTATAGAAAAGATCGACTTTGGTCGCTTAATAAAGGCTCATTCATTTTCTCCTTAGCCTAGTGATAGAAGCACTTCGAAATCCGGTCGAACCCCCCCCCCCCCCCCCCCGATTCGTAATGATATAAATAGCTTAAATCCCGCCGACCCTTCACATCCTGACGATTCGCATCCCTGCTTCTCGCATAGTTTCATCGACTTCCCGGAATCGCAAGCATCCCGACGATCTCGGCGACGAATCCCGGCGACGATTCGCATCCCGACTTCTTCCCGAGCACTTCCAGGTTTCCCGTCGATCGCGGCGTCGATCGCCCAGTTTCTCCTCTGTGCTTCCGTCGACAAAGTCCCAAGGACGCAAGAGCTTCAAACACCTTCTCTGTCGACTTCTTCTCGCCAGGCGATCCCGTCGATCTCGTCGATCCCGTCGCCGTCGTCCCGCCAAACCACTCGGTGTTAGGGTAACGTTCCCTCCTCCTTGTTGTGTCTTGTCTAAAGTGTGGCTTCTATACTAGCAGCTCTAATAGGGTTTCGAATCCTTAATATTTTATGTTAGGTTTTGAAATGGCCCCTAGAACCACAGCAGGACTGTTCACTGGAAGCGAACTTGTTAGGACAGGCTTTTCTCATGCCTCAGATGAGTTCCGGAATATTATCCTCATGCTTGAAGAGGCCGGACTTACATTCATCCTGAAGCATCCATGCAAAATACTGGATAAGGAAGTGCTGGAGTTCTTTACAACGGCAAGGCTACGGGACGAAGATACAGTGATCAAGAGTAAGATTGCCGGAGTACGGATCAAGATGATAGTAGGAAAACTATCAAGATATCTGCAGCTCACCAGCTTTGATCAAGAAGATTATTTGGAGGAAGAGGATCGAACCAGGACTCTCCTCTTCTGTGGACTGGCTGGAGGAACCAAATCAATCAAGAGAAAGGAAATGAATGAGGAAGGGAAGCTCTTGTCGGACATCATAGGGAAAGTACTGATATGCAAACCCAGCTCCCACGACCACATCTCAGCTGACATGTTCAAGATTCTAGTGGTTATAGTCTGCCGAAAGAGATTCAACTGGGGGTTATGCTATTTGAGAAGATTAAGGATACTCTCAGAACTCCAAGTTTTGGAAGAATCATCAGCCTATATCTCAATCAGTTGGATGGACATAGGTTCGATATGAGCAAAGGAGTTCCTCTGCATTATCTAAAGAAAATGGATTCGAGTGTCTTTGATAGATGGGAAAGAAGAATTGGTCAAGCAGCCATTGTTGAAGAACATGATGAATCCCCAACTGAGTCCCATGGGGATGAGGACAATAGAACTCTAGCAGATTCCATGGCTGAACCCAGTGAAGTTCCTGATCTGCTGGCTGCAGGAACCGAGGGGGAGTCTCTACCCCTTGCGACTGGACCTCACAGGACAGATCTCTCAGTACCTGCTCCTGCTGATGTTGTTTCTGACATCTCTCAGATTGCCAAAGATGCAGTTGACACCCTGGCCAATGATCTAGGTTATGATGAGGAAGACCAGGAGGATTTGGACGATGCTGTAGTTGAGAATGAGGATATGGAAGATGAGTCTGATGAAGAAGAGAATGATGAAGTTGAAGATGAAACATCCCTGAGGGAGAGGGTGGAGATCATGGAGCCTCAGGATGATGCTGAAGTTCCATCTAAGGAACAAGCTCCAGTGATAGATCATGAGAAATCTAGTGCACCAATGGAGGGGGAGTCCTCTCAACAGAGGCTGATGAGCATTCCTGAGAAATCTACAGAGGCTGCCCCTATCCCCCCAGTAGAGACAGTGCATGTATCAAGCTCCCCTAGTGAATCCGCTGAAGAGCCAGACCAAGGCTTGCCTCAGGGACATCCACTTCGATCTAATCTAGCAAATCACATAGTGAACGTCATTCAAGGTATAGTGGATGAGCTCAAACTGTCGTTTGAGCAAGCACAGAACAAAGTGTTAAAAAGGATTAAGAAATCTGAGGATCTAATGCTCAAGAACGTCGTGGAAATTAATCACAAGCTGGATGTGATGGAAAAGAAGTTCGAGGCCAAGTATACAGAGGCTGGCACTACTGTTACTCTTCTCATGCAAGGACTCAAAAAGAACACGGATGACCTGGCAGTGGTTAATCAGAATGCACATATTGTGGCTAATAACATCCAGAAATTCGATGCCACCATGGTGACTATGAACGCAAATCAACACACCCTGCTAAATAATTTTACACAGACTGTAATTCACATCGATGAGTCACTGCACACTTCTACAAACTCAATTGCCCTCGAAGCCAAAAAGGGGGAGGAAGATTATAAAGCTAAGATGGCAGGGCTTCAATAAATAATAATTGACCACTTTGATCAATCCAATAAATATGTTTTTGAAAGTTGACACTGGTTAGTTCAACAGGCTTCAGGCATTCACGTTCCAGTTGCCCCTCCGAAGGAGGTTTATACTGCTGCTGACAAAGAAGTAAGTGTTGAAGAAGTTCCACTTAGTGAGGCTGAGACTAAAAAGGCTGCTAAGGTTGCGGCCAAAGCTACATTCAGTACCATGTTTGACCAAGTAGCCTTAGCAAAAGCAAAAGGAAAGAGGAAACTCCAAGAAGGGACATCCAAAGAAACTCCAACCGAAAAGAAAGTAAGATTGAAGGAGGATTAAGTGAGAAATGAAATATGGAGTCCTATTTCAAGGAGTATTATTTTGGATACTTTTATGCTACAGCAAAAGGGGGAAATCAATCAGAATGATGTATACAGTTAGTATGAGTGGGAGCTGCACAAGACATATGAAGCTAAAAGGAACATCTTTTTCAGGTCCAACACCGTGGCAAATAAAGCTCCTCGTCCCAGATACTATCCAAAGCCCAAAGAATACTTTGAGAGACAGAGCAGGAAGCACTTGGTGCAGCAATTGAAGGATGAAATTGCTAAGGAAAAATAGACTTAGGACTTGGGCTTATCTTTTTTTTGTTGCTTATTTGTCTTTTCGTGTTAATCATTTGAACAATTCTTGTGGATATATATATATATAATTTCATGATTGACTCAAGTATTGTTCTGATTGCCTTTATTTCTGTGTGTCTTATCTCTGTTAATATGCTGTGTATATTCTCTGGATGGTGGTATTCATCTTAGCTAGTTGGATTTTGGCTTCGTCAAATAGGGGGAGATTGTTGGGTATTGTATCCACAATTACCTGGATTTGAGGAAGCATCCTGTCAAGCTAAGATGAATTCACAATGTATTTGATGATATATCTTTAAGTTATGCTTGCAGTTACTCCACGCTAAGTACACACCAATGTCAGGGTGCAGTAGGTCAATATACACGGGTCTGCGCAACGTAATCCCTCGTTGAGCAGATCAGTGTGTTGGCTTACATGTACTCTCTCTATTGGAGTGTACTTACTTTCAAGTACAGGACAGTGATAGATCAATAGAAGGCAAGGAGCAAGAATGGGTCAAAGACCAGCTCACGGGAAGATAGACGAAAATTCGTCTAAGTAAGATTCAACGAGAATCACTAACTGATTCTCGCCGATTCGACGAGAATCACTAGTGATTCTCGCCGAATCGTCGAGAATCACTAGCCGATTTTCGCTGAATGCTTCCGGCTGTCTCAGCGCCGTCTAAAATTCTGCTAAGGTAGAATCGGCGAGAATCACTAAGTGATTCTCGCCGAATCGGCGAGAATGACTTTGCATTCTCGCTGATTCGTCGAGAATGAATTGTGATTCTCGCCGACTCACTCCGGATGGCTTGCTTTTTCAGCTAGAAATCTTCAAAGTAGAATTCGACGGGAATCATTAGTGATTCTCGACGAATCGTCGAGAATCACCAATGATTCCCGCCGAATTTGCCTTAGGCGATTTTCGTTGGCTCGCTGGACTGGACCAAATGTTCAGGCACTGTTTTGAACCGGACTTAGGGTTTCTACTTGTGGGGCCTACAACGGTCATAATGGATTCTTCTACTGTATAAATACTCTTCTATTTTGAACGAAGGTAGCAGCGAACACCAAGAAAAGGAACGGCCGCCTCGCGTGACCTAATTGATCGCGGTATTTCTTCCGCCGCCATCGTCGTTTGTTAAGAAGGTCGCCGCCGCTGATCGTGGATTCTTCCTGATCTCCCGGTGATAGAAGCTTAACCAAGCAACGTGTCTCACGTGTCTATCTTGAGATCCTTTGTCTCTTGGTTTGTTGAAGGGAATACCTTCCCCTTCCGAATCGATTGAGATGATCGATCCAAGTAAGACCGTTGGTAGACCTTGCTAGCTTTGCTACGAAGGTTGGATCTCAAAAGTATCGCTGCCTAAATTTGTGCCCCTGCCGATCTTGAAAGAATCATCGCCGCAATCTTTGCCGCCGCCGATCTCGAGGAGATCCTTTCCAAGTGAGAGCTAAGGTCGTGGACTCTTCATCTTCTTCAAGAACGCATCATCGAATGAAGAGAGACACCTAGCACTCCAAAAGTAGTTTGTATTTTATACATTCCATTTTTACTTTTGTTGTAAAGGAACGTTGGTTCCTCATTTTAAGGGTTGGGTGTAACCCGTGGTGGAGGAGTGGTGACTCCTTCGAGTGGAAGGGTTCCTTCCATTAGTATGAGGATTCGATTTCAATCATGTTGGTGAAGTGACTGAGTCGTCCCTTGTTGGGAGATAGGTCGAAGGGGGAAAGTGGATGTACCCAAATCGGGGAACCGCTATAACTGCCTGTGTCTTTCTGTGCTTTGTTTGTTTTCTTTTATTGTGCAGGTAAAATTTTAATTCCGCAAAAAGACTGCACATCACCTATTCCCCCCCCCCTAGGTGAAGATAGTTAACACTAGTGTGACTTTCAATATCAATACATGATTTTGCGTGAGAGAATTCATCAAATGGATATTAATCTCTGCAGAAATCAACTACACACAAAAAAATTAAATGGATAAACCTACATTGAAAATTAAAAAAAAATAGATTAGGCATAAATAAAATTAAAATTGTTATGTAAAAAAAATCCTAGAAATTAAACTAAAATAATAATAAAAAAAAACTTGAGCTCTAAATACTCAGGATTTACTAATACTGCAAGAAAAGACACTAAATAAGTTGCACCTCCCCTACAACGGCGCCAATAACTTGATATGCTCAAAATGGGTATACGTATTATACGCAAGTGCATGCGTCGAATCAAGAAACACAATGTGAATAAAGATCGTTCCCACGGAGAGGTGTTAGATTTAGTGCTTGCAAATACTAGTTATGCCTTTTCTCTAAATCCAAGTAAGTTAAGAATGATATTATTTAATTATTGTAAACTACAAATAAAAAGTCTAAATTAAAAATAAATTACAATTACTTGAGGAAATACTTTTTATCAATTGGAAAACTAATCTTGTATCATGATTTCCTATGCCTAACGTGATGAAATTAAAAATGTGACTTCATGAATATAAGTGGTGAAATGTCTTTCAACGATTTTAGAGTAGAAGATCTGTATCTCTCGATATTGGAAATCTCTAGTCTCTACTTCCCCTTGGGTGAAACAAGTACCGCATAAAGATCGAAAACTAACGTTGTTAACATCAAGAGGAAATCTCTTTCTCTCTTCAAATGTTATACCGAATGTAAGACGCACTTGCGCAACTCCTCTCTCTATTTATGGAGCGCAGTAGAAAAGCGAAACCTTAGCAAAAAGCTTCAAAATAAAGATTGTTGGGTATTGTATCCACAATGTACCTGATTTGAAGAAGCCCCTGAACAAGCTAAGTTGAATAGATAATGTATTTGATGATTTTCTTCAAGATGTGCTTGCAGTTATTCCTCGCTAAGTACACACCAATGTCAGGGTGCAGTGGGTCCATATACACGGGTCTGCGCAACGTAATCCCTCGTTGAGCAGATCAGTGTGTTGGCTTATGTGTACTCTCTCTATTGGAGTGTACATATTTTCAAGTACAGGGCTGAGATAGATCAAGAGCAGAAGAGGAGCAAGGATGGGTCAAATACAAACTCATGGGAAGAAAGATGAAGATTCGTCTAAGTTAAATTCGACGGGAATCACTAAGTGATTCTCGCCGATTCGACGGGAATCACTAGTGATTCTCGCCGAATCGTCGAGAATCACTCGCCGATTCCCGCCGACTACATCTGGCTGACTAACCGCCTTCAAGAATTCTGCTAAGTCAGAATCGTCGAGAATCAATAAGTGATTCTCACCGATTCGTCGAGATTGACTCTGCATTCTCGCCGATTCGTCGAGAATGGTTTTGATTCTCGCCGATTCTCTCCGGATGGCAAGCTTTTCAGCTAAAATTCTACCAAGGATAATTCGACGGGAATCATAAGTCATTCTCGCCGATTCGTCGAGAATCACCAATGATTCCCGCCGAATTTGCCTTAGGCGATTTCTTCCTGCTCGCTGGACCGAACCAAGATTTCAGGCGTTGTTTGGACCGGTCTTAGGGTTTCTCATTGTGGGGCCCACAACGATCATTTAGGGTTGGTATACAGTATAAATACTTGCGTATTTCGAACTCCAACAGTAATCATTCACGAGAAATCAAAGCCACTAGGCGTAACCTAGCCGATCGCGAAGCTCGTTCCGTCGCCGTCGCCGCTCGCAAGTCAGTCGCCGTCGCTGATCTTAGAGTCCATCTTTGATCGTCCGGCAACAGAACCGAGGCTAAGCTTAGCATATCACGTGTCTATCTTGAGATCGTTTGTCTCTTGATTTGTTGAGCAGGAATATTTCTCCCCTCCGAATCAATTGAGACGATCGATCCAAGTAAGATCGTTTGTAGACCTTGCTAGCTTCGTCAAGAAGTTTGGATCAACAAAGCATCGCCGCCGCATTCACTTGCCACCGCCGATCTCGGGAAGATCCTCTCCAAGAGAGTGCGCCGATCGTGGACTATTCATCTTCATCAAGAAAGCTTCATTGAACGAAGAGGGACATCGAGTTCTCCAAACGTAGTTTGTATTTCTTGTACATTCTATTTTAACTTTGTTGTAAAGGAACTTTGTTTCCTCATTGTAAGGGTTGGGTGCAACCCGTGGTAGAGGAGTAGTGACTCCTTCGGGTGGAAGGGTTTTTTCCATAGTGAGAGGATTGGATTTCAATCCTGTTGGTGAAGTGACCGAGTCGTCCCTTGTTGGGAGATAGGTCGAAGGGGGAGAGTGGACGTACCCAAATCGGGGAACCACTATTATTTCTGGTGCGCTTTTCTGTGTTGTGTTTGTTGTTTGTGCAGGTTAATTTTTAATTCCGCAAAAGACTGCAAATCAACTATCCCCCCATATGATAAGCTAGTTGACACTAGATAGACTTTCAAGTGGTATCAGAGGGAGGTTACTCGTCAATAAGGTTAACACCTTGAGTAAGTTCCCATATCTAGTGTCAAGAAAAAAGAAGCTCTCTGAAATGGAAGGACTCAAGTATTCAGGGAAGATCCCAGTGTGCACCAAGCTGAACTTTCCTATTTGGAAGGAAAGTATCAGGTACTACATGGAAGCAGTCGACCCACGACTCTTTATGGTAGTGGAGGAGGGACCTTATATTCCAACTAAGGCCTCCACCATTGATTCAACCAAGAAAGTGCCCAAGAAACTTTTGGAAATGGATAAGGATGAGATGGTGCTTGTTGGACTCGACAAGAAAGCTCAGAACATTCTGGTAAGCGTCGTCGATGATTCCATGATACAGGTTTTCTGCAACTGCAGGACTGCCAAGGACATTTGGCACTGCCTAATCATCTTGATGGAAGGCACTAATGAAGTAAGGGATGATTGAAGATCCCTTCTGAACCAGAAGTACGAGGCCTTCAGGCAAGGTCCCAAGGAAAAAATCGGAGTGACATTCGAGAACTTCCTGAAGATCGTCAATGCCCTGAAGGGCTACGGAAGAGTGTCACCGACGGTGAACTAAATGATAAGTTCCTTAGATCCCTTACTAAGGAATGGGACACCAAGATCTGTGTTATCAGGGAATTTGGCAGGCTGGCAGAAACAGATCCCCATATTCTATTTGGGAAACTTCTGTCCTATGAGCTTCAGCTGAACACCAGAAAAGCTGAAGAAGAAGCCGATAAAGCCGCTGCCAGAGAGAAGACTATGGCCCTAAAAGCCAATCACTCAAGGAAAGGCAAGGGTGCAGCCTCATCCCGCTCTCGGAAAATGGATGAGGAAGAAGAATCTGAGCCATGCTCTTCCGGCTCAGAGCTAGCTGAAGAAGACTTATCCCTCATCACTCGGGAGTTCAAGAATGTTGGTACCCTAGATGTGATTTGGCTTATGTAATCCCTTTCCAGCCCCTCTTGATCCATATAAAGATATATGATCATGTTTAGACTTTGTTTAGTTTCCCTAGGGCAGTATATAACTGACCTAGAGTTTAGGCTGGTAGTTTTAGAATGTGTTTTGGAAGAGACTTTTTCCGTTCGACTATCGTCGAACGAGGCCTCGCGATCGTCGATCATTGATCGACGATAGCAGGGCTATTGAATCGTTGAAGTCAAGACAATTATCGTCGACCGTTGGTCGACGATCTCAGAGCTAGCTTACTACGCTCTGAAGGTTGGTCGACGATCTGTCATCAACAGATCGACGATCGTGTTCTAGCTTCACGATTTCTGTCTTGACAGATCTTTGCCTTAATCGTCGACATCATTGTTGGTCGACGATATCTGTCTCGACAGATCTCTGCCTTAGTCGTCGACATCATGAGATGTTCGACGATTTCTGTGTCATCAGACTTTTTGCTTTAGTCGACGATATCTGTTTGCTGGTCGACGATCTATTAGCTGGTCGACGATCTCTGGTCGACGATTTCCGGTCCGACAGATTCCTGCTATTGGTCGACGATTTGTTAACAGGTCGACGATCTTCGAACCCCTGTTCGACGATTTCTGTCTGCCTTTATCTATTTATATTTATGCTATTCCTTGGTTTATTTCCAAGTGTGTTAGCTTGTGGTTAGAAAGATTCTCTAAAGTTATTTGTTGCTAAAATTATGGCTTAAATTCAAAATGAATTATTTACAAATTCTGTCAAACATAAATCACGGGATTCAGTATAAAGCATTTTGTCCTATTATACAAATTGCGTTGACTTTATCTTTCCAGTCTGTTTTCTAGCCGTTGGTACTATGTACTATTTCCAAGAAAGGTACGTCTTTATGCTGAGATTTCTTTCCCGCTTATTTTATTCCTTATTGGGACTGACAGAAAGTTAATAGGCCATTCTATTCCTATTGCTATATTCTATTTTGAGATAATCTGTTGCAGGGCTCGAGAATTCAAATCAATAGAGCCGTTCCAAAGGAAAACGTGAAGACATATTTAAAAGAGATTTCTGCTCTAAGAAAAGTTACAGAAACAGACACAGAGAAAAATTATTCATCCGCTCAAGCATCATCAGAGCACTTCTTCAACATCTCTTTACAAGAAGAAGAAAAGTTTTCCTGAAGCAAAAAGCCCAGAGCAATCATCTTCCATTCTCAAGTCTCCTGAGCAATCTGCTTAGAGTTTTTCAAAGACTTCAGAAAAGGCTCAAGATCTGCTTCAAGTGTTCCAGAATCTTAAGACTTGATAAAAATCAGTCTTCAGATTTCTGAGGATTTAGTTTCAGTTTATCTGAAACTCCTTCATCCTGAAGCAAAGGCTTTCCCTGGACTTCCACTGAGCCAGGGGGAGACTTTGATTCTTTAGAGAATCCACAAATCTTCTCTTATCTGTATTTAAAAATAGAGAAGATAATCTAACCCTCTCAACCCCTTTGTAAAAAGAGTTTGTTCACATCTCTTCAAAAGTGAACGCTGGTGACAGGGCACCTTATCAACAACCTGTGGTTGAGCATCCTTATCAAAAGCTCAAAGGGTCTGTTTGATCTACCTGAATCAGATCATTGGTGGCAGGGCACCTTAGCAAAAACCTGTAGTGGATTCCTACCAGGGTGGTAGAAGAGTGGACGTACCTATTCAAAGGGAACCACTATATATCCTGTGTCCATCTGGTTATCTTGTTTATTCATTTTATTCTGTGGCTGTGATTGAACTACCTAGGATTGCTAGGTGCTGTGATAGGCTTGTAGTTAACTGAAATTTCAGTCAACTTCTTCACGTGTGCACTTCACTGTGTTAGGCTCTTAGGGTTCAAGTATCAGATTTTCTATTCCGCAAATAAACTCCAAGGGAGCTGACTAAGTGTTCATAAAATTTTGAATACTCTATTCACCCCCCCTCTAGAGTAGTTTACAACTTATCCCCTCACTTTCAATTGGTATCAGAGGGAGGTTAGCTGTTCATACAGGCTAACACCTGAGTTAAAAGATCCTGTGATAAGTTGTTTCCTGATACCGTTCATAAACACTTTCACACATGGCCCAGTCTAAGGATTATTCAAGCACCAGACCTCCTGTATGCAACTTGTCCAAGTTTGGCATATGGAAGGCCAGGATAAGACTATACATGAATTCTATTGATGAAGATATTTTTTCTTCTATTTTGACAGGACCACCTGCTAGGCCTGCTGCTGCTTCCACTTCTGCTGACCTCAGTGCTGTGCCACCACCTGACTACAATGAAACTTACAAGAAGGCAAAAGCAGCTGATGCTAAAGCAATGAATATCCTAGCTCAGACAATGTCTGATGAGATATTCCAGAAGCTGGCTGAATGTACCTCAGCCAAAGCTATGTGGGATTCCCTCAACCACATAGTTGCTGGCTCAGCTGATGAGAGGAAGGACAGGAGATCTAATCTCACCTCTCAGTATGAAAACTTCAAGAAGGATGATGCTGAAGACATTGACACCATGTACACAAGACTCAGTTCAATAATAAGTGAACTGAGGTCTTTAGACAAGGAGATAACCTTGTCAGAAGTCAATGACAAGATCCTGATGTGCCTTCCCATCTCTTGGGACTCAAGGATATGGCCCATCAAGGATGGAAGAAACACTGTGGAACTCTCCACAGAAGCTTTGTTGGGAAAGCTCAGGTCATATGAGCAAACCTTAAAGAGTAGGGCTGCTGTAACTGAAGTGAAGACTCCTACTCCAATAAAGAAAGAGCATTCTCTAGCTCTTAAGGCTGCTGAGACTTCTGAAGGAAGTCAATCAAATGAGGAGTTACTGGCACTCATTGCCAAGAGATTCTTCAACATGGGAAGAAGAGACCTCAGAAAGAAGTTCTCCAAGCATGAGGACAAGCCAAGGTATGACAAAACTCCATCTAAAGAAATCATTTGTTATGTATGCAGCAAGCCTGGACACATTGCCCCAGATTGTCCAGAGAAGAAGTATAAGGAGAAGAAACATGGGAAAGAATACAGGAAGCACCACTCCAAGTCCTCATCACACAAATACAAGAAGAAGGACAAGGGATTTGTGGCTGCTACCTGGAGTGAAACAGAAGAGGATACCTGCTCCTCTAGCTCCAGTGATTCAGAAGAAGAAGAAGAGAAGAAAGCCAAAGAGGTCTGCCTCATGGCCATTGATGCCTGCAGCTCTCTGTCAGCTGCAGAGAATTCTGAAGAAGAAGGAGACAATGAAGAAGATTCCTTTATGGAGGACCAGGTAATCGACTCATTTGATTTCTCATCTCCTGAGTTCAAAATAAAATTTAAAACTCTATGTTTAGATTTACTATTATCTGAAAAAGAAATTAAGTCACTTAGATTAAAAATAATGGAACTAGACATGGAAGGTGTTGAAATAATCAGATTAGAAAAGGAATTAGAGAGCTCAAAAGAAGAAGTAACATTCCTAAAGTTAGAACTAGCTAAATCTAAGAGGTTAGAAGAACAATTAAATGGCAGAAGCCTTAAATTATCTGAAATAACCTGTATAGCAAACACTAGGGTTGGTAATGATAAACTAGGCTTAGGTGCTACACCTAGTGAACCCATCCTCCTCACAAAGGAGAGATTTAGCACTCCAGTAAAATTTGTTTCTGAATCAGGAATAAAGAATACTGAGGAAATTGAAAAATGCAAGAAATTCAGAATAAGATTAAGAAAGAGAATAGGAAGAAAAAATTTCTAGCTTTACAAAAATCGTCGAACATTAATCGACGATCGTCAAACCAATCGTCGAACGACTATCGACGATCGCTGAACACCTTCACCAAGTATGATATCTTTGGTGCAGGAGATCGACGATCTCATTTTGATTCGTCGACCAGTGATCGACGATCGTTGAATCCAGAATATAGCTATACTGGAAATGATCGACGATATGGCTTGCGATCGTCGAACATCGATCGACGATCTGGACTTAAGCTGGAAAATCATTTTCAAACTTCCAGAACTTCAAATCCTAATCACCACCCCAGGTTGTTTAATCCTTCAACTGAATGGATTATCCCACCTAGGAGATCACACCCCCTAGGATATAAATCAAAGCCTGCAAAATCTTTTATATCTAGTTTTTCTTTTGTGAAGAATACTGGACCCAAGGTAACCTGGGTCCACAATGTATAACTGTTCTTTCTGCAGGTGAAGACCTATCCAGTCATACATGACAAATGGTATCTGGATAGTGGATGCTCAAAGCATATGACAGGAAAGAAGAAGAACCTGTCAGGATTCAAAGCCAAGCTGGGACCAAAAGTTGTATTTGGGGATTCCAGCTGTGGACAGACTGAAGGGTATGGCAGCTTCACCATAGGAGCTGTAACCTTCAAGAAGGTAGCTTATGTCTCAGGACTAAAGCACAACCTAATCTCTGTAAGTCAAATGTGTGATGCTGGATACAAGGTATGGTTTACTGACACTGCCTGCAATATTTCTTTAAATAATACTGTGGTATTAGTAGGCATTAGAATTGGAAATGTTTATGTTGTAGATTTTAATTCCTCCAAATCTGAAATATGCTTATTTAATGAAGTAACCAGTAATAATACCCTTTGGCATAAGAGACTTAGTCATGTAAATCTGAAAAACATTTCTAGGTTGGCTAAATACAATCTTGTAAGAGGATTACCTTCTTGCCCCTACAAGAAGGAAGGCCTTTGCAAAGCTTGTCAACTAGGAAAGCAAACAAGAAATAGCTTTAAATCAGTTAATAAAAGTGATTCTCCCAGGATTCTGTACCTGCTACATTTGGATTTATTTGGTCCTATTGCTGTACAGAGTCTTGGAGGAAAGTCTTACACTTTAGTAATTGTAGATGACTTCTCTAGGTTCACTTGGGTATTCTTCTTGAGAACTAAGGCTGATAACTTCAAGGTTCTTACAGATTTTCTAAAGTGTATACAGAGTGAGTATTCTACTCAGATTGCCTTGATCAGAAGTGATCATGGTACTGAGTTTGAGTCTCTTCTTATGCAAGAATTCTGTGAGAAGGAAGGTATCAAACATAGCTTCTCTGCTCCTAGAACTCCTCAACAAAATGGGGTAGTTGAAAGGAAAAACAGAACCCTAATTGAAGCTGCAAGTACATTGTTGGCAGATGCTAACATGCCTCTGTCCTTTTGGGCTGAAGCAGTTAGCACAACTAACTATGTACTGAACAGAAGTCTGATACATAAACTTAAGGGTAAGACTCCCTATGAATTACTTAAGCAAGTGAAACCTAAAATAGATTATTTTAGAGTGTTTGGCTGTGTTGCTTTTGTTCATAACAATAACAAAGAATACCATAGAAAATTTGAGGCAAAAGCTTCAATGGGAGTTTTTCTAGGATACTCTCAAGTAAGCAAAGCCTATAGGGTCCTTAATAAATCCTCTCTTAAGATAGAAGAGTCTGCACATGTCTCTTTTGATGAGACAGTCATGTACTATAAGGAGAAGGATTCTTCTTCTAATAGTACAGTGCAAGTCCTAGGAGTAAGTAAGGATTTGGAAGGTTTGAGACTCACACAGGAGAATCATCCCCAACAAACTCCTCAGGTTGCTTCCTCAGATTCTGAATCTGATGTAGATCTGCTTGAAGCTAAAGCACCTGCTCCAACAGTTGATCAAATTCCACATGAGGAAGTAAATCTTGAAACTGTTGAAGATCAGATCATTGTTGAACCTACTGATCTGGTCACACTTAGAGATCACCCTGTATCTCAAGTGATTGGAGACATTTCAGCAGGAGTCCAGACAAGACATCAACTCAACAAAAATATGATGTTTGCTTGTTTCCTTTCTCAGGTTGAGCCCCTAACCATTAAAGATGCTGAGCTTGATCCCCACTGGATTATAGCAATGCAAGAGGAGCTTAACCAGTTTGAAAGATGTAAAGTTTGGACCTTGGTTCCAAGACCAAGAGGCCAACGGATCATAGGCACCAAGTGGGTGTTTAGAAACAAGCTTGATGCCCAAGGCATAGTAGTTAGAAATAAGGCTAGGCTAGTAGCTCAAGGCTATAGACAGGAGGAAGGCATAGATTATGATCAGACTTTTGCCCCTGTAGCTAGACTAGAAGCCATTAGGATTTTCCTAGCCTATGCTGCCTATAAAAGATTTAAGGTCTTCCAAATGGATGTGAAGAGTGCCTTCCTCAATGGAGATTTAAAGGAAGAAGTGTTTGTTGAACAACCACCAGGGTTTGTTTCATCAACCTTACCCACTCATGTGTTCAAACTCCAAAAGGCTCTCTATGGACTTAAGCAAGCTCCTAGAGCTTGGTATGAGACCTTAGCAAATTTTCTTCTAGAACACAAGTTTGTGAGAGGTGTAGTAGATAGAACCCTATTCATTAGACATCATAAGGACTCACAACTGTTAGTTCAAATCTATGTAGATGACATTATATTTGGCTCTACTGATCCCAAACTATGCAAGAGGTTCTCTGAACTAATGCACTCTAAGTTTGAGATGAGCAGCATGGGTGAGTTATCCTATTTCCTTGGTCTCCAAGTGAAACAGAGTGTTGATGGCATTTTCATTTCACAATCAAAATATGCCAGAGAGCTGGTTAAAAGATTTGGAATGTCTGATGCTTCATCAATGAGCACACCTATGGCCTCAAATGCAGTTATTGATTCTGATGTCAATGGCAAGTCTGTTGATCAAAAGAATTATAGAGCCATTGTTGGTTCCCTGCTGTATTTGACTGCAAGTAGGCCTGACATAATGTTTGCTACATGCCTATGTGCTAGGTTTCAGGTCAACCCAAAGGAATCTCACTTAACTCTCCTCAAGAGGATCTTGAGATACCTTAAGGGATGTCCTAACTTAGGACTGTGGTACCCAGCTGAGTCAGGATTTGAATTAATGGATATTCAGATGCTGATTATGCTGGTTGTAGAGTTGACAGGAAAAGCACCTCAGGGACTTGTCAGTTCCTGGGAGAGAGACTTGTCTCTTGGTTTTGCAAGAAACAGGCATCTGTGTCTACTTCAACTGCTGAGGCTGAATATATAGCAGCAGCTAGTTGTTGTTCACAGATCCTGTGGATTCAAAATCAGCTAGTGGATTATGGGTACACACACTCAAACACAAAAATTCTGTGTGACAGTACCAGTGCAATATCAATTGCTCAGAATCCTGTGCACCATTCCAGGACCAAGCACATTGAAATTAGACATCATTTTCTAAGAGATAATGTGGAAAAGAACAAGATAGTAATGGAATTTATATCCACAGACCTGCAGAGAGGAGATATTTTCACTAAGCCCCTTGATGAACAAAAGCATTTGTTCTTCCTGAACCAGCTTGGTATGATTAATGGTTCAGAGTAGTGAAAATTAAGATAGTTTTGTTTTCTGTCTAAAATCGTCGAACGACTGCTCGACGATCTTCGACCAGGTCAGAACTATCGTCGACCAACCGTCGACGACAGCTTGTTCTGTAGTAAGGCAGAAATCGTCGACCAACTGGTCAACGATCTCTCCTTAGGCATCTATCGTCGACCAGTGGTCGACGACAGATTTTCTGTGTTGTATGGTGAATCGTCGACCATCATATTTTGATCGACGATCGTGGTAATTGCTTATAGTCGGTCGATGTTTACCGATTTAGTCAAACATTGACTATCGTCGGTCTGTGTTCGACGACCGATTTTATTCCGGGTTCGACGATCGCAGATTTATTTCTAATAGTCGATTTAGGTCTGAAGATCGTCGTCCTTCCGCCCCCGTCTTTTCATATTCCTTCTTCTGGCTTAGAATTCGCTCTCGAACTCTAATCCCGCGCGATTCTCTTCTCCCCTGTTTTTGCTTCTCGATTCGCCATCTACTCTCAAATTCTATGGCGATTCCTTCTGCTGTTCTCCTCGGAATGAAGTTCGACACGGGCTTCTGTGTCGACTTCGATTCTTTCAGCCGATGCGATCAACCAATCCAAGATATTCTGAAGCTATGTGAAGACCAAGGCCTCAAGAAATTCATGTCATCCGCACCTAAGATTAATATACCCGAGATTCGTGAATGGGTATACACCTCGTCCTCCAGCGACGAAGCAATGTCGGGAAAGATAAACGGCGAGGAGGTCACTCTGACTCCTGAAGTATTGACAGAGTTGTTTGGACTGCCAACAGGTACTGAGGAATATGAGCAAAGCTCAGAGGAATATGGCCGCATGCTCTCTGTGATGGGCCATGCCGAAGGAATTCCGGCTAAGCTGCTGAAGATAAACTTGTCTCCAGAATACAAGTTTCTGGCAGACCTGGTGGGCAAGATTATTTTGGGAAAACATTCGGCGCATGACAATATCAACAGGCAACAGTTTGCCCTTATGTCGGCTTTGGTGAATAGGACGCAGTTAGCCTGGGGGAAAGTTCTATTTGACCTAATCAGGAGAAAGAACAACAAGAAAGAGGTAAATCTTGCCAGGGTTCTGGGTGTGTTTCTATATGTGAAAGCACCCCTGCTGCTGGTTTCTGCACCATCCGCAGTCAATGCCAGCAAGAGGTTGGACCCCTCGCTCTTCAAGAAATCTCAGAGGATTATCAAGAAGTCAGCCAGGGTTGATCCTAACCCTTCTTCAGACACAAGGGCTGATTCGGCCGCTCTCCCGCTTACTGGGGAAGGTTCAGCAATCCCTTCATCCTCCCTCTCTATCCCTGCATCCTCTTCTCCTGCATTACTCTCTACAACACCCGCAGTGCCACCACAACATGCATCATTCATTCCACCTGCATCTCCACACCAGTCACCAACACCACAACATCTGGCAGCTTCAGCCAGTGTTGACATGGTGACTGCGACCATCCTCACAAACCTTTCTCAACATGAATCCCACACTCATGTTGATGACCACCTATCTCCACATGACTCATTTGATCATGTGGAAGATCATCCTGCCTCCATTCCATCCACCTCTACATCATCAGCATTTCAGATATCCCCTGAAATGCTTGCACACCTTGTACAGCTCATCACTCCCTCCATCCAAAGCATGATTGAGGCTGCCAATGCCCCTCTCATTGCCTCCATCAACTCTCTCACTGATGCCATCAAATCCATCTCATCTTCTGCTGAGCCCCCTTCTGTAAGATGCATGACTCCAGTCCCCACTGAAGTCATGCAGGGGGAGATGTCTGTCGAAGTGGTCTCAGGTGATGCCCTGACCCTTCAGGACAATTCCTCTCTTCCCCTTCAAGAATCTGTAGATGTCCCTCAAGAAACTTCAGAGAAAGAACCAGAAGGTAAACTTTAAAACTCTTCCTCCAAAGGATATAATCAGGACTTCAATTTGACATTTGTGACTAACAAAGACATTCACTCCCTAGTGAATCTAGCTTCTGAGGAAGAAGTTCCTGAAAAAGAAAATGAAGAAGTCCCCATGGACGTTTGTGAGAAGGATGCTGCTCAACCAGATGGTATAGTTTTATTTAAGATTCTAATTAATTCAAACTCCATCTTTGAGTTAATTTCTTATCCCTTCCTTTTCATCACAGCTGCTGATGATCTTACATCAGTATTGCAAGTTGATGCTGCCAAGTCCATTGAGTCTGATAAAGACTTGGAATCATTTCTTTCCTCAGACTGTGAGTTCTCACTCACATCCCCTCCTTTTGTTCCTCCTCATCAAGAGAAAATGGTCCCTTATAGACCTGAGTACCTTGATGACCCCTTGGTCAAGGATACCCTTTTCTTTTCCTGTATGGCACTCCTCTTGTGCCTTGCAGAGGTGTCTATCCCCGATGTCACTAATCATCTAGAAGGAATTATAACCTCCTTCCTAGATGCAAAGTGGTATCCTGTGTAGATCTTCAGGTAATCCTATCTATTACCTGTTGTTTGTTCACCTTGGGGGGAATATCTTATTCCCACTTGGTTGTTAACCTATCTCTCTTTGCATACAGGCACAACCATAAATGCTGCTGCTGCTGAAATCATCAACATCCCTGCTGATGCTGCTGCTGAAGTAATTGAAGATGTGCAAGATAGAGCAGACAATGCTCCCAAGATGACTGAATTGGACTCAAGTTCAGGTACTCTAAACATTGACCAATTTATAGACTTTGTGGCTGAAGGTATTGCCTCTGAGTACATTGAAGGGATGGCTAAATATCATCTGGATTCCCTAGCCATCTCTCTAGAGAAAGCATCTGCCCCTGCAGATATTGTCATCTTTTCTCCTCCCATCCTTACCTATCCTATATCCACTCCTTCTATTGCAGAACTGGTCCCCAAGACAGTTCCTGAGTTGTACCCAGAATCAGAGCTATGGAAAAGTGCTCCAAATGTTGATCTGGATGCTCTTCTTAGGCAAGATGCCATTGAAGAAGCTAAAGAGAAAGAAGAAAAAGAAAAGAAAGACAAAGCTGAACTTACTGCCAAAGATCCATCTGAACTAAACTTTGATGATTATGTTGGGAAAGACTCATCTCATTCTGATGATGATGATGATGACTCTGATGATTCTGACTCCTCTAAGAAAAGAAAAAGAGCTGCTTCCAAGAAAAGAAAAGCCCCTGCTCCTTCTACTGCAAATCCTAACAAGGATGTTCCCTATTACATTCTGAAGGGAATAGATCCTAAGAGCAAGGAATTCCAACCCTGGATGAGATTGTCAAAGAATCAGACTAAAGAAAATAAGAGAAGAAAGAAATATGACTCTCCAGTTCAAAAATTCCCCCCCAGAGGTCCTCCTCCACCTCCTGGTGCTGGAGCCTCTGGAAGTATCTCTTCTGCTCCAATTGGTAAATCAGCCAGTTCCAACCCCTCTCAATCTTATCAGAGAAGAAGTAGACAAGGCCAGGGAAGTCAAAGTGGTTCAGGACAAGGAAATAAAAGAAATGACAATGCTCCCGTAGAACAAATAAAGGAGATGACTTATCAACAACCTACATTCTCTCCTCCTCCTTCTCCTAAGAAGTTAGTCCCAGAAAGGAAACCTTCTCCTCCCAGGAAAGGTCCCTCCTCCTCTTTAAAGAAACCTGCTGCAGCTGATTCAAAAGGAAAAAGAGTAGTCTTTTCAGAAAATTCCCTCAAAAAGTTCATTGAGCTTGCACCTCCTAGATCTCTCTATGCTCAAACTGATCCTAAGAAGACTGTGCAGATTCCTCTCGATTCAAGCAAACTTGCTACAGCTCTTCAAAGGAATATGGAGATTGCAGCTCATACAGATTCTGATAGACCTCCCTCTCCATCAGACAAAACTGAAGCTGAAAGGATTGCCTCTATGGCAAGATTCAAAGAGTCTATTGCACTTAGCATGATGGAGAGAGCCAAATCTCAAGGACTGGATCCTACAGCTTACTCAACAATGTCAGAATTCAGAGAAAAGGAACTGAGCAGAATTCAAGTCAATCCAGAAGCCTTTGACGCTGAGGAATACATGAGACTACATCCTGCTGCAGTTCTACCGAGTTATGCTGAAAAGAAAATCATAGGAGAACATGATCTAATGTTATCTAAAAGACAAGCAGCAAACCCTAACAGAGAAATTATTTTCAAACCAGCTGCAATGCCCAAAAACTCATCTGATGCTAAACATACTGATAAATCTGCTTGATACATTCCATTTTTGCTGATTTATGCTTGTGATATTTTCTGTGTATTGCCTGTGTTTTATCATTCTGGTTAATCTTTAGATTTGCTGTTGTTTGCTTTAGCTTTTAAATTGGATTGGATAACATAACCCAAATAGGGGGAGATTGTTGGTACCCTAGATGTGATTTGGCTTATGTAATCCCTTTCCAGCCCCTCTTGATCCATATAAAGATATATGATCATGTTTAGACTTTGTTTAGTTTCCCTAGGGCAGTATATAACTGACCTAGAGTTTAGGCTGGTAGTTTTAGAATGTGTTTTGGAAGAGACTTTTTCCGTTCGACTATCGTCGAACGAGGCCTCGCGATCGTCGATCATTGATCGACGATAGCAGGGCTATTGAATCGTTGAAGTCAAGACAATTATCGTCGACCGTTGGTCGACGATCTCAGAGCTAGCTTACTACGCTCTGAAGGTTGGTCGACGATCTGTCATCAACAGATCGACGATCGTGTTCTAGCTTCACGATTTCTGTCTTGACAGATCTTTGCCTTAATCGTCGACATCATTGTTGGTCGACGATATCTGTCTCGACAGATCTCTGCCTTAGTCGTCGACATCATGAGATGTTCGACGATTTCTGTGTCATCAGACTTTTTGCTTTAGTCGACGATATCTGTTTGCTGGTCGACGATCTATTAGCTGGTCGACGATCTCTGGTCGACGATTTCCGGTCCGACAGATTCCTGCTATTGGTCGACGATTTGTTAACAGGTCGACGATCTTCGAACCCCTGTTCGACGATTTCTGTCTGCCTTTATCTATTTATATTTATGCTATTCCTTGGTTTATTTCCAAGTGTGTTAGCTTGTGGTTAGAAAGATTCTCTAAAGTTATTTGTTGCTAAAATTATGGCTTAAATTCAAAATGAATTATTTACAAATTCTGTCAAACATAAATCACGGGATTCAGTATAAAGCATTTTGTCCTATTATACAAATTGCGTTGACTTTATCTTTCCAGTCTGTTTTCTAGCCGTTGGTACTATGTACTATTTCCAAGAAAGGTACGTCTTTATGCTGAGATTTCTTTCCCGCTTATTTTATTCCTTATTGGGACTGACAGAAAGTTAATAGGCCATTCTATTCCTATTGCTATATTCTATTTTGAGATAATCTGTTGCAGGGCTCGAGAATTCAAATCAATAGAGCCGTTCCAAAGGAAAACGTGAAGACATATTTAAAAGAGATTTCTGCTCTAAGAAAAGTTACAGAAACAGACACAGAGAAAAATTATTCATCCGCTCAAGCATCATCAGAGCACTTCTTCAACATCTCTTTACAAGAAGAAGAAAAGTTTTCCTGAAGCAAAAAGCCCAGAGCAATCATCTTCCATTCTCAAGTCTCCTGAGCAATCTGCTTAGAGTTTTTCAAAGACTTCAGAAAAGGCTCAAGATCTGCTTCAAGTGTTCCAGAATCTTAAGACTTGATAAAAATCAGTCTTCAGATTTCTGAGGATTTAGTTTCAGTTTATCTGAAACTCCTTCATCCTGAAGCAAAGGCTTTCCCTGGACTTCCACTGAGCCAGGGGGAGACTTTGATTCTTTAGAGAATCCACAAATCTTCTCTTATCTGTATTTAAAAATAGAGAAGATAATCTAACCCTCTCAACCCCTTTGTAAAAAGAGTTTGTTCACATCTCTTCAAAAGTGAACGCTGGTGACAGGGCACCTTATCAACAACCTGTGGTTGAGCATCCTTATCAAAAGCTCAAAGGGTCTGTTTGATCTACCTGAATCAGATCATTGGTGGCAGGGCACCTTAGCAAAAACCTGTAGTGGATTCCTACCAGGGTGGTAGAAGAGTGGACGTACCTATTCAAAGGGAACCACTATATATCCTGTGTCCATCTGGTTATCTTGTTTATTCATTTTATTCTGTGGCTGTGATTGAACTACCTAGGATTGCTAGGTGCTGTGATAGGCTTGTAGTTAACTGAAATTTCAGTCAACTTCTTCACTTGTGCACTTCACTGTGTTAGGCTCTTAGGGTTCAAGTATCAGATTTTCTATTCCGCAAATAAACTCCAAGGGAGCTGACTAAGTGTTCATAAAATTTTGAATACTCTATTCACCCCCCCTCTAGAGTAGTTTACAACTTATCCCCTCACTTTCAAAGAAGTTCCTCAAGTTGAGGAATCAAAGAAAAAGAGACAGCTCCTCCTCCAGACATCAGAAGAAGAATTATTTTTCTGACAGGTATGATTCCAAACAGAACAAACATCGCTCTAATGACATTATTTGCTTTGGATGCAATAAGCCAGGTCACGTCATTGCTGACTGCCACCAAGGCAAGAGAGATAAGGGGAAGGGAAAAGAGAACAAGTCCTCTAGAGATAAGAAGAAGGAGAGGAGCTACATCGCCAAAAATCCAAAGACACTGAGTGAGTCTGATTCCTCAGACTCCAGTGATGATGAGGAAGCCTACTTCGGGCTAGTGGGTCGCTCTGACTCAGAAAGAGACTGCCCCCCATTTACTGGGAAGGTAAAAGCTCGTACCCCCCTCTCTGACTCCGACTATGAGTCTCCTTATGATGATCTCGAGGACAGCCCATCTACCCATGAAGCTGAGCTCCTTGAAATGTATGAGCTTCTGCTCAATACCTTTGAGGAATGTCGTAAGAGGTTAAGGGCTCAGAAAAAGGAAGTCAAATTCCTTAAGGCTGAGGGTGTGTCTCTAAGAGAAGAGATCACTAGCTTGATCTCTCTCCGACAGGAACACCTGGGCCTGACTTCTGAGCACTCAGAGTCTCTAAGGCTCCTTGACATTAAACAGGAAGAAGTCAACAAGTTGGAAGAACAACTTGCGGCAGAAAGGAAGATTGTCAAAAGCTTCTCTATGCCAAAGACTGTTCTTCCACAGGTTGATACCTTTTCTGCTCAGGCTAAGGGGGCTGGCTTGGGGCATGTGGGTGTGCCTGGTAAATCATCCAAGAGAAATAGAAAGCAGAGGAAAAATAAAGCTGCTAAGAAGGCCTCTGCTGTAGAAAAGGGAAAGGCCCCACTCAACCCTGTTGAATTCAATAAGACTAGCTTTCCCTGCAATGAACAGGACTTTGAGTCAACCTATGGCCACTTCTTCCGACCCTCGGTTGAAAAGCCCAAGAGCCAGTATGATGGTTGGGCCTTCCCCCGCAACTATGGCAAGAGTGTCTTCAAGGCACCTTATGAGGAAATCCAAGTGGAAAATTATGGCCACTTCTCTAGCGGCCATAATAGGAAGCAGGCACCAAAAGCCAAGCCTGTTATACTAAAGGAACAGGAAGTGAAGAAATCATGTGATTGTTGTCATCATGATGCCTCCACCTCAAGATCCAAGGCCCCAGCTAGACCCACAGTTCCCAGGGTGAAGCTGGAGCCTAGGAAGCGGTACAACAGGTTCGACTGTTGGTGTTGTGGCAAAGTTGTTCACTTTACCGTGGATTGCTGGTTTAATCCAAGATTCAACGAGACTCCTCATGTTAGAAATGTGAGGCTGACCACTCGTAGGGTTAACCACCCGAAGGGGAGTATGCTAACAAGGAATCTAGGACCCAAATTCGATTGGGTTCCTAAAGAAAACTGATTCTGTTTTGCAGGTATCTCCAAAGGCCACCAAAACGCCTATCTGGTACTTGGACAATGGATGTTCCCGGCATATGACTGAGACAAGAAGCCTGCTACGTGATTACTCTCCAGTCGAAAATGGATCCAAAGTCATCTTTGGAGGATCAGATCGAGGAGTCACCAGAGGTTACGGTATGATTTCCAATGGTATAATCTCTATCTCCGACGTGGCCTAGTTAAAGGGTTAAATCATAACCTGATCAGTGTAAGTCAGTTGTGTGATAAAGGTTATGACGTTAAGTTCTACAAGGATAAGTGCTTGATAATATCATGTGCCTCTTCGGAGACGGTATTAACTGGCATTAGGAGCAGAAATATATTTTGTTTAGATTTTCTTAGCATAGATTCTTCTACCCCTGTGTGCCTAGTAGAAAAACGCAGTGCATCTCTCTGTGAATAATGGCACAAGAGATTAGCACATATTAATTTCAAGACAATTAATATGTTGTTTTCTAAGAACTTAGTAAGGCATGCCCCTACTATTAAGTGCATCAAAGATAGCCCTTGTCCTGCATGCCAGAAGGGCAAACAGACTCGAGCTACCTTTAAGGGCATTGCAGACAATGACTCCTCCAGATGTCTTTATCTTCTGCATATGGACTTGTTCGGTCCAGTGCAAGTTCATAACTTAGGAGGCAAATCGTATACGCTAGTGATTGTTGATGATCACTCTCGGTTTACGTGAGTGTTCTTTTTGAAACGAAAGTCAGATACATTTGATATCTTCACAAGTTTTGTCAAGCAGATTCAGAACGAACTTAACTGCTCAGTGGTCAAAATCAGAAGTGACCATGGAACAGAATTCGAGTCTGGGGCTATGATAGAATTTTATGAAGAACTTGGTATCTTTCATGAGTTTTCCTCCCCGCGTACTCCGCAACAAAACGGAGTTGTGGAAAGGAGAAATAGAACGCTCATTGAAGCATGTACGACAATGTTGAATGACGCCTCTCTTCCAGAATACTTCAGGCAGAGGCTGTCAACATGGCTTGTCATGTGCAGAACCGAGCATTGATCAACAAGAATCATCGCAAGACGCCTTATGAGCTATTGAAAGGCAGGAAACCTACCATGTCCTATTTGAGGATTTTTGGCTGCAGATGATATGTACTCAATAATGGGAAGTACCCACGTACTAAATTCGGAGAAAATGCTTCGAAGGCATCTTCATGGGCTATAGCAGCCATAGTCGGGCATATAGGGTCTTCAATAAGAAAACTCTAGTGGTAGAGGAGTCCATTAATGTTGTTTTTGATGAAGGAAGCTTGCTTCACAGCAATTCTTCTAGTGGCATTCTAGAAGATACAGGTGCAAGATTTGAACAGCTAAGTCTCGATGAGACCGCTAAAGATGGAACTCCCAAGTACGTCAAGGTCTCCACCTCAACGCCAACTGGAGAAGTTGGATATCAGGATGGAGAAAATCTCCTAGAAGACGGAGAAGCCCGAGAAGATGTCAGAGCTCCAGATGCAAGACTCCTAGAGCTCCGACACATGAGGGATCATCCCAGAGATCAGATCATAGGAGATCCTCGTGACGGTGTCAGAACTCGGAGAGGTACAATTAACGATATTTTGCATCTTAGTTTCCTGTTACAGGTTGAGCCAAACAAGTTCGACGAAGCGAACTAAGATGCAGCTTGGATATTGGCCATGCAAGATGAACTGCATCAATTCGAACGATGCAACGTCTGGACGCTTATTCCCAGACCAAAGAACCAGAATGTGATCGGCACCAAGTGGATCTTCAGAAACAAACTGGATGAACACGGTATCATCATAAAGAACAAGGCCAGGCTGGTAGCTCAAGGTTACAGATAGGAGGAGGGGATTGACTTCGACCAGACCTTTGCACCAGTTGCAAGGCTCGAGGCGATCGGATTGTTCCTGGCGTATGCTTCGCACAAAGGATTCACTTTCTATCAAATAGACGTGAAATCTGCATTCCTCTATGAAAAATTGAAAGAGGAAGTATATGTCGTGCAACCCCCAGGTTTTGTTAATCCTATATTCCCTAATCATGTTTATTTTCTTAATAAAGCTTTATATGGCTTGAAACAAGCTCCTCGAGCTTGGTGTGAGACTCTGTCTAGTTTTCTTCTTGAGAACAAGTTCTCGAGAGGAAAAATAGATAAGACATTGTTTCTTAGGGAAGTCAAAGGCAAGATCTTGTTGGTACGAATCTATGTCGATGACATAATTTTCGGCTCTACGGACAACAATCTTTGCAAAAAGTTTTCTAAACTTATGCAAGGAAAGTTTGAAATGAGCAACATGGGAGAGCTAAAGTATTTCTTGGGACTTCAAGTGAAATAGTCTGAGGATGGAATTTTCATCTCTCAGACGAAGTTCACAAATGAACTCCTCAAGAAATTCGGAATGGAGAATGCAACCTCCATGAGGACTCCAATGGGATCCACTGTGTCTCTGGACAAGGAGTAGAAAGGAAAACCTTTTGATGAAACCAAATACAGAAGCATAATTGGATCCTTGCTCTACCTTCCTACTAGTAGACCGGATATTATGTTTTCCACATGCGTATGTGCCAGATATCAGGTGAACACTAAGGAATCTCATTATGTTGCTGCAAAGCGAATTCTTAGATACCTTAAAGGTACACATAATCTTGGCTTGTGGTACCCTAGAAACAATAATGTCGAGCTAACAGGCTTTTCAGATGCTGATTTTGCAGGAAGCAGGGATGATAGGAAAAGTACTTCTGGGACGTAACAATTCCTCGGAAGACGGCTTATTTCTTGGAACAGTAAGAAGCAGAATTATGTCACAACCTCCACGACTGAATCTGAGTACATCTTAGCAGGCAGCTGTTGCACACAACTTCTATGGATCAGAAATCAGCTCAAAGATTATGACTTGCAGTTCAGAGAAGTTCCGATATATTGCGACTCCTCGAGCGCAATAGCAATTGCGAACAATCCTGTGTCGCACAGCAAAATGAAGCATATTGAAGTGCGCTATCACTTCATTCGGGAGCATGTGAAAAACAAAGATATATCTCTCTACTATGTCCCCACGGATAAGTAGGTTGCAGATATCTTCACAAAGCCCCTAGACGAGGCCAAGTTAAGTCTCTTCAAAACTGAACTCGGCATGCTGAACTATAAAGAGTAAAGACTGTACAGCTCAAGGCTCTTAGATCAAGGGGGAGCATCAGCAAGGAAATCATGCTCGAGCATGGATGCAAGATCTGAGGGGGAGCATGTGGCTCCAAGTGAAGTCCCAGATTTGTAGAAGCCGAAAAGGGGGAGATTACCCTCTCGGCTAAGGCTAAGGTGGCTCCAAGTATGCTCTCAGGAAAGTGGTAATGAATTTCACTCTCAACTGAATTCTAAGTTTATGATTTTCATTCCCATATGTTCTATTCACCTTATCTTGTAGGGTTTAGACTTCTTCAAATAGGGGGAGATGGTTAGGTATTGTATCCACAATGTACCTGATTTGAAGAAGCCCCTGAACAAGCTAAGTTGAACAGATAATGTATTTGATGATTTTCTTCAAGATGTGCTTGCAGTTATTCATCGCTAAGTACACACCAATGTCATGGTGCAGTGGGTCAATATACACGGGTCTGCACAACGTAATCCCTCATTGAGCAGATCAGTGTGTTGGCTTACGTGTACTCTCTCTATTGGAGTGTACTTATTTTAAAGTACAGGGCTGAGATAGATCAAGAGCAAAAGAGGAGCAAGGATGGGTAAAAGACCAACTCATGGGAAGAAAGACGAAGATTTGTCTAAGTTAAATTCGACGGGAATCACTAAGTGATACTCGCCGATTCGACGGGAATCACTAGTGATTCTCGCCGAATCGTCGAGAATCACTCGCCGATTCCCGCCGACTGCATCCGGCTGACTCAACGCCTTCAAGAATTCTGCTATGTCAGAATCGTCGAGAATCAATAAGTGATTCTCGCCGATTCATCGAGATTGACTCTGCATTCTCGCCGATTCGTCGAGAATGGTTTTGATTCTCGCCGATTCACTCCGGATGGCAAGCTTTTCAGCTAAAATTCTACCTAGGATAATTCGACGGGAATCATAAGTCATTCTCGCCGATTCGTCGAGAATCACCAATGATTCCCGCCGAATTTGCCTTAGGCGATTTCTTCCTCCTCGCTGGACCGAACCAAGATTTCAGGCGCTGTTTGGACCAGGCTTAGGGTTTCTCCTTGTGGGGCCCACAACGGTCATTTAGGGTTGGTATACAGTATAAATACTCGCGTATTTCGAACTCCAACAGTAATCATTCACGAGAAATCAAAGCCGCTAGGCGTAACCTAGCCGATCGCGAAGCTCTTTCTGTCGTCGTCGCCGCTCGCAAGTCAGTCGCCGCCGCTGATCTTAGAGTCCATCTTTGATCGTCCGGCGATAGAACCGAGGCTAAGCTTAGCGTCTCACGTGTCTATCTTGAGATCCTTTGTCTCTTGATTTGTTAAGCAGGAATATTTCTCCCCTCCGAATCAATTGAGACGATCGATCCAAGTAAGATCGTTGGTTGACCTTGCAAGCTTCGTAAAGAAGTTTGGATCAACAAAGCATCGTCGCCGCATTCACTTGCCGCCACCGATCTCGGGAAGATCCTCTCCAAGAGAGTGCGCCGAACGTGGACTCTTCGTCTTCATCAAGAAAGCTTTATTGAACGAAGAGGGACATCAAGTTCTCCAAACGTACTTTGTATTTCTTGTACATTCTATTTTAACTTTGTTATAAAGGAACTTTGTTTCCTCGTTGTAAGGGTTGGGTGCAACCCGTGGTGGAGGAGTAGTGACTCCTTCGAGTGGAAGGGTTTCTTCCATAGTGAGAGGATTGGATTTCAATCCTGTTGGTGAAGTGACCGAGTCATCCCTTATTGGGAGATAGGTCGAAGGGGGAGAGTGGACGTACCCAAATCGGGGAACCACTATAATTTCTGGTGTGCTTTTTTGTGTTGTGTTTGTTATTTGTGCAGGTTAATTTTTAATTCCGCAAAAGACTGCAAATCACTTATCCCCCCCCCAATAGGTGAAGCTAGTTGACACTAGATAGACTTTCAAAGATTTTAAATTCGATAAAGAACATTCACCAAATAATCATGAAGAAAAATTATAAGAACATCATCACACAAGTCATAGTACTCTCATAATACAATATTAAAAGAAATTTAGTTCATAACGATGGAGAAAACACACACCATGGTTGGAAAGTTCTTACAAAACATGATGGAAATTAGTCCTAACCGCTGTAGAATCCTTTTTCCAAGGTTGCTGGCTTGATCCGTCCGGAGATTCGTCGTCTTCCTCGCGTAAGAAGAGCAACCCTAGGTTTTCTTACTCTTCTCCTCTCCAATTTCCAAAATTAAAGAATACAAAATCCTCCTCTATCTGAATGTTACTCCCCCCTAAAAAACATCCAGCCATTTTCCAAAAGATGCTTACTTTCATTTTGAAAAGGGCGCAAAAATTCGAAATTTAAATGCTGAAAACCGTCCAGGAGACGTTGCAACCTTTTTTTTCTGAGTGTTGCAACCTTTTTCCCAAATTTTGATATTTTGGCAGATTTCAATTCCCAAGCAAATTTCTCTTGCGCATCTAGTAAGAATACAATGGAAAGAGACTCAATTAGCCTTCAATCATATACAAATTAATTTAAACACATTTTTTCATCATTTAAGTACATTATCATTCAATCAAGATAGGTATTGAGTCAAAACAATAAGCTAGATAACTTCTTTTTGAGAAGTTATCAGGTAGGCAGTCATATTTAACCTAGGTTAAAATCGGGAAAATTTCTTAGGCTTGTGGGATCATTGGATATAGTACATTATGCATAAAATGACTTAGGTCACTTAATTAAAAGATTTAATTTAGGGTCTTAATTACTTTGAAAAATGGTGAAATCATATATGGTTAACACCATACACCATACCAACCCATGATAATTAATTAGGGGCATTTGGTCCAATGAATTGGAAGTCCTATTATACGGGTTAGTATTAGGTCTTGGGTTGCGCTTAGCAAAAGTAATAGGTATTACTGGGACCCATAGGGGATACGATAGAAGTTTGAGTTCATAATTATATTGGGAAGATAAGCCCTAGTTGTTGTCCAGTAGGTCACTTTACAGTATCGAGTAATAGAGTGCAAAACCCCAAGGACAGTAGCTAGAATGGACACCGGCGGAAGACCGTCGATTCCCCAATAATATCCTAAGTCATTAAGTTCGTTCTAGAGTAACAACGAGAGCTGGGTATGGATCATGGGTAGACATTAATAAAAGTAAGTATCCTTGTGAAAGGGAACTTTGGGCTTTCAATCCCATCTTGGTTCCTAGTGTCCCCGAGAACCCTTTATTGGGCATACCCTGGGCAGTCCTGGGATTAACCTTAAATTGATAGGAATAAAAAACACTAGATATGAGTAGTCTAATAGGCTAAGAGAATATGGTAACATTCTCACCCGTGAAGGGTTGGAGGGATTTAGGATTAAGAGAATTATGTGACAATCTCACCCGTGAAGGGTTGGAGGGTTTCAAGATAGTTAGTCCTGTGAGCTGGAGGATCGAGTGTTTGATATCAGGAAAGTTTGGTCCTGCGAGCTGAAGGCTCGATAGGTTTATTTCAGGACGGGTTGGTCCTGCGAGATGGAGACTCAGGAGTATGACATCAGGACGCATTTTGTCCTGCGATTTGGAGGCTCGGGTTGAGATACCTTGTATGTACACAAAAACAAAACTAGTGGCGGGTCATGCGGTACTGGGCAAATCGTCACACCGATGACAGTAGGTGACTCTGGTGAGGTGTGAAGGTTTGAGGGGCCAGTAGGTTATTTATACTGCGGTCTGGAGGATAATCCTCGAAAATGCACACCCGACCAAGAAAGTCTGGCTGTTGGCAAACATTAGTATGTAGAGACTCAAGAGTGCACCTAGGACGTGTATAGAGGCATATGAAGGGTTTGGTCTTGGTAGTGTGTATACCTTCCTAGGAAGCGGAAGCGCCCATTCCGCTGCTGTCGTAGACATAATGGTGGTACCAGAGAGCGATGCTAGCTCCAAAAAGCGGGAACAAAAGGTTAGTGATCACAGAGTCGTGTGTGTGAGTTGCACTTATATGAATCATAACCTATATACCATATAATACATACATACTTAGGATATACGCACCATAGATCCTTATCATATAAATTAATATGGGCTCTTTAATATGATAAGTTACATTTCAGAAACCTTAACTTATAAGTTTGTATGGGCATTCATATAAGTTAAGGTACTTCTGTGATGATATTTTAGTAGTAAATAGTTTACTTTCTGCTCCGCTCTTTACTTTACTTACCACACTTCTTTTCAGTACTGTTCTTACATACCTTACTTGTACTATATAGAACTACTAGAGTAGAGATATACTTGCTATTACATAATCTTGATAGATTAGATCCACTATCACCTGCTATACTTTTTCTACCCCTTATTGTCCTCCGCTTTCGTCCTCCCGCTTGGTGCATAGGATTCACGAGTGTGAGGCGACTATAAAAAGGCATAGTATTTATGACTAACGGTCTGTTATGATGGTATCATTTTAGGAGCTCAAGGAGATGGAGCACCAGGATGAGGTGGCAGGATGTGAGGAGCTGATACCACCACCTACTACTACTACAGCCCGGCATCAGGTGATGACGCATGTACCGATGATAGTTTAGCTTTCGCTTAGTTTGATTTTGTGAGAGAGATATTTGATGTTCATATATAGGTCATAAGCCCTATTTCTATTTCATTGTACTCATTACGGACTATTGTTGTACTTTTCACTTCCATATATATTATATGTACTGTGATTTTTTGGACTAGTTAGTGTTACATACTACTTGTTTTACTTCTACTCTCGATTGGCTGAATAGGTTAAATGATCGTAATAGCCGACAGAATTTGCGTCTTGCGGTGTAGACTAGCCTGTGAGTTAGTGTCACCATAAGACAGAGGTTCTGGGCATAAGACCGAGTTAGCTCCTTGGTAAGGGGAGAGGGGTCTTACAAACTTGTATCACTTGAACAAATGATCAAATGAGAAAGAAGTCCACAACACTGGGTCACCCCAGCTCGAGCAATAGTTTGTGGACGAATTATGCAGCGGAAGAAAAGGTGTGCCTATGTGTAAAAAGTCATAGAAAATAGTCCATTAATCAATGAGTTAGGACAATCCAATTAGGACACCACCTTAGTTTTACTTACCAAGAGGATTTCCTAGTGTATCCGAGTCTAAAATCGACCTCGGAGATAGATTGGTTAAGGTACGAGTATACTCAAATTTACCAAGGGAAGAATTTGACGCAAGAGTCGTTTCTTAATGCTTAAATTCTGATGTCCCTACTCCACCTATCGAGTGATATTATCACTTCTTACCCAAGCTGATAGGACCGCCTAAAGGAGAATTGGTGCATATAATCTATTAGTGGAATAGTAGGGTACTCGTAAACTTAACCCTCATACTGATGACTTGATTAGATTGAGACAACCACAATGGTAAATACCAAAGGTCAAATAAAAATTCAAGTCTCAGAAGAAACCCATTTTGGTTGGGTCACATGTTGACCTTGAGAAGATTGTCATTAAGTAATCTTATGGGCCTAAGGTATATATTATATCAATTAGTCTCAAGGTGAAACTCCAGGTCTAAGATTGTTAGACCTAAGGATTGAGTGCACATATAAGAGGAATGCACTATAAATATTAAGGGAATTTATCCCGAAAGGTATGGGGGCTTATTCTTATATTTATTGGGCTAAATTGATAATGACTTGGATTTCCCTAGATCCTATTCATATACATTGTGTCACAGACATAGTGATCTTAGAGAGTTCGTATTTAAACATTACCCATATGAAAAGCGAGATTTATGTACGGATAATTGGTAAGATGATCAACCCTCCCTCGAAGTTTGGGATATACGTAGAGGGTTGTCCGCTTGGATATATCACAACCCTAGAAGAAGGAAAGTCGTCATGAGACATTAGAAACTTTCTCGGGCTTGTGAATTAGATAACTACTTGACACAACTTAAAGAGATATCATAATTTCATCGATGCATAATGACATACTATATTCAAAAAACTAAACAAGTTGCGTATAATCCACAAGAATTCGAAAAAACACGGCCTTTCGATAAATTAAAATCAAGCAGTAACGACGACACAAAGGTTTTATGTATAATTAAAGGAATGTGTTACCTTAACAAAGCACGTTCCTAGATGCCCTAACACCTTAACCCAATTGACATGACACGCGTTTAATGATTATATCGTAGGTTAAGGATTTGATTAATGAACTCAGATATATTGCAAGGGAAAGCCAAGGTGAATTTAGAATTCAGTACAAGTCAGAAGGATAACTGAAATTTTTGCATAACTAGGGCTCATGATTATCACATATTAAATGGGTACAATTAGGAGAAGTAAACACGATGATTGATCACTGCTACCCGCGCCTATCTAACATAACCAGGTCAATAGGTTGGAAACATACAGATTAGGATAGGGTAATGTCATGGTAATATGAAGGAGTGGTTGCGGGTCTTAACTGTTATATGATAAGAACCCATAAGTGAGAATTCAAAGTGTTTGAATAATTTTGTTTATGACATTGGGAGTATAACGGTCCCAGAAAAATTAAGATCAAGTGAAAAACCATACTGAATTGGAAGATGTATATTATAAGTGCGATCATTTGGATGTGGCTCTGATGATCACAAGAATAAAAAAAAAGTATTTGATGATATAATAATTGCCTTCAGAAATATTCTGGATTTTGAGAACAAACTCATGATTATGAATATACTATTATCATTAGAATCAAGTCTTATAATAATTCGAAGGATTTGAAATGCCCACTTTGCGGGTAACAAATGCACTATTATGTTTAAGTGAACTTAGAAAATTTTCATCATGAGTAGACAATGCAAGCATATCCTATGCACTAAGGAACAAATAAATTCAAGCTCGCATATATTGGATACTGCGAATTATATATTTTTTGTGTTTGTAAGTGATGATAACTCATGAACTTAGAGAAATGATAGTCACTACCATGACATATATTTTTGGAGGTTAGATTGAAGGTTACTCATACATATTCCACACACCATTGAGCTAATCTCATGAATATAATGGCTTTAGATGAGTATTCACCCACACTTGCCTAATAAAGACAACCATATGAACATGTATAGGAAAGTTAGTACGAGCATACCTGTGTTGAAACTTCGAGCTCATACAACATTAATTTGTCAAGGCATGACGTTTAAAATATAATGACTCAGCAAATTAAAATGGGGTGGATGATTGGTTGAAGCGTATGCATAGGTATGACCCCTTGATTATGATATCGTCAAGAACTGGGACACATAAGTTCATAACATTGTAACAACCATTAGGAGGATTCATGACTATGGAATATAGATTTTGACTATCAAAGGTTTATACGGTGAAATCACACAATAATTAATTAGTGTTTAATCAGATTCTTTCTTATGATGAAATCGACTCGTGACGAATCTTATTGTTTTGCAATAATTCCTTATATCTTATCAATCAAAATCATATTAGAAAAGCGATTAAGTGTCATATTGTGAACATCAATATTAATAATGATCGCTCGATGTATATATGAAGAGTTCACTCTACAAATTATGTATTTTTACTTAAGTAGATGTGTAATATGTCATGAATTTGGAAGAAAAAAAGGGAAAAAGAAAAGAGGGGGGTGATAATCTTTTCATCAAATCTTAAGTTTGGAGGTTGGTTAATTACTATGCATAAGTTGGACCTTCGTCATAAATAAAACTATGATAACATATATTTGAATATTTGAGATGGTATAAGTTATAAAGCGTGAGGCGATTCTAGAAGAGAAATTTGAGATTTGTGTGTACAATTCTACATATAAGATTATTGATTTTCACGTACTTGATGATCATTGCTCGTAAGGGACTCCGAACCAACGTATGCTAAAGGTTTATTTAATGATAATGTGTCAAAAGACTTGGAAATATACCCATGTAATCTTGATTATGAATATCCCAAAATATAATGGAAGTGCATTTGGAAGGGGACTGTTACCTCTGATAGAAACAACCACGAGGCCTATAGGGTAGGAATTGACGGATGCCGCTATCTTGGGTCTAGGATGAGGATTCAAGGGCACTCATATCAGATTATATTGAGGGCACAGATGCTAAGAGTCGGCAGGCCAAGTATTACGATGCGAGGCATCGAAAGGTAGAGATCCTGGTGCGAGATGGAGTTTTCTTGAAGATACATCTGGTGCATGGTTTCTGGTAGGTGCGGAGGCACAAGATGCTCAACCCTCGAAATATATGGCCAAATTTGATACAGGAGCGAATCGGCCCCTTGGCTTACAGGCTGGAGCTGCCACCAAAGTTAGGGGCCTTGCACGACGTCTTCCACGTCTCTTCGTTATGGATAGCTCTCCTTCGATCGGAGTAGCATATTACCGTAACAGCAGGCCCGATAGCACCTGATAGATCAGTTCGTTAAAATCCGGTCCAGATCGATGATACCGCGGTCCAAGTGCTGCGGGAGAAGGTTCCCCTAGTGAAGGTGTTGTTATCCAACCATGGACGAGAAGAGCACACCTGGTAGCTGATGGATCTGATGCATGAATAGTACCCGGAGCTTTTTGCATCAGGTATACTTTAATTATATTTAAGTTTCTTAAAAAATTCTTGTGCATAGAAACCCCGTAGACCCGAACTTGAATTTCAGGGACGAAATTATTTTTTTGTTTATTGGGATTTGTAGCATCCCATTTCCTACTAGACCCTTAAACATAGATTAGGTTAGGACATGTGGTGGATGAATGAGGTTAGGCTAGGTTTGACCCATGGAGTTAGGGTGGATTTACATAGGGCCCACTATAGGGTTCAAGTCAAATCAGGTCAAACTAGCCCAAAATGGAATCATAGGTACACATTGACCCCACCACTATGCCCCTAACCCTAAAAGCAATCTAAGTGAACCAAAAGCCACATCATTGGGTCAACCATTGACGCATGTTGACCCAAGTCAACTATAACCCTAATTTGGTCAAATCCACACATATAGGCCCAATTTACCTAAGTGGGGCATCACCATGGCCCAACCCATATTGGGTGATGCCACAGGGCTCATGATCTTCAAGTGGGGTCAGCCCACTCATCACGTTGACCAGGTCAACTCTAAAAGTCAACTTGGTCAACCTTAGGCCTATTTAAGTAAATTTGAAGACCAAGCTCATTCCTAATGGGCTAAGGCCTTGAGCCATTGCCCAACCCATGTTGGGTGATGACATGGGGTTAATTACCATCAAGTGGGGCCAACCCACTCATCAAGTTGACCAAGTCATCTTTAAAAGTCAACTTGGTCTACATAAGGCCTAAAGAGAAAAATGAGAGTTAAGCTTATTTCCAATGGGCTAAGCCCATAAGCCAAGGCCCATGATCAGCCTAAGTGCTCATTTACATCCCCTACCCTCTGGTTTTGGAAGGTAGTAACATGCAAGAGGGTATTTTTGGAATTTACCCAAGTAAAGGAGAGAAAGTTGAGGAAAATTGGGATGGAGGCCATGTGGCCCTCCTCCTATCTTCCCAAGCCCACATCTGAACACACACATCAATTATTAGCCTTTCCAACACAATTTCCTACCACTTGGAGCCAAGGAGGAGAAACCCAAGCTCATGGCTGAAATCCCCATCATGGAATCTCTGTATACAGCCCATATCAGCCAAAACCAACCCTCCCATTAGCTTCATAAGGTCCAAAGGAGTAGAATTCGATACCTAGATCGAAGTTTTTTTTGGAGAATCGGGTTCGGGAGTAAGCTCACCGGAGAGGAGAAATTACTTGGCCAACCACCACCACTGCCACCATCGGGCTTCGATCAAGGTCCATTTATCCTCCTCTCCCTCTGTGCTAGCCTCTTAGATCATTTAGGCGAGATTTCGAGCTCAATTGAGCTTGGATCCATGTGAGGTGTGGGAGAAAATCTCAAGCTTTTGAGCTTGCTCCGGATCGCTGGAGAGGCGGTTTCTGGCCATCATTTCGCCGCCAAATGATGGCCACCACCTCAAAGGAGGTGGTGGTGGTAGCCGGCCGTGGAGGCAAGGGGTGGCCGGGAATTGAAGTTTTAGGAGGCTCCAGGTCGGGACAATCTCATCCCTTGGCTGGAGGAGGAAGATGAACGGATGCCCTCTATTATTGCTTTGAGATTCATGTTGTATTAATATATTAAACTTCAGTATTTTGTCACACTTCATTTTGTACCTTGCGGGCTATTTTTAGGCCTCCTGGAGGCCGACTTAGAAAATTCGTTCAACATATAAAATGTAGCCCTAGGTCTTACCTTTACAATGACACCCAAAAGTTGTAACTTGGAGCACTACAGCACCCTATAGAGCCATTAGACCAAGGCTGGTCCTAGGCTAGGGCAGATCTTTAAATGAGTGCCCAAGCCAAACGCTAAGTCCACATGAACTGAGATTTTGTTAATGCATGTGATTAGGTCATACTTAGGTACTGACCAAAAATAAAAATTTTTGAAAAGTATTTCTCCATAGTTTTTGGAGAAATATCATTTATTAAATTATTTGAATTTTTGGAGATCTACAACTCCAAATGCCCCCAAATTTTGGTTGCATGGCCATTGTGTCATTAGATAACAATAGTAAAAAATTTAGGCCATTTTGACCTCTGCATGTTTGGTAAATCTAACATGCATGATGAAGGTATATTGAAATTTGGTGTGCGTATAGTAGAAATGGGAAATGGGAATTTAGCCCATTTGGCCAAATTCATGTCCATGAAACAATGGACAAAGGCTTATAAGGATGAATTACACCTCCCATAGTAAGGATGGGATTTTTTAAATCAAAAATCTAATTAAATGGAATTATTGGAAATTATGTCCATTTGGAAATAAAATTTGAAAATAGTGCCAATTACTTTTATAAATTCTGAAAATCTATCCCAAGCCCTAGTACGACATCATACACCTCTAGAAAATTTAATAAGTTTTTTTGAAAATGTTATCTTGAGTTTTTAGTAGAATTACCTTATTGCCCCTTTTTGGAAATTAAATAAAAGTAAAGTAAATTATTGCTAAACAATTATGGGAAAATTTATAGAATCTTAATTCTATGATTAGAACCTTGTGTATTTATTTGAGAATCTATGCGTGATTATGTATGTTTAAAACTCAAGTAGTGTCATTTTGGTAATATCATTATTATGGAATTTTGTTAAGTCAAATTATTGGATAGGATCATGAAATTCTATATTTTGTATTATTATATCAAAATTGATCTCTAGTAATTTTCTAAGAACTTTTGGTTAAATAGTTGAATTACTTCATTTGGAAAATGGATTAATTATGGTTTTAATCTTAATTAGGGAATATATAGAAATTTATATGGAAAAATTATGATCCTTTGTAGGCAGTCATATTTAACCTAGTTGAACATCAAGAAAATTTCTTAGTCTTATGGGATCATTGGATGTAGTACATTATGCACAAAATGACTTAGGTCACTTAATTAAAAGATTTAATTTAGGGTCTTAATTAGTTCGAAAAAATGGTGAAATCTTAAATGGTCAACATCATACACCATACCAACCCATGATAATTAATTAGTGGCATTTGGCCCAAGAAATTGGAAGTCCTATTATACGGGTTAGTATTAGGTCTTGGGTTGCGCTTAGCAAAAGTAGTAGGTATTACTGGGACCCATAGGGGATACGATAGAAGGTGGATTTGATAACTATATTTGGAAGATAAACCCTGGTTGGTGTCCAGTAGGTCACTTCATAATATCGAGTGATAGAGTGCAAAACCCTAAGGACAGTAGCTAGAATGGAGACCGGCGGAAGACCGCCGATTCCCCAATAATATCCTTAGTCATTAGGTTCGTTCTAGAGTAATAATGAGAGCTGGGTATGGATTATGTGTAGACATTAATAAAAGTAAGTATCCTTGCGAAAGAGAACTTTTAGTTTTCAATCCAATCTTGGTTCCTAGTGCCCTGAGACCTCTTCATTAGGCATACCATGGGCAGTCCTGGGATTAACCTTAAATTGCTAGGTATAACAAACACTAGACAACAGTAGTCTAATAGGCTAAGAGAACATGGTAACATTCTCACCCATGAAGAGTTAGAGGGATTTAGGATTAAGAGAATGATGTGACAATCTCACTCGTGAAGGGTTGGATGGTTTCAGGACAATTAGTCCTGCGAGTAGGAGGCTCGAGAGTATGATATCAAGACAGGTTGTTCCTGTAAGCTGAAGGCTCGATAGGTTTATTTCAGGATGGGTTGGTCCTATGAGCTGGAGTCTCAGGAGTATGACATCAGGACAAGTTTGATCCTGCGAGAGGGAGGCTTGAGTTGAGATACCATGCATGTGCATAGATACAAAACTAGTGGCGGGTCATGCGGTAAAGGGTCAATCTTCACACTGATGGAAGTACGGAGACTCTGGTGAGGTGTGAGGGTTTGAGGGGCCAGTAGGTTGTTTATACTGCGGTCTGGAGGATAATCCCCGAAAACACACACCCGACCAAGAAAGTCTAGCAGTTGGCCAGCATTAGTACGTAGAGACTCTAGAGTGCACCTAGGATATGTATAGAGGTGTATAAAGGGTCTGGGCTTGGTAGTGTGTATACCCGCCTAGGAAGCGGAAGCGCCTGTTCCGCTGCTGCCTTAGCCACAATGGTGGTACCAGAGAGTGATGCTAGCTCCAAAAAGCGAGAACTAAAGGTCAGTGATCACAGTGTCATGTGTGTGAGTTGCTCGATAGTTTAGGTACATTAACCTGTTGTTACGCTAAAAAGAGAATTGGCTAGTATAAGTTAAGGTACTTCTGTGATTATAGTTTAGCAGTAGATAGTTTACTTTCTGCTCCGCTCTTAACTTTACTTACCGCACTTCTTTTCAGTACTGTTCTTACTTACATTTCTTTTACTATATAAAACTACTAGAGTAGAGATATACTTGTTATTATATAATCTTGATAGATTAGATCCACTATCACCTGCAATACTTTTTCTACCCCTATTGTCCTCTGCTTTCGTCCTCCCGCTCGGTGCCTAGGAGTCATGGGGGTGAGGCGAGGATAAATGGCTTAGTCTTTATGACTAACGGTCGGTTCCGACCGTATCATTTTAGGAGCTCGAGGAGATGGAGTACTAGGACGAGGTGGCAGGATATGATGAGCTTATACCACCACCTACTACTACTACTGCAGCCGGTGTCAGGTGATAACGCGTGTACCGATGATAGTTTAGCTTCTGCTTAGATTGATTTTGTGAGAGAGATATTTGATGTTCATGTACAGGGCATAAGCCTTTTTTCTCTTTCATTGTACTAATTATGGACAACTGTTTTACTTTTCATTTCCATATATATGATATGTACTGTGATTTTGTGGATTAGTTAGTGTTACATACTACTTGTTTTACTTCTACTCTCGATTGGCCCAACAGGTTAAATGATTATACCAGCCGGTAAAATCGGCGTCTTGCGCTTGACTAACCCGTAAGTTAGTGTCACCGTAAGGCGGCGGTTCTGGGCATAAGACCGGGTTACCTCCTTGGTACGGGGAGAGGTATCTTACATCATGGGCGTGACTAATAGTGCAATATTTATGCATATTTTAGAATATTATTCAGTATTAAATAAATGAACTTTTCTTTATTTTAGTATAATTATAGTACTAATTTGCCTTTTTTTGCATTTTAGGTAAGTCTGGGCTGCAAATAACATTTTTGAGCCAACATGATTAATTGGGTAATTTTTGGAAGATTTTGACAAAAATCACTGTTACACACCCCCCGGTCATAGATGTGACTAGGGCGTGACCATAGTTATGAGACGTGACTCCCAAGAGAGCTCTAGAAGTCGATTCCATGTTAGATTTGTATTACACGCCCTTGCCACTAGCATGACTGGGGGCATGACCTCCAATTCATGGGCGTGACATGTATTGATGAAGCCAAGTTTCTGCCGCAAGCTATTTTTAGCTTAAATTCCCTGGTCACAGGCATGACCAAGGGGCATGACCAGTCCTGCAATTATTAAATTAAGGCATAACCTACGAAACTCTTGATTTTGGCAGTTTTATCTAAAGTTCCCGGGCTTTCAAGATGGCAATTCAGAACCTTGCATGCCCCCAGGTCATGAGCATAACCTAGGGGCGTGACTTCAGAATTTTTCGCCTATAAATTCTAGTTGCTGCCCTGAAGTTCTCCATTGTTTAAGTATGAGATCGGGCGGTCTAGCAGTTTGAGCCTGGCAGGTTGTAGACCGGCTGTTGCAGTTTGAAGTCCGGCAGTCTGGCGGCTTGTCTCTAGTTGCTTGGAGACCGGGCGGTCTAGCGGTCTCCTCCTTCATCTCGCTCTCTCTAGTATTGGTGAGTGGTTAGCCCATTGTCTAACCGCGCAGCTTGTACGGCCTGTTTTTAGTCTCACATTGTTAGTTTGTACTCTCTCCCCTCTCCTCCATTCTATAAAAGGGAGGCCATACCTTTGTAAAATATATCTTTTTGGATAATAAAACTTTCAATTATTCAAAGTTCTGGCTTGTTTTCTAGTCGTTTGTTCGCTACTTTTACATGGTATCAGAGGACTCGATTTTCTCCTCCTGATTCTGTGCCCATCTCTGACCGCGCGACCTGTCCGCGCGACTTGTTTATTCTTCTCGCGACCTGTTTTCGCGACCTGTGTCTTCCGCCTGGTTGCCTACGCCATGTTCGCGCGGCGTGTTTGTTTTCTTGCGACCTATTCGCACGGCTTGGTTGTTTGCTTGCTTCTTACTCGCGACCTCTTATAGTCGCCGCGACATGTTTTGGCCTTCTTTGCCTTTCTCCTCCCAGCAAATCCCTCTTCTGTTCGCGCGGTTTGTCTTCTAGCCGCCCGACTTCTCTCCCTCTGCTTGGTTCTGCGGTTTGGTCATGGCTTTCCTGGCCGCTGGTGTCTGACATCGTGACCACTGAAGTTCTCCTTCTTCCTTTCCCGCGGCTTGTTTTCTAACCGCGCGGCTTCCCTTTGCTTTCTTCTATGGCTGTTTCTGAGAATTCAACTGCCACCACTCCGGTAGCCAATCCAGCTTCACCTCCTTCTTCTACTCCTTCCAGAAACCTTGGCACGGTTTCTAAACTAGTTGGTTCCAACTATCCGGATTGGAGCGTTTCTTTCACCTTTCTCCTTCGCTCTCAGCGCAAATGTCATCACCTCACCAATGACCCTCCTCCTCCCGATTCTACTCAATTTGATGATTGGGATGTGAGTGATGCCCTTATCCACACATGGCTGGCAAACAGCCTCTCTTATGAATGCCTTCCTGTCATACGCCATGATGAGACGGTCAAGTCCGCATGGCTTCACCTTGCTGCTCTTTACTAGAAGGGGACCCAGACGTCCCGTATTTATACTCTCTATACGGACCTCTTCGCTCGTCCTTCCATGACTCCTACTGCGGCTTATCAGCAAGTTCAGGCCCTTGGCGCTGAGATCCTCCAGAATCGCCCCTTCTCTGCGGACTTGGCCGAGCAACACAAACACTTCATGGAACTCCTGGTTGTTTGTTATCTTCTGCAACTCCCCGAGTCTTTTGATATGATACGCCAACAGATCTTGGGCGAAGCAGAGTTTCTCACCTTGGATTCTACCGCGGCTCGCATCGTCGCAGTTACTTCACTGCTCCAGCACCCTCTGTTGTCTTCCCCTTCTCCGCAAGATGCCTATGCTCACCAAACTCAGCGGAGCGGCACTAGTTGCCGCAACAAGCAGGCGCGCGCGGTCCATCCAGGTTCCTTTGCTCACACTGTGGTCGTACCGACCAATCTATTGACCGCTGCTGGCAGAAACATCCTTATCTTCGCCCCTCTGGTGATGCTTCTTCCTCAATATCTGCCTCCTCTCAGCCTTCTGCCTCTGTGGCCACGACCTCAAGTAGTGCTCATGTCGTTACCCAAGGTAAATGGCTGATTGACTCTGGTGCTACAAATCACATGACCGACAATCCTCAATGTTTCTCTCTCCTCGAAACGCATAATCGGTTACCCCCGGTTCTTGTTGCGGATGGTTCTCCTTCCCCGGTTCATGGGACAGGCACGGTTCAAGTTACCCCATCGCTTCGCTTAGCAGACACCCTCTATGTCCTGAAGTTCCCTTACAATTTACTATCCGTTACTACCTTATGCAAGAACCGTCAGTGCCTTGTCTTATTCACTCCTACTTCTTGTTGTTTTCAGGACCCGAGGACCCAACGGACGATTACTACTGGGACTGAGAGCGGCGTCCTCTACTTCCTCGACAACGTTTCCGCTCTGTCTGCCTTCTCTTCCTCATCTACCGATCTACTTCAATGGCATCTTCACCTTGGACATCCTCCTGCTCGGATTCTTCATCAGCTTCTGCCCCACTTACCTCAGACTGGTCCTCCTCTCAACTATGAAGTGTGTTAGTTGGGTAAGCATCACCGCTCCTCCTTCCAGCTAAAGAAAGGTCGTGGTTCCTCTCGCCTGTTTGATCTCTTTCATTCTGATGTCTGGGGTCCTGCTCCTACTCTCACCGTTGGTCGGGGTAGTTCTTATTTTGTAACCTTCATTGAAGATTTCTCTCGATATACCTTGGTGTATCTGTTAAAAGATCGCTCTGAACTCTTTTCTGTATGGCAATCATTTTATAATATGATTAAAACTTAGTTTGATATTTCTATTAAAATTCTTCGCTCTGATAATGCTAAATAATATCTTAGTCATAAGTTTTCATCTTTTTGTATGCAACATGGTCTTGTTCATCAGACACGCTGTGTTTACACCTCCCAACAAAACGGGGTGGCGGAACGTAAAAACCAACATCTCCTCGATGTCGCTCGCACTCTCATGACGCAGATGCAGGTGCCTCGCTCCTATTGGGGCTATGTCGTTCTCCTCGCCTGCTATCTCATCAATCGCAATCCCTCTACTGTTCTTCATGGAAAGACCCCCTTCTCAAATCTCTACCCAGGCAAGGAACCCTTTCCTCTCCCTCTTCATATCTTTGGGTGTACGGCATTTCTTCATGCTCCGTCCGCTACCCATGACCAGCTTTCCTCCCGTTCCACAAAATGTGTCTTTTCTGGTTACTCGACCACTCAAAAAAGCTATTGTTGCTTTGACACCGTTCTGGGCAAACAGTTTGTTTCCGCGGACGTCACCTTCTTCGAAAATGCTTCCTACTTCTCATCTCCATCCCCACTTCCTCCTGATGTCTATGATTCTCCACCATCACTTTGGGTTCCTTCCACGCATATTGACGTCTCCCCTCCAACATATGCTCCTCCTCCGTCTCCTCCTCTCCCTATTATACCCCTTTCCCCTTGTCCCTCTTCTCCATAGCCGTCTCTCTCTAGTCCTGGGCCAGCTCTCTCCGCCACGGACGCTCCGATCCCTTAGGCCAAAGAAGACCTAGATCTTCCCGTTGCTCTTCGCAAAGGGGTACGGGCGTGCACTCAACACCCGCTTGCGACTATTGTCTCTTATGATCGTCTTACTCCTTCTCATAGGAATTTTGCTTTGGCTATCTCGGCTACCACTACTCTCCGTACCTACCAGGAGGCTCTTGCTATTCCTCATTAGAAATCTGTTATGGATGAGGAAATCGCCACTCTCACTGAAAGGGGTACTTGGACCCTTGTTTCTCCACTAGTGGGTACTGATGTGGTTGGCTGTCGCTGGGTGTTTGTTGTGAAGTTTCGCCCAGACGGCACTGTGGAATGCTACAAGGCCCGACTGGTGGACAAAGGATTTACTCAGACTTATGGGATTGACTACTTTGATACCTTCTCCCCAGTTGCTCGCCTCAGCACCATCCGAGTTTTTTTCTCTGTGGCCGTCAACTAAGATTGGGTTATTTCCCAGCTTGATGTCAAAAATGCCTTTCTTTATGGGGATCTTCACGAGGACGTTTACATGGAGCAACCTCCTGGGTATGTTGCTCAGGGGGAGACACGTGTATGCCAGTTGAAGAAGGCCATCTATGGCCTAAAACAGAGCCCTCGGGCATGGTTCGACAAGTTCAGTGGCATTATTGCTACCATCGGTTTTACAAGAAGTTCGGCTGATCACTCGTTGTTTATTCGCAAAACCGCATTGGGCCTTGTTGTTTTGGCGATGTATGTAGATGATATTCTTCTTACAGGCAATGACCACGCTGGGGTGGACTTGACAAAGAAACACCTCCGTCAACACCTTGTCACGAAGGATATGGGCTCCCCGAAATTCTTTCTGGGGATAGAAATCTCTCGAAAGCCCGACTCGCTGGTTCTCTCCCAATGAAAGTATGCTCTTGATCTTCTACGGGAGGCAGGATTGACCGGTGCCAAACTAGCACGGTATCCTATAGCTACTGGAGAAGACAAAACGTGGACAGATGAATCTCCTCTTATATCCGATGCCACGAGGTATAGACATCTGGTGGGCAAACTCATTTATCTTACAGTGACCAGACAGGACATCGCCTATGCTGTAGGCAAGGTTAATCAGTTCATGCAAGCTCCCAGGAATGTCATCTTCAGTCCTCCTTGAAGATATTAGAGTATGTCAAAGCAGCACCGAGAAAAGGGCTACTCTTTTAGAAGCATAGACATCTGAGAGTTGAAGCCTACTCAGACTCAAGCTATGCGGATGATAAAGGTGACCGTAAATCTACATCTGGTTTTTGCACATTTATTGGAGGTAATCTTGTTAGCTGAAAGAGCAAGAAGCAATCTGTTGTCTCAAGGTCAAGTGCAGAAGCTGAATATCGGAGTATGGCGTCAACCACGTGTGAACTAAAATGGTTGCGGGCACTCATGCTTGACCTAGGAGAGGTCTACGACTATCCTCTTCCTATGTTCTGTGACAACAAGGCCGCTATATATATATCCAAAAATCCGGTCTTCCATGAGAGAATGAAACATATAGAAGTCGACTTCCATTTCATCCGGGAAGAGGTCTTGAATAAACAGATTTGCACTCTGTTTGTCACCTCTGACAAAGAGTTGGCGGATATCTTCACCAAGCCGGTTTCTACTTCCTTCTTCCACATTTGTAACAAGCTGGGCATGATTGATATCTATGCTCCAGCTTTAGGGGGATTGTTGAAGTATAAGACCGAGCGGTCGAGCGGTTTGAGCCTGGCGGGTTGTAGACCGGCTGTTGCTGTTTGAAGTCCGGCGGTCTGGCGGCTTGTCTCCGGTGGCTTGGAGACCGGGCGGTCTAGCAGTCTCCTCCTACATCTCGATCTCTCTGGTATTGCCGAGCGGTTAGCCCATTGTCTAACCGTGCGGCTTGTCCGTCCTGTTTTTAGTCCCACATTGTTAGTTTGTACTCTCTCCCCACTCCTCCATTCTATAAAAGGGAGGTCATACCTTTGTAAAATATATCTTTTTGGATAATAAAACTTTCAATTATTCAATGTTCTGGCTTATTTTCTAGTCATTTGTTCGCTACTTTTACATCCATCAAGTCCATACTTCGATTGGATCATTTTTTAGAATAGTTTTTATTCAGTTTAGTGTAATTTTCCTTCATGTAAATTACCTTTATGTTTTGCAATTTCAATTCCTAGCTCTGGTTTTTTTTCATGCAAATATACTTTTTATTTCTTAGATATAAAATGTTTTTTTTTCTTTTATCATATCTTGCTAATTTTATAGCATTCAATCAGATGAATTCTTAAGTATTTTATTTCAAATTTCCTTTTCATAGTTTTAGATTTAGAATTCTAACAATTCACCTTTGATTCTCTCTCTCGATTTCATATTGTCAACATATGCTAATCAATCCTTTAGCAATATTCTAGTTGATCGAGAGATCTGCGAATACGTGTAGATTGCACATTGGTGGAAGGAATTGCTTGTACTCCTCGAGATAAGATGACAAAAATCTTCTGGATTGGAGTCAAATCCAATAGCATGGTTCACTACATAAAGCAAGCTTAGGTGTTTCGACTAATCGGGGGGTCTTAATCAATCAACCTATGTTTAGTTAGTGTATTCTCGAGATAGGCACTTTCAAAATTTGGGAACCTCCACGGTCGAATTATTATCGGTCATTTCTTATGAGTTTATAATTTATGATTTATTTTACTTAAAAAAGATTTCCGATCGAATGCTCTTTTCTTTCCTTTTCTCTTTATTTATTTTTTTATTTTATACTAATAAAATAATATTAATTTGTGTGAGCAGAAGTAGTCAGCAGATCCAAAAAATATGACACTTGATATTTTTCTAAAATATCTTATGAACGATTGGTTCACTTGTCTATAGTTCGTAGAATTTGGATAAAATTTTCAATCGCAAATTTTATCCATCAAGTTTTTGGCATCGTTGTCGGGGAGTTAGTATTATTGATATTTTGAAAATGCAAATTTTATTACTTTTATCATTCTTTTCTTCCTACCCCAATTCTCTTTTTAATTTTTTCTTTTCAAATTCAATTCTTTTAAGTGAAGGTTATTTTTATTTTCTTTCAAAAATTATTGTCGCATTTGGCCGCCAAAGTTGACGAGCTTCAAAACAAAGTTTATCATTTGGAAGCAGCACGAAAGCGCCAAATTATTCAAAATTTTTGTGGTGCTTCTCATCGAAGTGAGGAATGTTATTTTAATTCTTATTCTCAAAAAATTTCTTATGAAATTAATTTTGATTATATTTATGAAAATAATTTTTCAAACTTTATGATAATAATTTTTTCAGTTTTCAAGAAAATTATTTTACTTCTTTTAATCAAATAATTTTTCTAATTTTAATGAAAATAAGTTTTCAAATCTTCATGAAAATACTTTTTCTTATTTCACTGCGAATAATTTTTCATATTTAAAGAACTTTTCCTTATAACTCCAATGTAGATTATTTTTGGTGGCAAGCCCACCTGGATAGTTACCAGAGTGAAGAAAATTCTTTGATCTAAATTTTATTCTTCTTCTTCTTTTGTACCGCAAGCTTCATCTTCTAATTTAGGGGAATTTTCGTAATTTCAATTTGATTTTTCTCCCCAAAATTTAGAAGCGAGCAATTTTTCATCTAGTGATTTGTCTCCATCTTCGGATAATTTAATTATGGTGGAACATGATGTTTCATGTAATCCGATAATATCTTTTTCGAAGATCAAGAAAAATTGCTTTGCCAAGAATTTATTAATATTTTTGATACGCCGTCAAAATAACGAAAGAACAACCTTCTTCTCCTACTCTACCCGAATCTATTCCTCTTTGTCATGAATTTTCTCAATATTCTCTTATTTTTGTTGAAAAAGAAATTTATGACCATCTTGTGTAACATCCCATTTCCAACTAGACCCCTAAGAGTGGTTTTGTCATGACAAAACCCTAGGAAGCCCAAGAAAAAGTCAAGTGGACCTGGTGGTGTGGATAGGGGCAGGGGCGGATCCAGAGGGGGACCCGAGGGACACTGGCCCCCCCTTTATTTTTCAAAATAGTTAGTGTATTTTGATTCCTCTCGTCGAGGCAATGAAGTTTGACTACTTATATGTCAAAAATGGTGGTCAGATGAGGGAGAAACGGCTCCGATAAGATGAAAACGTTTAAAAAAATTATGCACTCCCATTATCAATTTGTGCACCCCCATTATCAATTTGTGCACGCTCATTATTAATTTTCTGGATCCGCCACTAGATAGGGGCACTATGGTCTGCAAATAGTAAATTCCAACACCTTGGTTTAAGGTGATCATTGGGCTTCACCAAGACTCCAAGACCCCACCCTGAAAGTGAGGGTAAGATCTATCTCAACTCTAGAGGGGGGTGAATAGAGTTTATTTAAATTAATTTCACAGTTGAAATTGATCAGCAAATATAAAATTCAATTTATAGTATAGTGTAGAGTGTTAATGAAGAGTTAAAAATAAAGAAGTAAAGAGCACAGCACACAGCAAATCAATCACACAAACAACCTAGAAGACACAAGGAAATATAGTGGTTCCCCAAAAACCTGGGTACATCCACTCTTCTACCACCCTTGGTAGGAATCCACTCAGGATGAGTTGATCAGGTGTCCTGACACCAATGAGCTTTTGATAAGGTGCTCAAAAACCAAAACTGGATTTTTTGATAAGGTGTCTTGCCACCACTAAGTTTTGACAAGGCTCTCAGAACCAGACAGGACTTTTGAAGGGAGTTCAGAAACCCTTTTACAGCAGAAAAAGAAAAGATAAAGAGGTGAAGTTGTCTTCTCTGTTCTCAAATCAAATGAGAGAAGACTAGTGGATATTTTGTTGTCAAAGCTCCCCCTGAGTTGTAGACAGGTTCAGGAATGGAAGCTTTGCTCTAGGGTGATAGGCCTTCAGAATTTTAGATCTCCAGCAAAGGATTGTTTCAGCAAAAAGTCTGAAAGATGAGGCGTCTGGAGTTCTTGAGATGAGGCTGTGATCACTTTTCTGTAAGCAAAAATTGTTATTCTGATTCTTCAGAAGATGATCACTTGTTATCTGTCACAGCTTAATTCTTCTTTCTTTTTGTTCTCTGGGTGTTGTATATTCTCTCTATATTTTTGAAGACAAAAAGGATCTTATTCTCTGAAAAATTCTTGTCAAGGATAGCCGTTGGCAGTCATAAATGTCTTCCATAAAGAGTCTTGTCTTCTAGAGGAAGGTCCAATAAAACATTTCCTGAATAATTCCTTGAAACTTGCTCCAAAATAAAGACAAACGGCTGGCAGATCTTCTTAACATAAATGCTGAGGGATTTCAAAAACATTCCAAAGACTGGCAGCATTTGAATCCTTAGAATCGTTGATCTCTCGGAAAAATCGTCGATCTGAGCTCTACTATCGTCGAACTGAGCTCAGAGATGGAAACAGATCAAACAGACAGAAAACGTCGAACTGAGCTCGAAGATCGTCGAACCGAGCTCAGCGACCTGAAGAATAGCTGAAGAGATATCGTCGACCTGAGCTAGAAAAACGTAGAATGCAGTTCGACGACCAACCAAAATTGTCTGAAAGCAGATCGTCGATCTGAGCTCGAAGATCGTTGACCGGAGTTCGACGATTTATCAAGTTGAGCTCAGAGAGCGTCGAACCGAGTTCGACGTTTCGTCGACTAGAGCTCGACGAAAAATTGCCTTAGACTTGGCTCTATATCCTTGACATTGGAATGGTCCTGGGGGCAGCTTCAAACCTAAGTTCTAATCCTTAGACTCATTCTAATGTTGACCTTTACAACTATACAACTAGGTCAACCTGGTTTCCTAAGACAAACATAGTGATCCTTACCCAAATTAGTAATAGGGTGTTCCAACAATCTCCCCCTATTTGGGTTAGGATTACTATTTACAGACAGAATTAGGAAATAAATAAGCATACATTCAAGACAGAAACTAAATCAACAATGCAGAAGAAAAGATATACCAGCAATGCAGATCATAGATAAGAAGTCAGCAAATATCCAAAGGAGGATGATTGTTTAGCTTACACAATTTACTTCTCAGTTCCCTTTTTAAACAAAATTTCTCTATTGGGATTGAGGGCTTCTTTCTTGGATCTTCTATCATCTTCTGCACCTAAGGAGGTTTGAGATCTGGGCCTTGGAACTACAGCCTCAGGGTGCAGCTTCATATAATCTTCTGGATTAAAGAATTTTCTTGATGTATATTTCTCCAGTTCTTTCTTTCTCTAATCTGATAAAGTTGTTATGTTGGAAGTGTCCTTGCCTTGCTCTCTGGCCTTTTTTATTTGATCAAGAGCAGCCAACTCTTTCATTCTAGCTGTCCAGGACAAGGGGTTGTTCTCAGGATCCTCAAATGAAACAGGAGGTTCATATCTGTTGATGGATTCAGAATCAGTAGGAGGAGTCCTGGAGACAACTACATCTCTTAGCTTATAAGGGAAAGGACCTGAAGTAAAATCAGAATGGCCTTGTCCTTCCCTTTGATGAAATATGTGCCCTCTCTGGCTTCCTCTATATTGGCCCCTGCTAGATTGATATCCCCTTTGATGTTGCCCCCTTTGATAATATTTCTGATAAGACTGGGAGGAGCTTTGCCTGGAAGCTGGAGCTTGAGGGGCTGAGCCTGAACCAGAATTTGGAGGAGGAGGAGGAGGAGGCTGATACTGAGAAGATCCTTTTTCATACTTATTCAGCTTCCTTCTCTTCTTCATAGCCTTTGATTGGTTCTTGGAATACTGCATCCAGGGCTCAGATATGGGGCAGTCATGTAGAATATAGTAGAGAATGTCATTAGAATCCTTTGCCTTAGCTGGGGGGACTGACATCATGGCCTTGCTTCTGGCCTTCCTCTTCTTGGCAATAGCATTTACAGAGTCATATGAATCAGTTTGAAATTGATCACTCTCTGAACTATGAGGATTATCATACAAATCATCAATGCTTTTTATGTATTTCTCTTGTAACTTCATCTGATCAGCAGTCAGGGCAGGAGCAGCATCAGAAATTTGAGCAGAGGGAACTTTTGAAGCAACAGCAGCAGTAATCACAGTAACAATAGCAGGTGCAGGATCTTCTAGGTAAGCAGCAACTTCTTCAGCAGCAGATGTATCTTCAATTACAAAAACCATTTCAGTATCCTCAGTAACAGCAGCAGCAGCTTCAACAACAAGAGGCACAACGGCCTTAGTAGCAGCTTCAGAGATGGAAACACAAACATCCACAGCCTTCCAGGAATTTACATATGCTTCAATTTGGCTGGGATCACAGACAGAAATAGGCATAATGGCCTTAGATAAGTCATCAGCATGAGGAACTGGAAAAGATCTGAGGTAAACTGTATCAAACACAGAGAGCAAGCTCTGGAGGTCCAATGCAAAGGCAGGAGCTGGAGCCAGAGCTGGAGCATACTCAGGCACAAACACTACTTCAGAAGGCATCTCCCCCTGCCTGGATTCAGGGATAACTGAGTCAAGGCAACCAGAAGAGGTAATTGCCTGAGAGGGAGAGAAGGATGAGAGCTTGGAAGACAGCTCCTTGACATGGGTCAGGAGTGGAGCCAGAGTGGTCTCCAGTAATGAGGTTAGCTTAGGAGCTAGCAGCTCATATAACCTGTCAGCCAGGGCTGATAAATCTACATGCTCAAGAGGGGCTTGAGCAGAGGTAGGAGAGAAGGTTGTTGGAAGGATGATTGCTGGAGCTGGTGGCATGGAGAATGAGGGTATGGATGGCTCTGAAGGGGGAAAGGAGGGGATTGAAGATGTTGAGGTGAAGATAGGTGAGGCAAGAGAAGGTGTGAAGGATGATTGGGATAGAATTTCTTGGAGCATTTGTTGGAATGTGGAGGTAGAGGGAGGCTCTGGAGGAGAGGAGGGGGAATCATCCATAAAGGAATCATCTACCAAGGAAAATGATGGAGAGGTGAAGCTTGGATAGGAGAAAAGAGGATGGAATTCCTCTAAGGTAGATGCTGGAGGGGTTGAAACTGGTGAAGAAATGTTAATGGGGGAAGATATCAATATGGTGATGATTGGAGGTGAGGATGAAGAGGCTAGGGTAGAGACAGCTGGAGGAGGAGGAGAAGCAGGCAACACTTCTACTGGGGCAGAGACCAGAGGTGGAGTGACTGAGACAGTCCTGGTGCCTGAAGATAGTGGTGCAGCAGCTCTGGAGGGGTTTACAATCTGCCTGTCCCATTTGCTGAAAAGGGCACAGGAGAGCCTCTTGGATGCATTAATGAACATCCCAAAAGAGGTTAGCAGCTCAGGGCATCTGGAATTCAGATAGACCCCTAGAATTCTCCCAAAGCTGACAGTAGTCTTACTCAGCTTTTTCTTAATCAGGTTGAAGAAAATTGATCCCCAGTCTATATGTTTCTTATCAAGCAGAGCTCCCATCAGACAAAATTGATATCTTGATATGGTATCATGGGCTGAGTGCTTGGCCAGAAGCACTTTCCCAACTACATCAGCCAAAAACTGAAATTCTATCGACAGATTTTTCTTCAGCAGTTTGCTAGGGTTCACAGCATTGTGACCCATTCTATCAAGCATGGATTCATACTCCTCTCCAGATAACTCTATGGAATCTTCTCCAGAACTAAGATGAAAAACTTCAGTTAAAAGAGCATGGGACAATTGTACCTGAGTCCCTTTTATGAAGCCGACGACAGAGTTCTCGTTCTCATCTGTCGCTGTATAACACCACTCCTTTATCTCTTCGGATGCAATCTTCATTCTGATAGTCATTATTTGCGATAGCTGTTGATCTCTGAATAGATTAAGAATATCCTTGAAGCGTTGATCGCTTCCATCAAACGAGTTCATGTCGATGTCAAATCCGGTGTCAAATTTCATTTTGGAGATTGCAGTATTGAAGCCAGCCATTTTTACCTGCAACAAAGAACCAAATACAACCAAGAGCAGAAGATTTGGAGGGAAAACAAAGAAAGTTGCAGAGAGTATGAAAGCGCAAAGATGAATGACGGCCGCGGAAATGATTTTATATTAGGGTTCGACGGCGAAATGGAAAATCGTGGAGCTCGGTTCGACAGAACGTCGATCTCAGCTCGACGATTTGGGCTACAGAGGGAATCTGAAGAGACGTCAATATCGTCGATCTCCATTCGACGATGTTGAAAAGCGTCGAGCTCCGCTCGACGGCCTCTGAACAGAAGGAGAGAAAACCTGGAGCTAACGGAGGCGCTGAGCTCAGATCAACGATTTTGGAAACGTCGATCTCTGGTCGACGATTTTCAGAGAAACGTCGATCTACGTTCGACGTTTTATGGGAAAACATCGAGTGCAGTTCAGAGACAAAGCCTATTCTACAGACATAAAAGGAACTGATTTTTTTTTGCCTAGTCTTAGTATGTTTTATCTTTTCAAAAATCTTGTAAGTTAGTTTAGGCTTCCTCCATCCAACATGCCTAACTGATTTAGGAAGAAACAGTGTTTCTTTTCATCCAAGGGCTTGGTGAAAATATCTCCCCTTTGCAAATCAGTAGGGATATATTGAAGTTCAATTTTGTTTTTCTCTACATTATCCCTTAGAAAGTGATGTCTAATCTCTATATGTTTTGTCCTACTATGGAGGGCTGGATTTTGTGTTATAGAGATAGCACTAGTATTATCACAAAAAATTTTAGACTTCTCTAAGTTGTAGCCATAGTCTATGAGCTGATTTTGTATCCACAATATTTGTGAACAGCAATTGCCTGTAGCCATATATTCAGCTTCAGCAGTTGAGGTTGACACAGATGTTTGCTTCTTACAAAACCAGGAGACAAGTCTGTCACCAAGGAACTGACATGTTCCACTGGTGCTTTTCCTGTCTATTCTGCATCCAGCATAATCAGCATCTGAGAATCCAGTTAGTTCAAATCCTGAGTCTTTTGGATACCAGAGTCCTAGATTTGGACAACTTTTTACATACCTAAGAATTCTTTTAACTAGAGTTAGGTGTGACTCTCTAGGGCTAACTTGGAATCTAGCACATATGCATGTAGCAAACATTATATCTGGCCTACTGGCTGTAAGGTACAATAGAGAGCCAATCATTGCTCTATATGTTGTCTGATCAACTGGTTTCCCATGTTCATCAGCATCCAATACAACATTGGTAGGCATGGGTGTTTTCATACAAGATGCCTCAGACATACCAAATCTCTTAACCAATTCTTTTGCATACTAGGTTTGGGAAATAAATATGCCCTCAGCATGTTGTTTTACTTGCAATCCTAAGAACAAGGAGAGCTCAACCATGCTACTCATTTCAAATTTGGAATGCATTAGGTTGGAAAACTTTCTGCACAAGTTTGAATCAGTAGATCCAAATATGATATCATCTACATAAATTTGTACTAGTAGGGTGTGGGACTTATGGGTTCTAATAAAAAGAGTTTGGTCTACTCGCCCCCTAACAAATTCATTTTCCAGAAGAAAGCATGCTAGGGTCTCATACCATGCTCTAGGAGCTTGCTTGAGACCATATAATGCTTTATGCAATTTGAAAACATAATCAGGGTGAGTTAGAGAGATAAAACCTGGAGGTTGTCTAACATAGACTTCCTCTTTGATGTCCCCATTGAAAAATGCACTCTTCACATCCATCTGGTAAACCTTGAATCCCTTGTGAGCAGCAAAAGCTAGGAATATTCTAATGGCCTCTAACCTTGCAACTGGTGCAAAGGTCTGGTCATAGTCTATTCCTTCTTGCTGAGAATAGCCTTGGGCAACTAGCCTTACCTTGTTTCTGACAATAATTCCTTGGTCATCCAGCTTGTTTCTGAACACCCACTTTGTTCCAACAATGGAGTGATCCTTTGGCTTAGGCACTAGTTCCAAAACCTTATTCCTTTCAAATTGATGCAACTCCTCTTGCATTGCAATGATCCAGTGTGGATCTTGCTTTGCATCTTGAATGGATTGAGGCTCAACTTGAGATAGGAAGCAAGTGTGCATCAAGTTCTGGTTGACCTGATTTCTGGTTTGCACACCAGCTGAGATCTCTCCAATTACTTGGGTGATTGGATGATCTCTTGTTGTTACTAAATCAACAGGGGGTGTTGATTGTTCACCAACCTGTGTTATTGTTTCCTCTTGTGGAATAACAACTGGCTCTTCAGGATGATTTTCTTCAAGAGGTTGAACTTCTTCTTCATCATCACTGCTCTCATTCTTTTGTTGAGAGGTTGTGTTCTCTTCTTTAACCTGTAATCTGTTCATATTTTCTGAAATAGAATGTACCTGTAAAGGTGAAAGTGAGGGGATAAGTTGTAAACTACTCTAGAGGGGGGGTGAATAGAGTATTCAAATTTTATGAATAACTAGTCAGCTCCCTTGGAGTTTATTTGCGGAAAAAATAATCTGATACTTGAACCCTAAGTGCCTAACACAGTGAAGTGCACAAGTGAGAGAGTTAACTGAAATTTCAGTTTAACTATAAACCTATCACAGCAACTAGCAATCCTAGGTAGTTCTATCACAGCCACAGAATAATCAATTAAACAAAAACAGCCAGAGAGACACAGGATATATAGTGGTTCCCTCTAAATAGGTACTCCACTCTTCTACCACCATGGTAGGAATCCACTACAGGTTTTTGCTAAGGTGCCCTGCCACCAATGATCTGATTCAGGTAGATCAAACAGACCCTTTGAGCTTTTGATAAGGATGCTCAACCACAGGTTGTTGATAAGGTGCCCTGTCACCAATGTTCACTTTTGAAGAGGTGTGAAAACTCTTTTACAAAGGGGTTGAGAGGGTTAGATTGTCTTCTCTGTTGTTAATACAGATTAGAGAAGACTTGTGGATTCTCTAAAGAATCAAAGTCTCCCCCTGGCTCAGTGGAAGTCCAGAGAAAGCCTTTGCTTCAGGATGAAGGAGTTTCAGATATACTGAAACTAAATCCTCAGAGATCTGTAGACTGATTTTTATCAGATCTTCAGATTCTGGAATAATTGAAGCAGAACTGGAGCTCTTTCTGAAGTCTTGAAAACTCTAAGCAGATGCTCAGGAGACTTGAGAATGAAAGTAATTGCTCTGGGCTTTTTCTTCAGGGGAGCTTTTCTTCTTCTTTTTGTGAGATGGTGAAGAGTTGCTCTGAAGATGCTTGAGAGAATGCAGCACTAAGAAAAAATCTCTCTGTATCTGTTTCTTCTTATTTTTCTGAGAAAAAATCTCTCTTAAATATGTCTTCTCATTTTTCCTTTGGAACGGCTCTATTGATTTGAATTCTCGAGCCCTGCGACAGGTTATCTCAAAAATAGAATATAGCAATAGGAATAGAATGACCTATTAACTCTCTGTCAGTCCCAATAAGGAAATAAATGAATAGGAAAATATCTCGGCATAAAGACTTATCATTCTTGGAAATAGCATACACCGCCAACGGCTAGAATACAGCCTGGCAATATATTTTGTATAATAGGACAAAAATGCTTTATCAAAATACGAAATCTCGTAATTTATGCTTAACATATTTGGTAATTAATTCATTTGAATTTAAGCCATAAATTAGCAAAAACAATCTTCAGAAAATCTTTCTAACCACACGCTAAAACACTTGGAAATAAACCAAGGAATAAAATAAATGCAAATTGTTAAAGGCAGACAGTAATCGTCGAACAGGGGTTCGATGATCGTCGACCTAGCTAACAGATCGTCGACTAAAAGCAGAAATCTGTCGAAACAGAAATCGTCGACCAGAAATCGTCGACCAGCTCAAGATATCGTCGACCAACAAAGAATCTGTCGAAGCAGAAAAACGTCGAACATCTCATGATGTCGACGACTAAGGCAAAAATCTATCGAGACAGAAATCGTGAAGCGAGAACACGATCGTAGAACTGCTGATGGCAGATCGTCGACCAACCTTCAGAGCATAATAAACTTGCTCTGAGATCGTCGACCATCGGTCGACGATAATTGTCTTGACTTCAACGATTCAATAGCCCTACTATCGTCGACCAATGATCGACGATCGCGAGGCCTCGTTCGACGATGGTCGAACGGAAAAAGCCTTAACCAAAAATACATCTAGAACTTCTAGCCTAAGCTCTAGGTCAGTTATAAACTGTCCTAGGGAAACTGAACAAGGCCTAATCATGATCATATATAGTTATATGGATCAAGAGGGGCTGGAAAGGGATTACATAAGCCAAATCACATCCAGGGTACCAACAATCTCCCCCTATTTGGGTTATGTTATCCAATCCGATCTAAAACTAATGCACACAATATCAAAAGCAGAGATTAACCAAAAATTTAAATCACAGGCAATCCACAGAAAAACATAAAAACATAAATCAGCAGAACTATAAAGTATCAAGCAGATTTATCAGAGGTTTTGGCATCAGATGAGTTCTTAGGGATTACAGTTGGTTTGAAAATAATTTCCCTGTTTGGGTTTGCTGCTTGTCTTTTGGATAGCATTAGATCATGTTCACCAATAATTTTCTTTTCAGCATAGCTTGGCAAAACTGCAGCAGGGTGCAACTTCATGTATTCTTCAGTATTAAAAATTTCAGAGTTGACTTGAATTTTGCTGAGTTCCTTTTCTCTGAATTCAGACATAGTTGTATATGTTGTAGGGTCTAGTCCTTGAGCTTTGGCTCTCTCCATCATGCTTAGTGCAATAGATTCCTTAAATCTTGCCATAGAGGCAATTCTTTCAGTTTCAGTCATATCTGATGGAGAGGATGGTCTGTCAGTATCAGCTTGAGCTGCAATCTCCATGTTCCTTTGAAGAGCTGTGGCTAATTTGCTTGAGTCAAGAGGAATCTGTGCAGCCTTCTTAGGATCAGTTTCAACATATAGAGATCTGGGAGGTGCAAGTTCAATGAACTTCTTGTGGGATTTCTCTGAATAGACCACTCTTTTTCCTTTTGTTTTAGCTGTCTCAGAAGCAGCAGGTTTCCTTGATGTGGAGGATGGACCTCTCCTGGGAGGAAGAGGTTTCCATTCTGGAACTTTCTTTTTAGGAGCAGGAGGAGGAGAGAAAGTAGATTGCTGAAATGTCATCTCCTTTATTTGTTCCATGGGAACATTTTCATTTCTTTTCCTTCCTTGTCCTGATACATCTTGGCCTCCCTGGCTTTGGTTACTCCTTCTCTAGTAAGACTTAAAGGTGTTGGAACTTGCTGATTTTGCAGATGGGGTAGAAGAGAGACTTCCAGAGGCTCCAGCACCAAGAGGTGGAGGAGGACCTCTGGGGGGGAATTTCTGAATTGGAGTGTCATATCTTTTTGTTCTCTTCTTCTCTCTTGTCTGATTCTTTGAAAGTCTCATCCATGGTTGAAATTCCTTGCTCTTGGGATCAATTCCCTTCAGAATGAAATAGGGAACATCCTTGTCTGGATTAGCTGTAGGATGAGCAGATGCTTTTCTTTTCTTGGACACAGCCTTTTTCTTCTTCTGGGTACTATCAGAATGCTCAGAGTCATCATCATCAGAGGAGTGGGATGAGGTTCTGCCAGCATAATCATCAAAATCTTGTTCTGAGATATCTTTGGCAGCTATAGCATGTTCAGCCTTTTCTTTCTCCTGCTTCTCTCTATCTTCTTTTTCTCTTGCTTCCTCAATGGCATCTTGCACAAGGAGGGCATCAAGATCAACATTTGGAGATCTCTTCTAGAGTTCTGATTCAGGATACAAGTCAGGAACTATCCTGGGGACCAGTTCTGCAATAGAAGGAATGGGTAGAGGATAGGTAAGGATAGGTGGAGAAAAGATGACTGTATCTGCAAGGGCAGATGCTTTCTCTAGAGAGATGACTAGGGAATCCATATGAGAATTAGCCAACCCTTCAATGTACTCAGAGGCAATATTCTCAGCCACAAAGGCTATAAATTGTTCAAGGTTGAGAGTACCTGAGCTTGATTCCTTTTCAGTCATTTTGGAGGCATTCTCTGGTAAGTCTTGCACAGCCTCAGCTTCTTCAGCAGCAACAGCAACAGGGATGTTGATTGTGCCTGCATACAAAGAAAGATAAATTAACAACCAAGTGGGAATAGAGTATTCCCCCAAGGTGAACAACAGCAGGTAATTGATAGAGTTACCTGAGATCTACACAGGATACCACTTTGCATCTAGGAAGGAGGTTATAATTCCTTCTAGATGTTCAGTGACATCAGGGATAGACACCTCTGCAAGGCACAAGAGGAGTGCCATACAGGAAAAGAAGAGAGAGTCCTTGACCAAGGGGTCATCAAGGTACTCAGGTCTATAAGGGACCGTTTTCTCTTGAGAAGGAGGAACATAAGGAGATGTGAGTGTGAACTCACAGTCTGAATTGAGAAAGGATTCCAAAGCATTATCAGAGTCAATGGAGATAGCAGCATCAACTTGCAACACTGATGCAAGATCATCAGCAGCTGAGATGGGAAGGAAGGGATAAGAGATTAACTCAAAGTTGGAGTTTGAATTAATTAGAAACTTAAATAAAACTATTCCATCTGGTTGAGCAGTAGCATTCTCAAGTTGTTGAACCACTACTTCTGAGTCAGTAGTGTTTATTGAAACTTTTTCACACAAGTCCATGAGGACTTCCTCATTATTTTTCTCTAGGAGTTCTTCATCAGAAGCTAGATTCACTTCTGGTTGCTCTGGAAGCACTTGAGGTTCTTCTACAATTGCTGTAAGGGGAAGAGAAGAGTTGTCCTGAAGGGTCAGGGCATCACCTGAGACCACTTCAACAGACATCTCCCCCTGCATGACTTCAGTGGGGACTGGAGTCATGCATCTTACTGAAGAGGGCTCAGCAGAGGAAGGAAGAGATTTGATGGCTTCAGAAAGGGCATTGATGGATGCAATGAGAGGGGCATTGGCAGCCTCAATCATTTTTTGTATGGATGGAGTGATGAGCTCTACAATATGTGCAAGCAATTCAAGAGTTATCTGAAATGCTGAGGATGTGGAGGTGGATGGAATGGAAGCAG